>JAJHIY020000427.1:12530000-13193395 GCA_022114975.2 Lampris megalopsis | reverse complement strand
GTGTGTAAGATACATCCTCAACTGTCTGTAAGATAGATCCTTAACTGTCTGTAAGATACATCCTCAACTGTCTGTAAGATACATCCTTATCTGTCTGTAAGATATATCCTTAACTGTCTGTAAGATACATCCTTAACTGTCTGTAAGATACATCATTAACTGTGTGTAAGATACATCCTCAAATGTCTGTAAGATACATCCTTAACTGTCTGTAAGATACATCCTTAATCTGTCCGTAAAATACATCCTTAACTGTCTGTAAGATACATCCTTAACTGTCTGTAAGATACATCCTTAACTGTCTGTAACATACATCCTTAACTGCCTGTAAGATACATCCTTAACTGTCTGTAAGATACATCCTTAACTGTCTGTAAGATACATCCTTAACTCTTCTTAAGATATATCCTTAACTGTCGATAAGATACATCCTTAACTGTCTGTAAGATACATCCTTAACTCTTCGTAAGATACATCCTTAACTCTCGGTAAGATACATCCTTAACTGTTTGTAAGATATATCCTTAACTGTCTGTAAAACACATCCTGAACTGTCTATAAGAAACATCCTTAACTGTCTGGGAGATACATCCTTAACTGTCTGTAAGATACATCCTTAACTGTCTGTAAGATACATCCTTAACTGTCTGTAAGATACATCCTTAACTCTTCTTAAGATATATCCTTAACTGTCGATAAGATACATCCTTAACTGTCTGTAAGATACATCCTTAACTGTTCGTAAGATACATCCTTAACTCTCGGTAAGATACATCCTTATCTGTCTGTAAGATTTATCCTTAACTGTCTGTAAGATACATCCTTAACTGTCTGTAAGATACATCCTTAACTGTGTGTAAGATACATCCTCAAATGTCTGTAAGATACATCCTTAACTGTCTGTAAGATACATACTTAACTGTCCGTAAAATACATCCTTAACTGTCTGTAAGATACATCCTTAACTGTCTGTAACATACATCCTTAACTGTCTGTAACATACATCCTTAACTGCCTGTAAGATACATCCTTAACTGTCTGTAAGATACATCCTTAACTGTCTGTAAGATACATCCTTAACTCTTCTTAAGATATATCCTTAACTGTCGATAAGATACATCCTTAACTGTCTGTAAGATACATCCTTAACTGTCGATAAGATACATCCTTAACTGTCTGTAAGATACATCCTTAACACTTCGTAAGATACATCCTTAACTCTCGGTAAGATACATCCTTGACTGTTTGTAAGATACATCCTTAACTGTCTGTAAAACACATCCTGAACTGTCTGTAAGAAATATCCTTAACTGTCTGGGAGATACATCCTTAACTGTCTGTAACATACATCCTTAACTGTCTGTAAGATACACCCTCAACTGTCTGTAAGATACATCCTTAACTGTCTGTAAGATATATCCTTAACTGTCTGTACGATACATCCTTAACTGTCTGTAAGATACATCCTTAACTGTGTGTAAGATACATCCTCAACTGTCTGTAAGATAGATCCTTAACTGTCTGTAAGATACATCCTCAACTGTCTGTAAGATACATCCTTATCTGTCTGTAAGATATATCCTTAACTGTCTGTAAGATACATCCTTAACTGTCTGTAAGATACACCCTCAACTGTCTGTAAGATACATCCTTAACTGTCTGTAAGATACATCCTTAACTCTTCTTAAGATATATCCTTAACTGTCGATAAGATACATCCTTAACTCTTCGTAAGATACATCCTTAACTCTCGGTAAGATACATCCTTAACTGTTTGTAAGATATATCCTTAACTGTCTGTAAGATACATCCTTAACTGTCTGTAAGATACATCCTTAACTGTGTGTAAGATACATCCTCAACTGTCTGTAAGATAGATCCTTAACTGTCTGTAAGACACATCCTCAACTGTATGTAAGACACATCCTTAACTGTCTGTAAGATACATCCTTAACTGTCTGTAAGATACATCCTTAACTGTCTGTAAGATACATCCTTAACTCTTCTTAAGATATATCCTTAACTGTCGATAAGATACATCCTTAACTGTCTGTAAGATACATCCTTAACTGTTCGTAAGATACATCCTTAACTCTCAGTAAGATACATCCTTAACTGTTTGTAAGATACATCCTTAACTCTTCTTAAGATATATCCTTAACTGTCGATAAGATACATCCTTAACTGTCTGTAAGATACATCCTTAACTGTCTGTAAAACACATCCTGAACTGTCTGTAAGAAACATCCTTAACTGTCTGGGAGATAAATCCTTAACTGTCTGTAACATACATCCTTAACTGTCTGTAACATACATCCTTAACTGTCTGTAAGATACACCCTCAACTGTCTGTAAGATACATCCTTAACTGTCTGTAAGATATATCCTTAACTGTCTGTACGATACATCCTTAACTGTGTGTAAGATACATCCTCAACTGTCTGTAAGATAGATCCTTAACTGTCTGTAAGATACATCCTCAACTGTCTGTAAGATACATCCTTATCTGTATGTAAGATTTATCCTTAACTGTCTGTAAGATACATCCTTAACTGTCTGTAAGATACATCCTTAACTCTTCTTAAGATATATCCTTAACTGTCGATAAGATACATCCTTAACTGTCTGTAAGATACATCCTTAACTGTCGATAAGATACATCCTTAACTGTCTGTAAGATACATCCTTAACTCTTCGTAAGATACATCCTTAACTCTCGGTAAGATACATCCTTAACTGTCTGTAAAAGACATCCTGAACTGTCTGTAAGAAACATCCTTAACTGTCTGGGAGATACATCCTTAACTGTCTGTAACATACATCCTTAACTGTCTGTAAGATACACCCTAAACTGTCTGTAAGATACATCCTTAACTGTCTGTAAGATATATCCTTAACTGTCTGTACGATACATCCTTAACTGTCTGAAAGATACATCCTTAACTGTGTGTAAGATACATCCTCAACTGTCTGTAAGATAGATCCTTAACTGTCTGTAAGATACATCCTCAACTGTCTGTAAGATACATCCTTATCTGTCTGTAAGATATATCCTTAATTGTCTGTACGATACATCCTTGACTGTCTGTAAGATACATCCTTAACTGTTTGTAAGATACATCCTTAACTCTTCTTAAGATATATCCTTAACTGTCGATAAGATACATCCTTAACTGTCTGTAAGATACATCCTTAACTGTTTGTAAGATACATCCTTAACTGTCTGTAAAACACATCCTGAACTGTCTGTAAGAAACATCCTTAACTGTCTGTACGATACATCCTTAACTGTCTGTAAGATACAGCCTTAACTGTGTGTAAGATACATCCTCAACTGTCTGTAAGATAGATCCTTAACTGTCTGTAAGATACATCCTCAACTGTCTGTAAGATACATCCTTATCTGTCTGTAAGATTTATCCTTAACTGTCTGTAAGATACATCCTTAACTGTCTGTAAGATACATCCTTAACTCTTCTTAAGATATATCCTTAACTGTCGATAAGATATATCCTTAACTGTCTGTAAGATACATCCTTAACTGTCGATAAGATACATCCTTAACTGTCTGTAAGATACATCCTTAACTCTTCGTAAGATACATCCTTAACTCTCGGTAAGATACATCCTTAACTGTTTGTAAGATACATCCTTAACTGTCTGTAAAACACATCCTGAACTGTCTGTAAGAAACATCCTTAACTGTGTGGGAGATACATCCTTAACTGTCTGTAACATACATCCTTAACTGTCTGTAAGATACACCCTCAACTGTCTGTAAGATACATCCTTAACTGTCTGTAAGATATATCCTTAACTGTCTGTACGATACATCCTTAACTGTCTGTAAGATACATCCTTAACTGTGTGTAAGATACATCCTCAACTGTCTGTAAGATAGATCCTTAACTGTCTGTAAGATACATCCTCAACTGTCTGTAAGATACATCCTTATCTGTCTGTAAGATATATCCTTAACTGTCTGTAAGATACATCCTTAACTGTCTGTAAGATACATCCTTAACTGTGTGTAAGATACATCCTCAAATGTCTGTAAGATACATCCTTAACTGTCTGTAAGATACATCCTTAACTGTCCGTAAAATACATCCTTAACTGTCTGCAAGATACATCCTTAACTGTCTGTAACATACATCCTTAACTGCCTGTAAGATACATCCTTAACTGTCTGTAAGATACATCCTTAACTGTCTGTAAGATACATCCTTAACTCTTCTTAAGATATATCCTTAACTGTCAATAAGATACATCCTTAACTGTCTGTAAGATACATCCTTAACTCTTCGTAAGATACATCCTTAACTCTCGGTAAGATACATCCTTAACTGTTTGTAAGATATATCCTTAACTGTCTGTAAAACACATCCTGAACTGTCTATAAGAAACATCCTTAACTGTCTGGGAGATACATCCTTAACTGTCTGTAACATACATCCTTAACTGTCTGTAAGATACATCCTTAACTCTTCTTAAGATATATCCTTAACTGTCGATAAGATATATCCTTAACTGTCTGTAAGATACATCCTTAACTGTCGATAAGATACATCCTTAACTGTCTGTAAGATACATCCTTAACTCTTCGTAAGATACATCCTTAACTCTCGGTAAGATACATCCTTAACTGTTTGTAAGATACATCCTTAACTGTCTGTAAAACACATCCTGAACTGTCTGTAAGAAACATCCTTAACTGTGTGGGAGATACATCCTTAACTGTCTGTAACATACATCCTTAACTGTCTGTAAGATACACCCTCAACTGTCTGTACGATACATCCTTAACTGTCTGTAAGATACATCCTTAACTGTGTGTAAGATACATCCTCAACTGTCTGTAAGATAGATCCTTAACTGTCTGTAAGATACATCCTCAACTGTCTGTAAGATACATCCTTATCTGTCTGTAAGATATATCCTTAACTGTCTGTAAGATACATCCTTAACTGTCTGTAAGATACATCCTTAACTGTCGATAAGATACATCCTTAACTGTCTGTAAGATACATCCTTAACTCTTCGTAAGATACATCCTTAACTCTCGGTAAGATACATCCTTAACTGTCTGTAAAACACATCCTGAACTGTCTGTAAGAAACATCCTTAACTGTCTGGGAGATACATCCTTAACTGTCTGTAACATACATCCTTAACTGTCTGTAAGATACACCCTAAACTGTCTGTAAGATACATCCTTAACTGTCTGTAAGATATATCCTTAACTGTCTGTACGATACATCCTTAACTGTCTGTAAGATACATCCTTAACTGTCTGTAAGATACATCCTTAACTGTGTGTAAGATACATCCTCAACTGTCTGTAAGATAGATCCTTAACTGTCTGTAAGATACATCCTCAACTGTCTGTAAGATACATCCTTATCTGTCTGTAAGATACATCCTCAACTGTCTGTAAGATACATCCTTATCTGTCTGTAAGATATATCCTTAACTGTCTGTAAGATACATCCTTAACTGTCTGTAAGATACATCCTTAACTGTGTGTAAGATACATCCTCAAATGTCTGTAAGATACATCCTTAACTGTCTGTAACATACATCCTTAACTGTCCGTAAAATACATCCTTAACTGTCTGCAAGATACATCCTTAACTGTCTGTAACATACATCCTTAACTGCCTGTAAGATACATCCTTAACTGTCTGTAAGATACATCCTTAACTGTCTGTAAGATACATCCTTAACTCTTCTTAAGATATATCCTTAACTGTCAATAAGATACATCCTTAACTGTCTGTAAGATACATCCTTAACTCTTCGTAAGATACATCCTTAACTCTCGGTAAGATACATCCTTAACTGTTTGTAAGATATATCCTTAACTGTCTGTAAAACACATCCTGAACTGTCTATAAGAAACATCCTTAACTGTCTGGGAGATACATCCTTAACTGTCTGTAACATACATCCTTAACTGTCTGTAAGATACATCCTCAACTGTCTGCAAGATACATCCTTAACTGTCTGTAAGATATATCCTTAACTGTCTGTAAGATACATCCTTAACTGTCTGTAAGATACATCCTTAACTCTTCGTAAGATACATCCTTAACTGTCTGTAAGATACATCCTTAACTCTCGGTAAGATACATCCTTAACTGTTTGTAAGATACATCCTTAACTGTCTGTAAAACACATCCTGAACTGTCTGTAAGAAACATCCTTAACTGTCTGGGAGATACATCCTTAACTGTCTGTAACATACATCCTTAACTGTCTGTAAGATACACCCTCAACTGTCTGTAAGATACATCCTTAACTGTCTGTAAGATATATCCTTAACTGTCTGTACGATACATCCTTAACTGTCTGTAAGATACATCCTTAACTGTGTGTAAGATACATCCTCAACTGTCTGTAAGATAGATCCTTAACTGTCTGTAAGATACATCCTCAACTGTCTGTAAGATACATCCTTATCTGTCTGTAAGATTTATCCTTAACTGTCTGTAAGATACATACTTAACTGTCTGTAAGATACATCCTTAACTGTCTGTAAGATACATCCTTAACTGTGTGTAAGATACATCCTCAAATGTCTGTAAGATACATCCTTAACTGTCTGTAAGATACATCCTTAACTGTCCGTAAAATACATCCTTAACTGTCTGTAAGATACATCCTTAACTGTCTGTAAGATACATCCTTAACTGTCTGTAACATACATCTTTAACTGCCTGTAAGATACATCCTTAACTGTCTGTAAGATACATCCTTAACTGTCTGTAAGATACATCCTTAACTCTTCTTAAGATATATCCTTAACTGTCGATAAGATACATCCTTAACTGTCTGTAAGATACATCCTTAACTGTCGATAAGATACATCCTTAACTGTCTGTAAGATACATCCTTAACTCTTCGTAAGATACATCCTTAACTCTCGGTAAGATACATCCTTAACTGTTTGTAAGATACATCCTTAACTGTCTGTAAAACACATCCTGAACTGTCTGTAAGAAATATCCTTAACTGTCTGGGAGATACATCCTTAACTGTCTGTAACATACATCCTTAACTGTCTGTAAGATACACCCTCAACTGTCTGTAAGATACATCCTTAACTGTCTGTAAGATATATCCTTAACTGTCTGTACGATACATCCTTAACTGTCTGTAAGATACATCCTTAACTGTTTGTAATATACATCCTCAACTGTCTGTAAGATAGATCCTTAACTGTCTGTAAGATACATCCTCAACTGTCTGTAAGATACATCCTTATCTGTCTGTAAGATATATCCTTAACTGTCTGTAAGATACATCCTTAACTGTCTGTAAGATACATCCTTAACTGTGTGTAAGATACGTCCTCAAATGTCTGTAAGATACATCCTTAACTGTCTGTAAGATACATCCTTAACTGTCCGTAAAATACATCCTTAACTGTCTGTAAGATACATCCTTAACTGTCTGTAAGATACATCCTTAACTGTCTGTAACATACATCCTTAACTGCCTGTAAGATACATCCTTAACTGTCTGTAAGATACATCCTTAACTGTCTGTAAGATACATCCTTAACTCTTCTTAAGATATATCCTTAACTGTCGATAAGATACATCCTTAACTGTCTGTAAGATACATCCTTAACTCTTCGTAAGATACATCCTTAACTCTTGGTAAGATACATCCTTAACTGTTTGTAAGATATATCCTTAACTGTCTGTAAAACACATCCTGAACTGTCTATAAGAAACATCTTTAACTGTCTGGGAGATACATCCTTAACTGTCTGTAACATACATCCTTAACTGTCTGTAAGATACATCCTCAACTGTCTGCAAGATACATCCTCAACTGTCTGTAAGATAGATCCTTAACTGTCTGTAAGACACATCCTCAACTGTATGTAAGACACATCCTTAACTGTCTGTAAGATACATCCTTAACTGTCTGTAAGATACATCCTTAACTGTCTGTAAGATACATCCTTAACTCTTCTTAAGATATATCCTTAACTGTCGATAAGATACATCCTTAACTGCCTGTAAGATACATCCTTAGCAGTCTGTAAGACACATCCTTAACTGTCTATAAGATACATTCTTAACTGTGTGTAAGATACATCCTCAACTGTCTGTAAGATACATCCTTAGCAGTCTGTAAGATACATCCTTAACTGTCTATAAGATACATTCTTAACTGTGTGTAAGATACATCCTCAACTGTCTGTAAGATACATCCTTCGCAGTCTGTAAGATACATCCTTAACTTTCGATAAGATACATCCTTAACTGTCTGTAACATACATCCTTAACTGTCTGTAAGATACACCCTCAACTGTCTGTAAGATACATCCTTAACTGTCTGTAAGATATATCCTTAACTGTCTGTACGATACATCCTTAACTGTCTGTAAGATACATCCTTAACTGTGTGTAAGATACATCCTCAACTCTCTGTAAGATAGATCCTTAACTGTCTGTAAGATACATCCTCAACTGTCTGTAAGATACATCCTTATCTGTCTGTAAGATTTATCCTTAACTGTCTGTAAGATACATCCTTAACTGTCTGTAAGATACATCCTTAATTCTTCTTAAGATATATCCTTAACTGTCGATAAGATACATCCTTAACTGTCTGTAAGATACATCCTTAACTGTCTGTAAGATACATCCTTAACTCTTCGTAAGATACATCCTTAACTCTCGGTAAGTTACATCCTTAATTGTTTGTAAGATACATCCTTAACTGTCTGTAAAACACATCCTGAACTGTCTGTAAGAAACATCCTTAACTGTCTGGGAGATACATCCTTAACTGTCTGTAACATACATCCTTAACTGTCTGTAAGATACACCCTCAACTGTCTGTAAGATACATCCTTAACTGTCCGTAAAATACATCCTTAACTGTCTGTAAGATACATCCTTAACTGTCTGTAAGATACATCCTTAACTGTCTGTAACATACATCCTTAACTGCCTGTAAGATACATCCTTAACTGTCTGTAAGATACATCCTTAACTGTCTGTAAGATACATCCTTAACTCTTCTTAAGATATATCCTTAACTGTCGATAAGATACATCCTTAACTGTCTGTAAGATACATCCTTAACTCTTCGTAAGATACATCCTTAACTCTTGGTAAGATACATCCTTAACTGTTTGTAAGATATATCCTTAACTGTCTGTAAAACACATCCTGAACTGTCTATAAGAAACATCTTTAACTGTCTGGGAGATACATCCTTAACTGTCTGTAACATACATCCTTAACTGTCTGTAAGATACATCCTCAACTGTCTGCAAGATACATCCTCAACTGTCTGTAAGATAGATCCTTAACTGTCTGTAAGACACATCCTCAACTGTCTGTAAGATAGATCCTTAACTGTCTGTAAGATACATCCTTAACTGTCTGTAAGATACATCCTTAACTGTCTGTAAGATACATCCTTAACTCTTCTTAAGATATATCCTTAACTGTCGATAAGATACATCCTTAACTGCCTGTAAGATACATCCTTAGCAGTCTGTAAGACACATCCTTAACTGTCTATAAGATACATTCTTAACTGTGTGTAAGATACATCCTCAACTGTCTGTAAGATACATCCTTAGCAGTCTGTAAGATACATCCTTAACTGTCTATAAGATACATTCTTAACTGTGTGTAAGATACATCCTCAACTGTCTGTAAGATACATCCTTCGCAGTCTGTAAGATACATCCTTAACTTTCGATAAGATACATCCTTAACTGTCTGTAACATACATCCTTAACTGTCTGTAAGATACACCCTCAACTGTCTGTAAGATACATCCTTAACTGTCTGTAAGATATATCCTTAACTGTCTGTACGATACATCCTTAACTGTCTGTAAGATACATCCTTAACTGTGTGTAAGATACATCCTCAACTCTCTGTAAGATAGATCCTTAACTGTCTGTAAAATACATCCTCAACTGTCTGTAAGATACATCCTTATCTGTCTGTAAGATTTATCCTTAACTGTCTGTAAGATACATCCTTAACTGTCTGTAAGATACATCCTTAATTCTTCTTAAGATATATCCTTAACTGTCGATAAGATACATCCTTAACTGTCTGTAAGATACATCCTTAACTGTCTGTAAGATACATCCTTAACTCTTCGTAAGATACATCCTTAACTCTCGGTAAGTTACATCCTTAATTGTTTGTAAGATACATCCTTAACTGTCTGTAAAACACATCCTGAACTGTCTGTAAGAAACATCCTTAACTGTCTGGGAGATACATCCTTAACTGTCTGTAACATACATCCTTAACTGTCTGTAAGATACACCCTCAACTGTCTGTAAGATACATCCTTAACTGTCTGTAAGATATATCCTTAACTGTCTGTACGATACATCCTTAACTGTCTGTAAGATACATCCTTAACTGTGTGTAAGATACATCCTCGACTGTCTGTAAGATAGATCCTTAACTGTCTGTAAGATACATCCTCAACTGTCTGTAAGATACATCCTTATCTGTCTGTAAGATATATCCTTAACTGTCTGTACGATACATCCTTAACTGTCTGTAAGATACATCCTTAACTGTTTGTAAGATACATCCTTAACTCTTCTTAAGATATATCCTTAACTGTCGATAAGATACATCCTTAACTGTCTGTAAGATACATCCTTAACTCTTCGTAAGATACATCCTTAACTCTCGGTAAGATACATCCTTAACTGTTTTTAAGATACATCCTTAACTGTCTGTAAAACACATCCTGAACTGTCTGTAAGAAACATCTTTAACTGTCTGGGAGATACATCCTTAACTGTCTGTAACATACATCCTTAACTGTCTGTAAGATACACCCTCAACTGTCTGTAAGATACATCCTTAACTGTCTGTAAGATATATCCTTAACTGTCTGTACGATACATCCTTAACTGTCTGTAAGATACATCCTTAACTGTGTGTAAGATACATCCTCAACTGTCTGTAAGATAGATCCTTAACTGTCTGTAAGATACATCCTCAACTGTCTGTAAGATACATCCTTATCTGTCTGTAAGATTTATCCTTAACTGTCTGTAAGATACATCCTTAACTGTCTGTAAGATACATCCTTAACTCTTCTTAAGATATATCCTTAACTGTCGATAAGATACATCCTTAACTGTCTGTAAGATACATCCTTAACTGTCGATAAGATACATCCTTAACTGTCTGTAAGATACATCCTTAACTCTTCGTAAGATACATCCTTAACTCTCGGTAAAATACATCCTTAACTGTTTGTAAGATACATCCTTAACTGTCTGTAAAACACATCCTGAACTGTCTGTAAGAAACATCCTTAACTGTCTGGGAGATACATCCTTAACTGTCTGTAACATACATCCTTAACTGTCTGTAAGATACACCCTCAACTGTCTGTAAGATACATCCTTAACTGTCTGTAAGATATATCCTTAACTGTCTGTACGATACATCCTTAACTGTCTGTAAGATACATCCTTAACTGTTTGTAAGATACATCCTTATCTGTCTGTAAGATATATCCTTAACTGTCTGTAAGATACATCCTTAACTGTGTGTGTGATACATCCTTAACTGTGTGTAAGATACATCCTCAAATGTCTGTAAGATACATCCTTAACTGTCTGTAAGATACATCCTTAACTGTCCGTAAAATACATCCTTAACTGTCTGTAAGATACATCCTTAACTGTTTGTAACATACATCCTTAACTGCCTGTAAGATACATCCTTAACTGTCTGTAAGATACATCCTTAACTGTCTGTACGATACATCCTTAACTGTCTGTAAGATACATCCTTAACTGTTTGTAAGATACATCCTTAACTCTTCTTAAGATATATCCTTAACTGTCGATAAGATACATCCTTAACTGTCTGTAAGATACATCCTTAACTCTTCGTAAGATACATCCTTAACTCTTGGTAAGATACATCCTTAACTGTTTTTAAGATACATCCTTAACTGTCTGTAAAACACATCCTGAACTGTCTGTAAGAAACATCTTTAACTGTCTGGGAGATACATCCTTAACTGTCTGTAACATACATCCTTAACTGTCTGTAAGATACACCCTCAACTGTCTGTAAGATACATCCTTAACTGTCTGTAAGATATATCCTTAACTGTCTGTACGATACATCCTTAACTGTCTGTAAGATACATCCTTAACTGTGTGTAAGATACATCCTCAACTGTCTGTAAGATAGATCCTTAACTGTCTGTAAGATACATCCTCAACTGTCTGTAAGATACATCCTTATCTGTCTGTAAGATTTATCCTTAACTGTCTGTAAGATACATCCTTAACTGTCTGTAAGATACATCCTTAACTCTTCTTAAGATATATCCTTAACTGTCGATAAGATACATCCTTAACTGTCTGTAAGATACATCCTTAACTGTCGATAAGATACATCCTTAACTGTCTGTAAGATACATCCTTAACTCTTCGTAAGATACATCCTTAACTCTCGGTAAGATACATCCTTAACTGTTTGTAAGATACATCCTTAACTGTCTGTAAAACACATCCTGAACTGTCTGTAAGAAACATCCTTAACTGTCTGGGAGATACATCCTTAACTGTCTGTAACATACATCCTTAACTGTCTGTAAGATACACCCTCAACTGTCTGTAAGATACATCCTTAACTGTCTGTAAGATATATCCTTAACTGTCTGTACGATACATCCTTAACTGTCTGTAAGATACATCCTTAACTGTTTGTAAGATACATCCTTATCTGTCTGTAAGATATATCCTTAACTGTCTGTAAGATACATCCTTAACTGTGTGTAAGATACATCCTTAACTGTGTGTAAGATACATCCTCAAATGTCTGTAAGATACATCCTTAACTGTCTGTAAGATACATCCTTAACTGTCCGTAAAATACATCCTTAACTGTCTGTAAGATACATCCTTAACTGTCTGTAACATACATCCTTAACTGCCTGTAAGATACATCCTTAACTGTCTGTAAGATACATCCTTAACTGTCTGTAAGATACATCCTTAACTCTTCTTAAGATATATCCTTAACTGTCGATAAGATACATCCTTAACTGTCTGTAAGATACATCCTTAACTCTTCGTAAGATACATCCTTAACTCTTGGTAAGATACATCCTTAACTGTTTGTAAGATATATCCTTAACTGTCTGTAAAACACATCCTGAACTGTCTATAAGAAACATCTTTAACTGTCTGGGAGATACATCCTTAACTGTCTGTAAAACACATCCTGAACTGTCTGTAAGAAATATCCTTAACTGTCTGGGAGATACATCCTTAACTGTCTGTAACATACATCCTTAACTGTCTGTAAGATACACCCTCAACTGTCTGTAAGATACATCCTTAACTGTCTGTAAGATATATCCTTAACTGTCTGTACGATACATCCTTAACTGTCTGTAAGATACATCCTTAACTGTGTGTAATATACATCCTCAACTGTCTGTAAGATAGATCCTTAACTGTCTGTAAGATACATCCTCAACTGTCTGTAAGATACATCCTTATCTGTCTGTAAGATATATCCTTAACTGTCTGTAAGATACATCCTTAACTGTCTGTAAGATACATCCTTAACTGTGTGTAAGATACGTCCTCAAATGTCTGTAAGATACATCCTTAACTGTCAGTAAGATACATCCTTAACTGTCCGTAAAATACATCCTTAACTGTCTGTAAGATACATCCTTAACTGTCTGTAAGATACATCCTTAACTGTCTGTAACATACATCCTTAACTGCCTGTAAGATACATCCTTAACTGTCTGTAAGATACATCCTTAACTCTTCTTAAGATATATCCTTAACTGTCGATAAGATACATCCTTAACTGTCTGTAAGATATATCCTTAACTCTTCGTAAGATACATCCTTAACTCTTGGTAAGATACATCCTTAACTGTTTGTAAGATATATCCTTAACTGTCTGTAAAACACATCCTGAACTGTCTATAAGAAACATCTTTAACTGTCTGGGAGATACATCCTTAACTGTCTGTAACATACATCCTTAACTGTCTGTAAGATACATCCTCAACTGTCTGCAAGATACATCCTCAACTGTCTGTAAGATAGATCCTTAACTGTCTGTAAGACACATCCTCAACTGTATGTAAGACACATCCTTAACTGTCTGTAAGATACATCCTTAACTGTCTGTAAGATACATCCTTAACTGTCTGTAAGATACATCCTTAACTCTTCTTAAGATATATCCTTAACTGTCGATAAGATACATCCTTAACTGCCTGTAAGATACATCCTTAGCAGTCTGTAAGACACATCCTTAACTGTCTATAAGATACATTCTTAACTGTGTGTAAGATACATCCTCAACTGTCTGTAAGATACATCCTTAGCAGTCTGTAAGATACATCCTTAACTGTCTATAAGATACATTCTTAACTGTGTGTAAGATACATCCTCAACTGTCTGTAAGATACATCCTTCGCAGTCTGTAAGATACATCCTTAACTTTCGATAAGATACATCCTTAACTGTCTGTAACATACATCCTTAACTGTCTGTAAGATACACCCTCAACTGTCTGTAAGATACATCCTTAACTGTCTGTAAGATATATCCTTAACTGTCTGTACGATACATCCTTAACTGTCTGTAAGATACATCCTTAACTGTGTGTAAGATACATCCTCAACTCTCTGTAAGATAGATCCTTAACTGTCTGTAAGATACATCCTCAACTGTCTGTAAGATACATCCTTATCTGTCTGTAAGATTTATCCTTAACTGTCTGTAAGATACATCCTTAACTGTCTGTAAGATACATCCTTAATTCTTCTTAAGATATATCCTTAACTGTCGATAAGATACATCCTTAACTGTCTGTAAGATACATCCTTAACTGTCTGTAAGATACATCCTTAACTCTTCGTAAGATACATCCTTAACTCTCGGTAAGTTACATCCTTAATTGTTTGTAAGATACATCCTTAACTGTCTGTAAAACACATCCTGAACTGTCTGTAAGAAACATCCTTAACTGTCTGGGAGATACATCCTTAACTGTCTGTAACATACATCCTTAACTGTCTGTAAGATACACCCTCAACTGTCTGTAAGATACATCCTTAACTGTCCGTAAAATACATCCTTAACTGTCTGTAAGATACATCCTTAACTGTCTGTAAGATACATCCTTAACTGTCTGTAACATACATCCTTAACTGCCTGTAAGATACATCCTTAACTGTCTGTAAGATACATCCTTAACTGTCTGTAAGATACATCCTTAACTCTTCTTAAGATATATCCTTAACTGTCGATAAGATACATCCTTAACTGTCTGTAAGATACATCCTTAACTCTTCGTAAGATACATCCTTAACTCTTGGTAAGATACATCCTTAACTGTTTGTAAGATATATCCTTAACTGTCTGTAAAACACATCCTGAACTGTCTATAAGAAACATCTTTAACTGTCTGGGAGATACATCCTTAACTGTCTGTAACATACATCCTTAACTGTCTGTAAGATACATCCTCAACTGTCTGCAAGATACATCCTCAACTGTCTGTAAGATAGATCCTTAACTGTCTGTAAGACACATCCTCAACTGTCTGTAAGATAGATCCTTAACTGTCTGTAAGATACATCCTTAACTGTCTGTAAGATACATCCTTAACTGTCTGTAAGATACATCCTTAACTCTTCTTAAGATATATCCTTAACTGTCGATAAGATACATCCTTAACTGCCTGTAAGATACATCCTTAGCAGTCTGTAAGACACATCCTTAACTGTCTATAAGATACATTCTTAACTGTGTGTAAGATACATCCTCAACTGTCTGTAAGATACATCCTTAGCAGTCTGTAAGATACATCCTTAACTGTCTATAAGATACATTCTTAACTGTGTGTAAGATACATCCTCAACTGTCTGTAAGATACATCCTTCGCAGTCTGTAAGATACATCCTTAACTTTCGATAAGATACATCCTTAACTGTCTGTAACATACATCCTTAACTGTCTGTAAGATACACCCTCAACTGTCTGTAAGATACATCCTTAACTGTCTGTAAGATATATCCTTAACTGTCTGTACGATACATCCTTAACTGTCTGTAAGATACATCCTTAACTGTGTGTAAGATACATCCTCAACTCTCTGTAAGATAGATCCTTAACTGTCTGTAAAATACATCCTCAACTGTCTGTAAGATACATCCTTATCTGTCTGTAAGATTTATCCTTAACTGTCTGTAAGATACATCCTTAACTGTCTGTAAGATACATCCTTAATTCTTCTTAAGATATATCCTTAACTGTCGATAAGATACATCCTTAACTGTCTGTAAGATACATCCTTAACTGTCTGTAAGATACATCCTTAACTCTTCGTAAGATACATCCTTAACTCTCGGTAAGTTACATCCTTAATTGTTTGTAAGATACATCCTTAACTGTCTGTAAAACACATCCTGAACTGTCTGTAAGAAACATCCTTAACTGTCTGGGAGATACATCCTTAACTGTCTGTAACATACATCCTTAACTGTCTGTAAGATACACCCTCAACTGTCTGTAAGATACATCCTTAACTGTCTGTAAGATATATCCTTAACTGTCTGTACGATACATCCTTAACTGTCTGTAAGATACATCCTTAACTGTGTGTAAGATACATCCTCGACTGTCTGTAAGATAGATCCTTAACTGTCTGTAAGATACATCCTCAACTGTCTGTAAGATACATCCTTATCTGTCTGTAAGATATATCCTTAACTGTCTGTACGATACATCCTTAACTGTCTGTAAGATACATCCTTAACTGTTTGTAAGATACATCCTTAACTCTTCTTAAGATATATCCTTAACTGTCGATAAGATACATCCTTAACTGTCTGTAAGATACATCCTTAACTCTTCGTAAGATACATCCTTAACTCTCGGTAAGATACATCCTTAACTGTTTTTAAGATACATCCTTAACTGTCTGTAAAACACATCCTGAACTGTCTGTAAGAAACATCTTTAACTGTCTGGGAGATACATCCTTAACTGTCTGTAACATACATCCTTAACTGTCTGTAAGATACACCCTCAACTGTCTGTAAGATACATCCTTAACTGTCTGTAAGATATATCCTTAACTGTCTGTACGATACATCCTTAACTGTCTGTAAGATACATCCTTAACTGTGTGTAAGATACATCCTCAACTGTCTGTAAGATAGATCCTTAACTGTCTGTAAGATACATCCTCAACTGTCTGTAAGATACATCCTTATCTGTCTGTAAGATTTATCCTTAACTGTCTGTAAGATACATCCTTAACTGTCTGTAAGATACATCCTTAACTCTTCTTAAGATATATCCTTAACTGTCGATAAGATACATCCTTAACTGTCTGTAAGATACATCCTTAACTGTCGATAAGATACATCCTTAACTGTCTGTAAGATACATCCTTAACTCTTCGTAAGATACATCCTTAACTCTCGGTAAAATACATCCTTAACTGTTTGTAAGATACATCCTTAACTGTCTGTAAAACACATCCTGAACTGTCTGTAAGAAACATCCTTAACTGTCTGGGAGATACATCCTTAACTGTCTGTAACATACATCCTTAACTGTCTGTAAGATACACCCTCAACTGTCTGTAAGATACATCCTTAACTGTCTGTAAGATATATCCTTAACTGTCTGTACGATACATCCTTAACTGTCTGTAAGATACATCCTTAACTGTTTGTAAGATACATCCTTATCTGTCTGTAAGATATATCCTTAACTGTCTGTAAGATACATCCTTAACTGTGTGTAAGATACATCCTTAACTGTGTGTAAGATACATCCTCAAATGTCTGTAAGATACATCCTTAACTGTCTGTAAGATACATCCTTAACTGTCCGTAAAATACATCCTTAACTGTCTGTAAGATACATCCTTAACTGTTTGTAACATACATCCTTAACTGCCTGTAAGATACATCCTTAACTGTCTGTAAGATACATCCTTAACTGTCTGTACGATACATCCTTAACTGTCTGTAAGATACATCCTTAACTGTTTGTAAGATACATCCTTAACTCTTCTTAAGATATATCCTTAACTGTCGATAAGATACATCCTTAACTGTCTGTAAGATACATCCTTAACTCTTCGTAAGATACATCCTTAACTCTTGGTAAGATACATCCTTAACTGTTTTTAAGATACATCCTTAACTGTCTGTAAAACACATCCTGAACTGTCTGTAAGAAACATCTTTAACTGTCTGGGAGATACATCCTTAACTGTCTGTAACATACATCCTTAACTGTCTGTAAGATACACCCTCAACTGTCTGTAAGATACATCCTTAACTGTCTGTAAGATATATCCTTAACTGTCTGTACGATACATCCTTAACTGTCTGTAAGATACATCCTTAACTGTGTGTAAGATACATCCTCAACTGTCTGTAAGATAGATCCTTAACTGTCTGTAAGATACATCCTCAACTGTCTGTAAGATACATCCTTATCTGTCTGTAAGATTTATCCTTAACTGTCTGTAAGATACATCCTTAACTGTCTGTAAGATACATCCTTAACTCTTCTTAAGATATATCCTTAACTGTCGATAAGATACATCCTTAACTGTCTGTAAGATACATCCTTAACTGTCGATAAGATACATCCTTAACTGTCTGTAAGATACATCCTTAACTCTTCGTAAGATACATCCTTAACTCTCGGTAAGATACATCCTTAACTGTTTGTAAGATACATCCTTAACTGTCTGTAAAACACATCCTGAACTGTCTGTAAGAAACATCCTTAACTGTCTGGGAGATACATCCTTAACTGTCTGTAACATACATCCTTAACTGTCTGTAAGATACACCCTCAACTGTCTGTAAGATACATCCTTAACTGTCTGTAAGATATATCCTTAACTGTCTGTACGATACATCCTTAACTGTCTGTAAGATACATCCTTAACTGTTTGTAAGATACATCCTTATCTGTCTGTAAGATATATCCTTAACTGTCTGTAAGATACATCCTTAACTGTGTGTAAGATACATCCTTAACTGTGTGTAAGATACATCCTCAAATGTCTGTAAGATACATCCTTAACTGTCTGTAAGATACATCCTTAACTGTCCGTAAAATACATCCTTAACTGTCTGTAAGATACATCCTTAACTGTCTGTAACATACATCCTTAACTGCCTGTAAGATACATCCTTAACTGTCTGTAAGATACATCCTTAACTGTCTGTAAGATACATCCTTAACTCTTCTTAAGATATATCCTTAACTGTCGATAAGATACATCCTTAACTGTCTGTAAGATACATCCTTAACTCTTCGTAAGATACATCCTTAACTCTTGGTAAGATACATCCTTAACTGTTTGTAAGATATATCCTTAACTGTCTGTAAAACACATCCTGAACTGTCTATAAGAAACATCTTTAACTGTCTGGGAGATACATCCTTAACTGTCTGTAAAACACATCCTGAACTGTCTGTAAGAAATATCCTTAACTGTCTGGGAGATACATCCTTAACTGTCTGTAACATACATCCTTAACTGTCTGTAAGATACACCCTCAACTGTCTGTAAGATACATCCTTAACTGTCTGTAAGATATATCCTTAACTGTCTGTACGATACATCCTTAACTGTCTGTAAGATACATCCTTAACTGTGTGTAATATACATCCTCAACTGTCTGTAAGATAGATCCTTAACTGTCTGTAAGATACATCCTCAACTGTCTGTAAGATACATCCTTATCTGTCTGTAAGATATATCCTTAACTGTCTGTAAGATACATCCTTAACTGTCTGTAAGATACATCCTTAACTGTGTGTAAGATACGTCCTCAAATGTCTGTAAGATACATCCTTAACTGTCAGTAAGATACATCCTTAACTGTCCGTAAAATACATCCTTAACTGTCTGTAAGATACATCCTTAACTGTCTGTAAGATACATCCTTAACTGTCTGTAACATACATCCTTAACTGCCTGTAAGATACATCCTTAACTGTCTGTAAGATACATCCTTAACTCTTCTTAAGATATATCCTTAACTGTCGATAAGATACATCCTTAACTGTCTGTAAGATATATCCTTAACTCTTCGTAAGATACATCCTTAACTCTTGGTAAGATACATCCTTAACTGTTTGTAAGATAGATCCTTAACTGTCTGTAAAACACATCCTGAACTGTCTATAAGAAACATCTTTAACTGTCTGGGAGATACATCCTTAACTGTCTGTAACATACATCCTTAACTGTCTGTAAGATACATCCTCAACTGTCTGTGTAACCTGCACGACAGGGGAATGGGCCTATGCTTGCGCAGGGACAGTTTACAGTCTAATGTCTAAGTTCAGTGGAGATTGGTGTAGGTTTTTTTCTAGACCGGATTCTAGTACTCACCCCAAAGACAACACACACACTCGTGGGTATAGTTTACAATAAAAAAACCAATTTATTTCAACAGTTCAAAGTAAAGTTATTTCAATATCAATACTAAATTAGATGTGTTATATATATATATATATTTTACTCTATTATACTTTTTAAAAGTTCTTCCTAATATTCTATTTATTGTCTATATCTATCTATATTCTATTTTATACCCTTCTAATATATTACTTATGCAGCCATATTCTACACTAACAAATTAAAGAAAATAATCCAAAATAAAGTATGAGTGCACTCAAAGAAAATAATAAAGAAAAGAAAAGGGGGAATGATTCAGTCTTCCAATCTGTGCAAGGTGCAATGTCCAGATCCTACCACAATCACAGGGGCAAGTTAATGTAGAGGCGATGATGATGAATCCAAATCCAGGGCGATGATGGGGGCAATCCAAAGGGGGTATCCAAGGGTTCCAAAAGGGTGTAGCAAGGGGGGTTGTTCGGGGTACTAAAAAACCAGTCTGCACAAAATTGTACAGATTCCTTATTAATTGCAATCTCTATCAAACAATTACAAACAAAATAAAAATACCCAAATCTAGAGTCAATTCTCAGAATTAAATCATTTCCTACATATAACTAATATGCGGCTGAATGACAACAGCCTATTGCTGTAAGAACAGTTAAAAACAATGTCATCGCAGCCAGGCTGCGGCACTATCAACGTGAATTCACGTCTAGCTGGCTGCTATGGGTTCCATGCATGCCATGTAGCCCGAGTTGGCTCGGTGGCTAGTGGCGACTGGAGCTTACAGTTTTTTTTTAACAACAAGCATATTATTATATTAAAATGTCTAACATTCCTACATCAAATAAACCCTATGGACCGGGTGTCCTGACTGGTTTTAAAGCTCTGAATCATATGGGAACTGCTAAGGATCATAGATATACGTTTTAGCTGGGTTAGCTTAGCTTAGCAACCAATGGAAAATTGTCAGTCTTTAGATTTCAAGATTTTAAACTCTTATCTCACCAGGATTCCAGCAGCGTACAAAACACAAGAGAAAAGAGTCTTCCTTCTTCCTTCAACGGGAGATCATCTGTCTTTGGATAAAATCAAGATATCCTACGTAAATGGCTATGATTACATGGAACACAGAAAGCTGTTTACTTTTTAGCTTTGGCTAGCGGCTCACCAAGGAAGCTTCGTGGGAGGGATCTTTTTTGTCGTAGTTCAAATGTCCTGTAGCTCAAATATCCGTAGTTCAAATATCAATAATTCAGGTATCCATAGTCAAAGTTGTCCGTATTTCTAAATATCCGTATTTCTCTTCTCTATTGTCGACGGTTGTTTGCATGGTTTAAACTCTGTAGCTCGTGTGCCTCCTAGAGGCTACTCGTGGAACTTATATACGTCACAGGGTACATGTAATCATGTGGGTTACATTCTCCCCCTCTAAACCGCATCAGTCTCTGCATGCGTCTAAACACTGTATGGTCTTGCAGAGGGCACTCTAGAAGAATCAGGGACATTTCTGCCCAAACTTTCGAAAAATGAGGCCATGGCTAGGACTAAAGGTCTTCCTAGTTCACCATAACAGAGTCTCTCAGGGGGATGTCTTTCTCTGATAGATCTTCTGATCGGTTCGCTCTCAGACGGGTTTCCGTCAGACAGGTCAGCCTGGCCTGTCACACCAGTGGGCGGTGCACTCTCGGGTTCAAGTGGGTTGTTTTCAGGTGAACGTCCTTCAATAGGTCCAAATTGAGGTACAACAGTAGTGGATGATGCGGGGTCTCCCTCAGGTAAGTGTCTTCGAACAGGTTGAGAGAATTCATCTGTGACTACTTCTGTCTCACGCCCAATTGGTTTCTTTTCAAGTAACTGATTGTGAACAGACTCAGGGGTATGGGGTACTTCACTAAGGAGTGGACTATCAGATTGGGAGAACTCCGACGGACTTGGATTCAACCCGACTGGGTTCAACAGTTCCGTGGCACGTGCTAGAGGGGTGGCCTGTGTGGTTTTCCTAATGCTTTGGGGAAACCTTGTGGAGATCTGTGGATAGCAATCCTCATCCTCGTCACTGCTGGGCATATCTGGGTCAACAATATTGTCGTGCCTGGTCTGCTGCGAGACTGTTTCCCTGCGTCTCAGCCTCCTTGTTGGTAAGTTTGTGTCAGGTTCTGAGACTTTATCTGTAACAGGTAGAAAGCCGCAGGGCAGAAGAAGGTCTCTGTGAAGGGTACGGTGTGGACCTTCACCCTGTTCTTGCTTGACGACATACACTGGGCCATCTCCCATCCTCTTCACCACAGTATGGACTTCCTTTTCCCATCTGTCCGCAAGTTTATGTTTTCCTCTTAAATTGACATTCTTCACCAGGACTCTATCTCCGGTAACAAGTTCTGCGGCTCTGATCTTTTTATCAAACCTGGCTTTATTCTTCTCTCCCATCTTCTTAGAGCTTTCAGAAGCAAGTGCATAGCTGTCTTGGAGGCGCTGTCGAAGATGTTTAACATACTCTGAATGCGACTTGAATCCAATTTGGTCTGGTGTAAGGCCTAGAACCAGATCAATGGGTAGTCTTGGCTGTCTACCAAACAACAATTCATATGGAGAGTAGCCTGTGGTGTCATTTTTCGTGCAATTGTATGCATGGACTAGCGGTTTGACAAAGTCCCTCCAATGATATTTATCCTTGTCTTCTAGTGTCCCGAGCATGCTGAGAAGGGTCCTGTTAAATCTCTCGACAGGGTTTCCACGTGGATGGTATGGCGTGGTTCTGATCTTTTCGGTTCCAATCAGACAGCACAACTCCTTGATGGTGTGGGATTCAAAATCTCTCCCCTGGTCACTGAGAAGGCGACTTGGAAAACCATACTGTACAATGAAGTTTTCCCACAGTGTTTTGGCAACCGTATTCGCCTTTTGGTCTTTCGTGGGGATGGCAACGGCAAACTTGGTGAAGTGATCCGTGATGACGAGGATGTTTCTAGTGTCCTTACTATCAGGCTCAATACAGAGGTAATCCATACACACCAGTTCAAGGGGATAACTGGTCTGTATATTCTCCATATGAGCAGCATGCTGGGAATTGGCTTTCCGCCTCACGCATCTTTCACAAGTCCTACACTTCTGTTCAACAGACTGAAACATCTTTGGCCAGAAAAATCTGGAACGAACAAGATGAAGGACACGCTGAGCGCCAAGATGACCGACTTCATCATGAAGGCCTTGCAATGCTCTTTCTCTGTGGCTACTAGGCAGCACCAGCTGATAGATCTGATTCCCACGATCAAGACATTTCCTGAACAGTACTCCATCTATAAGCTCTAGTCTATTCCATTCTCTAAGGAGCAGCTTGACTTCTGACAGTTCAGAGGACATCTCTTGAAAAGTGGGTTTTCGGTTTCCTTGAATGAAACTGATCACACGTCTGATAGATGGATCCTGTCTTTGAGACTGATACCAGTCATTGTGAGTCATTCCAGGGAGGGTGCCTTGTCCAGAGAACACAAAGTCATCAGGGATGGCAGAAGCATCTAAAGCTAAGGATTCAGCAAGAATGGGGAGTTCTGGCTGCAAATAGTCAGCCAAAGTGGTCACAGAGTGGCGTTGACATAAAGCAGACAGCATGTCACCAGAAACAGTTTTGCTTTCTCCATCCAAAACCCTTTGCTTCAGCTCTTCTATCCTCGCTTTCTCCTGCTTGAACTCCTCATCTTCTTCTGACGGACTCTGGGGTCTTCTGGACAACCCATCGGCATCTTGATTGCTGATCCCAGCCCTATACTTTATGGTGAATCTGTAGGTTGACAGAGCGGCTAACCAGCGATGTCCTGCTGCATCAAGCTTTGCTGTGGTCAACACATAAGTTAGGGGGTTATTGTCTGTTAAAACCTGAAATTCTGTTCCATAGAGGTAATCATGGAATTTCTCACAGATGGCCCATTTCAAGGCGAGGTACTCTTGCTTGTGGGCAGGATAGTTTTGTTCACTTCTGGATAGTCCTCTGCTGGCATAAGCTACAACCCTCAGCTTCCCATCGTGTTCCTGATAGAGCGCAGCACCGAGACCATCGCGGCTGGCATCAGTATGCAGGACGTAAGGAAGATTGGGATTGGCGAAGGCAAGAACAGGGGCCGAAGTCAGTTTATCTATGAGAGTTCTAAAAGCAACGTCACACTCTTCAGTCCACTCATTTCCAAAAGGTAAGGTGGGATTGATGGAAGTCTTGACCCTGTCCTTCTTGTAAATCTTCCCTCTTTTCCTTGGAGCAACATAGCCAGCAGTTAGAGCATTCAATGGCTTTGCTATTTTAGAGTACCCTTCCACAAAACGTCGGTAATATCCAGCAAATCCTAGGAAGCATTTGAGCTCTTTTCTGTTGGTGGGTTGAGGCCATTCTCTCAAAGCAGAGACTTTGCTTGGATCTGTGTGGACTCCATTGGCATCTACAACATGGCCAAGGTATTTAACAGAAGTCTGGAAAAAATGGCATTTTTCAGGGGACAACTTTAGGCCATAGTCTTTGAGCCGGTTCAACACTTTCATCAATCTGGCCTCGTGCTCTTCTAGTGTGTCAGAGAAGACAATCAGGTCATCCAGAAATACTAGTACTTCATTGAGATGCAGGTCTCCAACACATTTCTCCATCAGTCTCTGAAAGGTGCTTGGTGCATTTGTCACACCTTGGGGCATACGATTAAACTCATAGAAGCCTAGAGGGCAGACAAAAGCGGTCTTGTGCTTATCTTCCTCTGCAACTTCTACTTGATAGTAGCCTGACTTCAGATCCATGACAGAAAACCATTTGGCTCCACTAAGAGCAGAGAAGGTGTCTTCGATGTTGGGGAGAGCATAGGCATCTTTGATCGTTCTCATGTTCAGCTTCCTGAAATCTATGCAGAGTCTTATTGCACCATTCTTCTTCTTGACAACTACAATGGGGGAAGCAAATGGAGACTCTGACTCGCGAATAATTCCAGCGTCTAGCAGCTCTCTTAGGTGTTGTTTGACAGCTTCTCTGTCAGAGGGATGAATGGGTCTGGGTCGCTCTCTAAAAGGGGCCTCATCCTGGAGTCGGATGCGATGTTTTACTGCAGTCGTATGACCATGAGACAAGTCATCAACAGCAAACACCTCTGGCATGCTGTTCAGCTGGTGTGTGATCCGTTTTTTCCACTCTTCTGGAATGGGGGAATCTTCCAAATCAAAGTTGGTGGTGTTACTCTGAGACTGAGGGATGTCAGGCACAGTCATATTTTGGGATTCAGACGGCATCACATACTGTGCTACCATCATTTCAGCTATCACCTGCCTTGGATGCAGTGTGACACTACGATCAGTCACATTTCTGAGAATGACAGGAATCTTGTTTAAAGATCGAAGTGGAGTTTCTATCAAGGAATTTTCAACGAACACTCCACCAGGTAAGGAAATGGTTTCAGGGGATTCGACCACGAAAAGGGAACGTGGGAAATGTTTCTTCACTCTGACATCTCCAAAGACAGACACTTTTCTTCCTGGTGGAATGGTGACAGGATGGCGTCCATGCAACTTAACATGATTGGCTGAAATCTCTTCCTGATGACTTAGGGCAACATGCTGGAACAGCAAGATACAGTCACTATTGATATTGGGCCTTTGTAAGAATTCTCTTCCATGCTTTTCTATGCCACCTTCATATAATCTGTCAAGGACATTGGTTCCAATCAATAGGGGAATCTGAGTGTTAAAATGGCAATTTGGCACAATGAGAACTAATGAAGAGACCTGTTCAGCTACGCCAGTGATGCTGCTGGGGAAGGAGATGAGGGCTTGGATATAACCCTGGTAAGGAACATGTTGGCCACCTGCACCTTCTATCTGGAAAAGAGTCTGAATGGGCTGGATGGGGAGGAACGATAAGTGGTTCAAGTAGAATGTCTCTGAAATGGTTGTTACTTGGGAACCGGTGTCAAGGATTGATTCACATTCTATTCCTTCAATGGAGACAGATGCAGTGCAGCGTGGCCCTACAAGTTCACAGGGAAGGGATAGGCTATTTTGGTATCTTTGTCTGTATCTATTTTTTCTTGTCTGGGTTCTATTCATAATATCATTAATGGGTTTGGGACTGTTATGCTGGTACTTAGCTCCTGAACGTCCCGAAACAGGAGCTGCTACTAGTTTAAAGGCATGGAGGTGAGGGTATGCGTATTCCTGTGAGCTTCACGTTTTTGTCTCAGCTTGGTGTTCTTTTGATGGACAAGAGCGGGGTTGGGGGCACTCACACAGTGGGCAGCAATGTGACCATCTCCACCACATTTAAAGCAGAACCATGGCTTGGGAAAACGAGGCGTGTAAATTCGAGGTGTGGAGGCATTCATGACCATGCAGCTGGTTTCAATCTGAGTTCTGTTTGGCTGTGGTTCTTCCTTGATGGACAGGGTTGCAATTTGTTTCTTTAACTCAGCTACCTCATCGCGGAGTTTCTGTGTGTCTTCATTTTTGTTTTCGGCTGGGGCTTCGATTCCATAAACAGTGTGGGCATGCACTGAAGCTTTTGAGCTCCCTAGATGTTTCTTCATCCTATCTAGTTTAGCTGAACGACGGCCTTCTTCTGTCCTAAGCTGATGAAGCAATTCAGGAAATGAGGGTGGGCTATTTTTTTTCTGTTCAAGCTGAAGACCTAAAATCAACGAGTGGTCCCAGCATCCTCTGCAGAACTGTCTTATTAAGTGTTTTTCTGAATCTACAAGTGAAGCTCCCCCTCTAGAGATGACTTTAGTGAGGAGGGTCTGAAGTCTGAATAAATAATCAGATGGCTTCTCTCCAGAATTCTGGTTTGCACTCAAGAATGCAGCAAAAAGCTCTTCTCCATCTTCTACGACTCCAAAGGCTGATTCGATGTGGTTTACGTACGCAACAGGGTTTGCATTAACACCAAGCGGTTTCACCATGTCAGAAGCTGGACCAACCAAACTCTCTAGAACCTTTCTGATTTTTTGTGAATCGGTGACATAGGTGTCACTTAGAAGCAGCTCAACTTGAGTTCTCCAAGCTTCATAATCTACTTCCCCATTTGGCTTTGGAAGCCTACCTGAGAAGGTTCGAATTTTACTTGGGCTACTGTATGGTTGTGTTGACTCATTCTTAATAACATGTTCTACTACTACGTTCTGGATGCTCGGGGGATTAATGATGTCTTCTTCAAGGCTCATTGAATTACGCATGGATGAGTGTGTGGTTGGAGCACGGTGAATGTCAGATATAGATGGCCGTCTGTTACATTCTTGGGTCATGCTAGGCGTGTGCTCAACATCAATGCTAGGCTTAGTGTCTTGCATAGGGCTGTGTTCCGGTAAAGACGTGTTGTCAGTTTTCTGTGATGCTGTAGACCGAATGCGCCTCAGTTCATTTTTTAAGATGGAGGCATAGCCTGACATGGCACTACCACCAATAGCGCTGAGTTCTTCGAGATATTGCTGGGCTAAGTCTTTGCCTATTTCCTCTTGACATATTTGTCTAATTGTTCTGACATTCCATAGAGTAGTTGGATCAACAGGGCTAGGTATAAGGCCAAGGGTATCTGGGGTTATCCTGGTGATTGACTTTTCACACTCAAATTCTATTATTACCCTACCATTAGGTTGGTTGGGCTCATCCACAACTCTGATGCAGGATGAGATCTTCCCATGTTGTTCGAAGAAGCTTATTATCATTTCGGCAGAGCTCATTTCATTGACACCTTCAACTAATAAGCAGTTTTGTCCATGGACTTTATACTGATTGCAAAGATCCATATTGACTGTGTTATTTTCAAAATAAAAATATATATAATCAAGTATTTTATAGAGAGGTGTGGTCAGTGGGGTAGTATATGGCCTGAAACGCTAATTAACCAATCTCCTGGCTGGCTCGCCAACTTTCTGTAACCTGCACGACAGGGGAATGGGCCTATGCTTGCGCAGGGACAGTTTACAGTCTAATGTCTAAGTTCAGTGGAGATTGGTGTAGGTTTTTTTCTAGACCGGATTCTAGTACTCACCCCAAAGACAACACACACACTCGTGGGTATAGTTTACAATAAAAAAACCAATTTATTTCAACAGTTCAAAGTAAAGTTATTTCAATATCAATACTAAATTAGATGTGTTATATATATATATATATTTTACTCTATTATACTTTTTAAAAGTTCTTCCTAATATTCTATTTATTGTCTATATCTATCTATATTCTATTTTATACCCTTCTAATATATTACTTATGCAGCCATATTCTACACTAACAAATTAAAGAAAATAATCCAAAATAAAGTATGAGTGCACTCAAAGAAAATAATAAAGAAAAGAAAAGGGGGAATGATTCAGTCTTCCAATCTGTGCAAGGTGCAATGTCCAGATCCTACCACAATCACAGGGGCAAGTTAATGTAGAGGCGATGATGATGAATCCAAATCCAGGGCGATGATGGGGGCAATCCAAAGGGGGTATCCAAGGGTTCCAAAAGGGTGTAGCAAGGGGGGTTGTTCGGGGTACTAAAAAACCAGTCTGCACAAAATTGTACAGATTCCTTATTAATTGCAATCTCTATCAAACAATTACAAACAAAATAAAAATACCCAAATCTAGAGTCAATTCTCAGAATTAAATCATTTCCTACATATAACTAATATGCGGCTGAATGACAACAGCCTATTGCTGTAAGAACAGTTAAAAACAATGTCATCGCAGCCAGGCTGCGGCACTATCAACGTGAATTCACGTCTAGCTGGCTGCTATGGGTTCCATGCATGCCATGTAGCCCGAGTTGGCTCGGTGGCTAGTGGCGACTGGAGCTTACAGTTTTTTTTTAACAACAAGCATATTATTATATTAAAATGTCTAACATTCCTACATCAAATAAACCCTATGGACCGGGTGTCCTGACTGGTTTTAAAGCTCTGAATCATATGGGAACTGCTAAGGATCATAGATATACGTTTTAGCTGGGTTAGCTTAGCTTAGCAACCAATGGAAAATTGTCAGTCTTTAGATTTCAAGATTTTAAACTCTTATCTCACCAGGATTCCAGCAGCGTACAAAACACAAGAGAAAAGAGTCTTCCTTCTTCCTTCAACGGGAGATCATCTGTCTTTGGATAAAATCAAGATATCCTACGTAAATGGCTATGATTACATGGAACACAGAAAGCTGTTTACTTTTTAGCTTTGGCTAGCGGCTCACCAAGGAAGCTTCGTGGGAGGGATCTTTTTTGTCGTAGTTCAAATGTCCTGTAGCTCAAATATCCGTAGTTCAAATATCAATAATTCAGGTATCCATAGTCAAAGTTGTCCGTATTTCTAAATATCCGTATTTCTCTTCTCTATTGTCGACGGTTGTTTGCATGGTTTAAACTCTGTAGCTCGTGTGCCTCCTAGAGGCTACTCGTGGAACTTATATACGTCACAGGGTACATGTAATCATGTGGGTTACATCTGCAAGATACATCCTCAACTGTCTGTAAGATAGATCCTTAACTGTCTGTAAGACACATCCTCAACTGTATGTAAGACACATCCTTAACTGTCTGTAAGATACATCCTTAAATGTCTGTAAGATACATCCTTAACTGTCTGTAAGATACATCCTTAACTCTTCTTAAGATATATCCTTAACTGTCGATAAGATACATCCTTAACTGTCTGTAAGATACATCCTTAACTGTTCGTAAGATACATCCTTAACTCTCGGTAAGATACATCCTTAACTGTTTGTAAGATACATCCTTAACTGTCTGTAAAACACATCCTGAACTGTCTATAAGAAAGATCCTTAACTGTCTGGGAGATACATCCTTAACTGTCTGTAACATACATCCTTAACTGTCTGTAAGATACATCCTCAACTGTCTGCAAGATACATCCTTAACTGTCTGTAAGATATATCCTTAACTGTCTGTAAGATACATCCTTAACTGTCTGTAAGATACATCCTTAACTGTGTGTAAGATACATCCTCAACTGTCTGTAAGATAGATCCTTAACTGTCTGTAAGACACATCCTCAACTGTATGTAAGACACATCTTTAACTGTCCATAAAATACATCCTTAACTGTCTGTAAGATACATCCTTAACTGTCTGTAAGATACATCCTTAACTGCCTGTAAGATACATCCTTAGCAGTCTGTAAGACACATCCTTAACTGTCTATAAGATACATTCTTAACTGTGTGTAAGATACATCCTCAACTGTCTGTAAGATACATCCTTAGCAGTCTGTAAGATACATCCTTAACTGTCTATAAGATACATTCTTAACTGTGTGTAAGATACATCCTCAACTGTCTGTAAGATACATCCTTAGCAGTCTGTAAGATACATCCTTAACTTTCGATAAGATACATCCTTAACTCTCTGTAACATACATCCTTAACTGTCTGTAAGATACACCCTCAACTGTCTGTAAGATACATCCTTAACTGTCTGTAAGATATATCCTTAACTGTCTGTACGATACATCCTTAACTGTCTGTAAGATACATCCTTAACTGTGTGTAAGATACATCCTCAACTCTCTGTAAGATAGATCCTTAACTGTCTGTAAGATACATCCTCAACTGTCTGTAAGATACATCCTTATCTGTCTGTAACATTTATCCTTAACTGTCTGTAAGATACATCCTTAACTGTCTGTAAGATACATCCTTAATTCTTCTTAAGATATATCCTTAACTGTCGATAAGATACATCCTTAACTGTCTGTAAGATACATCCTTAACTGTCGATAAGATACATCCTTAACTGTCTGTAAGATACATCCTTAACTCTTCGTAAGATACATCCTTAACTCTCGGTAAGTTACATCCTTAATTGTTTGTAAGATACATCCTTAACTGTCTGTAAAACACATCCTGAACTGTCTGTAAGAAACATCCTTAACTGTCTGGGAGATACATCCTTAACTGTCTGTAACATACATCCTTAACTGTCTGTAAGATACACCCTCAACTGTCTGTAAGATACATCCTTAACTGTCTGTAAGATATATCCTTAACTGTCTGTACGATACATCCTTAACTGTCTGTAAGATACATCCTTAACTGTGTGTAAGATACATCCTCAACTGTCTGTAAGATAGATCCTTAACTGTCTGTAAGATACATCCTCAACTGTCTGTAAGATACATCCTTATCTGTCTGTAAGATATATCCTTAACTGTCTGTACGATACATCCGTAACTGTCTGTAAGATACATCCTTAACTGTTTGTAAGATACATCCTTAACTCTTCTTAAGATATATCCTTAACTGTCGATAAGATACATCCTTAACTGTCTGTAAGATACATCCTTAACTCTTCGTAAGATACATCCTTAACTCTCGGTAAGATACATCCTTAACTGTTTTTAAGATACATCCTTAACTGTCTGTAAAACACATCCTGAACTATCTGTAAGAAACATCCTTAACTGTCTGGGAGATACATCCTTAACTGTCTGTAACATACATCCTTAACTGTCTGTAAGATACACCCTCAACTGTCTGTAAGATACATCCTTAACTGTCTGTAAGATATATCCTTAACTGTCTGTACGATACATCCTTAACTGTCTGTAAGATACATCCTTAACTGTGTGTAAGATACATCCTCAACTCTCTGTAAGATAGATCCTTAACTGTCTGTAAGATACATCCTCAACTGTCTGTAAGATACATCCTTATCTGTCTGTAAGATTTATCCTTAACTGTCTGTAAGATACATCCTTAACTGTCTGTAAGATACATCCTTAATTCTTCTTAAGATATATCCTTAACTGTCGATAAGATACATCCTTAACTGTCTGTAAGATACATCCTTAACTGTCTGTAAGATACATCCTTAACTCTTCGTAAGATACATCCTTAACTCTCGGTAAGTTACATCCTTAATTGTTTGTAAGATACATCCTTAACTGTCTGTAAAACACATCCTGAACTGTCTGTAAGAAACATCCTTAACTGTCTGGGAGATACATCCTTAACTGTCTGTAACATACATCCTTAACTGTCTGTAAGATACACCCTCAACTGTCTGTAAGATACATCCTTAACTGTCTGTAAGATATATCCTTAACTGTCTGTACGATACATCCTTAACTGTCTGTAAGATACATCCTTAACTGTGTGTAAGATACATCCTCAACTGTCTGTAAGATAGATCCTTAACTGTCTGTAAGATACATCCTCAACTGTCTGTAAGATACATCCTTATCTGTCTGTAAGATATATCCTTAACTGTCTGTACGATACATCCTTAACTGTCTGTAAGATACATCCTTAACTGTTTGTAAGATACATCCTTAACTCTTCTTAAGATATATCCTTAACTGTCGATAAGATACATCCTTAACTGTCTGTAAGATACATCCTTAACTCTTCGTAAGATACATCCTTAACTCTCGGTAAGATACATCCTTAACTGTTTTTAAGATACATCCTTAACTGTCTGTAAAACACATCCTGAACTGTCTGTAAGAAACATCTTTAACTGTCTGGGAGATACATCCTTAACTGTCTGTAACATACATCCTTAACTGTCTGTAAGATACACCCTCAACTGTCTGTAAGATACATCCTTAACTGTCTGTAAGATATATCCTTAACTGTCTGTACGATACATCCTTAACTGTCTGTAAGATACATCCTTAACTGTGTGTAAGATACATCCTCAACTGTCTGTAAGATAGATCCTTAACTGTCTGTAAGATACATCCTCAACTGTCTGTAAGATACATCCTTATCTGTCTGTAAGATTTATCCTTAACTGTCTGTAAGATACATCCTTAACTCTTTGTAAGATACATCCTTAACTCTCGGTAAGATACATCCTCAACTGTCTGTAAGATAGATCCTTAACTGTCTGTAAGATACATCCTTAACTGTCTGTAAGATACATCCTTAACTCTTTGTAAGATACATCCTTAACTCTCGGTAAGATACATCCTCAACTGTCTGTAAGATAGATCCTTAACTGTCTGTAAGACACATCCTCAACTGTCTATAAGAAACATCCTTAACTGTCTGTAAGATACATCCTCAACTGTCTGTAAGATAGATCCTTAACTGTCTGTAAGACACATCCTCAACTGTCTATAAGAAACATCCTTAACTGTCTGTAAGATACATCCTTAACTGTGTGTAAGATACATCCTCAACTGTCTGTAAGATAGATCCTTAACTGTCTGTAAGACACATCCTTAACTGTCTGTAACATACATCCTTAACTGTCTGTAAGATACATCCTTAACTGTCTGTAAGATACATCCTTAACTGTCTGTAAAACACATCCTGAACTGTCTATAAAAAACATCCTTAACTGTTTGTAAGATACATCCTTAACTGCCTGTAAAACACATCCTGAACTGTCTATAAGAAACATCCTTAACTGTCTGGGAGATACATACTTAACTGTCTGTAACATACATCCTTAACTCTTCTTAAGATATATCCTTAACTGTCGATAAGATACATCCTTAACTGTCTGTAAGATACATCCTTAACTCTTCGTAAGATACATCCTTAACTCTCGGTAAGATACATCCTTAACTGTTTGTAAGATACATCCTTAACTGTCTGTAAAACACATCCTGAACTGTCTATAAGAAACATCCTTAACTGTCTGGGAGACACATCCTTAACTGTGTGTAAGATACATCCTCAACTGTCTGTAAGATACATCCTTAACTGTCTGTAAGATACATCCTTGACTCTCCGTAAAATACATCCTTAACTGTCTGTAAGATACATCCTTAACTGTCTGTAAGATACATCCTTAACTGTCTGTAACATACATCCTTAACTGCCTGTAAGATACATCCTTAACTGTCTGTAAGATACATACTTAACTGTCTGTAACATACGTCCTTAACAGTCTGTAAGATACATCCTTAACTGTCTGTAAGATACATCCTTAACTCTTCTTAAAATATATCCTTAACTGTCGATAAGATACATCCTTAACTGTCTGTAAGATACATCCTTAACTCTTCTTAAGATATATCCTTAATTGTCGATAAGATACATCCTTAACTGTCGATAAGATACATCCTTAACTGTCTGTAAGATACATCCTTAACTGCCTGTAAGATACATCCTTAACTGTCTGTAAGATACATCCTTAACTGTCTATAAGATACATCCTCAACTGTCTGTAAGATACATCCTTAACTGTGTGTAAGATACATCCTCAACTGTCTGTAAGATACATCCTTAACTGTGTGTAAGATACATCCTCAACTGTCTGTAAGATACATCCTCAACTGTCTGTAAGATACAGCCTTAGCAGTCTGTAAGATACATCCTTAACTGTCTATAAGATACATTCTTAACTGTGTGTAAGATACATCCTCAACTGTCTGTAAGATACATCCTTAGCAGTCTGTAAGATACATCCTTAACTTTCCTTAAGATACATCCTTAACTGTCTGTAAGATACATCCTTAACTGTCTGTAAGATACATCCTTAACTGTCTGTATCATACATCCTTAACTATCTGTAAGATACATCCTCAACTGTCTGTAAGATACATCCTTAACTGTCTGTAAGATACATCCTTAACTGTCTGTAAGATACATCCTTAACTGTCTATATGATACATCCTTAACTGTCTCTAAGATACATCCTTAACTTTCCTTAAGATACATCCTTAACTGTCTGTAAGATACATCCTTAACTGTCTGTAAGATACATCCTTAACTGTCTATAAGATACATCCTTAACTGTCTCTAAGATACATCCTCAACTGTCTGTAAGATATATCCTCAACTGTCTGTAAGATACATCCTCAACTGTCTGTAACATAGATCCTTAACTGTCTGTAAGACACATCCTCAACTGTCTGTAAGATACATCCTTATCTGTCTGTAAGATACATCCTTAACTGTGTGTAAGATACATCCTCAACTGTCTGTAAGATAGATCCTTAACTGTCTGTAAGATACATCCTCAACTGTCTGTAAGATACATCCTTATCTGTCTGTAAGATATATCCTTAACTGTCTGTAAGATACATCCTTAACTGTCTGTAAGATACATCATTAACTGTGTGTAAGATACATCCTCAAATGTCTGTAAGATACATCCTTAACTGTCTGTAAGATACATCCTTAACTGTCCGTAAAATACATCCTTAACTGTCTGTAAGATACATCCTTAACTGTCTGTAAGATACATCCTTAACTGTCTGTAACATACATCCTTAACTGCCTGTAAGATACATCCTTAACTGTCTGTAAGATACATCCTTAACTGTCTGTAAGATACATCCTTAACTCTTCTTAAGATATATCCTTAACTGTCGATAAGATACATCCTTAACTGTCTGTAAGATACATCCTTAACTCTTCGTAAGATACATCCTTAACTCTCGGTAAGATACATCCTTAACTGTTTGTAAGATATATCCTTAACTGTCTGTAAAACACATCCTGAACTGTCTATAAGAAACATCCTTAACTGTCTGGGAGATACATCCTTAACTGTCTGTAAGATACATCCTTAACTGTCTGTAAGATACATCCTTAACTGTCTGTAAGATACATCCTTAACTCTTCTTAAGATATATCCTTAACTGTCGATAAGATACATCCTTAACTGTCTGTAAGATACATCCTTAACTGTTCGTAAGATACATCCTTAACTCTCGGTAAGATACATCCTTATCTGTCTGTAAGATTTATCCTTAACTGTCTGTAAGATACATCCTTAACTGTCTGTAAGATACATCCTTAACTGTGTGTAAGATACATCCTCAAATGTCTGTAAGATACATCCTTAACTGTCTGTAAGATACATACTTAACTGTCCGTAAAATACATCCTTAACTGTCTGTAAGATACATCCTTAACTGTCTGTAACATACATCCTTAACTGTCTGTAACATACATCCTTAACTGCCTGTAAGATACATCCTTAACTGTCTGTAAGATACATCCTTAACTGTCTGTAAGATACATCCTTAACTCTTCTTAAGATATATCCTTAACTGTCGATAAGATACATCCTTAACTGTCTGTAAGATACATCCTTAACTGTCGATAAGATACATCCTTAACTGTCTGTAAGATACATCCTTAACACTTCGTAAGATACATCCTTAACTCTCGGTAAGATACATCCTTGACTGTTTGTAAGATACATCCTTAACTGTCTGTAAAACACATCCTGAACTGTCTGTAAGAAATATCCTTAACTGTCTGGGAGATACATCCTTAACTGTCTGTAACATACATCCTTAACTGTCTGTAAGATACACCCTCAACTGTCTGTAAGATACATCCTTAACTGTCTGTAAGATATATCCTTAACTGTCTGTACGATACATCCTTAACTGTCTGTAAGATACATCCTTAACTGTGTGTAAGATACATCCTCAACTGTCTGTAAGATAGATCCTTAACTGTCTGTAAGATACATCCTCAACTGTCTGTAAGATACATCCTTATCTGTCTGTAAGATATATCCTTAACTGTCTGTAAGATACATCCTTAACTGTCTGTAAGATACACCCTCAACTGTCTGTAAGATACATCCTTAACTGTCTGTAAGATACATCCTTAACTCTTCTTAAGATATATCCTTAACTGTCGATAAGATACATCCTTAACTCTTCGTAAGATACATCCTTAACTCTCGGTAAGATACATCCTTAACTGTTTGTAAGATATATCCTTAACTGTCTGTAAGATACATCCTTAACTGTCTGTAAGATACATCCTTAACTGTGTGTAAGATACATCCTCAACTGTCTGTAAGATAGATCCTTAACTGTCTGTAAGACACATCCTCAACTGTATGTAAGACACATCCTTAACTGTCTGTAAGATACATCCTTAACTGTCTGTAAGATACATCCTTAACTGTCTGTAAGATACATCCTTAACTCTTCTTAAGATATATCCTTAACTGTCGATAAGATACATCCTTAACTGTCTGTAAGATACATCCTTAACTGTTCGTAAGATACATCCTTAACTCTCAGTAAGATACATCCTTAACTGTTTGTAAGATACATCCTTAACTCTTCTTAAGATATATCCTTAACTGTCGATAAGATACATCCTTAACTGTCTGTAAGATACATCCTTAACTGTCTGTAAAACACATCCTGAACTGTCTGTAAGAAACATCCTTAACTGTCTGGGAGATAAATCCTTAACTGTCTGTAACATACATCCTTAACTGTCTGTAACATACATCCTTAACTGTCTGTAAGATACACCCTCAACTGTCTGTAAGATACATCCTTAACTGTCTGTAAGATATATCCTTAACTGTCTGTACGATACATCCTTAACTGTGTGTAAGATACATCCTCAACTGTCTGTAAGATAGATCCTTAACTGTCTGTAAGATACATCCTCAACTGTCTGTAAGATACATCCTTATCTGTATGTAAGATTTATCCTTAACTGTCTGTAAGATACATCCTTAACTGTCTGTAAGATACATCCTTAACTCTTCTTAAGATATATCCTTAACTGTCGATAAGATACATCCTTAACTGTCTGTAAGATACATCCTTAACTGTCGATAAGATACATCCTTAACTGTCTGTAAGATACATCCTTAACTCTTCGTAAGATACATCCTTAACTCTCGGTAAGATACATCCTTAACTGTCTGTAAAAGACATCCTGAACTGTCTGTAAGAAACATCCTTAACTGTCTGGGAGATACATCCTTAACTGTCTGTAACATACATCCTTAACTGTCTGTAAGATACACCCTAAACTGTCTGTAAGATACATCCTTAACTGTCTGTAAGATATATCCTTAACTGTCTGTACGATACATCCTTAACTGTCTGAAAGATACATCCTTAACTGTGTGTAAGATACATCCTCAACTGTCTGTAAGATAGATCCTTAACTGTCTGTAAGATACATCCTCAACTGTCTGTAAGATACATCCTTATCTGTCTGTAAGATATATCCTTAATTGTCTGTACGATACATCCTTGACTGTCTGTAAGATACATCCTTAACTGTTTGTAAGATACATCCTTAACTCTTCTTAAGATATATCCTTAACTGTCGATAAGATACATCCTTAACTGTCTGTAAGATACATCCTTAACTGTTTGTAAGATACATCCTTAACTGTCTGTAAAACACATCCTGAACTGTCTGTAAGAAACATCCTTAACTGTCTGTACGATACATCCTTAACTGTCTGTAAGATACAGCCTTAACTGTGTGTAAGATACATCCTCAACTGTCTGTAAGATAGATCCTTAACTGTCTGTAAGATACATCCTCAACTGTCTGTAAGATACATCCTTATCTGTCTGTAAGATTTATCCTTAACTGTCTGTAAGATACATCCTTAACTGTCTGTAAGATACATCCTTAACTCTTCTTAAGATATATCCTTAACTGTCGATAAGATATATCCTTAACTGTCTGTAAGATACATCCTTAACTGTCGATAAGATACATCCTTAACTGTCTGTAAGATACATCCTTAACTCTTCGTAAGATACATCCTTAACTCTCGGTAAGATACATCCTTAACTGTTTGTAAGATACATCCTTAACTGTCTGTAAAACACATCCTGAACTGTCTGTAAGAAACATCCTTAACTGTGTGGGAGATACATCCTTAACTGTCTGTAACATACATCCTTAACTGTCTGTAAGATACACCCTCAACTGTCTGTAAGATACATCCTTAACTGTCTGTAAGATATATCCTTAACTGTCTGTACGATACATCCTTAACTGTCTGTAAGATACATCCTTAACTGTGTGTAAGATACATCCTCAACTGTCTGTAAGATAGATCCTTAACTGTCTGTAAGATACATCCTCAACTGTCTGTAAGATACATCCTTATCTGTCTGTAAGATATATCCTTAACTGTCTGTAAGATACATCCTTAACTGTCTGTAAGATACATCCTTAACTGTGTGTAAGATACATCCTCAAATGTCTGTAAGATACATCCTTAACTGTCTGTAAGATACATCCTTAACTGTCCGTAAAATACATCCTTAACTGTCTGCAAGATACATCCTTAACTGTCTGTAACATACATCCTTAACTGCCTGTAAGATACATCCTTAACTGTCTGTAAGATACATCCTTAACTGTCTGTAAGATACATCCTTAACTCTTCTTAAGATATATCCTTAACTGTCAATAAGATACATCCTTAACTGTCTGTAAGATACATCCTTAACTCTTCGTAAGATACATCCTTAACTCTCGGTAAGATACATCCTTAACTGTTTGTAAGATATATCCTTAACTGTCTGTAAAACACATCCTGAACTGTCTATAAGAAACATCCTTAACTGTCTGGGAGATACATCCTTAACTGTCTGTAACATACATCCTTAACTGTCTGTAAGATACATCCTTAACTCTTCTTAAGATATATCCTTAACTGTCGATAAGATATATCCTTAACTGTCTGTAAGATACATCCTTAACTGTCGATAAGATACATCCTTAACTGTCTGTAAGATACATCCTTAACTCTTCGTAAGATACATCCTTAACTCTCGGTAAGATACATCCTTAACTGTTTGTAAGATACATCCTTAACTGTCTGTAAAACACATCCTGAACTGTCTGTAAGAAACATCCTTAACTGTGTGGGAGATACATCCTTAACTGTCTGTAACATACATCCTTAACTGTCTGTAAGATACACCCTCAACTGTCTGTACGATACATCCTTAACTGTCTGTAAGATACATCCTTAACTGTGTGTAAGATACATCCTCAACTGTCTGTAAGATAGATCCTTAACTGTCTGTAAGATACATCCTCAACTGTCTGTAAGATACATCCTTATCTGTCTGTAAGATATATCCTTAACTGTCTGTAAGATACATCCTTAACTGTCTGTAAGATACATCCTTAACTGTCGATAAGATACATCCTTAACTGTCTGTAAGATACATCCTTAACTCTTCGTAAGATACATCCTTAACTCTCGGTAAGATACATCCTTAACTGTCTGTAAAACACATCCTGAACTGTCTGTAAGAAACATCCTTAACTGTCTGGGAGATACATCCTTAACTGTCTGTAACATACATCCTTAACTGTCTGTAAGATACACCCTAAACTGTCTGTAAGATACATCCTTAACTGTCTGTAAGATACATCCTTAACTGTGTGTAAGATACATCCTCAACTGTCTGTAAGATAGATCCTTAACTGTCTGTAAGATACATCCTCAACTGTCTGTAAGATACATCCTTATCTGTCTGTAAGATACATCCTCAACTGTCTGTAAGATACATCCTTATCTGTCTGTAAGATATATCCTTAACTGTCTGTAAGATACATCCTTAACTGTCTGTAAGATACATCCTTAACTGTGTGTAAGATACATCCTCAAATGTCTGTAAGATACATCCTTAACTGTCTGTAACATACATCCTTAACTGTCCGTAAAATACATCCTTAACTGTCTGCAAGATACATCCTTAACTGTCTGTAACATACATCCTTAACTGCCTGTAAGATACATCCTTAACTGTCTGTAAGATACATCCTTAACTGTCTGTAAGATACATCCTTAACTCTTCTTAAGATATATCCTTAACTGTCAATAAGATACATCCTTAACTGTCTGTAAGATACATCCTTAACTCTTCGTAAGATACATCCTTAACTCTCGGTAAGATACATCCTTAACTGTTTGTAAGATATATCCTTAACTGTCTGTAAAACACATCCTGAACTGTCTATAAGAAACATCCTTAACTGTCTGGGAGATACATCCTTAACTGTCTGTAACATACATCCTTAACTGTCTGTAAGATACATCCTCAACTGTCTGCAAGATACATCCTTAACTGTCTGTAAGATATATCCTTAACTGTCTGTAAGATACATCCTTAACTGTCTGTAAGATACATCCTTAACTCTTCGTAAGATACATCCTTAACTGTCTGTAAGATACATCCTTAACTCTCGGTAAGATACATCCTTAACTGTTTGTAAGATACATCCTTAACTGTCTGTAAAACACATCCTGAACTGTCTGTAAGAAACATCCTTAACTGTCTGGGAGATACATCCTTAACTGTCTGTAACATACATCCTTAACTGTCTGTAAGATACACCCTCAACTGTCTGTAAGATACATCCTTAACTGTCTGTAAGATATATCCTTAACTGTCTGTACGATACATCCTTAACTGTCTGTAAGATACATCCTTAACTGTGTGTAAGATACATCCTCAACTGTCTGTAAGATAGATCCTTAACTGTCTGTAAGATACATCCTCAACTGTCTGTAAGATACATCCTTATCTGTCTGTAAGATTTATCCTTAACTGTCTGTAAGATACATACTTAACTGTCTGTAAGATACATCCTTAACTGTCTGTAAGATACATCCTTAACTGTGTGTAAGATACATCCTCAAATGTCTGTAAGATACATCCTTAACTGTCTGTAAGATACATCCTTAACTGTCCGTAAAATACATCCTTAACTGTCTGTAAGATACATCCTTAACTGTCTGTAAGATACATCCTTAACTGTCTGTAACATACATCTTTAACTGCCTGTAAGATACATCCTTAACTGTCTGTAAGATACATCCTTAACTGTCTGTAAGATACATCCTTAACTCTTCTTAAGATATATCCTTAACTGTCGATAAGATACATCCTTAACTGTCTGTAAGATACATCCTTAACTGTCGATAAGATACATCCTTAACTGTCTGTAAGATACATCCTTAACTCTTCGTAAGATACATCCTTAACTCTCGGTAAGATACATCCTTAACTGTTTGTAAGATACATCCTTAACTGTCTGTAAAACACATCCTGAACTGTCTGTAAGAAATATCCTTAACTGTCTGGGAGATACATCCTTAACTGTCTGTAACATACATCCTTAACTGTCTGTAAGATACACCCTCAACTGTCTGTAAGATACATCCTTAACTGTCTGTAAGATATATCCTTAACTGTCTGTACGATACATCCTTAACTGTCTGTAAGATACATCCTTAACTGTTTGTAATATACATCCTCAACTGTCTGTAAGATAGATCCTTAACTGTCTGTAAGATACATCCTCAACTGTCTGTAAGATACATCCTTATCTGTCTGTAAGATATATCCTTAACTGTCTGTAAGATACATCCTTAACTGTCTGTAAGATACATCCTTAACTGTGTGTAAGATACGTCCTCAAATGTCTGTAAGATACATCCTTAACTGTCTGTAAGATACATCCTTAACTGTCCGTAAAATACATCCTTAACTGTCTGTAAGATACATCCTTAACTGTCTGTAAGATACATCCTTAACTGTCTGTAACATACATCCTTAACTGCCTGTAAGATACATCCTTAACTGTCTGTAAGATACATCCTTAACTGTCTGTAAGATACATCCTTAACTCTTCTTAAGATATATCCTTAACTGTCGATAAGATACATCCTTAACTGTCTGTAAGATACATCCTTAACTCTTCGTAAGATACATCCTTAACTCTTGGTAAGATACATCCTTAACTGTTTGTAAGATATATCCTTAACTGTCTGTAAAACACATCCTGAACTGTCTATAAGAAACATCTTTAACTGTCTGGGAGATACATCCTTAACTGTCTGTAACATACATCCTTAACTGTCTGTAAGATACATCCTCAACTGTCTGCAAGATACATCCTCAACTGTCTGTAAGATAGATCCTTAACTGTCTGTAAGACACATCCTCAACTGTATGTAAGACACATCCTTAACTGTCTGTAAGATACATCCTTAACTGTCTGTAAGATACATCCTTAACTGTCTGTAAGATACATCCTTAACTCTTCTTAAGATATATCCTTAACTGTCGATAAGATACATCCTTAACTGCCTGTAAGATACATCCTTAGCAGTCTGTAAGACACATCCTTAACTGTCTATAAGATACATTCTTAACTGTGTGTAAGATACATCCTCAACTGTCTGTAAGATACATCCTTAGCAGTCTGTAAGATACATCCTTAACTGTCTATAAGATACATCCTTAACTGTGTGTAAGATACATCCTCAACTGTCTGTAAGATACATCCTTCGCAGTCTGTAAGATACATCCTTAACTTTCGATAAGATACATCCTTAACTGTCTGTAACATACATCCTTAACTGTCTGTAAGATACACCCTCAACTGTCTGTAAGATACATCCTTAACTGTCTGTAAGATATATCCTTAACTGTCTGTACGATACATCCTTAACTGTCTGTAAGATACATCCTTAACTGTGTGTAAGATACATCCTCAACTCTCTGTAAGATAGATCCTTAACTGTCTGTAAGATACATCCTCAACTGTCTGTAAGATACATCCTTATCTGTCTGTAAGATTTATCCTTAACTGTCTGTAAGATACATCCTTAACTGTCTGTAAGATACATCCTTAATTCTTCTTAAGATATATCCTTAACTGTCGATAAGATACATCCTTAACTGTCTGTAAGATACATCCTTAACTGTCTGTAAGATACATCCTTAACTCTTCGTAAGATACATCCTTAACTCTCGGTAAGTTACATCCTTAATTGTTTGTAAGATACATCCTTAACTGTCTGTAAAACACATCCTGAACTGTCTGTAAGAAACATCCTTAACTGTCTGGGAGATACATCCTTAACTGTCTGTAACATACATCCTTAACTGTCTGTAAGATACACCCTCAACTGTCTGTAAGATACATCCTTAACTGTCCGTAAAATACATCCTTAACTGTCTGTAAGATACATCCTTAACTGTCATTAAGATACATCCTTAACTGTCTGTAACATACATCCTTAACTGCCTGTAAGATACATCCTTAACTGTCTGTAAGATACATCCTTAACTGTCTGTAAGATACATCCTTAACTCTTCTTAAGATATATCCTTAACTGTCGATAAGATACATCCTTAACTGTCTGTAAGATACATCCTTAACTCTTCGTAAGATACATCCTTAACTCTTGGTAAGATACATCCTTAACTGTTTGTAAGATATATCCTTAACTGTCTGTAAAACACATCCTGAACTGTCTATAAGAAACATCTTTAACTGTCTGGGAGATACATCCTTAACTGTCTGTAACATACATCCTTAACTGTCTGTAAGATACATCCTCAACTGTCTGCAAGATACATCCTCAACTGTCTGTAAGATAGATCCTTAACTGTCTGTAAGACACATCCTCAACTGTATGTAAGACACATCCTTAACTGTCTGTAAGATACATCCTTAACTGTCTGTAAGATACATCCTTAACTGTCTGTAAGATACATCCTTAACTCTTCTTAAGATATATCCTTAACTGTCGATAAGATACATCCTTAACTGCCTGTAAGATACATCCTTAGCAGTCTGTAAGACACATCCTTAACTGTCTATAAGATACATTCTTAACTGTGTGTAAGATACATCCTCAACTGTCTGTAAGATACATCCTTAGCAGTCTGTAAGATACATCCTTAACTGTCTATAAGATACATTCTTAACTGTGTGTAAGATACATCCTCAACTGTCTGTAAGATACATCCTTCGCAGTCTGTAAGATACATCCTTAACTTTCGATAAGATACATCCTTAACTGTCTGTAACATACATCCTTAACTGTCTGTAAGATACACCCTCAACTGTCTGTAAGATACATCCTTAACTGTCTGTAAGATATATCCTTAACTGTCTGTACGATACATCCTTAACTGTCTGTAAGATACATCCTTAACTGTGTGTAAGATACATCCTCAACTCTCTGTAAGATAGATCCTTAACTGTCTGTAAGATACATCCTCAACTGTCTGTAAGATACATCCTTATCTGTCTGTAAGATTTATCCTTAACTGTCTGTAAGATACATCCTTAACTGTCTGTAAGATACATCCTTAATTCTTCTTAAGATATATCCTTAACTGTCGATAAGATACATCCTTAACTGTCTGTAAGATACATCCTTAACTGTCTGTAAGATACATCCTTAACTCTTCGTAAGATACATCCTTAACTCTCGGTAAGTTACATCCTTAATTGTTTGTAAGATACATCCTTAACTGTCTGTAAAACACATCCTGAACTGTCTGTAAGAAACATCCTTAACTGTCTGGGAGATACATCCTTAACTGTCTGTAACATACATCCTTAACTGTCTGTAAGATACACCCTCAACTGTCTGTAAGATACATCCTTAACTGTCTGTAAGATATATCCTTAACTGTCTGTACGATACATCCTTAACTGTCTGTAAGATACATCCTTAACTGTGTGTAAGATACATCCTCGACTGTCTGTAAGATAGATCCTTAACTGTCTGTAAGATACATCCTCAACTGTCTGTAAGATACATCCTTATCTGTCTGTAAGATATATCCTTAACTGTCTGTACGATACATCCTTAACTGTCTGTAAGATACATCCTTAACTGTTTGTAAGATACATCCTTAACTCTTCTTAAGATATATCCTTAACTGTCGATAAGATACATCCTTAACTGTCTGTAAGATACATCCTTAACTCTTCGTAAGATACATCCTTAACTCTCGGTAAGATACATCCTTAACTGTTTTTAAGATACATCCTTAACTGTCTGTAAAACACATCCTGAACTGTCTGTAAGAAACATCTTTAACTGTCTGGGAGATACATCCTTAACTGTCTGTAACATACATCCTTAACTGTCTGTAAGATACACCCTCAACTGTCTGTAAGATACATCCTTAACTGTCTGTAAGATATATCCTTAACTGTCTGTACGATACATCCTTAACTGTCTGTAAGATACATCCTTAACTGTGTGTAAGATACATCCTCAACTGTCTGTAAGATAGATCCTTAACTGTCTGTAAGATACATCCTCAACTGTCTGTAAGATACATCCTTATCTGTCTGTAAGATTTATCCTTAACTGTCTGTAAGATACATCCTTAACTGTCTGTAAGATACATCCTTAACTCTTCTTAAGATATATCCTTAACTGTCGATAAGATACATCCTTAACTGTCTGTAAGATACATCCTTAACTGTCGATAAGATACATCCTTAACTGTCTGTAAGATACATCCTTAACTCTTCGTAAGATACATCCTTAACTCTCGGTAAAATACATCCTTAACTGTTTGTAAGATACATCCTTAACTGTCTGTAAAACACATCCTGAACTGTCTGTAAGAAACATCCTTAACTGTCTGGGAGATACATCCTTAACTGTCTGTAACATACATCCTTAACTGTCTGTAAGATACACCCTCAACTGTCTGTAAGATACATCCTTAACTGTCTGTAAGATATATCCTTAACTGTCTGTACGATACATCCTTAACTGTCTGTAAGATACATCCTTAACTGTTTGTAAGATACATCCTTATCTGTCTGTAAGATATATCCTTAACTGTCTGTAAGATACATCCTTAACTGTGTGTAAGATACATCCTTAACTGTGTGTAAGATACATCCTCAAATGTCTGTAAGATACATCCTTAACTGTCTGTAAGATACATCCTTAACTGTCCGTAAAATACATCCTTAACTGTCTGTAAGATACATCCTTAACTGTTTGTAACATACATCCTTAACTGCCTGTAAGATACATCCTTAACTGTCTGTAAGATACATCCTTAACTGTCTGTACGATACATCCTTAACTGTCTGTAAGATACATCCTTAACTGTTTGTAAGATACATCCTTAACTCTTCTTAAGATATATCCTTAACTGTCGATAAGATACATCCTTAACTGTCTGTAAGATACATCCTTAACTCTTCGTAAGATACATCCTTAACTCTTGGTAAGATACATCCTTAACTGTTTTTAAGATACATCCTTAACTGTCTGTAAAACACATCCTGAACTGTCTGTAAGAAACATCTTTAACTGTCTGGGAGATACATCCTTAACTGTCTGTAACATACATCCTTAACTGTCTGTAAGATACACCCTCAACTGTCTGTAAGATACATCCTTAACTGTCTGTAAGATATATCCTTAACTGTCTGTACGATACATCCTTAACTGTCTGTAAGATACATCCTTAACTGTGTGTAAGATACATCCTCAACTGTCTGTAAGATAGATCCTTAACTGTCTGTAAGATACATCCTCAACTGTCTGTAAGATACATCCTTATCTGTCTGTAAGATTTATCCTTAACTGTCTGTAAGATACATCCTTAACTGTCTGTAAGATACATCCTTAACTCTTCTTAAGATATATCCTTAACTGTCGATAAGATACATCCTTAACTGTCTGTAAGATACATCCTTAACTGTCGATAAGATACATCCTTAACTGTCTGTAAGATACATCCTTAACTCTTCGTAAGATACATCCTTAACTCTCGGTAAGATACATCCTTAACTGTTTGTAAGATACATCCTTAACTGTCTGTAAAACACATCCTGAACTGTCTGTAAGAAACATCCTTAACTGTCTGGGAGATACATCCTTAACTGTCTGTAACATACATCCTTAACTGTCTGTAAGATACACCCTCAACTGTCTGTAAGATACATCCTTAACTGTCTGTAAGATATATCCTTAACTGTCTGTACGATACATCCTTAACTGTCTGTAAGATACATCCTTAACTGTTTGTAAGATACATCCTTATCTGTCTGTAAGATATATCCTTAACTGTCTGTAAGATACATCCTTAACTGTGTGTAAGATACATCCTTAACTGTGTGTAAGATACATCCTCAAATGTCTGTAAGATACATCCTTAACTGTCTGTAAGATACATCCTTAACTGTCCGTAAAATACATCCTTAACTGTCTGTAAGATACATCCTTAACTGTCTGTAACATACATCCTTAACTGCCTGTAAGATACATCCTTAACTGTCTGTAAGATACATCCTTAACTGTCTGTAAGATACATCCTTAACTCTTCTTAAGATATATCCTTAACTGTCGATAAGATACATCCTTAACTGTCTGTAAGATACATCCTTAACTCTTCGTAAGATACATCCTTAACTCTTGGTAAGATACATCCTTAACTGTTTGTAAGATATATCCTTAACTGTCTGTAAAACACATCCTGAACTGTCTATAAGAAACATCTTTAACTGTCTGGGAGATACATCCTTAACTGTCTGTAAAACACATCCTGAACTGTCTGTAAGAAATATCCTTAACTGTCTGGGAGATACATCCTTAACTGTCTGTAACATACATCCTTAACTGTCTGTAAGATACACCCTCAACTGTCTGTAAGATACATCCTTAACTGTCTGTAAGATATATCCTTAACTGTCTGTACGATACATCCTTAACTGTCTGTAAGATACATCCTTAACTGTGTGTAATATACATCCTCAACTGTCTGTAAGATAGATCCTTAACTGTCTGTAAGATACATCCTCAACTGTCTGTAAGATACATCCTTATCTGTCTGTAAGATATATCCTTAACTGTCTGTAAGATACATCCTTAACTGTCTGTAAGATACATCCTTAACTGTGTGTAAGATACGTCCTCAAATGTCTGTAAGATACATCCTTAACTGTCAGTAAGATACATCCTTAACTGTCCGTAAAATACATCCTTAACTGTCTGTAAGATACATCCTTAACTGTCTGTAAGATACATCCTTAACTGTCTGTAACATACATCCTTAACTGCCTGTAAGATACATCCTTAACTGTCTGTAAGATACATCCTTAACTCTTCTTAAGATATATCCTTAACTGTCGATAAGATACATCCTTAACTGTCTGTAAGATATATCCTTAACTCTTCGTAAGATACATCCTTAACTCTTGGTAAGATACATCCTTAACTGTTTGTAAGATAGATCCTTAACTGTCTGTAAAACACATCCTGAACTGTCTATAAGAAACATCTTTAACTGTCTGGGAGATACATCCTTAACTGTCTGTAACATACATCCTTAACTGTCTGTAAGATACATCCTCAACTGTCTGCAAGATACATCCTCAACTGTCTGTAAGATAGATCCTTAACTGTCTGTAAGACACATCCTCAACTGTATGTAAGACACATCCTTAACTGTCTGTAAGATACATCCTTAACTGTCTGTAAGATACATCCTTAACTGTCTGTAAGATACATCCTTAACTCTTCTTAAGATATATCCTTAACTGTCGATAAGATACATCCTTAACTGTCTGTAAGATACATCCTTAACTGTTCGTAAGATACATCCTTAACTCTCGGTAAGATACATCCTTAACTGTTTGTAAGATACATCCTTAACTGTCTGTAAAACACATCCTGAACTGTCTATAAGAAACATCCTTAACTGTCTGGGAGATACATCCTTAACTGTCTGTAACATACATCCTTAACTGTCTGTAAGATACATCCTCAACTGTCTGCAAGATACATCCTTAACTGTCTGTAAGATATATCCTTAACTGTCTGTAAGATACATCCTTAACTGTCTGTAAGATACATCCTTAACTGTGTGTAAGATACATCCTCAACTGTCTGTAAGATAGATCCTTAACTGTCTGTAAGACACATCCTCAACTGTATGTAAGACACATCTTTAACTGTCCATAAAATACATCCTTAACTGTCTGTAAGATACATCCTTAACTGTCTGTAAGATACATCCTTAACTGCCTGTAAGATACATCCTTAGCAGTCTGTAAGACACATCCTTAACTGTCTATAAGATACATTCTTAACTGTGTGTAAGATACATCCTCAACTGTCTGTAAGATACATCCTTAGCAGTCTGTAAGATACATCCTTAACTGTCTATAAGATACATTCTTAACTGTGTGTAAGATACATCCTCAACTGTCTGTAAGATACATCCTTAGCAGTCTGTAAGATACATCCTTAACTTTCGATAAGATACATCCTTAACTGTCTGTAACATACATCCTTAACTGTCTGTAAGATACACCCTCAACTGTCTGTAAGATACATCCTTAACTGTCTGTAAGATATATCCTTAACTGTCTGTACGATACATCCTTAACTGTCTGTAAGATACATCCTTAACTGTGTGTAAGATACATCCTCAACTCTCTGTAAGATAGATCCTTAACTGTCTGTAAGATACATCCTCAACTGTCTGTAAGATACATCCTTATCTGTCTGTAACATTTATCCTTAACTGTCTGTAAGATACATCCTTAACTGTCTGTAAGATACATCCTTAATTCTTCTTAAGATATATCCTTAACTGTCGATAAGATACATCCTTAACTGTCTGTAAGATACATCCTTAACTGTCGATAAGATACATCCTTAACTGTCTGTAAGATACATCCTTAACTCTTCGTAAGATACATCCTTAACTCTCGGTAAGTTACATCCTTAATTGTTTGTAAGATACATCCTTAACTGTCTGTAAAACACATCCTGAACTGTCTGTAAGAAACATCCTTAACTGTCTGGGAGATACATCCTTAACTGTCTGTAACATACATCCTTAACTGTCTGTAAGATACACCCTCAACTGTCTGTAAGATACATCCTTAACTGTCTGTAAGATATATCCTTAACTGTCTGTACGATACATCCTTAACTGTCTGTAAGATACATCCTTAACTGTGTGTAAGATACATCCTCAACTGTCTGTAAGATAGATCCTTAACTGTCTGTAAGATACATCCTCAACTGTCTGTAAGATACATCCTTATCTGTCTGTAAGATATATCCTTAACTGTCTGTACGATACATCCGTAACTGTCTGTAAGATACATCCTTAACTGTTTGTAAGATACATCCTTAACTCTTCTTAAGATATATCCTTAACTGTCGATAAGATACATCCTTAACTGTCTGTAAGATACATCCTTAACTCTTCGTAAGATACATCCTTAACTCTCGGTAAGATACATCCTTAACTGTTTTTAAGATACATCCTTAACTGTCTGTAAAACACATCCTGAACTATCTGTAAGAAACATCCTTAACTGTCTGGGAGATACATCCTTAACTGTCTGTAACATACATCCTTAACTGTCTGTAAGATACACCCTCAACTGTCTGTAAGATACATCCTTAACTGTCTGTAAGATATATCCTTAACTGTCTGTACGATACATCCTTAACTGTCTGTAAGATACATCCTTAACTGTGTGTAAGATACATCCTCAACTCTCTGTAAGATAGATCCTTAACTGTCTGTAAGATACATCCTCAACTGTCTGTAAGATACATCCTTATCTGTCTGTAAGATTTATCCTTAACTGTCTGTAAGATACATCCTTAACTGTCTGTAAGATACATCCTTAATTCTTCTTAAGATATATCCTTAACTGTCGATAAGATACATCCTTAACTGTCTGTAAGATACATCCTTAACTGTCGATAAGATACATCCTTAACTGTCTGTAAGATACATCCTTAACTCTTCGTAAGATACATCCTTAACTCTCGGTAAGTTACATCCTTAATTGTTTGTAAGATACATCCTTAACTGTCTGTAAAACACATCCTGAACTGTCTGTAAGAAACATCCTTAACTGTCTGGGAGATACATCCTTAACTGTCTGTAACATACATCCTTAACTGTCTGTAAGATACACCCTCAACTGTCTGTAAGATACATCCTTAACTGTCTGTAAGATATATCCTTAACTGTCTGTACGATACATCCTTAACTGTCTGTAAGATACATCCTTAACTGTGTGTAAGATACATCCTCAACTGTCTGTAAGATAGATCCTTAACTGTCTGTAAGATACATCCTCAACTGTCTGTAAGATACATCCTTATCTGTCTGTAAGATATATCCTTAACTGTCTGTACGATACATCCTTAACTGTCTGTAAGATACATCCTTAACTGTTTGTAAGATACATCCTTAACTCTTCTTAAGATATATCCTTAACTGTCGATAAGATACATCCTTAACTGTCTGTAAGATACATCCTTAACTCTTCGTAAGATACATCCTTAACTCTCGGTAAGATACATCCTTAACTGTTTTTAAGATACATCCTTAACTGTCTGTAAAACACATCCTGAACTGTCTGTAAGAAACATCCTTAACTGTCTGGGAGATACATCCTTAACTGTCTGTAACATACATCCTTAACTGTCTGTAAGATACACCCTCAACTGTCTGTAAGATACATCCTTAACTGTCTGTAAGATATATCCTTAACTGTCTGTACGATACATCCTTAACTGTCTGTAAGATACATCCTTAACTGTGTGTAAGATACATCCTCAACTGTCTGTAAGATAGATCCTTAACTGTCTGTAAGATACATCCTCAACTGTCTGTAAGATACATCCTTATCTGTCTGTAAGATTTATCCTTAACTGTCTGTAAGATACATCCTTAACTGTCTGTAAGATACATCCTTAACTCTTCTTAAGATATATCCTTAACTGTCGATAAGATACATCCTTAACTGTCTGTAAGATACATCCTTAACTGTCGATAAGATACATCCTTAACTGTCTGTAAGATACATCCTTAACTCTTCGTAAGATACATCCTTAACTCTCGGTAAGATACATCCTTAACTGTTTGTAAGATACATCCTTAACTGTCTGTAAAACACATCCTGAACTGTCTGTAAGAAACATCCTTAACTGTCTGGGAGATACATCCTTAACTGTCTGTAACATACATCCTTAACTGTCTGTAAGATACACCCTCAACTGTCTGTAAGATACATCCTTAACTGTCTGTAAGATATATCCTTAACTGTCTGTACGATACATCCTTAACTGTCTGTAAGATACATCCTTAACTGTTTGTAAGATACATCCTTATCTGTCTGTAAGATATATCCTTAACTGTCTGTAAGATACATCCTTAACTGTGTGTAAGATACATCCTTAACTGTGTGTAAGATACATCCTCAAATGTCTGTAAGATACATCCTTAACTGTCTGTAAGATACATCCTTAACTGTCCGTAAAATACATCCTTAACTGTCTGTAAGATACATCCTTAACTGTTTGTAACATACATCCTTAACTGCCTGTAAGATACATCCTTAACTGTCTGTAAGATACATCCTTAACTGTCTGTAAGATACATCCTTAACTCTTCTTAAGATATATCCTTAACTGTCTGTAAGATACATCCTTAACTGTCTGTAAGATACATCCTTAACTGTCTGTAAGATACATCCTTAACTGTCTGTAAGATACATCCTTAACTGTGTGTAAGATACATCCTCAACTGTCTGTAAGATAGATCCTTAACTGTCTGTAAGATACATCCTCAACTGTCTGTAAGATACATCCTTAACTGTCTGTAAGATACATCCTTAACTGTCTGTAAGATACATCCTTAACTGTCTGTAAGATACATCCTTAACTGTCTGTAAGATACATCCTTAACTCTTCTTAAGATATATCCTTAACTGTCGATAAGATACATCCTTAACTGTTTGTAAGATACATCCTTAACTGTCTGTAAAACACATCCTGAACTGTCTGTAAGATACATCCTTAACTGTTTTTAAGATACATCCTTAACTGTCTGTAAAACACATCCTGAACTGTCTGTAAGAAACATCCTTAACTGTCTGGGAGATACATCCTTAACTGTCTGTAACATACATCCTTAACTGTCTGTAAGATACACCCTCAACTGTCTGTAAGATACATCCTTAACTGTCTGTAAGATATATCCTTAACTGTCTGTACGATACATCCTTAACTGTCTGTAAGATACATCCTTAACTGTGTGTAAGATACATCCTCAACTGTCTGTAAGATAGATCCTTAACTGTCTGTAAGATACATCCTCAACTGTCTGTAAGATACATCCTTATCTGTCTGTAAGATTTATCCTTAACTGTCTGTAAGATACATCCTTAACTGTCTGTAAGATACATCCTTAACTCTTCTTAAGATATATCCTTAACTGTCGATAAGATACATCCTTAACTGTCTGTAAGATACATCCTTAACTGTCGATAAGATACATCCTTAACTGTCTGTAAGATACATCCTTAACTCTTCGTAAGATACATCCTTAACTCTCGGTAAGATACATCCTTAACTGTCTGTAAGATACATCCTTAACTGTCTGTAAAACACATCCTGAACTGTCTGTAAGAAACATCCTTAACTGTCTGGGAGATACATCCTTAACTGTCTGTAACATACATCCTTAACTGTCTGTAAGATACACCCTCAACTGTCTGTAAGATACATCCTTAACTGTCTGTAAGATATATCCTTAACTGTCTGTACGATACATCCTTAACTGTCTGTAAGATACATCCTTAACTGTGTGTAAGATACATCCTCAACTGTCTGTAAGATAGATCCTTAACTGTCTGTAAGATACATCCCCAACTGTCTGTAAGATACATCCTTAACTGTCTGTAAGATATATCCTTAACTGTCTGTACGATACATCCTTAACTGTCTGTAAGATACATCCTTAACTGTGTGTAAGATACATCCTTAACTGTCTGTAAGATACATCCTTAACTGTCTGTAAGATACACCCTCAACTGTCTGTAAGATACATCCTTAACTGTCTGTAAGATATATCCTTAACTGTCTGTACGATACATCCTTAACTGTCTGTAAGATACATCCTTAACTGTTTGTAAGATACATCCTTAACTCTTCTTAAGATATATCCTTAACTGTCGATAAGATACATCCTTAACTGTCTGTAAGATACATCCTTAACTCTTCGTAAGATACATCCTTAACTCTCGGTAAGATACATCCTTAACTGTTTTTAAGATACATCCTTAACTGTCTGTAAAACACATCCTGAACTGTCTGTAAGAAACATCTTTAACTGTCTGGGAGATACATCCTTAACTGTCTGTAACATACATCCTTAACTGTCTGTAAGATACACCCTCAACTGTCTGTAAGATACATCCTTAACTGTCTGTAAGATATATCCTTAACTGTCTGTACGATACATCCTTAACTGTCTGTAAGATACATCCTTAACTGTGTGTAAGATACATCCTCAACTGTCTGTAAGATAGATCCTTAACTGTCTGTAAGATACATCCTCAACTGTCTGTAAGATACATCCTTATCTGTCTGTAAGATTTATCCTTAACTGTCTGTAAGATACATCCTTAACTGTCTGTAAGATACATCCTTAACTCTTCTTAAGATATATCCTTAACTGTCGATAAGATACATCCTTAACTGTCTGTAAGATACATCCTTAACTGTCGATAAGATACATCCTTAACTGTCTGTAAGATACATCCTTAACTCTTCGTAAGATACATCCTTAACTCTCGGTAAGATACATCCTTAACTGTTTGTAAGATACATCCTTAACTGTCTGTAAAACACATCCTGAACTGTCTGTAAGAAACATCCTTAACTGTCTGGGAGATACATCCTTAACTGTCTGTAACATACATCCTTAACTGTCTGTAAGATACACCCTCAACTGTCTGTAAGATACATCCTTAACTGTCTGTAAGATATATCCTTAACTGTCTGTACGATACATCCTTAACTGTCTGTAAGATACATCCTTAACTGTTTGTAAGATACATCCTTATCTGTCTGTAAGATATATCCTTAACTGTCTGTAAGATACATCCTTAACTGTGTGTAAGATACATCCTTAACTGTGTGTAAGATACATCCTCAAATGTCTGTAAGATACATCCTTAACTGTCTGTAAGATACATCCTTAACTGTCCGTAAAATACATCCTTAACTGTCTGTAAGATACATCCTTAACTGTTTGTAACATACATCCTTAACTGCCTGTAAGATACATCCTTAACTGTCTGTAAGATACATCCTTAACTGTCTGTACGATACATCCTTAACTGTCTGTAAGATACATCCTTAACTGTTTGTAAGATACATCCTTAACTCTTCGTAAGATACATCCTTAACTCTCGGTAAGATACATCCTTAACTGTTTGTAAGATACATCCTTAACTGTCTGTAAAACACATCCTGAACTGTCTGTAAGAAATATCCTTAACTGTCTGGGAGATACATCCTTAACTGTCTGTAACATACATCCTTAACTGTCTGTAAGATACACCCTCAACTGTCTGTAAGATACATCCTTAACTGTCTGTAAGATATATCCTTAACTGTCTGTACGATACATCCTTAACTGTCTGTAAGATACATCCTTAACTGTTTGTAATATACATCCTCAACTGTCTGTAAGATAGATCCTTAACTGTCTGTAAGATACATCCTCAACTGTCTGTAAGATACATCCTTATCTGTCTGTAAGATATATCCTTAACTGTCTGTAAGATACATCCTTAACTGTCTGTAAGATACATCCTTAACTGTGTGTAAGATACGTCCTCAAATGTCTGTAAGATACATCCTTAACTGTCTGTAAGATACATCCTTAACTGTCCGTAAAATACATCCTTAACTGTCTGTAAGATACATCCTTAACTGTCTGTAAGATACATCCTTAACTGTCTGTAACATACATCCTTAACTGCCTGTAAGATACATCCTTAACTGTCTGTAAGATACATCCTTAACTCTTCTTAAGATATATCCTTAACTGTCGATAAGATACATCCTTAACTGTCTGTAAGATACATCCTTAACTCTTCGTAAGATACATCCTTAACTCTTGGTAAGATACATCCTTAACTGTTTGTAAGATATATCCTTAACTGTCTGTAAAACACATCCTGAACTGTCTATAAGAAACATCTTTAACTGTCTGGGAGATACATCCTTAACTGTCTGTAACATACATCCTTAACTGTCTGTAAGATACATCCTCAACTGTCTGCAAGATACATCCTCAACTGTCTGTAAGATAGATCCTTAACTGTCTGTAAGACACATCCTCAACTGTATGTAAGACACATCCTTAACTGTCTGTAAGATACATCCTTAACTGTCTGTAAGATACATCCTTAACTCTTCTTAAGATATATCCTTAACTGTCGATAAGATACATCCTTAACTGTCTGTAAGATACATCCTTAACTGTTCGTAAGATACATCCTTAACTCTCGGTAAGATACATCCTTAACTGTTTGTAAGATACATCCTTAACTGTCTGTAAAACACATCCTGAACTGTCTATAAGAAACATCCTTAACTGTCTGGGAGATACATCCTTAACTGTCTGTAACATACATCCTTAACTGTCTGTAAGATACATCCTCAACTGTCTGCAAGATACATCCTTAACTGTCTGTAAGATATATCCTTAACTGTCTGTAAGATACATCCTTAACTGTCTGTAAGATACATCCTTAACTGTGTGTAAGATACATCCTCAACTGTCTGTAAGATAGATCCTTAACTGTCTGTAAGATACATCCTTAACTGCCTGTAAGATACATCCTTAACTGTCTGTAAGATACATCCTTAACTGCCTGTAAGATACATCCTTAGCAGTCTGTAAGACACATCCTTAACTGTCTGTAAGATACATCCTCAACTGTCTGTAAGATACATCCTTATCTGTCTGTAAGATTTATCCTTAACTGTCTGTAAGATACATCCTTAACTGTCTGTAAGATACATCCTTAATTCTTCTTAAGATATATCCTTAACTGTCGATAAGATACATCCTTAACTGTCTGTAAGATACATCCTTAACTGTCTGTAAGATACATCCTTAACTCTTCGTAAGATACATCCTTAACTCTCGGTAAGTTACATCCTTAATTGTTTGTAAGATACATCCTTAACTGTCTGTAAAACACATCCTGAACTGTCTGTAAGAAACATCCTTAACTGTCTGGGAGATACATCCTTAACTGTCTGTAACATACATCCTTAACTGTCTGTAAGATACACCCTCAACTGTCTGTAAGATACATCCTTAACTGTCTGTAAGATATATCCTTAACTGTCTGTACGATACATCCTTAACTGTCTGTAAGATACATCCTTAACTGTGTGTAAGATACATCCTCAACTGTCTGTAAGATAGATCCTTAACTGTCTGTAAGATACATCCTCAACTGTCTGTAAGATACATCCTTATCTGTCTGTAAGATTTATCCTTAACTGTCTGTAAGATACATCCTTAACTGTCTGTAAGATACATCCTTAATTCTTCTTAAGATATATCCTTAACTGTCGATAAGATACATCCTTAACTGTCTGTAAGATACATCCTTAACTGTCGATAAGATACATCCTTAACTGTCTGTAAGATACATCCTTAACTCTTCGTAAGATACATCCTTAACTCTCGGTAAGTTACATCCTTAATTGTTTGTAAGATACATCCTTAACTGTCTGTAAGATACATCCTTAACTCTCGGTAAGATACATCCTTAACTGTTTGTAAGATACATCCTTAACTGTCTGTAAAACACATCCTGAACTGTCTGTAAGAAACATCCTTAACTGTCTGGGAGATACATCCTTAACTGTCTGTAAGATACATCCTTAACTCTTCGTAAGATACATCCTTAACTGTCTGTAAGATACATCCTTAACTCTCGGTAAGATACATCCTTAACTGTTTGTAAGATACATCCTTAACTGTCTGTAAAACACATCCTGAACTGTCTGTAAGATACATCCTTAACTGTCTGTAAGATACATCCTTAACTGTCTGTACGATACATCCTTAACTGTCTGTAAGATACACCCTCAACTGTCTGTAAGATACATCCTTAACTGTCTGTAAGATATATCCTTAACTGTCTGTACGATACATCCTTAACTGTCTGTAAGATACATCCTTAACTGTCTGGGAGATACATCCTTAACTGTCTGTAACATACATCCTTAACTGTCTGTAAGATACACCCTCAACTGTCTGTAAGATACATCCTTAACTGTCTGTAAGATATATCCTTAACTGTCTGTAAGATACATCCTTAACTGTCTGTAAGATACATCCTTAACTGTCTGTAAGATACATCCTTAACTGTCTGTAAGATACATCCTTAACTGTCTGTAAGATACATCCTTAACTGTGTGTAAGATACATCCTTAACTGTCTGTAAGATACATCCTTAACTGTCTGTAAGATACATCCTTAACTGTCTGTAAGATACATCCTTAACTGTCTGTAAGATACATCCTTAACTGTCTGTAAGATACATCCTTAACTCTTCTTAAGATATATCCTTAACTGTCGATAAGATACATCCTTAACTGTCTGTAAGATACATCCTTAACTGTCGATAAGATACATCCTTAACTGTCTGTAAGATACATCCTTAACTCTTCGTAAGATACATCCTTAACTCTCGGTAAGATACATCCTTAACTGTTTGTAAGATACATCCTTAACTGTCTGTAAAACACATCCTGAACTGTCTGTAAGAAATATCCTTAACTGTCTGGGAGATACATCCTTAACTGTCTGTAACATACATCCTTAACTGTCTGTAAGATACACCCTCAACTGTCTGTAAGATACATCCTTAACTGTCTGTAAGATATATCCTTAACTGTCTGTACGATACATCCTTAACTGTCTGTAAGATACATCCTTAACTGTTTGTAATATACATCCTCAACTGTCTGTAAGATAGATCCTTAACTGTCTGTAAGATACATCCTCAACTGTCTGTAAGATACATCCTTATCTGTCTGTAAGATATATCCTTAACTGTCTGTAAGATACATCCTTAACTGTCTGTAAGATACATCCTTAACTGTGTGTAAGATACGTCCTCAAATGTCTGTAAGATACATCCTTAACTGTCTGTAAGATACATCCTTAACTGTCCGTAAAATACATCCTTAACTGTCTGTAAGATACATCCTTAACTGTCTGTAAGATACATCCTTAACTGTCTGTAACATACATCCTTAACTGCCTGTAAGATACATCCTTAACTGTCTGTAAGATACATCCTTAACTGTCTGTAAGATACATCCTTAACTCTTCTTAAGATATATCCTTAACTGTCGATAAGATACATCCTTAACTGTCTGTAAGATACATCCTTAACTCTTCGTAAGATACATCCTTAACTCTTGGTAAGATACATCCTTAACTGTTTGTAAGATATATCCTTAACTGTCTGTAAAACACATCCTGAACTGTCTATAAGAAACATCTTTAACTGTCTGGGAGATACATCCTTAACTGTCTGTAACATACATCCTTAACTGTCTGTAAGATACATCCTCAACTGTCTGCAAGATACATCCTCAACTGTCTGTAAGATAGATCCTTAACTGTCTGTAAGACACATCCTCAACTGTATGTAAGACACATCCTTAACTGTCTGTAAGATACATCCTTAACTGTCTGTAAGATACATCCTTAACTCTTCTTAAGATATATCCTTAACTGTCGATAAGATACATCCTTAACTGCCTGTAAGATACATCCTTAGCAGTCTGTAAGACACATCCTTAACTGTCTATAAGATACATTCTTAACTGTGTGTAAGATACATCCTCAACTGTCTGTAAGATACATCCTTAGCAGTCTGTAAGATACATCCTTAACTGTCTATAAGATACATTCTTAACTGTGTGTAAGATACATCCTCAACTGTCTGTAAGATACATCCTTAGCAGTCTGTAAGATACATCCTTAACTTTCGATAAGATACATCCTTAACTGTCTGTAACATACATCCTTAACTGTCTGTAAGATACACCCTCAACTGTCTGTAAGATACATCCTTAACTGTCTGTAAGATATATCCTTAACTGTCTGTACGATACATCCTTAACTGTCTGTAAGATACATCCTTAACTGTGTGTAAGATACATCCTCAACTCTCTGTAAGATAGATCCTTAACTGTCTGTAAGATACATCCTCAACTGTCTGTAAGATACATCCTTATCTGTCTGTAAGATTTATCCTTAACTGTCTGTAAGATACATCCTTAACTGTCTGTAAGATACATCCTTAATTCTTCTTAAGATATATCCTTAACTGTCGATAAGATACATCCTTAACTGTCTGTAAGATACATCCTTAACTGTCTGTAAGATACATCCTTAACTCTTCGTAAGATACATCCTTAACTCTCGGTAAGTTACATCCTTAATTGTTTGTAAGATACATCCTTAACTGTCTGTAAAACACATCCTGAACTGTCTGTAAGAAACATCCTTAACTGTCTGGGAGATACATCCTTAACTGTCTGTAACATACATCCTTAACTGTCTGTAAGATACACCCTCAACTGTCTGTAAGATACATCCTTAACTGTCTGTAAGATATATCCTTAACTGTCTGTACGATACATCCTTAACTGTCTGTAAGATACATCCTTAACTGTGTGTAAGATACATCCTCAACTGTCTGTAAGATAGATCCTTAACTGTCTGTAAGATACATCCTCAACTGTCTGTAAGATACATCCTTATCTGTCTGTAAGATATATCCTTAACTGTCTGTACGATACATCCTTAACTGTCTGTAAGATACATCCTTAACTGTTTGTAAGATACATCCTTAACTCTTCTTAAGATATATCCTTAACTGTCGATAAGATACATCCTTAACTGTCTGTAAGATACATCCTTAACTCTTCGTAAGATACATCCTTAACTCTCGGTAAGATACATCCTTAACTGTTTTTAAGATACATCCTTAACTGTCTGTAAAACACATCCTGAACTGTCTGTAAGAAACATCTTTAACTGTCTGGGAGATACATCCTTAACTGTCTGTAACATACATCCTTAACTGTCTGTAAGATACACCCTCAACTGTCTGTAAGATACATCCTTAACTGTCTGTAAGATATATCCTTAACTGTCTGTACGATACATCCTTAACTGTCTGTAAGATACATCCTTAACTGTGTGTAAGATACATCCTCAACTGTCTGTAAGATAGATCCTTAACTGTCTGTAAGATACATCCTCAACTGTCTGTAAGATACATCCTTATCTGTCTGTAAGATTTATCCTTAACTGTCTGTAAGATACATCCTTAACTGTCTGTAAGATACATCCTTAACTCTTCTTAAGATATATCCTTAACTGTCGATAAGATACATCCTTAACTGTCTGTAAGATACATCCTTAACTGTCGATAAGATACATCCTTAACTGTCTGTAAGATACATCCTTAACTCTTCGTAAGATACATCCTTAACTCTCGGTAAGATACATCCTTAACTGTTTGTAAGATACATCCTTAACTGTCTGTAAAACACATCCTGAACTGTCTGTAAGAAACATCCTTAACTGTCTGGGAGATACATCCTTAACTGTCTGTAACATACATCCTTAACTGTCTGTAAGATACACCCTCAACTGTCTGTAAGATACATCCTTAACTGTCTGTAAGATATATCCTTAACTGTCTGTACGATACATCCTTAACTGTCTGTAAGATACATCCTTAACTGTTTGTAAGATACATCCTTATCTGTCTGTAAGATATATCCTTAACTGTCTGTAAGATACATCCTTAACTGTGTGTAAGATACATCCTTAACTGTGTGTAAGATACATCCTCAAATGTCTGTAAGATACATCCTTAACTGTCTGTAAGATACATCCTTAACTGTCCGTAAAATACATCCTTAACTGTCTGTAAGATACATCCTTAACTGTTTGTAACATACATCCTTAACTGCCTGTAAGATACATCCTTAACTGTCTGTAAGATACATCCTTAACTGTCTGTACGATACATCCTTAACTGTCTGTAAGATACATCCTTAACTGTTTGTAAGATACATCCTTAACTCTTCTTAAGATATATCCTTAACTGTCGATAAGATACATCCTTAACTGTCTGTAAGATACATCCTTAACTCTTCGTAAGATACATCCTTAACTCTCGGTAAGATACATCCTTAACTGTTTTTAAGATACATCCTTAACTGTCTGTAAAACACATCCTGAACTGTCTGTAAGAAACATCTTTAACTGTCTGGGAGATACATCCTTAACTGTCTGTAACATACATCCTTAACTGTCTGTAAGATACACCCTCAACTGTCTGTAAGATACATCCTTAACTGTCTGTAAGATATATCCTTAACTGTCTGTACGATACATCCTTAACTGTCTGTAAGATACATCCTTAACTGTGTGTAAGATACATCCTCAACTGTCTGTAAGATAGATCCTTAACTGTCTGTAAGATACATCCTCAACTGTCTGTAAGATACATCCTTATCTGTCTGTAAGATTTATCCTTAACTGTCTGTAAGATACATCCTTAACTGTCTGTAAGATACATCCTTAACTCTTCTTAAGATATATCCTTAACTGTCGATAAGATACATCCTTAACTGTCTGTAAGATACATCCTTAACTGTCGATAAGATACATCCTTAACTGTCTGTAAGATACATCCTTAACTCTTCGTAAGATACATCCTTAACTCTCGGTAAGATACATCCTTAACTGTTTGTAAGATACATCCTTAACTGTCTGTAAAACACATCCTGAACTGTCTGTAAGAAACATCCTTAACTGTCTGGGAGATACATCCTTAACTGTCTGTAACATACATCCTTAACTGTCTGTAAGATACACCCTCAACTGTCTGTAAGATACATCCTTAACTGTCTGTAAGATATATCCTTAACTGTCTGTACGATACATCCTTAACTGTCTGTAAGATACATCCTTAACTGTTTGTAAGATACATCCTTATCTGTCTGTAAGATATATCCTTAACTGTCTGTAAGATACATCCTTAACTGTGTGTAAGATACATCCTTAACTGTGTGTAAGATACATCCTCAAATGTCTGTAAGATACATCCTTAACTGTCTGTAAGATACATCCTTAACTGTCCGTAAAATACATCCTTAACTGTCTGTAAGATACATCCTTAACTGTCTGTAACATACATCCTTAACTGCCTGTAAGATACATCCTTAACTGTCTGTAAGATACATCCTTAACTGTCTGTAAGATACATCCTTAACTCTTCTTAAGATATATCCTTAACTGTCGATAAGATACATCCTTAACTGTCTGTAAGATACATCCTTAACTCTTCGTAAGATACATCCTTAACTCTTGGTAAGATACATCCTTAACTGTTTGTAAGATATATCCTTAACTGTCTGTAAAACACATCCTGAACTGTCTATAAGAAACATCTTTAACTGTCTGGGAGATACATCCTTAACTGTCTGTAAAACACATCCTGAACTGTCTGTAAGAAATATCCTTAACTGTCTGGGAGATACATCCTTAACTGTCTGTAACATACATCCTTAACTGTCTGTAAGATACACCCTCAACTGTCTGTAAGATACATCCTTAACTGTCTGTAAGATATATCCTTAACTGTCTGTACGATACATCCTTAACTGTCTGTAAGATACATCCTTAACTGTGTGTAATATACATCCTCAACTGTCTGTAAGATAGATCCTTAACTGTCTGTAAGATACATCCTCAACTGTCTGTAAGATACATCCTTATCTGTCTGTAAGATATATCCTTAACTGTCTGTAAGATACATCCTTAACTGTCTGTAAGATACATCCTTAACTGTGTGTAAGATACGTCCTCAAATGTCTGTAAGATACATCCTTAACTGTCAGTAAGATACATCCTTAACTGTCCGTAAAATACATCCTTAACTGTCTGTAAGATACATCCTTAACTGTCTGTAAGATACATCCTTAACTGTCTGTAACATACATCCTTAACTGCCTGTAAGATACATCCTTAACTGTCTGTAAGATACATCCTTAACTCTTCTTAAGATATATCCTTAACTGTCGATAAGATACATCCTTAACTGTCTGTAAGATATATCCTTAACTCTTCGTAAGATACATCCTTAACTCTTGGTAAGATACATCCTTAACTGTTTGTAAGATATATCCTTAACTGTCTGTAAAACACATCCTGAACTGTCTATAAGAAACATCTTTAACTGTCTGGGAGATACATCCTTAACTGTCTGTAACATACATCCTTAACTGTCTGTAAGATACATCCTCAACTGTCTGCAAGATACATCCTCAACTGTCTGTAAGATAGATCCTTAACTGTCTGTAAGACACATCCTCAACTGTATGTAAGACACATCCTTAACTGTCTGTAAGATACATCCTTAACTGTCTGTAAGATACATCCTTAACTGTCTGTAAGATACATCCTTAACTCTTCTTAAGATATATCCTTAACTGTCGATAAGATACATCCTTAACTGTCTGTAAGATACATCCTTAACTGTTCGTAAGATACATCCTTAACTCTCGGTAAGATACATCCTTAACTGTTTGTAAGATACATCCTTAACTGTCTGTAAAACACATCCTGAACTGTCTATAAGAAACATCCTTAACTGTCTGGGAGATACATCCTTAACTGTCTGTAACATACATCCTTAACTGTCTGTAAGATACATCCTCAACTGTCTGCAAGATACATCCTTAACTGTCTGTAAGATATATCCTTAACTGTCTGTAAGATACATCCTTAACTGTCTGTAAGATACATCCTTAACTGTGTGTAAGATACATCCTCAACTGTCTGTAAGATAGATCCTTAACTGTCTGTAAGACACATCCTCAACTGTATGTAAGACACATCTTTAACTGTCCATAAAATACATCCTTAACTGTCTGTAAGATACATCCTTAACTGTCTGTAAGATACATCCTTAACTGCCTGTAAGATACATCCTTAGCAGTCTGTAAGACACATCCTTAACTGTCTATAAGATACATTCTTAACTGTGTGTAAGATACATCCTCAACTGTCTGTAAGATACATCCTTAGCAGTCTGTAAGATACATCCTTAACTGTCTATAAGATACATTCTTAACTGTGTGTAAGATACATCCTCAACTGTCTGTAAGATACATCCTTAGCAGTCTGTAAGATACATCCTTAACTTTCGATAAGATACATCCTTAACTGTCTGTAACATACATCCTTAACTGTCTGTAAGATACACCCTCAACTGTCTGTAAGATACATCCTTAACTGTCTGTAAGATATATCCTTAACTGTCTGTACGATACATCCTTAACTGTCTGTAAGATACATCCTTAACTGTGTGTAAGATACATCCTCAACTCTCTGTAAGATAGATCCTTAACTGTCTGTAAGATACATCCTCAACTGTCTGTAAGATACATCCTTATCTGTCTGTAACATTTATCCTTAACTGTCTGTAAGATACATCCTTAACTGTCTGTAAGATACATCCTTAATTCTTCTTAAGATATATCCTTAACTGTCGATAAGATACATCCTTAACTGTCTGTAAGATACATCCTTAACTGTCGATAAGATACATCCTTAACTGTCTGTAAGATACATCCTTAACTCTTCGTAAGATACATCCTTAACTCTCGGTAAGTTACATCCTTAATTGTTTGTAAGATACATCCTTAACTGTCTGTAAAACACATCCTGAAATGTCTGTAAGAAACATCCTTAACTGTCTGGGAGATACATCCTTAACTGTCTGTAACATACATCCTTAACTGTCTGTAAGATACACCCTCAACTGTCTGTAAGATACATCCTTAACTGTCTGTAAGATATATCCTTAACTGTCTGTACGATACATCCTTAACTGTCTGTAAGATACATCCTTAACTGTGTGTAAGATACATCCTCAACTGTCTGTAAGATAGATCCTTAACTGTCTGTAAGATACATCCTCAACTGTCTGTAAGATACATCCTTATCTGTCTGTAAGATATATCCTTAACTGTCTGTACGATACATCCGTAACTGTCTGTAAGATACATCCTTAACTGTTTGTAAGATACATCCTTAACTCTTCTTAAGATATATCCTTAACTGTCGATAAGATACATCCTTAACTGTCTGTAAGATACATCCTTAACTCTTCGTAAGATACATCCTTAACTCTCGGTAAGATACATCCTTAACTGTTTTTAAGATACATCCTTAACTGTCTGTAAAACACATCCTGAACTATCTGTAAGAAACATCCTTAACTGTCTGGGAGATACATCCTTAACTGTCTGTAACATACATCCTTAACTGTCTGTAAGATACACCCTCAACTGTCTGTAAGATACATCCTTAACTGTCTGTAAGATATATCCTTAACTGTCTGTACGATACATCCTTAACTGTCTGTAAGATACATCCTTAACTGTGTGTAAGATACATCCTCAACTCTCTGTAAGATAGATCCTTAACTGTCTGTAAGATACATCCTCAACTGTCTGTAAGATACATCCTTATCTGTCTGTAAGATTTATCCTTAACTGTCTGTAAGATACATCCTTAACTGTCTGTAAGATACATCCTTAATTCTTCTTAAGATATATCCTTAACTGTCGATAAGATACATCCTTAACTGTCTGTAAGATACATCCTTAACTGTCGATAAGATACATCCTTAACTGTCTGTAAGATACATCCTTAACTCTTCGTAAGATACATCCTTAACTCTCGGTAAGTTACATCCTTAATTGTTTGTAAGATACATCCTTAACTGTCTGTAAAACACATCCTGAACTGTCTGTAAGAAACATCCTTAACTGTCTGGGAGATACATCCTTAACTGTCTGTAACATACATCCTTAACTGTCTGTAAGATACACCCTCAACTGTCTGTAAGATACATCCTTAACTGTCTGTAAGATATATCCTTAACTGTCTGTAAGATACATCCTCAACTGTCTGTAAGATACATCCTTATCTGTCTGTAAGATATATCCTTAACTGTCTGTACGATACATCCGTAACTGTCTGTAAGATACATCCTTAACTGTTTGTAAGATACATCCTTAACTCTTCTTAAGATATATCCTTAACTGTCGATAAGATACATCCTTAACTGTCTGTAAGATACATCCTTAACTCTTCGTAAGATACATCCTTAACTCTCGGTAAGATACATCCTTAACTGTTTTTAAGATACATCCTTAACTGTCTGTAAAACACATCCTGAACTATCTGTAAGAAACATCCTTAACTGTCTGGGAGATACATCCTTAACTGTCTGTAACATACATCCTTAACTGTCTGTAAGATACACCCTCAACTGTCTGTAAGATACATCCTTAACTGTCTGTAAGATATATCCTTAACTGTCTGTACGATACATCCTTAACTGTCTGTAAGATACATCCTTAACTGTGTGTAAGATACATCCTCAACTCTCTGTAAGATAGATCCTTAACTGTCTGTAAGATACATCCTCAACTGTCTGTAAGATACATCCTTATCTGTCTGTAAGATTTATCCTTAACTGTCTGTAAGATACATCCTTAACTGTCTGTAAGATACATCCTTAATTCTTCTTAAGATATATCCTTAACTGTCGATAAGATACATCCTTAACTGTCTGTAAGATACATCCTTAACTGTCGATAAGATACATCCTTAACTGTCTGTAAGATACATCCTTAACTCTTCGTAAGATACATCCTTAACTCTCGGTAAGTTACATCCTTAATTGTTTGTAAGATACATCCTTAACTGTCTGTAAAACACATCCTGAACTGTCTGTAAGAAACATCCTTAACTGTCTGGGAGATACATCCTTAACTGTCTGTAACATACATCCTTAACTGTCTGTAAGATACACCCTCAACTGTCTGTAAGATACATCCTTAACTGTCTGTAAGATATATCCTTAACTGTCTGTACGATACATCCTTAACTGTCTGTAAGATACATCCTTAACTGTGTGTAAGATACATCCTCAACTGTCTGTAAGATAGATCCTTAACTGTCTGTAAGATACATCCTCAACTGTCTGTAAGATACATCCTTATCTGTCTGTAAGATATATCCTTAACTGTCTGTACGATACATCCTTAACTGTCTGTAAGATACATCCTTAACTGTTTGTAAGATACATCCTTAACTCTTCTTAAGATATATCCTTAACTGTCGATAAGATACATCCTTAACTGTCTGTAAGATACATCCTTAACTCTTCGTAAGATACATCCTTAACTCTCGGTAAGATACATCCTTAACTGTTTTTAAGATACATCCTTAACTGTCTGTAAAACACATCCTGAACTGTCTGTAAGAAACATCCTTAACTGTCTGGGAGATACATCCTTAACTGTCTGTAACATACATCCTTAACTGTCTGTAAGATACACCCTCAACTGTCTGTAAGATACATCCTTAACTGTCTGTAAGATATATCCTTAACTGTCTGTACGATACATCCTCAACTGTCTGTAAGATACATCCTTAACTGTGTGTAAGATACATCCTCAACTGTCTGTAAGATAGATCCTTAACTGTCTGTAAGATACATCCTCAACTGTCTGTAAGATACATCCTTATCTGTCTGTAAGATTTATCCTTAACTGTCTGTAAGATACATCCTTAACTGTCTGTAAGATACATCCTTAACTCTTCTTAAGATATATCCTTAACTGTCGATAAGATACATCCTTAACTGTCTGTAAGATACATCCTTAACTGTCGATAAGATACATCCTTAACTGTCTGTAAGATACATCCTTAACTCTTCGTAAGATACATCCTTAACTCTCGGTAAGATACATCCTTAACTGTTTGTAAGATACATCCTTAACTGTCTGTAAAACACATCCTGAACTGTCTGTAAGAAACATCCTTAACTGTCTGGGAGATACATCCTCAACTGTCTGTAAGATAAATCCTTAACTGTCTGTAAGATACGTCCTTAACTCTCGGTAAGATACATCCTTAACTGTGTGTAAGATACATCCTCAACTGTCTGTAAGATAGATCCTTAACTGTCTGTAAGACACATCCTCAACTGTCTGTAAGATACATCCTTAACTGTCTGTAAGATACATCCTTAACTGTGTGTAAGATACATCCTTAACTGTGTGTAAGATACATCCTCAAATGTCTGTAAGATACATCCTTAACTGTCTGTAAGATACATCCTTAACTGTCCGTAAAATACATCCTTAACTGTCTGTAAGATACATCCTTAACTGTCTGTAACATACATCCTTAACTGCCTGTAAGATACATCCTTAACTGTCTGTAAGATACATCCTTAACTGTCTGTAAGATACATCCTTAACTCTTCTTAAGATATATCCTTAACTGTCGATAAGATACATCCTTAACTGTCTGTAAGATACATCCTTAACTCTTCGTAAGATACATCCTTAACTCTTGGTAAGATACATCCTTAACTGTTTGTAAGATATATCCTTAACTGTTTGTAAAACACATCCTGAACTGTCTATAAGAAACATCTTTAACTGTCTGGGAGATACATCCTTAACTGTCTGTAACATACATCCTTAACTGTCTGTAAGATACATCCTCAACTGTCTGCAAGATACATCCTCAACTGTCTGTAAGATAGATCCTTAACTGTCTGTAAGACACATCCTCAACTGTATGTAAGACACATCCTTAACTGTCTGTAAGATACATCCTTAACTGTCTGTAAGATACATCCTTAACTCTTCTTAAGATATATCCTTAACTGTCGATAAGATACATCCTTAACTGTCTGTAAGATACATCCTTAACTGTTCGTAAGATACATCCTTAACTCTCGGTAAGATACATCCTTAACTGTTTGTAAGATACATCCTTAACTGTCTGTAAAACACATCCTGAACTGTCTATAAGAAACATCCTTAACTGTCTGGGAGATACATCCTTAACTGTCTGTAACATACATCCTTAACTGTCTGTAAGATACATCCTCAACTGTCTGCAAGATACATCCTTAACTGTCTGTAAGATATATCCTTAACTGTCTGTAAGATACATCCTTAACTGTCTGTAAGATACATCCTTAACTGTGTGTAAGATACATCCTCAACTGTCTGTAAGATAGATCCTTAACTGTCTGTAAGACACATCCTCAACTGTATGTAAGACACATCTTTAACTGTCCATAAAATACATCCTTAACTGTCTGTAAGATACATCCTTAACTGTCTGTAAGATACATCCTTAACTGCCTGTAAGATACATACTTAGCAGTCTGTAAGACACATCCTTAACTGTCTATAAGATACATTCTTAACTGTGTGTAAGATACATCCTCAACTGTATGTAAGATACATCCTTAGCAGTCTGTAAGATACATCCTTAACTGTCTATAAGATACATTCTTAACTGTGTGTAAGATACATCCTCAACTGTCTGTAAGATACATCCTTAGCAGTCTGTAAGATACATCCTTAACTTTCGATAAGATACATCCTTAACTGTCTGTAACATACATCCTTAACTGTCTGTAAGATACACCCTCAACTGTCTGTAAGATACATCCTTAACTGTCTGTAAGATATATCCTTAACTGTCTGTACGATACATCCTTAACTGTCTGTAAGATACATCCTTAACTGTGTGTAAGATACATCCTCAACTGTCTGTAAGATAGATCCTTAACTGTCTGTAAGATACATCCTCAACTGTCTGTAAGATACATCCTTATCTGTCTGTAAGATTTATCCTTAACTGTCTGTAAGATACATCCTTAACTGTCTGTAAGATACATCCTTAACTCTTCTTAAGATATATCCTTAACTGTCGATAAGATACATCCTTAACTGTCTGTAAGATACAACCTTAACTGTCGATAAGATACATCCTTAACTGTCTGTAAGATACATCCTTAACTGTTTGTAAGATACATCCTTAACTCTTCTTAAGATATATCCTTAACTGTCGATAAGATACATCCTTAACTGTCTGTAAGATACATCCTTAACTCTTCGTAAGATACATCCTTAACTGTTTGTAAGATACATCCTTAACTGTTTGTAAGATACATCCTTAACTGTCTGTAAAACACATCCTGAACTGTCTGTAAGAAACATCCTTAACTGTCTGGGAGATACATCCTTAACTGTCTGTAACATACATCCTTAACTGTCTGTAAGATACACCCTCAACTGTCTGTAAGATACATCCTTAACTCTTCGTAAGAGACATCCTTAACTGTCTGTACGATACATCCTTAACTGTCTGTAAGATACATCCTTAACTGTGTGTAAGATACATCCTCAACTGTCTGTAAGATAGATCCTTAACTGTCTGTAAGATACATCCTCAACTGTCTGTAAGATACATCCTTATCTGTCTGTAAGATTTATCCTTAACTGTCTGTAAGATACATCCTTAACTGTCTGTAAGATACATCCTTAACTCTTCTTAAGATATATCCTTAACTGTCGATAAGATACATCCTTAACTGTCTGTAAGATACATCCTTAACTGTCGATAAGATACATCCTTAACTGTCTGTAAGATACATCCTTAACTCTTTGTAAGATACATCCTTAACTCTCGGTAAGATACATCCTTAACTGTTTGTAAGATACATCCTTAACTGTCTGTAAAACACATCCTGAACTGTCTGTAAGAAACATCCTTAACTGTCTGGGAGATACATCCTTAACTGTCTGTAACATACATCCTTAACTGTCTGTAAGATACACCCTCAACTGTCTGTAAGATACATCCTTAACTGTCTGTAAGATATATCCTTAACTGTCTGTACGATACATCCTTAACTGTCTGTAAGATACATCCTTAACTGTTTGTAAGATACATCCTTATCTGTCTGTAAGATATATCCTTAACTGTCTGTAAGATACATCCTTAACTGTCTGTAAGATACATCCTTAACTGTGTGTAAGATACATCCTCAAATGTCTGTAAGATACATCCTTAACTGTCTGTAAGATACATCCTTAACTGTCCGTAAAATACATCCTTAACTGTCTGTAAGATACATCCTTAACTGTCTGTAACATACATCCTTAACTGCCTGTAAGATACATCCTTAACTGTCTGTAAGATACATCCTTAACTGTCTGTAAGATACATCCTTAACTCTTCTTAAGATATATCCTTAACTGTCGATAAGATACATCCTTAACTGTCTGTAAGATACATCCTTAACTCTTCGTAAGATACATCCTTAACTCTCGGTAAGATACATCCTTAACTGTTTGTAAGATATATCCTTAACTGTCTGTAAAACACATCCTGAACTGTCTATAAGAAACATCCTTAACTGTCTGGGAGATACATCCTTAACTGTCTGTAACATACATCCTTAACTGTCTGTAAGATACATCCTCAACTGTCTGCAAGATACATCCTTAACTGTCTGTAAGATATATCCTTAACTGTCTGTAAGATACATCCTTAACTGTCTGTAAGATACATCCTTAACTCTTCGTAAGATACATCCTTAACTGTCTGTAAGATACATCCTTAACTCTCGGTAAGATACATCCTTAACTGTTTGTAAGATACATCCTTAACTGTCTGTAAAACACATCCTGAACTGTCTGTAAGAAACATCCTTAACTGTCTGGGAGATACATCCTTAACTGTCTGTAACATACATCCTTAACTGTCTGTAAGATACACCCTCAACTGTCTGTAAGATACATCCTTAACTGTCTGTAAGATACATCCTTAACTGTTCGTAAGATACATCCTTAACTCTCGGTAAGATACATCCTTAACTGTTTGTAAGATACATCCTTAACTGTCTGTAAAACACATCCTGAACTGTCTGTAAGAAACATCCTTAACTGTCTGGGAGATACATCCTTAACTGTCTGTAACATACATCCTTAACTGTCTGTAAGATACACCCTCAACTGTCTGTAAGATACATCCTTAACTGTCTGTAAGATATATCCTTAACTGTCTGTACGATACATCCTTAACTGTCTGTAAGATACATCCTTAACTGTGTGTAAGATACATCCTCAACTGTCTGTAAGATAGATCCTTAACTGTCTGTAAGATACATCCTCAACTGTCTGTAAGATACATCCTTATCTGTCTGTAAGATATATCCTTAACTGTCTGTAAGATACATCCTTAACTGTCTGTAAGATACATCCTTAACTGTGTGTAAGATACATCCTCAAATGTCTGTAAGATACATCCTTAACTGTCTGTAACATACATCCTTAACTGTCCGTAAAATACATCCTTAACTGTCTGCAAGATACATCCTTAACTGTCTGTAACATACATCCTTAACTGCCTGTAAGATACATCCTTAACTGTCTGTAAGATATATCCTTAACTGTTTGTACGATACATCCTTAACTGTCTGTAAGATACATTCTTAACTGTGTGTAAGATACATCCTCAACTGTCTGTAAGATACATCCTTAGCAGTCTGTAAGATACATCCTTAACTTTCGATAAGATACATCCTTAACTGTCTGTAACATACATCCTTAACTGTCTGTAAGATACACCCTCAACTGTCTGTAAGATACATCCTTAACTCTTCTTAAGATATATCCTTAACTGTCGATAAGATACATCCTTAACTGTCTGTAAGATACATCCTTAACTGTCGATAAGATACATCCTTAACTGTCTGTAAGATACATCCTTAACTCTTCGTAAGATACATCCTTAACTCTCGGTAAGATACATCCTTAACTGTCTGTAAAACACATCCTGAACTGTCTGTAAGAAACATCCTTAACTGTCTGGGAGATACATCCTTAACTGTCTGTAACATACATCCTTAACTGTCTGTAAGATACACCCTAAACTGTCTGTAAGATACATCCTTAACTGTCTGTAAGATATATCCTTAACTGTCTGTACGATACATCCTTAACTGTCTGTAAGACACATCCTTAACTGTGTGTAAGATACATCCTCAACTGTCTGTAAGATAGATCCTTAACTGTCTGTAAGATACATCCTCAACTGTCTGTAAGATACATCCTTATCTGTCTGTAAGATATATCCTTAACTGTCTGTACGATACATCCTTGACTGTCTGTAAGATACATCCTTAACTGTTTGTAAGATACATCCTTAACTCTTCTTAAGATATATCCTTAACTGTCGATAAGATACATCCTTAACTGTCTGTAAGATACAACCTTAACTGTCGATAAGATACATCCTTAACTGTCTGTAAGATACATCCTTAACTGTTTGTAAGATACATCCTTAACTCTTCTTAAGATATATCCTTAACTGTCGATAAGATACATCCTTAACTGTCTGTAAGATACATCCTTAACTCTTCGTAAGATACATCCTTAACTGTTTGTAAGATACATCCTTAACTGTTTGTAAGATACATCCTTAACTGTCTGTAAAACACATCCTGAACTGTCTGTAAGAAACATCCTTAACTGTCTGGGAGATACATCCTTAACTGTCTGTAACATACATCCTTAACTGTCTGTAAGATACACCCTCAACTGTCTGTAAGATACATCCTTAACTCTTCGTAAGAGACATCCTTAACTGTCTGTACGATACATCCTTAACTGTCTGTAAGATACATCCTTAACTGTGTGTAAGATACATCCTCAACTGTCTGTAAGATAGATCCTTAACTGTCTGTAAGATACATCCTCAACTGTCTGTAAGATACATCCTTATCTGTCTGTAAGATTTATCCTTAACTGTCTGTAAGATACATCCTTAACTGTCTGTAAGATACATCCTTAACTCTTCTTAAGATATATCCTTAACTGTCGATAAGATACATCCTTAACTGTCTGTAAGATACATCCTTAACTGTCGATAAGATACATCCTTAACTGTCTGTAAGATACATCCTTAACTCTTTGTAAGATACATCCTTAACTCTCGGTAAGATACATCCTTAACTGTTTGTAAGATACATCCTTAACTGTCTGTAAAACACATCCTGAACTGTCTGTAAGAAACATCCTTAACTGTCTGGGAGATACATCCTTAACTGTCTGTAACATACATCCTTAACTGTCTGTAAGATACACCCTCAACTGTCTGTAAGATACATCCTTAACTGTCTGTAAGATATATCCTTAACTGTCTGTACGATACATCCTTAACTGTCTGTAAGATACATCCTTAACTGTTTGTAAGATACATCCTTATCTGTCTGTAAGATATATCCTTAACTGTCTGTAAGATACATCCTTAACTGTCTGTAAGATACATCCTTAACTGTGTGTAAGATACATCCTCAAATGTCTGTAAGATACATCCTTAACTGTCTGTAAGATACATCCTTAACTGTCCGTAAAATACATCCTTAACTGTCTGTAAGATACATCCTTAACTGTCTGTAACATACATCCTTAACTGCCTGTAAGATACATCCTTAACTGTCTGTAAGATACATCCTTAACTGTCTGTAAGATACATCCTTAACTCTTCTTAAGATATATCCTTAACTGTCGATAAGATACATCCTTAACTGTCTGTAAGATACATCCTTAACTCTTCGTAAGATACATCCTTAACTCTCGGTAAGATACATCCTTAACTGTTTGTAAGATACATCCTTAACTGTCTGTAAAACACATCCTGAACTGTCTGTAAGAAACATCCTTAACTGTCTGGGAGATACATCCTTAACTGTCTGTAACATACATCCTTAACTGTCTGTAAGATACACCCTCAACTGTCTGTAAGATACATCCTTAACTGTCTGTAAGATATATCCTTAACTGTCTGTAAGATACATCCTTAACTGTCTGTAAGATACATCCTTAACTCTTCGTAAGATACATCCTTAAATGTCTGTAAGATACATCCTTAACTCTCGGTAAGATACATCCTTAACTGTTTGTAAGATACATCCTTAACTGTCTGTAAAACACATCCTGAACTGTCTGTAAGAAACATCCTTAACTGTCTGGGAGATACATCCTTAACTGTCTGTAACATACATCCTTAACTGTCTGTAAGATACACCCTCAACTGTCTGTAAGATACATCCTTAACTGTCTGTAAGATACATCCTTAACTGTTCGTAAGATACATCCTTAACTCTCGGTAAGATACATCCTTAACTGTTTGTAAGATACATCCTTAACTGTCTGTAAAACACATCCTGAACTGTCTGTAAGAAACATCCTTAACTGTGTGGGAGATACATCCTTAACTGTCTGTAACATACATCCTTAACTGTCTGTAAGATACACCCTCAACTGTCTGTAAGATACATCCTTAACTGTCTGTAAGATATATCCTTAACTGTCTGTACGATACATCCTTAACTGTCTGTAAGATACATCCTTAACTGTGTGTAAGATACATCCTCAACTGTCTGTAAGATAGATCCTTAACTGTCTGTAAGATACATCCTCAACTGTCTGTAAGATACATCCTTATCTGTCTGTAAGATATATCCTTAACTGTCTGTAAGATACATCCTTAACTGTCTGTAAGATACATCCTTAACTGTGTGTAAGATACATCCTCAAATGTCTGTAAGATACATCCTTAACTGTCTGTAACATACATCCTTAACTGTCCGTAAAATACATCCTTAACTGTCCGCAAGATACATCCTTAACTGTCTGTAACATACATCCTTAACTGCCTGTAAGATACATCCTTAACTGTCTGTAAGATATATCCTTAACTGTCTGTACGATACATCCTTAACTGTCTGTAAGATACATTCTTAACTGTGTGTAAGATACATCCTCAACTGTCTGTAAGATACATCCTTAGCAGTCTGTAAGATACATCCTTAACTTTCGATAAGATACATCCTTAACTGTCTGTAACATACATCCTTAACTGTCTGTAAGATACACCCTCAACTGTCTGTAAGATACATCCTTAACTCTTCGTAAGATACATCCTTAACTCTCGGTAAGATACATCCTTAACTGTCTGTAAAACACATCCTGAACTGTCTGTAAGAAACATCCTTAACTGTCTGTAAGATACATCCTTAACTCTTCGTAAGATACATCCTTAACTCTCGGTAAGATACATCCTTAACTGTCTGTAAAACACATCCTGAACTGTCTGTAAGAAACATCCTTAACTGTCTGGGAGATACATCCTTAACTGTCTGTAACATACATCCTTAACTGTCTGTAAGATACACCCTAAACTGTCTGTAAGATACATCCTTAACTGTCTGTAAGATATATCCTTAACTGTCTGTACGATACATCCTTAACTGTCTGTAAGACACATCCTTAACTGTGTGTAAGATACATCCTCAACTGTCTGTAAGATAGATCCTTAACTGTCTGTAAGATACATCCTCAACTGTCTGTAAGATACATCCTTATCTGTCTGTAAGATATATCCTTAACTGTCTGTACGATACATCCTTGACTGTCTGTAAGATACATCCTTAACTGTTTGTAAGATACATCCTTAACTCTTCTTAAGATATATCCTTAACTGTCGATAAGATACATCCTTAACTGTCTGTAAGATACATCCTTAACTCTTCGTAAGATACATCCTTAACTCTCGGTAAGATACATCCTTAACTGTTTGTAAGATACATCCTTAACTGTCTGTAAAACACATCCTGAACTGTCTGTAAGAAACATCCTTAACTGTCTGGGAGATACATCCTTAACTGTCTGTAACATACATCCTTAACTGTCTGTAAGATACACCCTCAACTGTCTGTAAGATACATCCTTAACTGTCTGTAAGATATATCCTTAACTGTCTGTACGATACATCCTTAACTGTCTGTAAGATACATCCTTAACTGTGTGTAAGATACATCCTCAACTGTCTGTAAGATAGATCCTTAACTGTCTGTAAGATACATCCTCAACTGTCTGTAAGATACATCCTTATCTGTCTGTAAGATTTATCCTTAACTGTCTGTAAGATACATCCTTAACTGTCTGTAAGATACATCCTTAACTCTTCTTAAGATATATCCTTAACTGTCGATAAGATATATCCTTAACTGTCTGTAAGATACATCCTTAACTGTCGATAAGATACATCCTTAACTGTCTGTAAGATACATCCTTAACTCTTCGTAAGATACATCCTTAACTCTCGGTAAGATACATCCTTAACTGTTTGTAAGATACATCCTTAACTGTCTGTAAAACACATCCTGAACTGTCTGTAAGAAACATCCTTAACTGTGTGGGAGATACATCCTTAACTGTCTGTAACATACATCCTTAACTGTCTGTAAGATACACCCTCAACTGTCTGTAAGATACATCCTTAACTGTCTGTAAGATATATCCTTAACTGTCTGTACGATACATCCTTAACTGTCTGTAAGATACATCCTTAACTGTGTGTAAGATACATCCTCAACTGTCTGTAAGATAGATCCTTAACTGTCTGTAAGATACATCCTCAACTGTCTGTAAGATACATCCTTATCTGTCTGTAAGATATATCCTTAACTGTCTGTAAGATACATCCTTAACTGTCTGTAAGATACATCCTTAACTGTGTGTAAGATACATCCTCAAATGTCTGTAAGATACATCCTTAACTGTCTGTAACATACATCCTTAACTGTCCGTAAAATACATCCTTAACTGTCTGCAAGATACATCCTTAACTGTCTGTAACATACATCCTTAACTGCCTGTAAGATACATCCTTAACTGTCTGTAAGATATATCCTTAACTGTCTGTACGATACATCCTTAACTGTCTGTAAGATACATTCTTAACTGTGTGTAAGATACATCCTCAACTGTCTGTAAGATACATCCTTAGCAGTCTGTAAGATACATCCTTAACTTTCGATAAGATACATCCTTAACTGTCTGTAACATACATCCTTAACTGTCTGTAAGATACACCCTCAACTGTCTGTAAGATACATCCTTAACTCTTCTTAAGATATATCCTTAACTGTCGATAAGATACATCCTTAACTGTCTGTAAGATACATCCTTAACTGTCGATAAGATACATCCTTAACTGTCTGTAAGATACATCCTTAACTCTTCGTAAGATACATCCTTAACTCTCGGTAAGATACATCCTTAACTGTCTGTAAAACACATCCTGAACTGTCTGTAAGAAACATCCTTAACTGTCTGGGAGATACATCCTTAACTGTCTGTAACATACATCCTTAACTGTCTGTAAGATACACCCTAAACTGTCTGTAAGATACATCCTTAACTGTCTGTAAGATATATCCTTAACTGTCTGTACGATACATCCTTAACTGTCTGTAAGATACATCCTTAACTGTGTGTAAGATACATCCTCAACTGTCTGTAAGATAGATCCTTAACTGTCTGTAAGATACATCCTCAACTGTCTGTAAGATACATCCTTATCTGTCTGTAAGATATATCCTTAACTGTCTGTACGATACATCCTTGACTGTCTGTAAGATACATCCTTAACTGTTTGTAAGATACATCCTTAACTCTTCTTAAGATATATCCTTAACTGTCGATAAGATACATCCTTAACTGTCTGTAAGATACATCCTTAACTCTTCGTAAGATACATCCTTAACTCTCGGTAAGATACATCCTTAACTGTTTGTAAGATACATCCTTAACTGTCTGTAAAACACATCCTGAACTGTCTGTAAGAAACATCCTTAACTGTCTGGGAGATACATCCTTAACTGTCTGTAACATACATCCTTAACTGTCTGTAAGATACACCCTCAACTGTCTGTAAGATACATCCTTAACTGTCTGTAAGATATATCCTTAACTGTCTGTACGATACATCCTTAACTGTCTGTAAGATACATCCTTAACTGTGTGTAAGATACATCCTCAACTGTCTGTAAGATAGATCCTTAACTGTCTGTAAGATACATCCTCAACTGTCTGTAAGATACATCCTTATCTGTCTGTAAGATATATCCTTAACTGTCTGTACGATACATCCTTGACTGTCTGTAAGATACATCCTTAACTGTTTGTAAGATACATCCTTAACTCTTCTTAAGATATATCCTTAACTGTCGATAAGATACATCCTTAACTGTCTGTAAGATACATCCTTAACTCTTCGTAAGATACATCCTTAACTCTCGGTAAGATACATCCTTAACTGTTTGTAAGATACATCCTTAACTGTCTGTAAAACACATCCTGAACTGTCTGTAAGAAACATCCTTAACTGTCTGGGAGATACATCCTTAACTGTCTGTAACATACATCCTTAACTGTCTGTAAGATACACCCTCAACTGTCTGTAAGATACATCCTTAACTGTCTGTAAGATATATCCTTAACTGTCTGTACGATACATCCTTAACTGTCTGTAAGATACATCCTTAACTGTGTGTAAGATACATCCTCAACTGTCTGTAAGATAGATCCTTAACTGTCTGTAAGATACATCCTCAACTGTCTGTAAGATACATCCTTATCTGTCTGTAAGATTTATCCTTAACTGTCTGTAAGATACATCCTTAACTGTCTGTAAGATACATCCTTAACTCCTCTTAAGATATATCCTTAACTGTCGATAAGATATATCCTTAACTGTCTGTAAGATACATCCTTAACTGTCGATAAGATACATCCTTAACTGTCTGTAAGATACATCCTTAACTCTTCGTAAGATACATCCTTAACTCTCGGTAAGATACATCCTTAACTGTTTGTAAGATACATCCTTAACTGTCTGTAAAACACATCCTGAACTGTCTGTAAGAAACATCCTTAACTGTGTGGGAGATACATCCTTAACTGTCTGTAACATACATCCTTAACTGTCTGTAAGATACACCCTCAACTGTCTGTAAGATACATCCTTAACTGTCTGTAAGATATATCCTTAACTGTCTGTACGATACATCCTTAACTGTCTGTAAGATACATCCTTAACTGTGTGTAAGATACATCCTCAACTGTCTGTAAGATAGATCCTTAACTGTCTGTAAGATACATCCTCAACTGTCTGTAAGATACATCCTTATCTGTCTGTAAGATATATCCTTAACTGTCTGTAAGATACATCCTTAACTGTCTGTAAGATACATCCTTAACTGTGTGTAAGATACATCCTCAAATGTCTGTAAGATACATCCTTAACTGTCTGTAACATACATCCTTAACTGTCCGTAAAATACATCCTTAACTGTCTGCAAGATACATCCTTAACTGTCTGTAACATACATCCTTAACTGCCTGTAAGATACATCCTTAACTGTCTGTAAGATATATCCTTAACTGTCTGTACGATACATCCTTAACTGTCTGTAAGATACATTCTTAACTGTGTGTAAGATACATCCTCAACTGTCTGTAAGATACATCCTTAGCAGTCTGTAAGATACATCCTTAACTTTCGATAAGATACATCCTTAACTGTCTGTAACATACATCCTTAACTGTCTGTAAGATACACCCTCAACTGTCTGTAAGATACACCCTTATCTGTCTGTAAGATATATCCTTAACTGTCTGTACGATACATCCTTGACTGTCTGTAAGATACATCCTTAACTGTTTGTAAGATACATCCTTAACTCTTCTTAAGATATATCCTTAACTGTCGATAAGATACATCCTTAACTGTCTGTAAGATACATCCTTAACTCTTCGTAAGATACATCCTTAACTCTCGGTAAGATACATCCTTAACTGTTTGTAAGATACATCCTTAACTGTCTGTAAAACACATCCTGAACTGTCTGTAAGAAACATCCTTAACTGTCTGGGAGATACATCCTTAACTGTCTGTAACATACATCCTTAACTGTCTGTAAGATACACCCTCAACTGTCTGTAAGATACATCCTTAACTGTCTGTAAGATATATCCTTAACTGTCTGTACGATACATCCTTAACTGTCTGTAAGATACATTCTTAACTGTGTGTAAGATACATCCTCAACTGTCTGTAAGATACATCCTTAGCAGTCTGTAAGATACATCCTTAACTTTCGATAAGATACATCCTTAACTGTCTGTAACATACATCCTTAACTGTCTGTAAGATACACCCTCAACTGTCTGTAAGATACATCCTTAATTCTTCTTAAGATATATCCTTAACTGTCGATAAGATACATCCTTAACTGTCTGTAAGATACATCCTTAACTGTCGATAAGATACATCCTTAACTGTCTGTAAGATACATCCTTAACTCTTCGTAAGATACATCCTTAACTCTCGGTAAGATACATCCTTAACTGTCTGTAAAACACATCCTGAACTGTCTGTAAGAAACATCCTTAACTGTCTGGGAGATACATCCTTAACTGTCTGTAACATACATCCTTAACTGTCTGTAAGATACACCCTAAACTGTCTGTAAGATACATCCTTAACTGTCTGTAAGATATATCCTTAACTGTCTGTACGATACATCCTTAACTGTCTGTAAGACACATCCTTAACTGTGTGTAAGATACATCCTCAACTGTCTGTAAGATAGATCCTTAACTGTCTGTAAGATACATCCTCAACTGTCTGTAAGATACATCCTTATCTGTCTGTAAGATATATCCTTAACTGTCTGTACGATACATCCTTGACTGTCTGTAAGATACATCCTTAACTGTTTGTAAGATACATCCTTAACTCTTCTTAAGATATATCCTTAACTGTCGATAAGATACATCCTTAACTGTCTGTAAGATACATCCTTAACTCTTCGTAAGATACATCCTTAACTCTCGGTAAGATACATCCTTAACTGTTTGTAAGATACATCCTTAACTGTCTGTAAAACACATCCTGAACTGTCTGTAAGAAACATCCTTAACTGTCTGGGAGATACATCCTTAACTGTCTGTAACATACATCCTTAACTGTCTGTAAGATACACCCTCAACTGTCTGTAAGATACATCCTTAACTGTCTGTAACATACATCCTTAACTGCCTGTAAGATACATCCTGAACTGTCTGTAAGAAACATCCTTAACTGTCTGGGAGATACATCCTTAACTGTCTGTAACATACATCCTTAACTGTCCGTAAAATACATCCTTAACTGTCTGCAAGATACATCCTTAACTGTCTGTAACATACATCCTTAACTGCCTGTAAGATACATCCTTAACTGTCTGTAAGATATATCCTTAACTGTCTGTACGATACATCCTTAACTGTCTGTAAGATACATTCTTAACTGTATGTAAGATACATCCTCAACTGTCTGTAAGATACATCCTTAGCAGTCTGTAAGATACATTCTTAACTGTGTGTAAGATACATCCTCAACTGTCTGTAAGATACATCCTTAGCAGTCTGTAAGATACATCCTTAACTTTCGATAAGATACATCCTTAACTGTCTGTAACATACATCCTTAACTGTCTGTAAGATACACCCTCAACTGTCTGTAAGATACACCCTTATCTGTCTGTAAGATATATCCTTAACTGTCTGTACGATACATCCTTGACTGTCTGTAAGATACATCCTTAACTGTTTGTAAGATACATCCTTAACTCTTCTTAAGATATATCCTTAACTGTCGATAAGATACATCCTTAACTGTCTGTAAGATACATCCTTAACTCTTCGTAAGATACATCCTTAACTCTCGGTAAGATACATCCTTAACTGTTTGTAAGATACATCCTTAACTGTCTGTAAAACACATCCTGAACTGTCTGTAAGAAACATCCTTAACTGTCTGGGAGATACATCCTTAACTGTCTGTAACATACATCCTTAACTGTCTGTAAGATACACCCTCAACTGTCTGTAAGATACATCCTTAACTGTCTGTAAGATATATCCTTAACTGTCTGTACGATACATCCTTAACTGTCTGTAAGATACATTCTTAACTGTGTGTAAGATACATCCTCAACTGTCTGTAAGATACATCCTTAGCAGTCTGTAAGATACATCCTTAACTTTCGATAAGATACATCCTTAACTGTCTGTAACATACATCCTTAACTGTCTGTAAGATACACCCTCAACTGTCTGTAAGATACATCCTTAACTCTTCTTAAGATATATCCTTAACTGTCGATAAGATACATCCTTAACTGTCTGTAAGATACATCCTTAACTGTCGATAAGATACATCCTTAACTGTCTGTAAGATACATCCTTAACTCTTCGTAAGATACATCCTTAACTCTCGGTAAGATACATCCTTAACTGTCTGTAAAACACATCCTGAACTGTCTGTAAGAAACATCCTTAACTGTCTGGGAGATACATCCTTAACTGTCTGTAACATACATCCTTAACTGTCTGTAAGATACACCCTAAACTGTCTGTAAGATACATCCTTAACTGTCTGTAAGATATATCCTTAACTGTCTGTACGATACATCCTTAACTGTCTGTAAGACACATCCTTAACTGTGTGTAAGATACATCCTCAACTGTCTGTAAGATAGATCCTTAACTGTCTGTAAGATACATCCTCAACTGTCTGTAAGATACATCCTTATCTGTCTGTAAGATATATCCTTAACTGTCTGTACGATACATCCTTGACTGTCTGTAAGATACATCCTTAACTGTTTGTAAGATACATCCTTAACTCTTCTTAAGATATATCCTTAACTGTCGATAAGATACATCCTTAACTGTCTGTAAGATACATCCTTAACTCTTCGTAAGATACATCCTTAACTCTCGGTAAGATACATCCTTAACTGTTTGTAAGATACATCCTTAACTGTCTGTAAAACACATCCTGAACTGTCTGTAAGAAACATCCTTAACTGTCTGGGAGATACATCCTTAACTGTCTGTAACATACATCCTTAACTGTCTGTAAGATACACCCTCAACTGTCTGTAAGATACATCCTTAACTGTCTGTAAGATATATCCTTAACTGTCTGTACGATACATCCTTAACTGTCTGTAAGATACATCCTTAACTGTGTGTAAGATACATCCTCAACTGTCTGTAAGATAGATCCTTAACTGTCTGTAAGATACATCCTCAACTGTCTGTAAGATACATCCTTATCTGTCTGTAAGATTTATCCTTAACTGTCTGTAAGATACATCCTTAACTGTCTGTAAGATACATCCTTAACTCTTCTTAAGATATATCCTTAACTGTCGATAAGATATATCCTTAACTGTCTGTAAGATACATCCTTAACTGTCGATAAGATACATCCTTAACTGTCTGTAAGATACATCCTTAACTCTTCGTAAGATACATCCTTAACTCTCGGTAAGATACATCCTTAACTGTTTGTAAGATACATCCTTAACTGTCTGTAAAACACATCCTGAACTGTCTGTAAGAAACATCCTTAACTGTGTGGGAGATACATCCTTAACTGTCTGTAACATACATCCTTAACTGTCTGTAAGATACACCCTCAACTGTCTGTAAGATACATCCTTAACTGTCTGTAAGATATATCCTTAACTGTCTGTACGATACATCCTTAACTGTCTGTAAGATACATCCTTAACTGTGTGTAAGATACATCCTCAACTGTCTGTAAGATAGATCCTTAACTGTCTGTAAGATACATCCTCAACTGTCTGTAAGATACATCCTTATCTGTCTGTAAGATATATCCTTAACTGTCTGTAAGATACATCCTTAACTGTCTGTAAGATACATCCTTAACTGTGTGTAAGATACATCCTCAAATGTCTGTAAGATACATCCTTAACTGTCTGTAACATACATCCTTAACTGTCCGTAAAATACATCCTTAACTGTCCGCAAGATACATCCTTAACTGTCTGTAACATACATCCTTAACTGCCTGTAAGATACATCCTTAACTGTCTGTAAGATATATCCTTAACTGTCTGTACGATACATCCTTAACTGTCTGTAAGATACATTCTTAACTGTGTGTAAGATACATCCTCAACTGTCTGTAAGATACATCCTTAGCAGTCTGTAAGATACATCCTTAACTTTCGATAAGATACATCCTTAACTGTCTGTAACATACATCCTTAACTGTCTGTAAGATACACCCTCAACTGTCTGTAAGATACATCCTTAACTCTTCGTAAGATACATCCTTAACTCTCGGTAAGATACATCCTTAACTGTCTGTAAAACACATCCTGAACTGTCTGTAAGAAACATCCTTAACTGTCTGGGAGATACATCCTTAACTGTCTGTAACATACATCCTTAACTGTCTGTAAGATACACCCTAAACTGTCTGTAAGATACATCCTTAACTGTCTGTAAGATATATCCTTAACTGTCTGTACGATACATCCTTAACTGTCTGTAAGATACATCCTTAACTGTGTGTAAGATACATCCTCAACTGTCTGTAAGATAGATCCTTAACTGTCTGTAAGATACATCCTCAACTGTCTGTAAGATACACCCTTATCTGTCTGTAAGATATATCCTTAACTGTCTGTACGATACATCCTTGACTGTCTGTAAGATACATCCTTAACTGTTTGTAAGATACATCCTTAACTCTTCTTAAGATATATCCTTAACTGTCGATAAGATACATCCTTAACTGTCTGTAAGATACATCCTTAACTCTTCGTAAGATACATCCTTAACTCTCGGTAAGATACATCCTCAACTGTCTGTAAGATACATCCTTAGCAGTCTGTAAGATACATCCTTAACTTTCGATAAGATACATCCTTAACTGTCTGTAACATACATCCTTAACTGTCTGTAAGATACACCCTCAACTGTCTGTAAGATACATCCTTAACTCTTCTTAAGATATATCCTTAACTGTCGATAAGATATATCCTTAACTGTCTGTAAGATACATCCTTAACTGTCGATAAGATACATCCTTAACTGTCTGTAAGATACATCCTTAACTCTTCGTAAGATACATCCTTAACTCTCGGTAAGATACATCCTTAACTGTTTGTAAGATACATCCTTAACTGTCTGTAAAACACATCCTGAACTGTCTGTAAGAAACATCCTTAACTGTGTGGGAGATACATCCTTAACTGTCTGTAACATACATCCTTAACTGTCTGTAAGATACACCCTCAACTGTCTGTAAGATACATCCTTAACTGTCTGTAAGATATATCCTTAACTGTCTGTACGATACATCCTTAACTGTCTGTAAGATACATCCTTAACTGTGTGTAAGATACATCCTCAACTGTCTGTAAGATAGATCCTTAACTGTCTGTAAGATACATCCTCAACTGTCTGTAAGATACATCCTTATCTGTCTGTAAGATATATCCTTAACTGTCTGTAAGATACATCCTTAACTGTCTGTAAGATACATCCTTAACTGTGTGTAAGATACATCCTCAAATGTCTGTAAGATACATCCTTAACTGTCTGTAACATACATCCTTAACTGTCCGTAAAATACATCCTTAACTGTCTGCAAGATACATCCTTAACTGTCTGTAACATACATCCTTAACTGCCTGTAAGATACATCCTTAACTGTCTGTAAGATATATCCTTAACTGTCTGTACGATACATCCTTAACTGTCTGTAAGATACATTCTTAACTGTGTGTAAGATACATCCTCAACTGTCTGTAAGATACATCCTTAGCAGTCTGTAAGATACATCCTTAACTTTCGATAAGATACATCCTTAACTGTCTGTAACATACATCCTTAACTGTCTGTAAGATACACCCTCAACTGTCTGTAAGATACATCCTTAACTCTTCGTAAGATACATCCTTAACTCTCGGTAAGATACATCCTTAACTGTCTGTAAAACACATCCTGAACTGTCTGTAAGAAACATCCTTAACTGTCTGGGAGATACATCCTTAACTGTCTGTAACATACATCCTTAACTGTCTGTAAGATACACCCTAAACTGTCTGTAAGATACATCCTTAACTGTCTGTAAGATATATCCTTAACTGTCTGTACGATACATCCTTAACTGTCTGTAAGATACATCCTTAACTGTGTGTAAGATACATCCTCAACTGTCTGTAAGATAGATCCTTAACTGTCTGTAAGATACATCCTCAACTGTCTGTAAGATACACCCTTATCTGTCTGTAAGATATATCCTTAACTGTCTGTACGATACATCCTTGACTGTCTGTAAGATACATCCTTAACTGTTTGTAAGATACATCCTTAACTCTTCTTAAGATATATCCTTAACTGTCGATAAGATACATCCTTAACTGTCTGTAAGATACATCCTTAACTCTTCGTAAGATACATCCTTAACTCTCGGTAAGATACATCCTTAACTGTTTGTAAGATACATCCTTAACTGTCTGTAAAACACATCCTGAACTGTCTGTAAGAAACATCCTTAACTGTCTGGGAGATACATCCTTAACTGTCTGTAACATACATCCTTAACTGTCTGTAAGATACACCCTCAACTGTCTGTAAGATACATCCTTAACTGTCTGTAAGATATATCCTTAACTGTCTGTACGATACATCCTTAACTGTCTGTAAGATACATTCTTAACTGTGTGTAAGATACATCCTCAACTGTCTGTAAGATACATCCTTAGCAGTCTGTAAGATACATCCTTAACTTTCGATAAGATACATCCTTAACTGTCTGTAACATACATCCTTAACTGTCTGTAAGATACACCCTCAACTGTCTGTAAGATACATCCTTAACTCTTCTTAAGATATATCCTTAACTGTCGATAAGATACATCCTTAACTGTCTGTAAGATACATCCTTAACTGTCGATAAGATACATCCTTAACTGTCTGTAAGATACATCCTTAACTCTTCGTAAGATACATCCTTAACTCTCGGTAAGATACATCCTTAACTGTCTGTAAAACACATCCTGAACTGTCTGTAAGAAACATCCTTAACTGTCTGGGAGATACATCCTTAACTGTCTGTAACATACATCCTTAACTGTCTGTAAGATACACCCTAAACTGTCTGTAAGATACATCCTTAACTGTCTGTAAGATATATCCTTAACTGTCTGTACGATACATCCTTAACTGTCTGTAAGACACATCCTTAACTGTGTGTAAGATACATCCTCAACTGTCTGTAAGATAGATCCTTAACTGTCTGTAAGATACATCCTCAACTGTCTGTAAGATACATCCTTATCTGTCTGTAAGATATATCCTTAACTGTCTGTACGATACATCCTTGACTGTCTGTAAGATACATCCTTAACTGTTTGTAAGATACATCCTTAACTCTTCTTAAGATATATCCTTAACTGTCGATAAGATACATCCTTAACTGTCTGTAAGATACATCCTTAACTCTTCGTAAGATACATCCTTAACTCTCGGTAAGATACATCCTTAACTGTTTGTAAGATACATCCTTAACTGTCTGTAAAACACATCCTGAACTGTCTGTAAGAAACATCCTTAACTGTCTGGGAGATACATCCTTAACTGTCTGTAACATACATCCTTAACTGTCTGTAAGATACACCCTCAACTGTCTGTAAGATACATCCTTAACTGTCTGTAAGATATATCCTTAACTGTCTGTACGATACATCCTTAACTGTCTGTAAGATACATCCTTAACTGTGTGTAAGATACATCCTCAACTGTCTGTAAGATAGATCCTTAACTGTCTGTAAGATACATCCTCAACTGTCTGTAAGATACATCCTTATCTGTCTGTAAGATTTATCCTTAACTGTCTGTAAGATACATCCTTAACTGTCTGTAAGATACATCCTTAACTCTTCTTAAGATATATCCTTAACTGTCGATAAGATATATCCTTAACTGTCTGTAAGATACATCCTTAACTGTCGATAAGATACATCCTTAACTGTCTGTAAGATACATCCTTAACTCTTCGTAAGATACATCCTTAACTCTCGGTAAGATACATCCTTAACTGTTTGTAAGATACATCCTTAACTGTCTGTAAAACACATCCTGAACTGTCTGTAAGAAAAATCCTTAACTGTGTGGGAGATACATCCTTAACTGTCTGTAACATACATCCTTAACTGTCTGTAAGATACACCCTCAACTGTCTGTAAGATACATCCTTAACTGTCTGTAAGATATATCCTTAACTGTCTGTACGATACATCCTTAACTGTCTGTAAGATACATCCTTAACTGTGTGTAAGATACATCCTCAACTGTCTGTAAGATAGATCCTTAACTGTCTGTAAGATACATCCTCAACTGTCTGTAAGATACATCCTTATCTGTCTGTAAGATATATCCTTAACTGTCTGTAAGATACATCCTTAACTGTCTGTAAGATACATCCTTAACTGTGTGTAAGATACATCCTCAAATGTCTGTAAGATACATCCTTAACTGTCTGTAACATACATCCTTAACTGTCCGTAAAATACATCCTTAACTGTCTGCAAGATACATCCTTAACTGTCTGTAACATACATCCTTAACTGCCTGTAAGATACATCCTTAACTGTCTGTAAGATATATCCTTAACTGTCTGTACGATACATCCTTAACTGTCTGTAAGATACATTCTTAACTGTGTGTAAGATACATCCTCAACTGTCTGTAAGATACATCCTTAGCAGTCTGTAAGATACATCCTTAACTTTCGATAAGATACATCCTTAACTGTCTGTAACATACATCCTTAACTGTCTGTAAGATACACCCTCAACTGTCTGTAAGATACATCCTTAACTCTTCTTAAGATATATCCTTAACTGTCGATAAGATACATCCTTAACTGTCTGTAAGATACATCCTTAACTGTCGATAAGATACATCCTTAACTGTCTGTAAGATACATCCTTAACTCTTCGTAAGATACATCCTTAACTCTCGGTAAGATACATCCTTAACTGTCTGTAAAACACATCCTGAACTGTCTGTAAGAAACATCCTTAACTGTCTGGGAGATACATCCTTAACTGTCTGTAACATACATCCTTAACTGTCTGTAAGATACACCCTAAACTGTCTGTAAGATACATCCTTAACTGTCTGTAAGATATATCCTTAACTGTCTGTACGATACATCCTTAACTGTCTGTAAGATACATCCTTAACTGTGTGTAAGATACATCCTCAACTGTCTGTAAGATAGATCCTTAACTGTCTGTAAGATACATCCTCAACTGTCTGTAAGATACATCCTTATCTGTCTGTAAGATATATCCTTAACTGTCTGTACGATACATCCTTGACTGTCTGTAAGATACATCCTTAACTGTTTGTAAGATACATCCTTAACTCTTCTTAAGATATATCCTTAACTGTCGATAAGATACATCCTTAACTGTCTGTAAGATACATCCTTAACTCTTCGTAAGATACATCCTTAACTCTCGGTAAGATACATCCTTAACTGTTTGTAAGATACATCCTTAACTGTCTGTAAAACACATCCTGAACTGTCTGTAAGAAACATCCTTAACTGTCTGGGAGATACATCCTTAACTGTCTGTAACATACATCCTTAACTGTCTGTAAGATACACCCTCAACTGTCTGTAAGATACATCCTTAACTGTCTGTAAGATATATCCTTAACTGTCTGTACGATACATCCTTAACTGTCTGTAAGATACATCCTTAACTGTGTGTAAGATACATCCTCAACTGTCTGTAAGATAGATCCTTAACTGTCTGTAAGATACATCCTCAACTGTCTGTAAGATACATCCTTATCTGTCTGTAAGATTTATCCTTAACTGTCTGTAAGATACATCCTTAACTGTCTGTAAGATACATCCTTAACTCCTCTTAAGATATATCCTTAACTGTCGATAAGATATATCCTTAACTGTCTGTAAGATACATCCTTAACTGTCGATAAGATACATCCTTAACTGTCTGTAAGATACATCCTTAACTCTTCGTAAGATACATCCTTAACTCTCGGTAAGATACATCCTTAACTGTTTGTAAGATACATCCTTAACTGTCTGTAAAACACATCCTGAACTGTCTGTAAGAAACATCCTTAACTGTGTGGGAGATACATCCTTAACTGTCTGTAACATACATCCTTAACTGTCTGTAAGATACACCCTCAACTGTCTGTAAGATACATCCTTAACTGTCTGTAAGATATATCCTTAACTGTCTGTACGATACATCCTTAACTGTCTGTAAGATACATCCTTAACTGTGTGTAAGATACATCCTCAACTGTCTGTAAGATAGATCCTTAACTGTCTGTAAGATACATCCTCAACTGTCTGTAAGATACATCCTTATCTGTCTGTAAGATATATCCTTAACTGTCTGTAAGATACATCCTTAACTGTCTGTAAGATACATCCTTAACTGTGTGTAAGATACATCCTCAAATGTCTGTAAGATACATCCTTAACTGTCTGTAACATACATCCTTAACTGTCCGTAAAATACATCCTTAACTGTCTGCAAGATACATCCTTAACTGTCTGTAACATACATCCTTAACTGCCTGTAAGATACATCCTTAACTGTCTGTAAGATATATCCTTAACTGTCTGTACGATACATCCTTAACTGTCTGTAAGATACATTCTTAACTGTGTGTAAGATACATCCTCAACTGTCTGTAAGATACATCCTTAGCAGTCTGTAAGATACATCCTTAACTTTCGATAAGATACATCCTTAACTGTCTGTAACATACATCCTTAACTGTCTGTAAGATACACCCTCAACTGTCTGTAAGATACATCCTTAACTCTTCTTAAGATATATCCTTAACTGTCGATAAGATACATCCTTAACTGTCTGTAAGATACATCCTTAACTGTCGATAAGATACATCCTTAACTGTCTGTAAGATACATCCTTAACTCTTCGTAAGATACATCCTTAACTCTCGGTAAGATACATCCTTAACTGTCTGTAAAATACATCCTGAACTGTCTGTAAGAAACATCCTTAACTGTCTGGGAGATACATCCTTAACTGTCTGTAACATACATCCTTAACTGTCTGTAAGATACACCCTAAACTGTCTGTAAGATACATCCTTAACTGTCTGTAAGATATATCCTTAACTGTCTGTACGATACATCCTTAACTGTCTGTAAGATACATCCTTAACTGTGTGTAAGATACATCCTCAACTGTCTGTAAGATAGATCCTTAACTGTCTGTAAGATACATCCTCAACTGTCTGTAAGATACATCCTTATCTGTCTGTAAGATATATCCTTAACTGTCTGTACGATACATCCTTGACTGTCTGTAAGATACATCCTTAACTGTTTGTAAGATACATCCTTAACTCTTCTTAAGATATATCCTTAACTGTCGATAAGATACATCCTTAACTGTCTGTAAGATACATCCTTAACTCTTCGTAAGATACATCCTTAACTCTCGGTAAGATACATCCTTAACTGTTTGTAAGATACATCCTTAACTGTCTGTAAAACACATCCTGAACTGTCTGTAAGAAACATCCTTAACTGTCTGGGAGATACATCCTTAACTGTCTGTAACATACATCCTTAACTGTCTGTAAGATACACCCTCAACTGTCTGTAAGATACATCCTTAACTGTCTGTAAGATATATCCTTAACTGTCTGTACGATACATCCTTAACTGTCTGTAAGATACATCCTTAACTGTGTGTAAGATACATCCTCAACTGTCTGTAAGATAGATCCTTAACTGTCTGTAAGATACATCCTCAACTGTCTGTAAGATACATCCTTATCTGTCTGTAAGATATATCCTTAACTGTCTGTACGATACATCCTTGACTGTCTGTAAGATACATCCTTAACTGTTTGTAAGATACATCCTTAATTCTTCTTAAGATATATCCTTAACTGTCGATAAGATACATCCTTAACTGTCTGTAAGATACATCCTTAACTCTTCGTAAGATACATCCTTAACTCTCGGTAAGATACATCCTTAACTGTTTGTAAGATACATCCTTAACTGTCTGTAAAACACATCCTGAACTGTCTGTAAGAAACATCCTTAACTGTCTGGGAGATACATCCTTAACTGTCTGTAACATACATCCTTAACTGTCTGTAAGATACACCCTCAACTGTCTGTAAGATACATCCTTAACTGTCTGTAAGATATATCCTTAACTGTCTGTACGATACATCCTTAACTGTCTGTAAGATACATCCTTAACTGTGTGTAAGATACATCCTCAACTGTCTGTAAGATAGATTCTTAACTGTCTGTAAGATACATCCTCAACTGTCTGTAAGATACATCCTTATCTGTCTGTAAGATTTATCCTTAACTGTCTGTAAGATACATCCTTAACTGTCTGTAAGATACATCCTTAACTCTTCCTAAGATATATCCTTAACTGTCGATAAGATATATCCTTAACTGTCTGTAAGATACATCCTTAACTGTCGATAAGATACATCCTTAACTGTCTGTAAGATACATCCTTAACTCTTCGTAAGATACATCCTTAACTCTCGGTAAGATACATCCTTAACTGTTTGTAAGATACATCCTTAACTGTCTGTAAAACACATCCTGAACTGTCTGTAAGAAACATCCTTAACTGTGTGGGAGATACATCCTTAACTGTCTGTAACATACATCCTTAACTGTCTGTAAGATACACCCTCAACTGTCTGTAAGATACATCCTTAACTGTCTGTAAGATATATCCTTAACTGTCTGTACGATACATCCTTAACTGTCTGTAAGATACATCCTTAACTGTGTGTAAGATACATCCTCAACTGTCTGTAAGATAGATCCTTAACTGTCTGTAAGATACATCCTCAACTGTCTGTAAGATACATCCTTATCTGTCTGTAAGATATATCCTTAACTGTCTGTAAGATATATCCTTAACTGTCTGTAAGATACATCCTTAACTGTGTGTAAGATACATCCTCAAATGTCTGTAAGATACATCCTTAACTGTCTGTAACATACATCCTTAACTGTCCGTAAAATACATCCTTAACTGTCTGCAAGATACATCCTTAACTGTCTGTAACATACATCCTTAACTGCCTGTAAGATACATCCTTAACTGTCTGTAAGATATATCCTTAACTGTCTGTACGATACATCCTTAACTGTCTGTAAGATACATTCTTAACTGTGTGTAAGATACATCCTCAACTGTCTGTAAGATACATCCTTAGCAGTCTGTAAGATACATCCTTAACTTTCGATAAGATACATCCTTAACTGTCTGTAACATACATCCTTAACTGTCTGTAAGATACACCCTCAACTGTCTGTAAGATACATCCTTAACTCTTCTTAAGATATATCCTTAACTGTCGATAAGATACATCCTTAACTGTCTGTAAGATACATCCTTAACTGTCGATAAGATACATCCTTAACTGTCTGTAAGATACATCCTTAACTCTTCGTAAGATACATCCTTAACTCTCGGTAAGATACATCCTTAACTGTCTGTAAAACACATCCTGAACTGTCTGTAAGAAACATCCTTAACTGTCTGGGAGATACATCCTTAACTGTCTGTAACATACATCCTTAACTGTCTGTAAGATACACCCTAAACTGTCTGTAAGATACATCCTTAACTGTCTGTAAGATATATCCTTAACTGTCTGTACGATACATCCTTAACTGTCTGTAAGATACATCCTTAACTGTGTGTAAGATACATCCTCAACTGTCTGTAAGATAGATCCTTAACTGTCTGTAAGATACATCCTCAACTGTCTGTAAGATACATCCTTATCTGTCTGTAAGATATATCCTTAACTGTCTGTACGATACATCCTTGACTGTCTGTAAGATACATCCTTAACTGTTTGTAAGATACATCCTTAACTCTTCTTAAGATATATCCTTAACTGTCGATAAGATACATCCTTAACTGTCTGTAAGATACATCCTTAACTCTTCGTAAGATACATCCTTAACTCTCGGTAAGATACATCCTTAACTGTTTGTAAGATACATCCTTAACTGTCTGTAAAACACATCCTGAACTGTCTGTAAGAAACATCCTTAACTGTCTGGGAGATACATCCTTAACTGTCTGTAACATACATCCTTAACTGTCTGTAAGATACACCCTCAACTGTCTGTAAGATACATCCTTAACTGTCTGTAAGATATATCCTTAACTGTCTGTACGATACATCCTTAACTGTCTGTAAGATACATCCTTAACTGTGTGTAAGATACATCCTCAACTGTCTGTAAGATAGATCCTTAACTGTCTGTAAGATACATCCTCAACTGTCTGTAAGATACATCCTTATCTGTCTGTAAGATATATCCTTAACTGTCTGTACGATACATCCTTGACTGTCTGTAAGATACATCCTTAACTGTTTGTAAGATACATCCTTAACTCTTCTTAAGATATATCCTTAACTGTCGATAAGATACATCCTTAACTGTCTGTAAGATACATCCTTAACTCTTCGTAAGATACATCCTTAACTCTCGGTAAGATACATCCTTAACTGTTTGTAAGATACATCCTTAACTGTCTGTAAAACACATCCTGAACTGTCTGTAAGAAACATCCTTAACTGTCTGGGAGATACATCCTTAACTGTCTGTAACATACATCCTTAACTGTCTGTAAGATACACCCTCAACTGTCTGTAAGATACATCCTTAACTGTCTGTAAGATATATCCTTAACTGTCTGTACGATACATCCTTAACTGTCTGTAAGATACATCCTTAACTGTGTGTAAGATACATCCTCAACTGTCTGTAAGATAGATCCTTAACTGTCTGTAAGATACATCCTCAACTGTCTGTAAGATACATCCTTATCTGTCTGTAAGATTTATCCTTAACTGTCTGTAAGATACATCCTTAACTGTCTGTAAGATACATCCTTAACTCTTCTTAAGATATATCCTTAACTGTCGATAAGATATATCCTTAACTGTCTGTAAGATACATCCTTAACTGTCGATAAGATACATCCTTAACTGTCTGTAAGATACATCCTTAACTCTTCGTAAGATACATCCTTAACTCTCGGTAAGATACATCCTTAACTGTTTGTAAGATACATCCTTAACTGTCTGTAAAACACATCCTGAACTGTCTGTAAGAAACATCCTTAACTGTGTGGGAGATACATCCTTAACTGTCTGTAACATACATCCTTAACTGTCTGTAAGATACACCCTCAACTGTCTGTAAGATACATCCTTAACTGTCTGTAAGATATATCCTTAACTGTCTGTACGATACATCCTTAACTGTCTGTAAGATACATCCTTAACTGTGTGTAAGATACATCCTCAAATGTCTGTAAGATACATCCTTAACTGTCTGTAACATACATCCTTAACTGTCCGTAAAATACATCCTTAACTGTCTGCAAGATACATCCTTAACTGTCTGTAACATACATCCTTAACTGCCTGTAAGATACATCCTTAACTGTCTGTAAGATACATCCTTAACTGTCTGTAAGATACATCCTTAACTCTTCTTAAGATATATCCTTAACTGTCAATAAGATACATCCTTAACTGTCTGTAAGATACATCCTTAACTCTTCGTAAGATACATCCTTAACTCTCGGTAAGATACATCCTTAACTGTTTGTAAGATATATCCTTAACTGTCTGTAAAACACATCCTGAACTGTCTATAAGAAACATCCTTAACTGTCTGTAAGATACATCCTTAACTCTTCGTAAGATACATCCTTAACTGTCTGTAAGATACATCCTTAACTGTTTGTAAGATACATCCTTAACTGTCTGTAAAACACATCCTGAACTGTCTGTAAGAAACATCCTTAACTGTGTGGGAGATACATCCTTAACTGTCTGTAACATACATCCTTAACTGTCTGTAAGATACACCCTCAACTGTCTGTAAGATACATCCTTAACTGTCTGTAAGATATATCCTTAACTGTCTGTACGATACATCCTTAACTGTCTGTAAGATACATCCTTAACTGTGTGTAAGATACATCCTCAACTGTCTGTAAGATAGATCCTTAACTGTCTGTAAGATACATCCTCAACTGTCTGTAAGATACATCCTTATCTGTCTGTAAGATATATCCTTAACTGTCTGTAAGATATATCCTTAACTGTCTGTAAGATACATCCTTAACTGTGTGTAAGATACATCCTCAAATGTCTGTAAGATACATCCTTAACTGTCTGTAACATACATCCTTAACTGTCCGTAAAATACATCCTTAACTGTCTGCAAGATACATCCTTAACTGTCTGTAACATACATCCTTAACTGCCTGTAAGATACATCCTTAACTGTCTGTAAGATATATCCTTAACTGTCTGTACGATACATCCTTAACTGTCTGTAAGATACATTCTTAACTGTGTGTAAGATACATCCTCAACTGTCTGTAAGATACATCCTTAGCAGTCTGTAAGATACATCCTTAACTTTCGATAAGATACATCCTTAACTGTCTGTAACATACATCCTTAACTGTCTGTAAGATACACCCTCAACTGTCTGTAAGATACATCCTTAACTCTTCTTAAGATATATCCTTAACTGTCGATAAGATACATCCTTAACTGTCTGTAAGATACATCCTTAACTGTCGATAAGATACATCCTTAACTGTCTGTAAGATACATCCTTAACTCTTCGTAAGATACATCCTTAACTCTCGGTAAGATACATCCTTAACTGTCTGTAAAACACATCCTGAACTGTCTGTAAGAAACATCCTTAACTGTCTGGGAGATACATCCTTAACTGTCTGTAACATACATCCTTAACTGTCTGTAAGATACACCCTAAACTGTCTGTAAGATACATCCTTAACTGTCTGTAAGATATATCCTTAACTGTCTGTACGATACATCCTTAACTGTCTGTAAGATACATCCTTAACTGTGTGTAAGATACATCCTCAACTGTCTGTAAGATAGATCCTTAACTGTCTGTAAGATACATCCTCAACTGTCTGTAAGATACATCCTTATCTGTCTGTAAGATATATCCTTAACTGTCTGTACGATACATCCTTGACTGTCTGTAAGATACATCCTTAACTGTTTGTAAGATACATCCTTAACTCTTCTTAAGATATATCCTTAACTGTCGATAAGATACATCCTTAACTGTCTGTAAGATACATCCTTAACTCTTCGTAAGATACATCCTTAACTCTCGGTAAGATACATCCTTAACTGTTTGTAAGATACATCCTTAACTGTCTGTAAAACACATCCTGAACTGTCTGTAAGAAACATCCTTAACTGTCTGGGAGATACATCCTTAACTGTCTGTAACATACATCCTTAACTGTCTGTAAGATACACCCTCAACTGTCTGTAAGATACATCCTTAACTGTCTGTAAGATATATCCTTAACTGTCTGTACGATACATCCTTAACTGTCTGTAAGATACATCCTTAACTGTGTGTAAGATACATCCTCAACTGTCTGTAAGATAGATCCTTAACTGTCTGTAAGATACATCCTCAACTGTCTGTAAGATACATCCTTATCTGTCTGTAAGATATATCCTTAACTGTCTGTACGATACATCCTTGACTGTCTGTAAGATACATCCTTAACTGTTTGTAAGATACATCCTTAACTCTTCTTAAGATATATCCTTAACTGTCGATAAGATACATCCTTAACTGTCTGTAAGATACATCCTTAACTCTTCGTAAGATACATCCTTAACTCTCGGTAAGATACATCCTTAACTGTTTGTAAGATACATCCTTAACTGTCTGTAAAACACATCCTGAACTGTCTGTAAGAAACATCCTTAACTGTCTGGGAGATACATCCTTAACTGTCTGTAACATACATCCTTAACTGTCTGTAAGATACACCCTCAACTGTCTGTAAGATACATCCTTAACTGTCTGTAAGATATATCCTTAACTGTCTGTACGATACATCCTTAACTGTCTGTAAGATACATCCTTAACTGTGTGTAAGATACATCCTCAACTGTCTGTAAGATAGATCCTTAACTGTCTGTAAGATACATCCTCAACTGTCTGTAAGATACATCCTTATCTGTCTGTAAGATTTATCCTTAACTGTCTGTAAGATACATCCTTAACTGTCTGTAAGATACATCCTTAACTCTTCTTAAGATATATCCTTAACTGTCGATAAGATATATCCTTAACTGTCTGTAAGATACATCCTTAACTGTCGATAAGATACATCCTTAACTGTCTGTAAGATACATCCTTAACTCTTCGTAAGATACATCCTTAACTCTCGGTAAGATACATCCTTAACTGTTTGTAAGATACATCCTTAACTGTCTGTAAAACACATCCTGAACTGTCTGTAAGAAACATCCTTAACTGTGTGGGAGATACATCCTTAACTGTCTGTAACATACATCCTTAACTGTCTGTAAGATACACCCTCAACTGTCTGTAAGATACATCCTTAACTGTCTGTAAGATATATCCTTAACTGTCTGTACGATACATCCTTAACTGTCTGTAAGATACATCCTTAACTGTGTGTAAGATACATCCTCAAATGTCTGTAAGATACATCCTTAACTGTCTGTAACATACATCCTTAACTGTCCGTAAAATACATCCTTAACTGTCTGCAAGATACATCCTTAACTGTCTGTAACATACATCCTTAACTGCCTGTAAGATACATCCTTAACTGTCTGTAAGATACATCCTTAACTGTCTGTAAGATACATCCTTAACTCTTCTTAAGATATATCCTTAACTGTCAATAAGATACATCCTTAACTGTCTGTAAGATACATCCTTAACTCTTCGTAAGATACATCCTTAACTCTCGGTAAGATACATCCTTAACTGTTTGTAAGATATATCCTTAACTGTCTGTAAAACACATCCTGAACTGTCTATAAGAAACATCCTTAACTGTCTGGGAGATACATCCTTAACTGTCTGTAACATACATCCTTAACTGTCTGTAAGATACATCCTCAACTGTCTGCAAGATACATCCTTAACTGTCTGTAAGATATATCCTGAACTGTCTGTAAGAAACATCCTTAACTGTCTGGGAGATACATCCTTAACTGTCTGTAACATACATCCTTAACTGTCTGTAAGATACACCCTCAACTGTCTGTAAGATACATCCTTAACTGTCTGTAAGATATATCCTTAACTGTCTGTACGATACATCCTTAACTGTCTGTAAGATACATCCTTAACTGTGTGTAAGATACATCCTCAACTGTCTGTAAGATAGATCCTTAACTGTCTGTAAGATACATCCTCAACTGTCTGTAAGATACATCCTTATCTGTCTGTAAGATATATCCTTAACTGTCTGTACGATACATCCTTGACTGTCTGTAAGATACATCCTTAACTGTTTGTAAGATACATCCTTAACTCTTCTTAAGATATATCCTTAACTGTCGATAAGATACATCCTTAACTGTCTGTAAGATACATCCTTAACTCTTCGTAAGATACATCCTTAACTCTCGGTAAGATACATCCTTAACTGTTTGTAAGATACATCCTTAACTGTCTGTAAAACACATCCTGAACTGTCTGTAAGAAACATCCTTAACTGTCTGGGAGATACATCCTTAACTGTCTGTAACATACATCCTTAACTGTCTGTAAGATACACCCTCAACTGTCTGTAAGATACATCCTTAACTGTCTGTAAGATATATCCTTAACTGTCTGTACGATACATCCTTAACTGTCTGTAAGATACATCCTTAACTGTGTGTAAGATACATCCTCAACTGTCTGTAAGATAGATCCTTAACTGTCTGTAAGATACATCCTCAACTGTCTGTAAGATACATCCTTATCTGTCTGTAAGATTTATCCTTAACTGTCTGTAAGATACATCCTTAACTGTCTGTAAGATACATCCTTAACTCTTCTTAAGATATATCCTTAACTGTCGATAAGATATATCCTTAACTGTCTGTAAGATACATCCTTAACTGTCGATAAGATACATCCTTAACTGTCTGTAAGATACATCCTTAACTCTTCGTAAGATACATCCTTAACTCTCGGTAAGATACATCCTTAACTGTTTGTAAGATACATCCTTAACTGTCTGTAAAACACATCCTGAACTGTCTGTAAGAAACATCCTTAACTGTGTGGGAGATACATCCTTAACTGTCTGTAACATACATCCTTAACTGTCTGTAAGATACACCCTCAACTGTCTGTAAGATACATCCTTAACTGTCTGTAAGATATATCCTTAACTGTCTGTACGATACATCCTTAACTGTCTGTAAGATACATCCTTAACTGTGTGTAAGATACATCCTCAAATGTCTGTAAGATACATCCTTAACTGTCTGTAACATACATCCTTAACTGTCCGTAAAATACATCCTTAACTGTCTGCAAGATACATCCTTAACTGTCTGTAACATACATCCTTAACTGCCTGTAAGATACATCCTTAACTGTCTGTAAGATACATCCTTAACTGTCTGTAAGATACATCCTTAACTCTTCTTAAGATATATCCTTAACTGTCAATAAGATACATCCTTAACTGTCTGTAAGATACATCCTTAACTCTTCGTAAGATACATCCTTAACTCTCGGTAAGATACATCCTTAACTGTTTGTAAGATATATCCTTAACTGTCTGTAAAACACATCCTGAACTGTCTATAAGAAACATCCTTAACTGTCTGGGAGATACATCCTTAACTGTCTGTAACATACATCCTTAACTGTCTGTAAGATACATCCTCAACTGTCTGCAAGATACATCCTTAACTGTCTGTAAGATATATCCTTAACTGTCTGTAAGATACATCCTTAACTGTCTGTAAGATACATCCTTAACTCTTCGTAAGATACATCCTTAACTGTCTGTAAGATACATCCTTAACTCTCGGTAAGATACATCCTTAACTGTTTGTAAGATACATCCTTAACTGTCTGTAAAACGCATCCTGAACTGTCTGTAAGAAACATCCTTAACTGTCTGGGAGATACATCCTTAACTGTCTGTAACATACATCCTTAACTGTCTGTAAGATACACCCTCAACTGTCTGTAAGATACATCCTTAACTGTCTGTAAGATATATCCTTAACTGTCTGTACGATACATCCTTAACTGTCTGTAAGATACATCCTTAACTGTGTGTAAGATACATCCTCAACTGTCTGTAAGATAGATCCTTAACTGTCTGTAAGATACATCCTCAACTGTCTGTAAGATACATCCTTATCTGTCTGTAAGATTTATCCTTAACTGTCTGTAAGATACATCCTTAACTGTCTGTAAGATACATCCTTAACTGTCTGTAAGATACATCCTTAACTGTGTGTAAGATACATCCTCAAATGTCTGTAAGATACATCCTTAACTGTCTGTAAGATACATCCTTAACTGTCCGTAAAATACATCCTTAACTGTCTGTAAGATACATCCTCAACTGTCTGTAAGATACATCCTTATCTGTCTGTAAGATATATCCTTAACTGTCTGTACGATACATCCTTGACTGTCTGTAAGATACATCCTTAACTGTTTGTAAGATACATCCTTATCTCTTCTTAAGATATATCCTTAACTGTCGATAAGATACATCCTTAACTGTCTGTAAGATACATCCTTAACTCTTCGTAAGATACATCCTTAACTCTCGGTAAGATACATCCTTAACTGTTTGTAAGATACATCCTTAACTGTCTGTAAAACACATCCTGAACTGTCTGTAAGAAACATCCTTAACTGTCTGGGAGATACATCCTTAACTGTCTGTAACATACATCCTTAACTGTCTGTAAGATACACCCTCAACTGTCTGTAAGATACATCCTTAACTGTCTGTAAGATATATCCTTAACTGTCTGTACGATACATCCTTAACTGTCTGTAAGATACATCCTTAACTGTGTGTAAGATACATCCTCAACTGTCTGTAAGATAGATCCTTAACTGTCTGTAAGATACATCCTTAACTATCTGTAAGATACATCCTTATCTGTCTGTAAGATATATCCTTAACTGTCTGTACGATACATCCTTGACTGTCTGTAAGATACATCCTTAACTGTTTGTAAGATACATCCTTAACTCTTCTTAAGATATATCCTTAACTGTCGATAAGATACATCCTTAACTGTCTGTAAGATACATCCTTAACTCTTCGTAAGATACATCCTTAACTCTCGGTAAGATACATCCTTAACTGTTTGTAAGGTACATCCTTAACTGTCTGTAAAACACATCCTGAACTGTCTGTAAGAAACATCCTTAACTGTCTGGGAGATACATCCTTAACTGTCTGTAACATACATCCTTAACTGTCTGTAAGATACACCCTCAACTGTCTGTAAGATACATCCTTAACTGTCTGTAAGATATATCCTTAACTGTCTGTACGATACATCCTTAACTGTCTGTAAGATACATCCTTAACTGTGTGTAAGATACATCCTCAACTGTCTGTAAGATAGATCCTTAACTGTCTGTAAGATACATCCTCAACTGTCTGTAAGATACATCCTTATCTGTCTGTAAGATTTATCCTTAACTGTCTGTAAGATACATCCTTAACTGTCTGTAAGATACATCCTTAACTCTTCTTAAGATATATCCTTAACTGTCGATAAGATATATCCTTAACTGTCTGTAAGATACATCCTTAACTGTCGATAAGATACATCCTTAACTGTCTGTAAGATACATCCTTAACTCTTCGTAAGATACATCCTTAACTCTCGGTAAGATACATCCTTAACTGTTTGTAAGATACATCCTTAACTGTCTGTAAAACACATCCTGAACTGTCTGTAAGAAACATCCTTAACTGTGTGGGAGATACATCCTTAACTGTCTGTAAGATACACCCTCAACTGTCTGTAAGATACATCCTTAACTGTCTGTAAGATATATCCTTAACTGTCTGTACGATACATCCTTAACTGTCTGTAAGATACATCCTTAACTGTGTGTAAGATACATCCTCAAATGTCTGTAAGATACATCCTTAACTGTCTGTAACATACATCCTTAACTGTCCGTAAAATACATCCTTAACTGTCTGCAAGATACATCCTTAACTGTCTGTAACATACATCCTTAACTGCCTGTAAGATACATCCTTAACTGTCTGTAAGATACATCCTTAACTGTCTGTAAGATACATCCTTAACTCTTCTTAAGATATATCCTTAACTGTCAATAAGATACATCCTTAACTGTCTGTAAGATACATCCTTAACTCTTCGTAAGATACATCCTTAACTCTCGGTAAGATACATCCTTAACTGTTTGTAAGATATATCCTTAACTGTGTGTAAAACACATCCTGAACTGTCTATAAGAAACATCCTTAACTGTCTGGGAGATACATCCTTAACTGTCTGTAACATACATCCTTAACTGTCTGTAAGATACATCCTCAACTGTCTGCAAGATACATCCTTAACTGTCTGTAAGATATATCCTTAACTGTCTGTAAGATACATCCTTAACTGTCTGTAAGATACATCCTTAACTCTTCGTAAGATACATCCTTAACTGTCTGTAAGATACATCCTTAACTCTCGGTAAGATACATCCTTAACTGTTTGTAAGATACATCCTTAACTGTCTGTAAAACACATCCTGAACTGTCTGTAAGAAACATCCTTAACTGTCTGGGAGATACATCCTTAACTGTCTGTAACATACATCCTTAACTGTCTGTAAGATACACCCTCAACTGTCTGTAAGATACATCCTTAACTGTCTGTAAGATATATCCTTAACTGTCTGTACGATACATCCTTAACTGTCTGTAAGATACATCCTTAACTGTGTGTAAGATACATCCTCAACTGTCTGTAAGATAGATCCTTAACTGTCTGTAAGATACATCCTCAACTGTCTGTAAGATACATCCTTATCTGTCTGTAAGATTTATCCTTAACTGTCTGTAAGATACATCCTTAACTGTCTGTAAGATACATCCTTAACTGTCTGTAAGATACATCCTTAACTGTGTGTAAGATACATCCTCAAATGTCTGTAAGATACATCCTTAACTGTCTGTAAGATACATCCTTAACTGTCCGTAAAATACATCCTTAACTGTCTGTAAGATACATCCTTAACTGTCTGTAAGATACATCCTTAACTGTCTGTAACATACATCTTTAACTGCCTGTAAGATACATCCTTAACTGTGTGTAAGATACATCCTCAAATGTCTGTAAGATACATCCTTAACTGTCTGTAACATACATCCTTAACTGTCCGTAAAACACATCCTGAACTGTCTGTAAGAAACATCCTTAACTGTCTGGGAGATACATCCTTAACTGTCTGTAACATACATCCTTAACTGTCTGTAAGATACACCCTCAACTGTCTGTAAGATACATCCTTAACTGTCTGTAAGATATATCCTTAACTGTCTGTACGATACATCCTTAACTGTCTGTAAGATACATCCTTAACTGTGTGTAAGATACATCCTCAACTGTCTGTAAGATAGATCCTTAACTGTCTGTAAGATACATCCTCAACTGTCTGTAAGATACATCCTTATCTGTCTGTAAGATTTATCCTTAACTGTCTGTAAGATACATCCTTAACTGTCTGTAAGATACATCCTTAACTGTCTGTAAGATACATCCTTAACTGTGTGTAAGATACATCCTCAAATGTCTGTAAGATACATCCTTAACTGTCTGTAAGATACATCCTTAACTGTCCGTAAAATACATCCTTAACTGTCTGTAAGATACATCCTTAACTGTCTGTAAGATACATCCTTAACTGTCTGTAACATACATCTTTAACTGCCTGTAAGATACATCCTTAACTGTGTGTAAGATACATCCTCAAATGTCTGTAAGATACATCCTTAACTGTCTGTAACATACATCCTTAACTGTCCGTAAAATACATCCTTAACTGTCTGCAAGATACATCCTTAACTGTCTGTAACATACATCCTTAACTGCCTGTAAGATACATCCTTAACTGTCTGTAAGATATATCCTTAACTGTCTGTACGATACATCCTTAACTGTCTGTAAGATACATTCTTAACTGTGTGTAAGATACATCCTCAACTGTCTGTAAGATACATCCTTAGCAGTCTGTAAGATACATCCTTAACTTTCGATAAGATACATCCTTAACTGTCTGTAACATACATCCTTAACTGTCTGTAAGATACACCCTCAACTGTCTGTAAGATACATCCTTAACTCTTCTTAAGATATATCCTTAACTGTCGATAAGATACATCCTTAACTGTCTGTAAGATACATCCTTAACTGTCCGTAAAATACATCCTTAACTGTCTGGGAGATACATCCTTAACTGTCTGTAACATACATCCTTAACTGTCTGTAAGATACACCCTCAACTGTCTGTAAGATACATCCTTAACTGTCTGTAAGATATATCCTTAACTGTCTGTACGATACATCCTTAACTGTCTGTAAGATACATCCTTAACTGTGTGTAAGATACATCCTCAACTGTCTGTAAGATAGATCCTTAACTGTCTGTAAGATACATCCTCAACTGTCTGTAAGATACATCCTTAACTGTCTGTAAGATACATCCTTAACTGTCTGTAAGATACATCCTTAACTGTGTGTAAGATACATCCTCAAATGTCTGTAAGATACATCCTTAACTGTCTGTAAGATACATCCTTAACTGTCCGTAAAATACATCCTTAACTGTCTGTAAGATACATCCTTAACTGTCTGTAAGATACATCCTTAACTGTCTGTAACATACATCTTTAACTGCCTGTAAGATACATCCTTAACTGTGTGTAAGATACATCCTCAAATGTCTGTAAGATACATCCTTAACTGTCTGTAACATACATCCTTAACTGTCCGTAAAATACATCCTTAACTGTCTGCAAGATACATCCTTAACTGTCTGTAACATACATCCTTAACTGCCTGTAAGATACATCCTTAACTGTCTGTAAGATATATCCTTAACTGTCTGTACGATACATCCTTAACTGTCTGTAAGATACATCCTTAACTGTCTGTAAGATACATCCTTAACTCTTCGTAAGATACATCCTTAACTGTCTGTAAGATACATCCTTAACTCTCGGTAAGATACATCCTTAACTGTTTGTAAGATACATCCTTAACTGTCTGTAAAACACATCCTGAACTGTCTGTAAGATACATCCTTAGCAGTCTGTAAGATACATCCTTAACTTTCGATAAGATACATCCTTAACTGTCTGTAACATACATCCTTAACTGTCTGTAAGATACACCCTCAACTGTCTGTAAGATACATCCTTAACTCTTCTTAAGATATATCCTTAACTGTCGATAAGATACATCCTTAACTGTCTGTAAGATACATCCTTAACTGTCGATAAGATACATCCTTAACTGTCTGTAAGATACATCCTTAACTCTTCGTAAGATACATCCTTAACTCTCGGTAAGATACATCCTTAACTGTCTGTAAGATACACCCTAAACTGTCTGTAAGATACATCCTTAACTGTCTGTAAGATATATCCTTAACTGTCTGTACGATACATCCTTAACTGTCTGTAAGATACATCCTTAACTGTGTGTAAGATACATCCTCAACTGTCTGTAAGATAGATCCTTAACTGTCTGTAAGATACATCCTCAACTGTCTGTAAGATACATCCTTATCTGTCTGTAAGATATATCCTTAACTGTCTGTACGATACATCCTTGACTGTCTGTAAGATACATCCTTAACTGTTTGTAAGATACATCCTTAACTCTTCTTAAGATATATCCTTAACTGTCGATAAGATACATCCTTAACTGTCTGTAAGATACATCCTTAACTCTTCGTAAGATACATCCTTAACTCTCGGTAAGATACATCCTTAACTGTCTGTAAAATACATCCTGAACTGTCTGTAAGAAACATCCTTAACTGTCTGGGAGATACATCCTTAACTGTCTGTAACATACATCCTTAACTGTCTGTAAGATACACCCTAACCTGTCTGTAAGATACATCCTTAACTGTCTGTAAGATATATCCTTAACTGTCTGTACGATACATCCTTAACTGTCTGTAAGATACATCCTTAACTGTGTGTAAGATACATCCTCAACTGTCTGTAAGATAGATCCTTAACTGTCTGTAAGATACATCCTCAACTGTCTGTAAGATACATCCTTATCTGTCTGTAAGATATATCCTTAACTGTCTGTACGATACATCCTTGACTGTCTGTAAGATACATCCTTAACTGTTTGTAAGATACATCCTTAACTCTTCTTAAGATATATCCTTAACTGTCGATAAGATACATCCTTAACTGTCCGTAAAATACATCCTTAACTGTCTGTAAGATACATCCTTAACTGTCTGTAAGATACATCCTTAACTGTCTGTAACATACATCTTTAACTGCCTGTAAGATACATCCTTAACTGTGTGTAAGATACATCCTCAAATGTCTGTAAGATACATCCTTAACTGTCTGTAACATACATCCTTAACTGTCCGTAAAATACATCCTTAACTGTCTGCAAGATACATCCTTAACTGTCTGTAACATACATCCTTAACTGCCTGTAAGATACATCCTTAACTGTCTGTAAGATATATCCTTAACTGTCTGTACGATACATCCTTAACTGTCTGTAAGATACATCCTTAACTGTCTGTAAGATACATCCTTAACTCTTCGTAAGATACATCCTTAACTGTCTGTAAGATACATCCTTAACTCTCGGTAAGATACATCCTTAACTGTTTGTAAGATACATCCTTAACTGTCTGTAAAACACATCCTGAACTGTCTGTAAGATACATCCTTAGCAGTCTGTAAGATACATCCTTAACTTTCGATAAGATACATCCTTAACTGTCTGTAACATACATCCTTAACTGTCTGTAAGATACACCCTCAACTGTCTGTAAGATACATCCTTAACTCTTCTTAAGATATATCCTTAACTGTCGATAAGATACATCCTTAACTGTCTGTAAGATACATCCTTAACTGTCGATAAGATACATCCTTAACTGTCTGTAAGATACATCCTTAACTCTTCGTAAGATACATCCTTAACTCTCGGTAAGATACATCCTTAACTGTCTGTAAGATACACCCTAAACTGTCTGTAAGATACATCCTTAACTGTCTGTAAGATATATCCTTAACTGTCTGTACGATACATCCTTAACTGTCTGTAAGATACATCCTTAACTGTGTGTAAGATACATCCTCAACTGTCTGTAAGATAGATCCTTAACTGTCTGTAAGATACATCCTCAACTGTCTGTAAGATACATCCTTATCTGTCTGTAAGATATATCCTTAACTGTCTGTACGATACATCCTTGACTGTCTGTAAGATACATCCTTAACTGTTTGTAAGATACATCCTTAACTCTTCTTAAGATATATCCTTAACTGTCGATAAGATACATCCTTAACTGTCTGTAAGATACATCCTTAACTCTTCGTAAGATACATCCTTAACTCTCGGTAAGATACATCCTTAACTGTCTGTAAAATACATCCTGAACTGTCTGTAAGAAACATCCTTAACTGTCTGGGAGATACATCCTTAACTGTCTGTAACATACATCCTTAACTGTCTGTAAGATACACCCTAACCTGTCTGTAAGATACATCCTTAACTGTCTGTAAGATATATCCTTAACTGTCTGTACGATACATCCTTAACTGTCTGTAAGATACATCCTTAACTGTGTGTAAGATACATCCTCAACTGTCTGTAAGATAGATCCTTAACTGTCTGTAAGATACATCCTAAACTGTCTGTAAGATACATCCTTATCTGTCTGTAAGATATATCCTTAACTGTCTGTACGATACATCCTTGACTGTCTGTAAGATACATCCTTAACTGTTTGTAAGATACATCCTTAACTCTTCTTAAGATATATCCTTAACTGTCGATAAGATACATCCTTAACTGTCTGTAAGATACATCCTTAACTCTTCGTAAGATACATCCTTAACTCTCGGTAAGATACATCCTTAACTGTTTGTAAGATACATCCTTAACTGTCTGTAAAACACATCCTGAACTGTCTGTAAGAAACATCCTTAACTGTCTGGGAGATACATCCTTAACTGTCTGTAACATACATCCTTAACTGTCTGTAAGATACACCCTCAACTGTCTGTAAGATACATCCTTAACTGTCTGTAAGATATATCCTTAACTGTCTGTACGATACATCCTTAACTGTCTGTAAGATACATCCTTAACTGTGTGTAAGATACATCCTCAACTGTCTGTAAGATAGATCCTTAACTGTCTGTAAGATACATCCTCAACTGTCTGTAAGATACATCCTTATCTGTCTGTAAGATATATCCTTAACTGTCTGTACGATACATCCTTGACTGTCTGTAAGATACATCCTTAACTGTTTGTAAGATACATCCTTAACTCTTCTTAAGATATATCCTTAACTGTCGATAAGATACATCCTTAACTGTCTGTAAGATACATCCTTAACTCTTCGTAAGATACATCCTTAACTCTCGGTAAGATACATCCTTAACTGTTTGTAAGATACATCCTTAACTGTCTGTAAAACACATCCTGAACTGTCTGTAAGAAACATCCTTAACTGTCTGGGAGATACATCCTTAACTGTCTGTAACATACATCCTTAACTGTCTGTAAGATACACCCTCAACTGTCTGTAAGATACATCCTTAACTGTCTGTAAGATATATCCTTAACTGTCTGTACGATACATCCTTAACTGTCTGTAAGATACATCCTTAACTGTGTGTAAGATACATCCTCAACTGTCTGTAAGATAGATCCTTAACTGTCTGTAAGATACATCCTCAACTGTCTGTAAGATACATCCTTATCTGTCTGTAAGATTTATCCTTAACTGTCTGTAAGATACATCCTTAACTGTCTGTAAGATACATCCTTAACTCTTCTTAAGATATATCCTTAACTGTCGATAAGATATATCCTTAACTGTCTGTAAGATACATCCTTAACTGTCGATAAGATACATCCTTAACTGTCTGTAAGATACATCCTTAACTCTTCGTAAGATACATCCTTAACTCTCGGTAAGATACATCCTTAACTGTTTGTAAGATACATCCTTAACTGTCTGTAAAACACATCCTGAACTGTCTGTAAGAAACATCCTTAACTGTGTGGGAGATACATCCTTAACTGTCTGTAACATACATCCTTAACTGTCTGTAAGATACACCCTCAACTGTCTGTAAGATACATCCTTAACTGTCTGTAAGATATATCCTTAACTGTCTGTACGATACATCCTTAACTGTCTGTAAGATACATCCTTAACTGTGTGTAAGATACATCCTCAACTGTCTGTAAGATAGATCCTTAACTGTCTGTAAGATACATCCTCAACTGTCTGTAAGATACATCCTTATCTGTCTGTAAGATATATCCTTAACTGTCTGTAAGATACATCCTTAACTGTCTGTAAGATACATCCTTAACTGTGTGTAAGATACATCCTCAAATGTCTGTAAGATACATCCTTAACTGTCTGTAACATACATCCTTAACTGTCCGTAAAATACATCCTTAACTGTCTGCAAGATACATCCTTAACTGTCTGTAACATACATCCTTAACTGCCTGTAAGATACATCCTTAACTGTCTGTAAGATACATCCTTAACTGTCTGTAAGATACATCCTTAACTCTTCTTAAGATATATCCTTAACTGTCGATAAGATATATCCTTAACTGTCTGTAAGATACATCCTTAACTGTCGATAAGATACATCCTTAACTGTCTGTAAGATACATCCTTAACTCTTCGTAAGATACATCCTTAACTCTCGGTAAGATACATCCTTAACTGTTTGTAAGATACATCCTTAACTGTCTGTAAAACACATCCTGAACTGTCTGTAAGAAACATCCTTAACTGTGTGGGAGATACATCCTTAACTGTCTGTAACATACATCCTTAACTGTCTGTAAGATACACCCTCAACTGTCTGTAAGATACATCCTTAACTGTCTGTAAGATATATCCTTAACTGTCTGTACGATACATCCTTAACTGTCTGTAAGATACATCCTTAACTGTGTGTAAGATACATCCTCAACTGTCTGTAAGATAGATCCTTAACTGTCTGTAAGATACATCCTCAACTGTCTGTAAGATACATCCTTATCTGTCTGTAAGATATATCCTTAACTGTCTGTAAGATATATCCTTAACTGTCTGTAAGATACATCCTTAACTGTGTGTAAGATACATCCTCAAATGTCTGTAAGATACATCCTTAACTGTCTGTAACATACATCCTTAACTGTCCGTAAAATACATCCTTAACTGTCTGCAAGATACATCCTTAACTGTCTGTAACATACATCCTTAACTGCCTGTAAGATACATCCTTAACTGTCTGTAAGATATATCCTTAACTGTCTGTACGATACATCCTTAACTGTCTGTAAGATACATTCTTAACTGTGTGTAAGATACATCCTCAACTGTCTGTAAGATACATCCTTAGCAGTCTGTAAGATACATCCTTAACTTTCGATAAGATACATCCTTAACTGTCTGTAACATACATCCTTAACTGTCTGTAAGATACACCCTCAACTGTCTGTAAGATACATCCTTAACTCTTCTTAAGATATATCCTTAACTGTCGATAAGATACATCCTTAACTGTCTGTAAGATACATCCTTAACTGTCGATAAGATACATCCTTAACTGTCTGTAAGATACATCCTTAACTCTTCGTAAGATACATCCTTAACTCTCGGTAAGATACATCCTTAACTGTCTGTAAAACACATCCTGAACTGTCTGTAAGAAACATCCTTAACTGTCTGGGAGATACATCCTTAACTGTCTGTAACATACATCCTTAACTGTCTGTAAGATACACCCTAAACTGTCTGTAAGATACATCCTTAACTGTCTGTAAGATATATCCTTAACTGTCTGTACGATACATCCTTAACTGTCTGTAAGATACATCCTTAACTGTGTGTAAGATACATCCTCAACTGTCTGTAAGATAGATCCTTAACTGTCTGTAAGATACATCCTCAACTGTCTGTAAGATACATCCTTATCTGTCTGTAAGATATATCCTTAACTGTCTGTACGATACATCCTTGACTGTCTGTAAGATACATCCTTAACTGTTTGTAAGATACATCCTTAACTCTTCTTAAGATATATCCTTAACTGTCGATAAGATACATCCTTAACTGTCTGTAAGATACATCCTTAACTCTTCGTAAGATACATCCTTAACTCTCGGTAAGATACATCCTTAACTGTTTGTAAGATACATCCTTAACTGTCTGTAAAACACATCCTGAACTGTCTGTAAGAAACATCCTTAACTGTGTGGGAGATACATCCTTAACTGTCTGTAACATACATCCTTAACTGTCTGTAAGATACACCCTCAACTGTCTGTAAGATACATCCTTAACTGTCTGTAAGATATATCCTTAACTGTCTGTACGATACATCCTTAACTGTCTGTAAGATACATCCTTAACTGTGTGTAAGATACATCCTCAACTGTCTGTAAGATAGATCCTTAACTGTCTGTAAGATACATCCTCAACTGTCTGTAAGATACATCCTTATCTGTCTGTAAGATATATCCTTAACTGTCTGTAAGATATATCCTTAACTGTCTGTAAGATACATCCTTAACTGTGTGTAAGATACATCCTCAAATGTCTGTAAGATACATCCTTAACTGTCTGTAACATACATCCTTAACTGTCCGTAAAATACATCCTTAACTGTCTGCAAGATACATCCTTAACTGTCTGTAACATACATCCTTAACTGCCTGTAAGATACATCCTTAACTGTCTGTAAGATATATCCTTAACTGTCTGTACGATACATCCTTAACTGTCTGTAAGATACATTCTTAACTGTGTGTAAGATACATCCTCAACTGTCTGTAAGATACATCCTTAGCAGTCTGTAAGATACATCCTTAACTTTCGATAAGATACATCCTTAACTGTCTGTAACATACATCCTTAACTGTCTGTAAGATACACCCTCAACTGTCTGTAAGATACATCCTTAACTCTTCTTAAGATATATCCTTAACTGTCGATAAGATACATCCTTAACTGTCTGTAAGATACATCCTTAACTGTCGATAAGATACATCCTTAACTGTCTGTAAGATACATCCTTAACTCTTCGTAAGATACATCCTTAACTCTCGGTAAGATACATCCTTAACTGTCTGTAAAACACATCCTGAACTGTCTGTAAGAAACATCCTTAACTGTCTGGGAGATACATCCTTAACTGTCTGTAACATACATCCTTAACTGTCTGTAAGATACACCCTAAACTGTCTGTAAGATACATCCTTAACTGTCTGTAAGATATATCCTTAACTGTCTGTACGATACATCCTTAACTGTCTGTAAGATACATCCTTAACTGTGTGTAAGATACATCCTCAACTGTCTGTAAGATAGATCCTTAACTGTCTGTAAGATACATCCTCAACTGTCTGTAAGATACATCCTTATCTGTCTGTAAGATATATCCTTAACTGTCTGTACGATACATCCTTGACTGTCTGTAAGATACATCCTTAACTGTTTGTAAGATACATCCTTAACTCTTCTTAAGATATATCCTTAACTGTCGATAAGATACATCCTTAACTGTCTGTAAGATACATCCTTAACTCTTCGTAAGATACATCCTTAACTCTCGGTAAGATACATCCTTAACTGTTTGTAAGATACATCCTTAACTGTCTGTAAAACACATCCTGAACTGTCTGTAAGAAACATCCTTAACTGTCTGGGAGATACATCCTTAACTGTCTGTAACATACATCCTTAACTGTCTGTAAGATACACCCTCAACTGTCTGTAAGATACATCCTTAACTGTCTGTAAGATATATCCTTAACTGTCTGTACGATACATCCTTAACTGTCTGTAAGATACATCCTTAACTGTGTGTAAGATACATCCTCAACTGTCTGTAAGATAGATCCTTAACTGTCTGTAAGATACATCCTCAACTGTCTGTAAGATACATCCTTATCTGTCTGTAAGATATATCCTTAACTGTCTGTACGATACATCCTTGACTGTCTGTAAGATACATCCTTAACTGTTTGTAAGATACATCCTTAACTCTTCTTAAGATATATCCTTAACTGTCGATAAGATACATCCTTAACTGTCTGTAAGATACATCCTTAACTCTTCGTAAGATACATCCTTAACTCTCGGTAAGATACATCCTTAACTGTTTGTAAGATACATCCTTAACTGTCTGTAAAACACATCCTGAACTGTCTGTAAGAAACATCCTTAACTGTCTGGGAGATACATCCTTAACTGTCTGTAACATACATCCTTAACTGTCTGTAAGATACACCCTCAACTGTCTGTAAGATACATCCTTAACTGTCTGTAAGATATATCCTTAACTGTCTGTACGATACATCCTTAACTGTCTGTAAGATACATCCTTAACTGTGTGTAAGATACATCCTCAACTGTCTGTAAGATAGATCCTTAACTGTCTGTAAGATACATCCTCAACTGTCTGTAAGATACATCCTTATCTGTCTGTAAGATTTATCCTTAACTGTCTGTAAGATACATCCTTAACTGTCTGTAAGATACATCCTTAACTCTTCTTAAGATATATCCTTAACTGTCGATAAGATATATCCTTAACTGTCTGTAAGATACATCCTTAACTGTCGATAAGATACATCCTTAACTGTCTGTAAGATACATCCTTAACTCTTCGTAAGATACATCCTTAACTCTCGGTAAGATACATCCTTAACTGTTTGTAAGATACATCCTTAACTGTCTGTAAAACACATCCTGAACTGTCTGTAAGAAACATCCTTAACTGTGTGGGAGATACATCCTTAACTGTCTGTAACATACATCCTTAACTGTCTGTAAGATACACCCTCAACTGTCTGTAAGATACATCCTTAACTGTCTGTAAGATATATCCTTAACTGTCTTTACGATACATCCTTAACTGTCTGTAAGATACATCCTTAACTGTGTGTAAGATACATCCTCAACTGTCTGTAAGATACATCCTTAACTGTCTGTAACATACATCCTTAACTGTCCGTAAAATACATCCTTAACTGTCTGCAAGATACATCCTTAACTGTCTGTAACATACATCCTTAACTGCCTGTAAGATACATCCTTAACTGTCTGTAAGATACATCCTTAACTGTCTGTAAGATACATCCTTAACTCTTCTTAAGATATATCCTTAACTGTCAATAAGATACATCCTTAACTGTCTGTAAGATACATCCTTAACTCTTCGTAAGATACATCCTTAACTCTCGGTAAGATACATCCTTAACTGTTTGTAAGATATATCCTTAACTGTCTGTAAAACACATCCTGAACTGTCTATAAGAAACATCCTTAACTGTCTGGGAGATACATCCTTAACTGTCTGTAACATACATCCTTAACTGTCTGTAAGATACATCCTCAACTGTCTGCAAGATACATCCTTAACTGTCTGTAAGATATATCCTTAACTGTCTGTAAGATACATCCTTAACTGTCTGTAAGATACATCCTTAACTCTTCGTAAGATACATCCTTAACTGTCTGTAAGATACATCCTTAACTCTCGGTAAGATACATCCTTAACTGTTTGTAAGATACATCCTTAACTGTCTGTAAAACACATCCTGAACTGTCTGTAAGAAACATCCTTAACTGTCTGGGAGATACATCCTTAACTGTCTGTAACATACATCCTTAACTGTCTGTAAGATACACCCTCAACTGTCTGTAAGATACATCCTTAACTGTCTGTAAGATATATCCTTAACTGTCTGTACGATACATCCTTAACTGTCTGTAAGATACATCCTTAACTGTGTGTAAGATACATCCTCAACTGTCTGTAAGATAGATCCTTAACTGTCTGTAAGATACATCCTCAACTGTCTGTAAGATACATCCTTATCTGTCTGTAAGATTTATCCTTAACTGTCTGTAAGATACATCCTTAACTGTCTGTAAGATACATCCTTAACTGTCTGTAAGATACATCCTTAACTGTGTGTAAGATACATCCTCAAATGTCTGTAAGATACATCCTTAACTGTCTGTAAGATACATCCTTAACTGTCCGTAAAATACATCCTTAACTGTCTGTAAGATACATCCTCAACTGTCTGTAAGATACATCCTTATCTGTCTGTAAGATATATCCTTAACTGTCTGTACGATACATCCTTAACTGTCTGTAAGATACATCCTTAACTGTTTGTAAGATACATCCTTAACTCTTCTTAAGATATATCCTTAACTGTCGATAAGATACATCCTTAACTGTCTGTAAGATACATCCTTAACTCTTCGTAAGATACATCCTTAACTCTCGGTAAGATACATCCTTAACTGTTTGTAAGATACATCCTTAACTGTCTGTAAAACACATCCTGAACTGTCTGTAAGAAACATCCTTAACTGTCTGGGAGATACATCCTTAACTGTCTGTAACATACATCCTTAACTGTCTGTAAGATACACCCTCAACTGTCTGTAAGATACATCCTTAACTGTCTGTAAGATATATCCTTAACTGTCTGTACGATACATCCTTAACTGTCTGTAAGATACATCCTTAACTGTGTGTAAGATACATCCTCAACTGTCTGTAAGATAGATCCTTAACTGTCTGTAAGATACATCCTCAACTGTCTGTAAGATACATCCTTATCTGTCTGTAAGATATATCCTTAACTGTCTGTACGATACATCCTTGACTGTCTGTAAGATACATCCTTAACTGTTTGTAAGATACATCCTTAACTCTTCTTAAGATATATCCTTAACTGTCGATAAGATACATCCTTAACTGTCTGTAAGATACATCCTTAACTCTTCGTAAGATACATCCTTAACTCTCGGTAAGATACATCCTTAACTGTTTGTAAGATACATCCTTAACTGTCTGTAAAACACATCCTGAACTGTCTGTAAGAAACATCCTTAACTGTCTGGGAGATACATCCTTAACTGTCTGTAACATACATCCTTAACTGTCTGTAAGATACACCCTCAACTGTCTGTAAGATACATCCTTAACTGTCTGTAAGATATATCCTTAACTGTCTGTACGATACATCCTTAACTGTCTGTAAGATACATCCTTAACTGTGTGTAAGATACATCCTCAACTGTCTGTAAGATAGATCCTTAACTGTCTGTAAGATACATCCTCAACTGTCTGTAAGATACATCCTTATCTGTCTGTAAGATTTATCCTTAACTGTCTGTAAGATACATCCTTAACTGTCTGTAAGATACATCCTTAACTCTTCTTAAGATATATCCTTAACAGTCGATAAGATATATCCTTAACTGTCTGTAAGATACATCCTTAACTGTCGATAAGATACATCCTTAACTGTCTGTAAGATACATCCTTAACTCTTCGTAAGATACATCCTTAACTCTCGGTAAGATACATCCTTAACTGTTTGTAAGATACATCCTTAACTGTCTGTAAAACACATCCTGAACTGTCTGTAAGAAACATCCTTAACTGTCTGTAAGATACATCCTTAACTGTCTGGGAGATACATCCTTAACTGTCTGTAACATACATCCTTAACTGTCTGTAAGATACACCCTCAACTGTCTGTAAGATACATCCTTAACTGTCTGTAAGATATATCCTTAACTGTCTGTACGATACATCCTTAACTGTCTGTAAGATACATCCTTAACTGTGTGTAAGATACATCCTCAACTGTCTGTAAGATAGATCCTTAACTGTCTGTAAGATACATCCTCAACTGTCTGTAAGATACATCCTTATCTGTCTGTAAGATTTATCCTTAACTGTCTGTAAGATACATCCTTAACTGTCTGTAAGATACATCCTTAACTGTCTGTAAGATACATCCTTAACTGTGTGTAAGATACATCCTCAAATGTCTGTAAGATACATCCTTAACTGTCTGTAAGATACATCCTTAACTGTCCGTAAAATACATCCTTAACTGTCTGTAAGATACATCCTCAACTGTCTGTAAGATACATCCTTATCTGTCTGTAAGATATATCCTTAACTGTCTGTACGATACATCCTTGACTGTCTGTAAGATACATCCTTAACTGTTTGTAAGATACATCCTTAACTCTTCTTAAGATATATCCTTAACTGTCGATAAGATACATCCTTAACTGTCTGTAAGATACATCCTTAACTCTTCGTAAGATACATCCTTAACTGTCTGTAACATACATCCTTAACTGCCTGTAAGATACATCCTTAACTGTCTGTAAGATACATCCTTAACTGTCTGTAAGATACATCCTTAACTCTTCTTAAGATATATCCTTAACTGTCAATAAGATACATCCTTAACTGTCTGTAAGATACATCCTTAACTCTTCGTAAGATACATCCTTAACTCTCGGTAAGATACATCCTTAACTGTTTGTAAGATATATCCTTAACTGTCTGTAAAACACATCCTGAACTGTCTATAAGAAACATCCTTAACTGTCTGGGAGATACATCCTTAACTGTCTGTAACATACATCCTTAACTGTCTGTAAGATACATCCTCAACTGTCTGCAAGATACATCCTTAACTGTCTGTAAGATATATCCTTAACTGTCTGTAAGATACATCCTTAACTGTCTGTAAGATACATCCTTAACTCTTCGTAAGATACATCCTTAACTGTCTGTAAGATACATCCTTAACTCTCGGTAAGATACATCCTTAACTGTTTGTAAGATACATCCTTAACTGTCTGTAAAACACATCCTGAACTGTCTGTAAGAAACATCCTTAACTGTCTGGGAGATACATCCTTAACTGTCTGTAACATACATCCTTAACTGTCTGTAAGATACACCCTCAACTGTCTGTAAGATACATCCTTAACTGTCTGTAAGATATATCCTTAACTGTCTGTACGATACATCCTTAACTGTCTGTAAGATACATCCTTAACTGTGTGTAAGATACATCCTCAACTGTCTGTAAGATAGATCCTTAACTGTCTGTAAGATACATCCTCAACTGTCTGTAAGATACATCCTTATCTGTCTGTAAGATTTATCCTTAACTGTCTGTAAGATACATCCTTAACTGTCTGTAAGATACATCCTTAACTGTCTGTAAGATACATCCTTAACTGTGTGTAAGATACATCCTCAAATGTCTGTAAGATACATCCTTAACTGTCTGTAAGATACATCCTTAACTGTCCGTAAAATACATCCTTAACTGTCTGTAAGATACATCCTTAACTGTCTGTAAGATACATCCTTAACTGTCTGTAACATACATCTTTAACTGCCTGTAAGATACATCCTTAACTGTCTGTAAGATACATCCTTAACTGTCTGTAAGATACATCCTTAACTCTTCTTAAGATATATCCTTAACTGTCGATAAGATACATCCTTAACTGTCTGTAAGATACATCCTTAACTCTTCGTAAGATACATCCTTAACTCTCGGTAAGATACATCCTTAACTGTTTGTAAGATACATCCTTAACTGTCTGTAAAACACATCCTGAACTGTCTGTAAGAAATATCCTTAACTGTCTGGGAGATACATCCTTAACTGTCTGTAACATACATCCTTAACTGTCTGTAAGATACACCCTCAACTGTCTGTAAGATACATCCTTAACTGTCTGTAAGATATATCCTTAACTGTCTGTACGATACATCCTTAACTGTCTGTAAGATACATCCTTAACTGTGTGTAATATACATCCTCAACTGTCTGTAAGATAGATCCTTAACTGTCTGTAAGATACATCCTCAACTGTCTGTAAGATACATCCTTATCTGTCTGTAAGATATATCCTTAACTGTCTGTAAGATACATCCTTAACTGTCTGTAAGATACATCCTTAACTGTGTGTAAGATACGTCCTCAAATGTCTGTAAGATACATCCTTAACTGTCTGTAAGATACATCCTTAACTGTCCGTAAAATACATCCTTAACTGTCTGTAAGATACATCCTTAACTGTCTGTAAGATACATCCTTAACTGTCTGTAACATACATCCTTAACTGCCTGTAAGATACATCCTTAACTGTCTGTAAGATACATCCTTAACTGTCTGTAAGATACATCCTTAACTCTTCTTAAGATATATCCTTAACTGTCGATAAGATACATCCTTAACTGTCTGTAAGATACATCCTTAACTCTTCGTAAGATACATCCTTAACTCTTGGTAAGATACATCCTTAACTGTTTGTAAGATATATCCTTAACTGTCTGTAAAACACATCCTGAACTGTCTATAAGAAACATCTTTAACTGTCTGGGAGATACATCCTTAACTGTCTGTAACATACATCCTTAACTGTCTGTAAGATACATCCTCAACTGTCTGCAAGATACATCCTCAACTGTCTGTAAGATAGATCCTTAACTGTCTGTAAGACACATCCTCAACTGTATGTAAGACACATCCTTAACTGTCTGTAAGATACATCCTTAACTGTCTGTAAGATACATCCTTAACTCTTCTTAAGATATATCCTTAACTGTCGATAAGATACATCCTTAACTGTCTGTAAGATACATCCTTAACTCTTCGTAAGATACATCCTTAACTCTCGGTAAGATACATCCTTAACTGTTTGTAAGATACATCCTTAACTGTCTGTAAAACACATCCTGAACTGTCTGTAAGAAACATCCTTAACTGTCTGGGAGATACATCCTTAACTGTCTGTAACATACATCCTTAACTGTCTGTAAGATACACCCTCAACTGTCTGTAAGATACATCCTTAACTGTCTGTAAGATATATCCTTAACTGTCTGTACGATACATCCTTAACTGTCTGTAAGATACATCCTTAACTGTGTGTAAGATACATCCTCAACTGTCTGTAAGATAGATCCTTAACTGTCTGTAAGATACATCCTTAACTGTCTGTAAGATACATCCTTAACTCTTCTTAAGATATATCCTTAACTGTCGATAAGATATATCCTTAACTGTCTGTAAGATACATCCTTAACTGTCGATAAGATACATCCTTAACTGTCTGTAAGATACATCCTTAACTCTTCGTAAGATACATCCTTAACTCTCGGTAAGATACATCCTTAACTGTTTGTAAGATACATCCTTAACTGTCTGTAAAACACATCCTGAACTGTCTGTAAGAAACATCCTTAACTGTGTGGGAGATACATCCTTAACTGTCTGTAACATACATCCTTAACTGTCTGTAAGATACACCCTCAACTGTCTGTAAGATACATCCTTAACTGTCTGTAAGATATATCCTTAACTGTCTGTACGATACATCCTTAACTGTCTGTAAGATACATCCTTAACTGTGTGTAAGATACATCCTCAAATGTCTGTAAGATACATCCTTAACTGTCTGTAACATACATCCTTAACTGTCCGTAAAATACATCCTTAACTGTCTGCAAGATACATCCTTAACTGTCTGTAACATACATCCTTAACTGCCTGTAAGATACATCCTTAACTGTCTGTAAGATACATCCTTAACTGTCTGTAAGATACATCCTTAACTCTTCTTAAGATATATCCTTAACTGTCAATAAGATACATCCTTAACTGTCTGTAAGATACATCCTTAACTCTTCGTAAGATACATCCTTAACTCTCGGTAAGATACATCCTTAACTGTTTGTAAGATATATCCTTAACTGTCTGTAAAACACATCCTGAACTGTCTATAAGAAACATCCTTAACTGTCTGGGAGATACATCCTTAACTGTCTGTAACATACATCCTTAACTGTCTGTAAGATACATCCTCAACTGTCTGCAAGATACATCCTTAACTGTCTGTAAGATATATCCTTAACTGTCTGTAAGATACATCCTTAACTGTCTGTAAGATACATCCTTAACTCTTCGTAAGATACATCCTTAACTGTCTGTAAGATACATCCTTAACTCTCGGTAAGATACATCCTTAACTGTTTGTAAGATACATCCTTAACTGTCTGTAAAACACATCCTGAACTGTCTGTAAGAAACATCCTTAACTGTCTGGGAGATACATCCTTAACTGTCTGTAACATACATCCTTAACTGTCTGTAAGATACACCCTCAACTGTCTGTAAGATACATCCTTAACTGTCTGTAAGATATATCCTTAACTGTCTGTACGATACATCCTTAACTGTCTGTAAGATACATCCTTAACTGTGTGTAAGATACATCCTCAACTGTCTGTAAGATAGATCCTTAACTGTCTGTAAGATACATCCTCAACTGTCTGTAAGATACATCCTTATCTGTCTGTAAGATTTATCCTTAACTGTCTGTAAGATACATCCTTAACTGTCTGTAAGATACATCCTTAACTGTCTGTAAGATACATCCTTAACTGTGTGTAAGATACATCCTCAAATGTCTGTAAGATACATCCTTAACTGTCTGTAAGATACATCCTTAACTGTCCGTAAAATACATCCTTAACTGTCTGTAAGATACATCCTTAACTGTCTGTAAGATACATCCTTAACTGTCTGTAACATACATCTTTAACTGCCTGTAAGATACATCCTTAACTGTCTGTAAGATACATCCTTAACTGTCTGTAAGATACATCCTTAACTCTTCTTAAGATATATCCTTAACTGTCGATAAGATACATCCTTAACTGTCTGTAAGATACATCCTTAACTGTCGATAAGATACATCCTTAACTGTCTGTAAGATACATCCTTAACTCTTCGTAAGATACATCCTTAACTCTCGGTAAGATACATCCTTAACTGTTTGTAAGATACATCCTTAACTGTCTGTAAAACACATCCTGAACTGTCTGTAAGAAATATCCTTAACTGTCTGGGAGATACATCCTTAACTGTCTGTAACATACATCCTTAACTGTCTGTAAGATACACCCTCAACTGTCTGTAAGATACATCCTTAACTGTCTGTAAGATATATCCTTAACTGTCTGTACGATACATCCTTAACTGTCTGTAAGATACATCCTTAACTGTGTGTAATATACATCCTCAACTGTCTGTAAGATAGATCCTTAACTGTCTGTAAGATACATCCTCAACTGTCTGTAAGATACATCCTTATCTGTCTGTAAGATATATCCTTAACTGTCTGTAAGATACATCCTTAACTGTCTGTAAGATACATCCTTAACTGTGTGTAAGATACGTCCTCAAATGTCTGTAAGATACATCCTTAACTGTCTGTAAGATACATCCTTAACTGTCCGTAAAATACATCCTTAACTGTCTGTAAGATACATCCTTAACTGTCTGTAAGATACATCCTTAACTGTCTGTAACATACATCCTTAACTGCCTGTAAGATACATCCTTAACTGTCTGTAAGATACATCCTTAACTGTCTGTAAGATACATCCTTAACTCTTCTTAAGATATATCCTTAACTGTCGATAAGATACATCCTTAACTGTCTGTAAGATACATCCTTAACTCTTCGTAAGATACATCCTTAACTCTTGGTAAGATACATCCTTAACTGTTTGTAAGATATATCCTTAACTGTCTGTAAAACACATCCTGAACTGTCTATAAGAAACATCTTTAACTGTCTGGGAGATACATCCTTAACTGTCTGTAACATACATCCTTAACTGTCTGTAAGATACATCCTCAACTGTCTGCAAGATACATCCTCAACTGTCTGTAAGATAGATCCTTAACTGTCTGTAAGACACATCCTCAACTGTATGTAAGACACATCCTTAACTGTCTGTAAGATACATCCTTAACTGTCTGTAAGATACATCCTTAACTCTTCTTAAGATATATCCTTAACTGTCGATAAGATACATCCTTAACTGTCTGTAAGATACATCCTTAACTGTTCGTAAGATACATCCTTAACTCTCGGTAAGATACATCCTTAACTGTTTGTAAGATACATCCTTAACTGTCTGTAAAACACATCCTGAACTGTCTATAAGAAACATCCTTAACTGTCTGGGAGATACATCCTTAACTGTCTGTAACATACATCCTTAAATGTCTGTAAGATACATCCTCAACTGTCTGCAAGATACATCCTTAACTGTCTGTAAGATATATCCTTAACTGTCTGTAAGATACATCCTTAACTGTCTGTAAGATACATCCTTAACTGTGTGTAAGATACATCCTCAACTGTCTGTAAGATAGATCCTTAACTGTCTGTAAGACACATCCTCAACTGTATGTAAGACACATCTTTAACTGTCCATAAAATACATCCTTAACTGTCTGTAAGATACATCCTTAACTGTCTGTAAGATACATCCTTAACTGCCTGTAAGATACATCCTTAGCAGTCTGTAAGACACATCCTTAACTGTCTATAAGATACATTCTTAACTGTGTGTAAGATACATCCTCAACTGTCTGTAAGATACATCCTTAGCAGTCTGTAAGATACATCCTTAACTGTCTATAAGATACATTCTTAACTGTGTGTAAGATACATCCTCAACTGTCTGTAAGATACATCCTTAGCAGTCTGTAAGATACATCCTTAACTTTCGATAAGATACATCCTTAACTGTCTGTAACATACATCCTTAACTGTCTGTAAGATACACCCTCAACTGTCTGTAAGATACATCCTTAACTGTCTGTAAGATATATCCTTAACTGTCTGTACGATACATCCTTAACTGTCTGTAAGATACATCCTTAACTGTGTGTAAGATACATCCTCAACTCTCTGTAAGATAGATCCTTAACTGTCTGTAAGATACATCCTCAACTGTCTGTAAGATACATCCTTATCTGTCTGTAAGATTTATCCTTAACTGTCTGTAAGATACATCCTTAACTGTCTGTAAGATACATCCTTAACTCTTCTTAAGATATATCCTTAACTGTCGATAAGATATATCCTTAACTGTCTGTAAGATACATCCTTAACTGTCGATAAGATACATCCTTAACTGTCTGTAAGATACATCCTTAACTCTTCGTAAGATACATCCTTAACTCTCGGTAAGATACATCCTTAACTGTTTGTAAGATACATCCTTAACTGTCTGTAAAACACATCCTGAACTGTCTGTAAGAAACATCCTTAACTGTGTGGGAGATACATCCTTAACTGTCTGTAACATACATCCTTAACTGTCTGTAAGATACACCCTCAACTGTCTGTAAGATACATCCTTAACTGTCTGTAAGATATATCCTTAACTGTCTGTACGATACATCCTTAACTGTCTGTAAGATACATCCTTAACTGTGTGTAAGATACATCCTCAACTGTCTGTAAGATAGATCCTTAACTGTCTGTAAGATACATCCTCAACTGTCTGTAAGATACATCCTTATCTGTCTGTAAGATATATCCTTAACTGTCTGTAAGATACATCCTTAACTGTCTGTAAGATACATCCTTAACTGTGTGTAAGATACATCCTCAAATGTCTGTAAGATACATCCTTAACTGTCTGTAACATACATCCTTAACTGTCCGTAAAATACATCCTTAACTGTCCGCAAGATACATCCTTAACTGTCTGTAACATACATCCTTAACTGCCTGTAAGATACATCCTTAACTGTCTGTAAGATATATCCTTAACTGTCTGTACGATACATCCTTAACTGTCTGTAAGATACATTCTTAACTGTGTGTAAGATACATCCTCAACTGTCTGTAAGATACATCCTTAGCAGTCTGTAAGATACATCCTTAACTTTCGATAAGATACATCCTTAACTGTCTGTAACATACATCCTTAACTGTCTGTAAGATACACCCTCAACTGTCTGTAAGATACATCCTTAACTCTTCTTAAGATATATCCTTAACTGTCGATAAGATACATCCTTAACTGTCTGTAAGATACATCCTTAACTGTCGATAAGATACATCCTTAACTGTCTGTAAGATACATCCTTAACTCTTCGTAAGATACATCCTTAACTGTTTGTAAGATACATCCTTAACTGTCTGTAAAACACATCCTGAACTGTCTGTAAGAAACATCCTTAACTGTCTGGGAGATACATCCTTAACTGTCTGTAACATACATCCTTAACTGTCTGTAAGATACACCCTCAACTGTCTGTAAGATACATCCTTAACTGTCTGTAAGATATATCCTTAACTGTCTGTACGATACATCCTTAACTGTCTGTAAGATACATCCTTAACTGTGTGTAAGATACATCCTCAACTGTCTGTAAGATAGATCCTTAACTGTCTGTAAGATACATCCTCAACTGTCTGTAAGATACATCCTTATCTGTCTGTAAGATATATCCTTAACTGTCTGTACGATACATCCTTGACTGTCTGTAAGATACATCCTTAACTGTTTGTAAGATACATCCTTAACTCTTCTTAAGATATATCCTTAACTGTCGATAAGATACATCCTTAACTGTCTGTAAGATACATCCTTAACTCTTCGTAAGATACATCCTTAACTCTCGGTAAGATACATCCTTAACTGTTTGTAAGATACATCCTTAACTGTCTGTAAAACACATCCTGAACTGTCTGTAAGAAACATCCTTAACTGTCTGGGAGATACATCCTTAACTGTCTGTAACATACATTCTTAACTGTCTGTAAGATACACCCTCAACTGTCTGTAAGATACATCCTTAACTGTCTGTAAGATATATCCTTAACTGTCTGTACGATACATCCTTAACTGTCTGTAAGATACATCCTTAACTGTGTGTAAGATACATCCTCAACTGTCTGTAAGATAGATCCTTAACTGTCTGTAAGATACATCCTCAACTGTCTGTAAGATACATCCTTAACTGTCTGTAAGATTTATCCTTAACTGTCTGTAAGATACATCCTTAACTGTCTGTAAGATACATCCTTAACTCTTCTTAAGATATATCCTTAACTGTCGATAAGATATATCCTTAACTGTCTGTAAGATACATCCTTAACTGTCGATAAGATACATCCTTAACTGTCTGTAAGATACATCCTTAACTCTTCGTAAGATACATCCTTAACTCTCGGTAAGATACATCCTTAACTGTTTGTAAGATACATCCTTAACTGTCTGTAAAACACATCCTGAACTGTCTGTAAGAAACATCCTTAACTGTGTGGGAGATACATCCTTAACTGTCTGTAACATACATCCTTAACTGTCTGTAAGATACACCCTCAACTGTCTGTAAGATACATCCTTAACTGTCTGTAAGATATATCCTTAACTGTCTGTACGATACATCCTTAACTGTCTGTAAGATACATCCTTAACTGTGTGTAAGATACATCCTCAACTGTCTGTAAGATACATCCTTAACTGTCTGTAAGATTTATCCTTAACTGTCTGTAAGATACATCCTTAACTGTCTGTAAGATACATCCTTAACTCTTCTTAAGATACATCCTCAACTGTCTGTAAGATAGATCCTTAACTGTCTGTAAGATACATCCTTAACTGTCGATAAGATACATCCTTAACTGTCTGTAAGATACATCCTTAACTCTTCGTAAGATACATCCTTAACTCTCGGTAAGATACATCCTTAACTGTTTGTAAGATACATCCTTAACTGTCTGTAAAACACATCCTGAACTGTCTGTAAGATACATCCTTAACTGTGTGGGAGATACATCCTTAACTGTCTGTAACATACATCCTTAACTGTCTGTAAGATACACCCTCAACTGTCTGTAAGATACATCCTTAACTGTCTGTAAGATATATCCTTAACTGTCTGTACGATACATCCTTAACTGTCTGTAAGATACATCCTTAACTGTGTGTAAGATACATCCTCAACTGTCTGTAAGATAGATCCTTAACTGTCTGTAAGATACATCCTCAACTGTCTGTAAGATACATCCTTATCTGTCTGTAAGATATATCCTTAACTGTCTGTAAGATACATCCTTAACTGTCTGTAAGATACATCCTTAACTGTGTGTAAGATACATCCTCAAATGTCTGTAAGATACATCCTTAACTGTCTGTAACATACATCCTTAACTGTCCGTAAAATACATCCTTAACTGTCTGCAAGATACATCCTTAACTGTCTGTAACATACATCCTTAACTGCCTGTAAGATACATCCTTAACTGTCTGTAAGATATATCCTTAACTGTCTGTACGATACATCCTTAACTGTCTGTAAGATACATTCTTAACTGTGTGTAAGATACATCCTCAACTGTCTGTAAGATACATCCTTAGCAGTCTGTAAGATACATCCTTAACTTTCGATAAGATACATCCTTAACTGTCTGTAACATACATCCTTAACTGTCTGTAAGATACACCCTCAACTGTCTGTAAGATACATCCTTAACTCTTCTTAAGATATATCCTTAACTGTCGATAAGATACATCCTTAACTGTCTGTAAGATACATCCTTAACTGTCGATAAGATACATCCTTAACTGTCTGTAAGATACATCCTTAACTCTTCGTAAGATACATCCTTAACTGTTTGTAAGATACATCCTTAACTGTCTGTAAAACACATCCTGAACTGTCTGTAAGAAACATCCTTAACTGTCTGGGAGATACATCCTTAACTGTCTGTAACATACATCCTTAACTGTCTGTAAGATACACCCTCAACTGTCTGTAAGATACATCCTTAACTGTCTGTAAGATATATCCTTAACTGTCTGTACGATACATCCTTAACTGTCTGTAAGATACATCCTTAACTGTGTGTAAGATACATCCTCAACTGTCTGTAAGATAGATCCTTAACTGTCTGTAAGATACATCCTCAACTGTCTGTAAGATACATCCTTATCTGTCTGTAAGATATATCCTTAACTGTCTGTACGATACATCCTTGACTGTCTGTAAGATACATCCTTAACTGTTTGTAAGATACATCCTTAACTCTTCTTAAGATATATCCTTAACTGTCGATAAGATACATCCTTAACTGTCTGTAAGATACATCCTTAACTCTTCGTAAGATACATCCTTAACTCTCGGTAAGATACATCCTTAACTGTTTGTAAGATACATCCTTAACTGTCTGTAAAACACATCCTGAACTGTCTGTAAGAAACATCCTTAACTGTCTGGGAGATACATCCTTAACTGTCTGTAACATACATCCTTAACTGTCTGTAAGATACACCCTCAACTGTCTGTAAGATACATCCTTAACTGTCTGTAAGATATATCCTTAACTGTCTGTACGATACATCCTTAACTGTCTGTAAGATACATCCTTAACTGTGTGTAAGATACATCCTCAACTGTCTGTAAGATAGATCCTTAACTGTCTGTAAGATACATCCTCAACTGTCTGTAAGATACATCCTTATCTGTCTGTAAGATTTATCCTTAACTGTCTGTAAGATACATCCTTAACTGTCTGTAAGATACATCCTTAACTCTTCTTAAGATATATCCTCAACTGTCTGTAAGATAGATCCTTAACTGTCTGTAAGATACATCCTCAACTGTCTGTAAGATACATCCTTAACTGTCGATAAGATACATCCTTAACTGTCTGTAATATACATCCTTAACTCTTCGTAAGATACATCCTTAACTCTCGGTAAGATACATCCTTAACTGTTTGTAAGATACATCCTTAACTGTCTGTAAAACACATCCTGAACTGTCTGTAAGAAACATCCTTAACTGTGTGGGAGATACATCCTTAACTGTCTGTAACATACATCCTTAACTGTCTGTAAGATACACCCTCAACTGTCTGTAAGATACATCCTTAACTGTCTGTAAGATATATCCTTAACTGTCTGTACGATACATCCTTAACTGTCTGTAAGATACATCCTTAACTGTGTGTAAGATACATCCTCAACTGTCTGTAAGATACATCCTTATCTGTCTGTAAGATTTATCCTTAACTGTCTGTAAGATACATCCTTAACTGTCTGTAAGATACATCCTTAACTCTTCTTAAGATATATCCTTAACTGTCGATAAGATATATCCTTAACTGTCTGTAAGATACATCCTTAACTGTCGATAAGATACATCCTTAACTGTCTGTAAGATACATCCTTAACTCTTCGTAAGATACATCCTTAACTCTCGGTAAGATACATCCTTAACTGTTTGTAAGATACATCCTTAACTGTCTGTAAAACACATCCTGAACTGTCTGTAAGATACATCCTTAACTGTGTGGGAGATACATCCTTAACTGTCTGTAACATACATCCTTAACTGTCTGTAAGATACACCCTCAACTGTCTGTAAGATACATCCTTAACTGTCTGTAAGATATATCCTTAACTGTCTGTACGATACATCCTTAACTGTCTGTAAGATACATCCTTAACTGTGTGTAAGATACATCCTCAACTGTCTGTAAGATAGATCCTTAACTGTCTGTAAGATACATCCTCAACTGTCTGTAAGATACATCCTTATCTGTCTGTAAGATATATCCTTAACTGTCTGTAAGATACATCCTTAACTGTCTGTAAGATACATCCTTAACTGTGTGTAAGATACATCCTCAAATGTCTGTAAGATACATCCTTAACTGTCTGTAACATACATCCTTAACTGTCCGTAAAATACATCCTTAACTGTCTGCAAGATACATCCTTAACTGTCTGTAACATACATCCTTAACTGCCTGTAAGATACATCCTTAACTGTCTGTAAGATATATCCTTAACTGTCTGTACGATACATCCTTAACTGTCTGTAAGATACATTCTTAACTGTGTGTAAGATACATCCTCAACTGTCTGTAAGATACATCCTTAGCAGTCTGTAAGATACATCCTTAACTTTCGATAAGATACATCCTTAACTGTCTGTAACATACATCCTTAACTGTCTGTAAGATACACCCTCAACTGTCTGTAAGATACATCCTTAACTCTTCTTAAGATATATCCTTAACTGTCGATAAGATACATCCTTAACTGTCTGTAAGATACATCCTTAACTGTCGATAAGATACATCCTTAACTGTCTGTAAGATACATCCTTAACTCTTCGTAAGATACATCCTTAACTGTTTGTAAGATACATCCTTAACTGTCTGTAAAACACATCCTGAACTGTCTGTAAGAAACATCCTTAACTGTCTGGGAGATACATCCTTAACTGTCTGTAACATACATCCTTAACTGTCTGTAAGATACACCCTCAACTGTCTGTAAGATACATCCTTAACTGTCTGTAAGATATATCCTTAACTGTCTGTACGATACATCCTTCACTGTCTGTAAGATACATCCTTAACTGTGTGTAAGATACATCCTCAACTGTCTGTAAGATAGATCCTTAACTGTCTGTAAGATACATCCTCAACTGTCTGTAAGATACATCCTTATCTGTCTGTAAGATATATCCTTAACTGTCTGTACGATACATCCTTGACTGTCTGTAAGATACATCCTTAACTGTTTGTAAGATACATCCTTAACTCTTCTTAAGATATATCCTTAACTGTCGATAAGATACATCCTTAACTGTCTGTAAGATACATCCTTAACTCTTCGTAAGATACATCCTTAACTCTCGGTAAGATACATCCTTAACTGTTTGTAAGATACATCCTTAACTGTCTGTAAAACACATCCTGAACTGTCTGTAAGAAACATCCTTAACTGTCTGGGAGATACATCCTTAACTGTCTGTAACATACATCCTTAACTGTCTGTAAGATACACCCTCAACTGTCTGTAAGATACATCCTTAACTGTCTGTAAGATATATCCTTAACTGTCTGTACGATACATCCTTAACTGTCTGTAAGATACATCCTTAACTGTGTGTAAGATACATCCTCAACTGTCTGTAAGATAGATCCTTAACTGTCTGTAAGATACATCCTCAACTGTCTGTAAGATACATCCTTATCTGTCTGTAAGATTTATCCTTAACTGTCTGTAAGATACATCCTTAACTGTCTGTAAGATACATCCTTAACTCTTCTTAAGATATATCCTCAACTGTCTGTAAGATAGATCCTTAACTGTCTGTAAGATACATCCTCAACTGTCTGTAAGATACATCCTTAACTGTCGATAAGATACATCCTTAACTGTCTGTAAGATACATCCTTAACTCTTCGTAAGATACATCCTTAACTCTCGGTAAGATACATCCTTAACTGTTTGTAAGATACATCCTTAACTGTCTGTAAAACACATCCTGAACTGTCTGTAAGAAACATCCTTAACTGTGTGGGAGATACATCCTTAACTGTCTGTAACATACATCCTTAACTGTCTGTAAGATACACCCTCAACTGTCTGTAAGATACATCCTTAACTGTCTGTAAGATATATCCTTAACTGTCTGTACGATACATCCTTAACTGTCTGTAAGATACATCCTTAACTGTGTGTAAGATACATCCTCAACTGTCTGTAAGATAGATCCTTAACTGTCTGTAAGATACATCCTCAACTGTCTGTAAGATACATCCTTATCTGTCTGTAAGATATATCCTTAACTGTCTGTAAGATACATCCTTAACTGTCTGTAAGATACATCCTTAACTGTGTGTAAGATACATCCTCAAATGTCTGTAAGATACATCCTTAACTGTCTGTAACATACATCCTTAACTGTCCGTAAAATACATCCTTAACTGTCTGCAAGATACATCCTTAACTGTCTGTAACATACATCCTTAACTGCCTGTAAGATACATCCTTAACTGTCTGTAAGATACATCCTTAACTGTCTGTAAGATACATCCTTAACTCTTCTTAAGATATATCCTTAACTGTCAATAAGATACATCCTTAACTGTCTGTAAGATACATCCTTAACTCTTCGTAAGATACATCCTTAACTCTCGGTAAGATACATCCTTAACTGTTTGTAAGATATATCCTTAACTGTCTGTAAAACACATCCTGAACTGTCTATAAGAAACATCCTTAACTGTCTGGGAGATACATCCTTAACTGTCTGTAACATACATCCTTAACTGTCTGTAAGATACATCCTCAACTGTCTGCAAGATACATCCTTAACTGTCTGTAAGATATATCCTTAACTGTCTGTAAGATACATCCTTAACTGTCTGTAAGATACATCCTTAACTCTTCGTAAGATACATCCTTAACTGTCTGTAAGATACATCCTTAACTCTCGGTAAGATACATCCTTAACTGTTTGTAAGATACATCCTTAACTGTCTGTAAAACACATCCTGAACTGTCTGTAAGAAACATCCTTAACTGTCTGGGAGATACATCCTTAACTGTCTGTAACATACATCCTTAACTGTCTGTAAGATACACCCTCAACTGTCTGTAAGATACATCCTTAACTGTCTGTAAGATATATCCTTAACTGTCTGTACGATACATCCTTAACTGTCTGTAAGATACATCCTTAACTGTGTGTAAGATACATCCTCAACTGTCTGTAAGATAGATCCTTAACTGTCTGTAAGATACATCCTCAACTGTCTGTAAGATACATCCTTATCTGTCTGTAAGATTTATCCTTAACTGTCTGTAAGATACATCCTTAACTGTCTGTAAGATACATCCTTAACTGTCTGTAAGATACATCCTTAACTGTGTGTAAGATACATCCTCAAATGTCTGTAAGATACATCCTTAACTGTCTGTAAGATACATCCTTAACTGTCCGTAAAATACATCCTTAACTGTCTGTAAGATACATCCTTAACTGTCTGTAAGATACATCCTTAACTGTCTGTAACATACATCTTTAACTGCCTGTAAGATACATCCTTAACTGTCTGTAAGATACATCCTTAACTGTCTGTAAGATACATCCTTAACTCTTCTTAAGATATATCCTTAACTGTCGATAAGATACATCCTTAACTGTCTGTAAGATACATCCTTAACTGTCGATAAGATACATCCTTAACTGTCTGTAAGATACATCCTTAACTCTTCGTAAGATACATCCTTAACTCTCGGTAAGATACATCCTTAACTGTTTGTGAGATACATCCTTAACTGTCTGTAAAACACATCCTGAACTGTCTGTAAGAAATATCCTTAACTGTCTGGGAGATACATCCTTAACTGTCTGTAACATACATCCTTAACTGTCTGTAAGATACACCCTCAACTGTCTGTAAGATACATCCTTAACTGTCTGTAAGATATATCCTTAACTGTCTGTACGATACATCCTTAACTGTCTGTAAGATACATCCTTAACTGTGTGTAAGATACATCCTCAACTGTCTGTAAGATAGATCCTTAACTGTCTGTAAGATACATCCTCAACTGTCTGTAAGATACATCCTTATCTGTCTGTAAGATATATCCTTAACTGTCTGTAAGATACATCCTTAACTGTCTGTAAGATACATCCTTAACTGTGTGTAAGATACATCCTCAAATGTCTGTAAGATACATCCTTAACTGTCTGTAACATACATCCTTAACTGTCCGTAAAATACATCCTTAACTGTCTGCAAGATACATCCTTAACTGTCTGTAACATACATCCTTAACTGCCTGTAAGATACATCCTTAACTGTCTGTAAGATACATCCTTAACTGTCTGTAAGATACATCCTTAACTCTTCTTAAGATATATCCTTAACTGTCAATAAGATACATCCTTAACTGTCTGTAAGATACATCCTTAACTCTTCGTAAGATACATCCTTAACTCTCGGTAAGATACATCCTTAACTGTTTGTAAGATATATCCTTAACTGTCTGTAAAACACATCCTGAACTGTCTATAAGAAACATCCTTAACTGTCTGGGAGATACATCCTTAACTGTCTGTAACATACATCCTTAACTGTCTGTAAGATACATCCTCAACTGTCTGCAAGATACATCCTTAACTGTCTGTAAGATATATCCTTAACTGTCTGTAAGATACATCCTTAACTGTCTGTAAGATACATCCTTAACTGTCTGTAAGATATATCCTTAACTGTCTGTACGATACATCCTTAACTGTCTGTAAGATACATCCTTAACTGTGTGTAAGATACATCCTCAACTGTCTGTAAGATAGATCCTTAACTGTCTGTAAGATACATCCTCAACTGTCTGTAAGATACATCCTTATCTGTCTGTAAGATTTATCCTTAACTGTCTGTAAGATACATCCTTAACTGTCTGTAAGATACATCCTTAACTGTCTGTAAGATACATCCTTAACTGTGTGTAAGATACATCCTCAAATGTCTGTAAGATACATCCTTAACTGTCTGTAAGATACATCCTTAACTGTCCGTAAAATACATCCTTAACTGTCTGTAAGATACATCCTTAACTGTCTGTAAGATACATCCTTAACTGTCTGTAACATACATCTTTAACTGCCTGTAAGATACATCCTTAACTGTCTGTAAGATACATCCTTAACTGTCTGTAAGATACATCCTTAACTCTTCTTAAGATATATCCTTAACTGTCGATAAGATACATCCTTAACTGTCTGTAAGATACATCCTTAACTGTCGATAAGATACATCCTTAACTGTCTGTAAGATACATCCTTAACTCTTCGTAAGATACATCCTTAACTCTCGGTAAGATACATCCTTAACTGTTTGTGAGATACATCCTTAACTGTCTGTAAAACACATCCTGAACTGTCTGTAAGAAATATCCTTAACTGTCTGGGAGATACATCCTTAACTGTCTGTAACATACATCCTTAACTGTCTGTAAGATACACCCTCAACTGTCTGTAAGATACATCCTTAACTGTCTGTAAGATATATCCTTAACTGTCTGTACGATACATCCTTAACTGTCTGTAAGATACATCCTTAACTGTGTGTAAGATACATCCTCAACTGTCTGTAAGATAGATCCTTAACTGTCTGTAAGATACATCCTCAACTGTCTGTAAGATACATCCTTATCTGTCTGTAAGATATATCCTTAACTGTCTGTAAGATACATCCTTAACTGTCTGTAAGATACATCCTTAACTGTGTGTAAGATACATCCTCAAATGTCTGTAAGATACATCCTTAACTGTCTGTAACATACATCCTTAACTGTCCGTAAAATACATCCTTAACTGTCTGCAAGATACATCCTTAACTGTCTGTAACATACATCCTTAACTGCCTGTAAGATACATCCTTAACTGTCTGTAAGATACATCCTTAACTGTCTGTAAGATACATCCTTAACTCTTCTTAAGATATATCCTTAACTGTCAATAAGATACATCCTTAACTGTCTGTAAGATACATCCTTAACTCTTCGTAAGATACATCCTTAACTCTCGGTAAGATACATCCTTAACTGTTTGTAAGATATATCCTTAACTGTCTGTAAAACACATCCTGAACTGTCTATAAGAAACATCCTTAACTGTCTGGGAGATACATCCTTAACTGTCTGTAACATACATCCTTAACTGTCTGTAAGATACATCCTCAACTGTCTGCAAGATACATCCTTAACTGTCTGTAAGATATATCCTTAACTGTCTGTAAGATACATCCTTAACTGTCTGTAAGATACATCCTTAACTCTTCGTAAGATACATCCTTAACTGTCTGTAAGATACATCCTTAACTCTCGGTAAGATACATCCTTAACTGTTTGTAAGATACATCCTTAACTGTCTGTAAAACACATCCTGAACTGTCTGTAAGAAACATCCTTAACTGTCTGGGAGATACATCCTTAACTGTCTGTAACATACATCCTTAACTGTCTGTAAGATACACCCTCAACTGTCTGTAAGATACATCCTTAACTGTCTGTAAGATATATCCTTAACTGTCTGTACGATACATCCTTAACTGTCTGTAAGATACATCCTTAACTGTGTGTAAGATACATCCTCAACTGTCTGTAAGATAGATCCTTAACTGTCTGTAAGATACATCCTCAACTGTCTGTAAGATACATCCTTATCTGTCTGTAAGATTTATCCTTAACTGTCTGTAAGATACATCCTTAACTGTCTGTAAGATACATCCTTAACTGTCTGTAAGATACATCCTTAACTGTGTGTAAGATACATCCTCAAATGTCTGTAAGATACATCCTTAACTGTCTGTAAGATACATCCTTAACTGTCCGTAAAATACATCCTTAACTGTCTGTAAGATACATCCTTAACTGTCTGTAAGATACATCCTTAACTGTCTGTAACATACATCTTTAACTGCCTGTAAGATACATCCTTAACTGTCTGTAAGATACATCCTTAACTGTCTGTAAGATACATCCTTAACTCTTCTTAAGATATATCCTTAACTGTCGATAAGATACATCCTTAACTGTCTGTAAGATACATCCTTAACTGTCGATAAGATACATCCTTAACTGTCTGTAAGATACATCCTTAACTCTTCGTAAGATACATCCTTAACTCTCGGTAAGATACATCCTTAACTGTTTGTGAGATACATCCTTAACTGTCTGTAAAACACATCCTGAACTGTCTGTAAGAAATATCCTTAACTGTCTGGGAGATACATCCTTAACTGTCTGTAACATACATCCTTAACTGTCTGTAAGATACACCCTCAACTGTCTGTAAGATACATCCTTAACTGTCTGTAAGATATATCCTTAACTGTCTGTACGATACATCCTTAACTGTCTGTAAGATACATCCTTAACTGTGTGTAATATACATCCTCAACTGTCTGTAAGATAGATCCTTAACTGTCTGTAAGATACATCCTCAACTGTCTGTAAGATACATCCTTATCTGTCTGTAAGATATATCCTTAACTGTCTGTAAGATACATCCTTAACTGTCTGTAAGATACATCCTTAACTGTGTGTAAGATACGTCCTCAAATGTCTGTAAGATACATCCTTAACTGTCTGTAAGATACATCCTTAACTGTCCGTAAAATACATCCTTAACTGTCTGTAAGATACATCCTTAACTGTCTGTAAGATACACCCTCAACTGTCTGTAAGATACATCCTTAACTCTTCGTAAGAGACATCCTTAACTGTCTGTACGATACATCCTTAAATGTCTGTAAGATACATCCTTAACTGTGTGTAAGATACATCCTCAACTGTCTGTAAGATAGATCCTTAACTGTCTGTAAGATACATCCTCAACTGTCTGTAAGATACATCCTTATCTGTCTGTAAGATTTATCCTTAACTGTCTGTAAGATACATCCTTAACTGTCTGTAAGATACATACTTAACTCTTCTTAAGATATATCCTTAACTGTCGATAAGATACATCCTTAACTGTCTGTAAGATACATCCTTAACTGTCGATAAGATACATCCTTAACTGTCTGTAAGATACATCCTTAACTCTTTGTAAGATACATCCTTAACTCTCGGTAAGATACATCCTTAACTGTTTGTAAGATACATCCTTAACTGTCTGTAAAACACATCCTGAACTGTCTGTAAGAAACATCCTTAACTGTCTGGGAGATACATCCTTAACTGTCTGTAACATACATCCTTAACTGTCTGTAAGATACACCCTCAACTGTCTGTAAGATACATCCTTAACTGTCTGTAAGATATATCCTTAACTGTCTGTACGATACATCCTTAACTGTCTGTAAGATACATCCTTAACTGTTTGTAAGATACATCCTTATCTGTCTGTAAGATATATCCTTAACTGTCTGTAAGATACATCCTTAACTGTCTGTAAGATACATCCTTAACTGTGTGTAAGATACATCCTCAAATGTCTGTAAGATACATCCTTAACTGTCTGTAAGATACATCCTTAACTGTCCGTAAAATACATCCTTAACTGTCTGTAAGATACATCCTTAACTGTCTGTAACATACATCCTTAACTGCCTGTAAGATACATCCTTAACTGTGTGTAAGATACATCCTTAACTGTCTGTAAGATACATCCTTAACTCTTCTTAAGATATATCCTTAACTGTCGATAAGATACATCCTTAACTGTCTGTAAGATACATCCTTAACTCTTCGTAAGATACATCCTTAACTCTCGGTAAGATACATCCTTAACTGTTTGTAAGATATATCCTTAACTGTCTGTAAAACACATCCTGAACTGTCTATAAGAAACATCCTTAACTGTCTGGGAGATACATCCTTAACTGTCTGTAACATACATCCTTAACTGTCTGTAAGATACATCCTCAACTGTCTGCAAGATACATCCTTAACTGTCTGTAAGATATATCCTTAACTGTCTGTAAGATACATCCTTAACTCTCTGTAAGATACATCCTTAACTCTTCGTAAGATACATCCTTAACTGTCTGTAAGATACATCCTTAACTCTCGGTAAGATACATCCTTAACTGTTTGTAAGATACATCCTTAACTGTCTGTAAAACACATCCTGAACTGTCTGTAAGAAACATCCTTAACTGTCTGGGAGATACATCCTTAACTGTCTGTAACATACATCCTTAACTGTCTGTAAGATACATCCTCAACTGTCTGTAAGATACATCCTTAACTGTCTGTAAGATATATCCTTAACTGTCTGTACGATACATCCTTAACTGTCTGTAAGATACATCCTTAACTGTGTGTAAGATACATCCTCAACTGTCTGTAAGATAGATCCTTAACTGTCTGTAAGATACATCCTCAACTGTCTGTAAGATACATCCTTATCTGTCTGTAAGATATATCCTTAACTGTCTGTACGATACATCCTTAACTGTCTGTAAGATACATCCTTAACTGTTTGTAAGATACATCCTTAACTCTTCTTAAGATATATCCTTAACTGTCGATAAGATACATCCTTAACTGTCTGTAAGATACATCCTTAACTCTTCGTAAGATACATCCTTAACTCTCGGTAAGATACATCCTTAACTGTTTTTAAGATACATCCTTAACTGTCTGTAAAACACATCCTGAACTGTCTGTAAGAAACATCCTTAACTGTCTGGGAGATACATCCTTAACTGTCTGTAACATACATCCTTAACTGTCTGTAAGATACACCCTCAACTGTCTGTAAGATACATCCTTAACTGTCTGTAAGATATATCTTTAACTGTCTGTACGATACATCCTCAACTGTCTGTAAGATACATCCTTACCTGTGTGTAAGATACATCCTCAACTGTCTGTAAGATAGATCCTTAACTGTCTGTAAGATACATCCTCAACTGTCTGTAAGATACATCCTTATCTGTCTATAAGATTTATCCTTAACTGTCTGTAAGATACATCCTTAACTGTCTGTAAGATACATCCTTAACTCTTCTTAAGATATATCCTTAACTGTCGATAAGATACATCCTTAACTGTCTGTAAGATACATCCTTAACTGTCGATAAGATACATCCTTAACTGTCTGTAAGATACATCCTTAACTCTTCGTAAGATACATCCTTAACTCTCGGTAAGATACATCCTTAACTGTTTGTAAGATACATCCTTAACTGTCTGTAAAACACATCCTGAACTGTCTGTAAGAAACATCCTTAACTGTCTGGGAGATACATCCTTAACTGTCTGTAACATACATCCTTATCTGTCTGTAAGATATATCCTTAACTGTCTGTAAGATACATCCTTAACTGTGTGTAAGATACATCCTTAACTGTGTGTAAGATACATCCTCAAATGTCTGTAAGATACATCCTAAACTGTCTGTAAGATACATCCTTAACTGTCCGTAAAATACATCCTTAACTGTCTGTAAGATACATCCTTAACTGTCTGTAACATACATCCTTAACTGCCTGTAAGATACATCCTTAACTGTCTGTAAGATACATCCTTAACTGTCTGTAAGATACATCCTTAACTCTTCTTAAGATACATCCTTAACTCTTGGTAAGATACATCCTTAACTGTTTGTAAGATATATCCTTAACTGTTTGTAAAACACATCCTGAACTGTCTATAAGAAACATCTTTAACTGTCTGGGAGATACATCCTTAACTGTCTGTAACATACATCCTTAACTGTCTGTAAGATACATCCTCAACTGTCTGCAAGATACATCCTCAACTGTCTGTAAGATAGATCCTTAACTGTCTGTAAGACACATCCTCAACTGTATGTAAGACACATCCTTAACTGTCTGTAAGATACATCCTTAACTGTCTGTAAGATACATCCTTAACTGTCTTTAAGATACATCCTTAACTCTTCTTAAGATATATCCTTAACTGTCGATAAGATACATCCTTAACTGTCTGTAAGATACATCCTTAACTGTTCGTAAGATACATCCTTAACTCTCGGTAAGATACATCCTTAACTGTGTGTAAGATACATCCTTAACTGTCTGTAAAACACATCCTGAACTGTCTATAAGAAACATCCTTAACTGTCTGGGAGATACATCCTTAACTGTCTGTAACATACATCCTTAACTGTCTGTAAGATACATCCTCAACTGTCTGCAAGATACATCCTTAACTGTCTGTAAGATATATCCTTAACTGTCTGTAAGATACATCCTTAACTGTCTGTAAGATACATCCTTAACTGTGTGTAAGATACATCCTCAACTGTCTGTAAGATAGATCCTTAACTGTCTGTAAGACACATCCTCAACTGTATGTAAGACACATCTTTAACTGTCCATAAAATACATCCTTAACTGTCTGTAAGATACATCCTTAACTGTCTGTAAGATACATCCTTAACTGCCTGTAAGATACATACTTAGCAGTCTGTAAGACACATCCTTAACTGTCTATAAGATACATTCTTAACTGTGTGTAAGATACATCCTCAACTGTCTGTAAGATACATCCTTAGCAGTCTGTAAGATACATCCTTAACTGTCTATAAGATACATTCTTAACTGTGTGTAAGATACATCCTCAACTGTCTGTAAGATACATCCTTAGTAGTCTGTAAGATACATCCTTAACTTTCGATAAGATACATCCTTAACTGTCTGTAACATACATCCTTAACTGTCTGTAAGATACACCCTCAACTGTCTGTAAGATACATCCTTAACTGTCTGTAAGATATATCCTTAACTGTCTGTACGATACATCCTTAACTGTCTGTAAGATACATCCTTAACTGTGTGTAAGATACATCCTCAACTGTCTGTAAGATAGATCCTTAACTGTCTGTAAGATACATCCTCAACTGTCTGTAAGATACATCCTTATCTGTCTGTAAGATTTATCCTTAACTGTCTGTAAGATACATCCTTAACTGTCTGTAAGATACATCCTTAACTCTTCTTAAGATATATCCTTAACTGTCGATAAGATACATCCTTAACTGTCTGTAAGATACAACCTTAACTGTCGATAAGATACATCCTTAACTGTCTGTAAGATACATCCTTAACTGTTTGTAAGATACATCCTTAACTCTTCTTAAGATATATCCTTAACTGTCGATAAGATACATCCTTAACTGTCTGTAAGATACATCCTTAACTCTTCGTAAGATACATCCTTAACTGTTTGTAAGATACATCCTTAACTGTTTGTAAGATACATCCTTACTGTCTGTAAAACACATCCTGAACTGTCTGTAAGAAACATCCTTAACTGTCTGGGAGATACATCCTTAACTGTCTGTAACATACATCCTTAACTGTCTGTAAGATACACCCTCAACTGTCTGTAAGATACATCCTTAACTCTTCGTAAGAGACATCCTTAACTGTCTGTACGATACATCCTTAAATGTCTGTAAGATACATCCTTAACTGTGTGTAAGATACATCCTCAACTGTCTGTAAGATAGATCCTTAACTGTCTGTAAGATACATCCTCAACTGTCTGTAAGATACATCCTTATCTGTCTGTAAGATTTATCCTTAACTGTCTGTAAGATACATCCTTAACTGTCTGTAAGATACATACTTAACTCTTCTTAAGATATATCCTTAACTGTCGATAAGATACATCCTTAACTGTCTGTAAGATACATCCTTAACTGTCGATAAGATACATCCTTAACTGTCTGTAAGATACATCCTTAACTCTTTGTAAGATACATCCTTAACTCTCGGTAAGATACATCCTTAACTGTTTGTAAGATACATCCTTAACTGTCTGTAAAACACATCCTGAACTGTCTGTAAGAAACATCCTTAACTGTCTGGGAGATACATCCTTAACTGTCTGTAACATACATCCTTAACTGTCTGTAAGATACACCCTCAACTCTCTGTAAGATACATCCTTAACTGTCTGTAAGATATATCCTTAACTGTCTGTACGATACATCCTTAACTGTCTGTAAGATACATCCTTAACTGTTTGTAAGATACATCCTTATCTGTCTGTAAGATATATCCTTAACTGTCTGTAAGATACATCCTTAACTGTCTGTAAGATACATCCTTAACTGTGTGTAAGATACATCCTCAAATGTCTGTAAGATACATCCTTAACTGTCTGTAAGATACATCCTTAACTGTCCGTAAAATACATCCTTAACTGTCTGTAAGATACATCCTTAACTGTCTGTAACATACATCCTTAACTGCCTGTAAGATACATCCTTAACTGTGTGTAAGATACATCCTTAACTGTCTGTAAGATACATCCTTAACTCTTCTTAAGATATATCCTTAACTGTCGATAAGATACATCCTTAACTGTCTGTAAGATACATCCTTAACTCTTCGTAAGATACATCCTTAACTCTCGGTAAGATACATCCTTAACTGTTTGTAAGATATATCCTTAACTGTCTGTAAAACACATCCTGAACTGTCTATAAGAAACATCCTTAACTGTCTGGGAGATACATCCTTAACTGTCTGTAACATACATCCTTAACTGTCTGTAAGATACATCCTCAACTGTCTGCAAGATACATCCTTAACTGTCTGTAAGATATATCCTTAACTGTCTGTAAGATACATCCTTAACTGTCTGTAAGATACATCCTTAACTCTTCGTAAGATACATCCTTAACTGTCTGTAAGATACATCCTTAACTCTCGGTAAGATACATCCTTAACTGTTTGTAAGATACATCCTTAACTGTCTGTAAAACACATCCTGAACTGTCTGTAAGAAACATCCTTAACTGTCTGGGAGATACATCCTTAACTGTCTGTAACATACATCCTTAACTGTCTGTAAGATACACCCTCAACTGTCTGTAAGATACATCCTCAACTGTCTGTAAGATATATCCTTAACTGTCTGTACGATACATGCTTAACTGTCTGTAAGATACATCCTTAACTGTGTGTAAGATACATCCTCAACTGTCTGTAAGATAGATCCTTAACTGTCTGTACGATACATCCTCAACTGTCTGTAAGATACATCCTTATCTGTCTGGGAGATACATCCTTAACTGTCTGTAACATACATCCTTAACTGTCTTTAAGATACACCCTCAACTGTCTGTAAGATACATCCTTAACTGTCTGTAAGATATATCCTTAACTGTCTGTACGATACATCCTTAACTGTCTGTGAGATACATCCTTAACTGTGTGTAAGATACATCCTTAACTGTCCGTAAGATATATCCTTAACTGTCTGTACGATACATCCTTAACTGTCTGTAAGATACATCCTTAACTGTGTGTAAGATACATCCTCAACTGTCTGTAAGATAGATCCTTAACTGTCTGTAAGATACATCCTCAACTGTCTGTAAGATACATCCTTAACTGTGTGTAAGATACATCCTCAACTGTCTGTAAGATAGATCCTTAACTGTCTGTACGATACATCCTCAACTGTCTGTAAGATACATCCTTATCTGTCTGGGAGATACATCCTTAACTGTCTGTAACATACATCCTTAACTGTCTTTAAGATACACCCTCAACTGTCTGTAAGATACATCCTTAACTGTCTGTAAGATATATCCTTAACTGTCTGTACGATACATCCTTAACTGTCTGTGAGATACATCCTTAACTGTGTGTAAGATACATCCTTAACTGTCCGTAAGATATATCCTTAACTGTCTGTACGATACATCCTTAACTGTCTGTAAGATACATCCTTAACTGTGTGTAAGATACATCCTCAACTGTCTGTAAGATAGATCCTTAACTGTCTGTAAGATACATCCTCAACTGTCTGTAAGATACATCCTTATCTGTCTGTAAGATTTATCCTTAACTGTCTGTAAGATACATCCTTAACTGTCTGTAAGATACATCCTTAACTCTTCTTAAGATATATCCTTAACTGTCGATAAGATACATCCTTAACTGTCTGTAAGATACATCCTTAACTGTCGATAAGATACATCCTTAACTGTCTGTAAGATACATCCTTAACTCTTGGTAAGATACATCCTTAACTCTTGGTAAGATACATCCTTAACTGTTTGTAAGATATATCCTTAACTGTTTGTAAAACACATCCTGAACTGTCTATAAGAAACATCTTTAACTGTCTGGGAGATACATCCTTAACTGTCTGTAACATACATCCTTAACTGTCTGTAAGATACATCCTCAACTGTCTGCAAGATACATCCTCAACTGTCTGTAAGATAGATCCTTAACTGTCTGTAAGACACATCCTCAACTGTATGTAAGACACATCCTTAACTGTCTGTAAGATACATCCTTAACTGTCTGTAAGATACATCCTTAACTGTCTGTAAGATACATCCTTAACTCTTCTTAAGATATATCCTTAACTGTCGATAAGATACATCCTTAACTGTCTGTAAGATACATCCTTAACTGTTCGTAAGATACATCCTTAACTCTCGGTAAGATACATCCTTAACTGTTTGTAAGATACATCCTTAACTGTCTGTAAAACACATCCTGAACTGTCTATAAGAAACATCCTTAACTGTCTGGGAGATACATCCTTAACTGTCTGTAACATACATCCTTAACTGTCTGTAAGATACATCCTCAACTGTCTGCAAGATACATCCTTAACTGTCTGTAAGATATATCCTTAACTGTCTGTAAGATACATCCTTAACTCTCTGTAAGATACATCCTTAACTGTGTGTAAGATACATCCTCAACTGTCTGTAAGATAGATCCTTAACTGTCTGTAAGACACATCCTCAACTGTATGTAAGACACATCTTTAACTGTCCATAAAATACATCCTTAACTGTCTGTAAGATACATCCTTAACTGTCTGTAAGATACATCCTTAACTGCCTGTAAGATACATACTTAGCAGTCTGTAAGACACATCCTTAACTGTCTATAAGATACATTCTTAACTGTGTGTAAGATACATCCTCAACTGTCTGTAAGATACATCCTTAGCAGTCTGTAAGATACATCCTTAACTGTCTATAAGATACATTCTTAACTGTGTGTAAGATACATCCTCAACTGTCTGTAAGATACATCCTTAGCAGTCTGTAAGATACATCCTTAACTTTCGATAAGATACATCCTTAACTGTCTGTAACATACATCCTTAACTGTCTGTAAGATACACCCTCAACTGTCTGTAAGATACATCCTTAACTGCCTGTAAGATGTATCCTTAACTGTCTGTACGATACATCCTTAACTGTCTGTAAGATACATCCTTAACTGTGTGTAAGATACATCCTCAACTGTCTGTAAGATAGATCCTTAACTGTCTGTAAGATACATCCTCAACTGTCTGTAAGATACATCCTTATCTGTCCGTAAGATTTATCCTTAACTGTCTGTAAGATACATCCTTAACTGTCTGTAAGATACATCCTTAACTCTTCTTAAGATATATCCTTAACTGTCGATAAGATACATCCTTAACTGTCTGTAAGATACAACCTTAACTGTCGATAAGATACATCCTTAACTGTCTGTAAGATACATCCTTAACTGTTTGTAAGATACATCCTTAACTCTTCTTAAGATATATCCTTAACTGTCGATAAGATACATCCTTAACTGTCTGTAAGATACATCCTTAACTCTTCGTAAGATACATCCTTAACTGTTTGTAAGATACATCCTTAACTGTTTGTAAGATACATCCTTACTGTCTGTAAAACACATCCTGAACTGTCTGTAAGAAACATCCTTAACTGTCTGGGAGATACATCCTTAACTGTCTGTAACATACATCCTTAACTGTCTGTAAGATACACCCTCAACTGTCTGTAAGATACATCCTTAACTCTTCGTAAGAGACATCCTTAACTGTCTGTACGATACATCCTTAACTGTCTGTAAGATACATCCTTAACTGTGTGTAAGATACATCCTCAACTGTCTGTAAGATAGATCCTTAACTGTCTGTAAGATACATCCTCAACTGTCTGTAAGATACATCCTTATCTGTCTGTAAGATTTATCCTTAACTGTCTGTAAGATACATCCTTAACTGTCTGTAAGATACATACTTAACTCTTCTTAAGATATATCCTTAACTGTCGATAAGATACATCCTTAACTGTCTGTAAGATACATCCTTAACTGTCGATAAGATACATCCTTAACTGTCTGTAAGATACATCCTTAACTCTTTGTAAGATACATCCTTAACTCTCGGTAAGATACATCCTTAACTGTTTGTAAGATACATCCTTAACTGTCTGTAAAACACATCCTGAACTGTCTGTAAGAAACATCCTTAACTGTCTGGGAGATACATCCTTAACTGTCTGTAACATACATCCTTAACTGTCTGTAAGATACACCCTCAACTGTCTGTAAGATACATCCTTAACTGTCTGTAAGATATATCCTTAACTGTCTGTACGATACATCCTTAACTGTCTGTAAGATACATCCTTAACTGTTTGTAAGATACATCCTTATCTGTCTGTAAGATATATCCTTAACTGTCTGTAAGATACATCCTTAACTGTCTGTAAGATACATCCTTAACTGTGTGTAAGATACATCCTCAAATGTCTGTAAGATACATCCTTAACTGTCTGTAAGATACATCCTTAACTGTCCGTAAAATACATCCTTAACTGTCTGTAAGATACATCCTTAACTGTCTGTAACATACATCCTTAACTGCCTGTAAGATACATCCTTAACTGTCTGTAAGATACATCCTTAACTGTCTGTAAGATACATCCTTAACTCTTCTTAAGATATATCCTTAACTGTCGATAAGATACATCCTTAACTGTCTGTAAGATACATCCTTAACTCTTCGTAAGATACATCCTTAACTCTCGGTAAGATACATCCTTAACTGTTTGTAAGATATATCCTTAACTGTCTGTAAAACACATCCTGAACTGTCTATAAGAAACATCCTTAACTGTCTGGGAGATACATCCTTAACTGTCTGTAACATACATCCTTAACTGTCTGTAAGATACATCCTCAACTGTCTGCAAGATACATCCTTAACTGTCTGTAAGATATATCCTTAACTGTCTGTAAGATACATCCTTAACTGTCTGTAAGATACATCCTTAACTCTTCGTAAGATACATCCTTAACTGTCTGTAAGATACATCCTTAACTCTCGGTAAGATACATCCTTAACTGTTTGTAAGATACATCCTTAACTGTCTGTAAAACACATCCTGAACTGTCTGTAAGAAACATCCTTAACTGTCTGGGAGATACATCCTTAACTGTCTGTAACATACATCCTTAACTGTCTGTAAGATACACCCTCAACTGTCTGTAAGATACATCCTCAACTGTCTGTAAGATATATCCTTAACTGTCTGTACGATACATCCTTAACTGTCTGTAAGATACATCCTTAACTGTGTGTAAGATACATCCTCAACTGTCTGTAAGATAGATCCTTAACTGTCTGTAAGATACATCCTCAACTGTCTGTAAGATACATCCTTATCTGTCTGGGAGATACATCCTTAACTGTCTGTAACATACATCCTTAACTGTCTTTAAGATACACCCTCAACTGTCTGTAAGATACATCCTTAACTGTCTGTAAGATATATCCTTAACTGTCTGTACGATACATCCTTAACTGTCTGTGAGATACATCCTTAACTGTGTGTAAGATACATCCTTAACTGTCCGTAAGATATATCCTTAACTGTCTGTACGATACATCCTTAACTGTCTGTAAGATACATCCTTAACTGTGTGTAAGATACATCCTCAACTGTCTGTAAGATAGATCCTTAACTGTCTGTAAGATACATCCTCAACTGTCTGTAAGATACATCCTTATCTGTCTGTAAGATTTATCCTTAACTGTGTGTAAGATACATCCTTAACTGTCTGTAAGATACATCCTTAACTCTTCTTAAGATATATCCTTAACTGTCGATAAGATACATCCTTAACTGTCTGTAAGATACATCCTTAACTGTCGATAAGATACATCCCTAACTGTCTGTAAGATACATCCTTAACTCTTCGTAAGATACATCCTTAACTCTCGGTAAGTTACATCCTTAATTGTTTGTAAGATACATCCTTAACTGTCTGTAAAACACATCCTGAACTGTCTGTAAGAAACATCCTTAACTGTCTGGGAGATACATCCTTAACTGTCTGTAACATACATCCTTAACTGTCTGTAAGATACACCCTCACCTGTCTGTAAGATACATCCTTAACTGTCTGTAAGATATATCCTTAACTGTCTGTACGATACATCCTTAACTGTCTGTAAGATACATCCTTAACTGTGTGTAAGATACATCCTCAACTGTCTGTAAGATAGATCCTTAACTGTCTGTAAGATACATCCTCAACTGTCTGTAAGATACATCCTTATCTGTCTGTAAGATATATCCTTAACTGTCTGTACGATACATCCTTAACTGTCTGTAAGATACATCCTTAACTGTTTGTAAGATACATCCTTAACTCTTCTTAAGATATATCCTTAACTGTCGATAAGATACATCCTTAACTGTCTGTAAGATACATCCTTAACTCTTCGTAAGATACATCCTTAACTCTCGGTAAGATACATCCTTAACTGTTTGTCAGATACATCCTTAACTGTCTGTAAAACACATCCTGAACTGTCTGTAAGAAACATCCTTAACTGTCTGGGAGATACATCCTTAACTGTCTGTAACATACATCCTTAACTGTCTGTAAGATACACCCTCAACTGTCTGTAAGATACATCCTTAACTGTCTGTAAGATATATCCTTAACTGTCTGTACGATACATCCTTAACTGTCTGTAAGATACATCCTTAACTGTGTGTAAGATACATCCTCAACTGTCTGTAAGATAGATCCTTAACTGTCTGTAAGATACATCCTCAACTGTCTGTAAGATACATCCTTATCTGTCTGTAAGATTTATCCTTAACTGTCTGTAAGATACATCCTTAACTGTCTGTAAGATACATCCTTAACTCTTCTTAAGATATATCCTTAACTGTCGATAAGATACATCCTTAACTGTCTGTAAGATACATCCTTAACTGTCGATAAGATACATCCTTAACTGTCTGTAAGATACATCCTTAACTCTTCGTAAGATACATCCTTAACTCTCGGTAAGATACATCCTTAACTGTTTGTAAGATACATCCTTAATTGTCTGTAAAACACATCCTGAACTGTCTGTAAGAAACATCCTTAACTGTCTGTAAGATATATCCTTAACTGTCTGTACGATACATCCTTAACTGTCTGTAAGATACATGCTTAACTGTTTGTAAGATACATCCTTATCTGTCTGTAAGATATATCCTTAACTGTCTGTAAGATACATCCTTAACTGTCTGTAAGATACATCCTTAACTGTGTGTAAGATACATCCTTAACTGTCTGTAAGATACATCCTTAACTGTCTGTAAGATACATCCTTAACTGTCCGTAAAATACATCCTTAACTGTCTGTAAGATACATCCTTAACTGTCTGTAACATACATCCTTAACTGCCTGTAAGATACATCCTTAACTGTCTGTAAGATACATCCTTAACTCTTCTTAAGAAATATCCTTAACGGTCGATAAGATACATCCTTAACTGTCTGTAAGATACATCCTTAACTCTTCGTAAGATACATCCTTAACTCTCGGTAAGATACATCCTTAACTGTTTGTAAGATATATCCTTAACTGTCTGTAAAACACATCCTGAACCGTCTATAAGAAACATCCTTAACTGTCTGGGAGATACATCCTTAACTGTCTGTAACATACATCCTTAACTGTCTGTAAGATACATCCTCAACTGTCTGCAAGATACATCCTTAACTGTCTGTAAGATATATCCTTAACTGTCTGTAAGATACATCCTTAACTGTCTGTAAGATACATCCTTAACTCTTCGTAAGAGACATCCTTAACTGTCTGTAAGATACATCCTTAACTCTCGGTAAGATACATCCTTAACTGTTTGTAAGATACATCCTTAACTGTCTGTAAAACACATCCTGAACTGTCTGTAAGAAACATCCTTAACTGTCTGGGAGATACATCCTTAACTGTCTGTAACATACATCCTTAACTGTCTGTAAGATACACCCTCAACTGTCTGTAAGATACATCCTTAACTGTCTGTAAGATATATCCTTAACTGTCTGTACGATACATCCTTCACTGTCTGTAAGATACATCCTTAACTGTGTGTAAGATACATCCTCAACTGTCTGTAAGATAGATCCTTAACTGTTTGTAAGATACATCCTTAACTGTCTGTAAAACACATCCTGAACTGTCTGTAAGAAACATCCTTAACTGTCTGGGAGATACATCCTTAACTGTCTGTAACATACATCCTTAACTGTCTGTAAGATACACCCTCAACTGTCTGTAAGATACATCCTTAACTGTCTGTAAGATATATCCTTAACTGTCTGTACGATACATCCTTAACTGTCTGTAAGATACATCCTTAACTGTGTGTAAGATACATCCTCAACTGTCTGTAAGATAGATCCTTAACTGTCTGTAAGATACATCCTCAACTGTCTGTAAGATACATCCTTATCTGTCTGTAAGATTTATCCTTAACTGTCTGTAAGATACATCCTTAACTGTCTGTAAGATACATCCTTAACTCTTCTTAAGATATATCCTTAACTGTCGATAAGATATATCCTCAACTGTCTGTAAGATACATCCTTAACTCTTCGTAAGATACATCCTTAACTCTCGGTAAGATACATCCTTGACTGTTTGTAAGATACATCCTTAACTGTCTGTAAAACACATCCTGAACTGTCTGTAAGAAACATCCTTAACTGTCTGGGAGATACATCCTTAACTGTCTGTAACATACATCCTTAACTGTCTGTAAGATACACCCTCAACTGTCTGTAAGATACATCCTCAACTGTCTGTAAGATATATCCTTAACTGTCTGTACGATACATCCTTAACTGTTTGTAAGATACATCCTTAACTCTTCTTAAGATATATCCTTAACTGTCGATAAGATACATCCTTAACTGTCTGTAAGATACATCCTTAACTCTTCGTAAGATACATCCTTAACTGTTTGTAAGATACATCCTTAACTGTTTGTAAGATACATCCTTACTGTCTGTAAAACACATCCTGAACTGTCTGTAAGAAACATCCTTAACTGTCTGGGAGATACATCCTTAACTGTCTGTAACATACATCCTTAACTGTCTGTAAGATACACCCTCAACTGTCTGTAAGATACATCCTTAACTCTTCGTAAGAGACATCCTTAACTGTCTGTACGATACATCCTTAACTGTCTGTAAGATACATCCTTAACTGTGTGTAAGATACATCCTCAACTGTCTGTAAGATAGATCCTTAACTGTCTGTAAGATACATCCTCAACTGTCTGTAAGATACATCCTTATCTGTCTGTAAGATTTATCCTTAACTGTCTGTAAGATACATCCTTAACTGTCTGTAAGATACATACTTAACTCTTCTTAAGATATATCCTTAACTGTCGATAAGATACATCCTTAACTGTCTGTAAGATACATCCTTAACTGTCGATAAGATACATCCTTAACTGTCTGTAAGATACATCCTTAACTCTTTGTAAGATACATCCTTAACTCTCGGTAAGATACATCCTTAACTGTTTGTAAGATACATCCTTAACTGTCTGTAAAACACATCCTGAACTGTCTGTAAGAAACATCCTTAACTGTCTGGGAGATACATCCTTAACTGTCTGTAACATACATCCTTAACTGTCTGTAAGATACACCCTCAACTCTCTGTAAGATACATCCTTAACTGTCTGTAAGATATATCCTTAACTGTCTGTACGATACATCCTTAACTGTCTGTAAGATACATCCTTAACTGTTTGTAAGATACATCCTTATCTGTCTGTAAGATATATCCTTAACTGTCTGTAAGATACATCCTTAACTGTCTGTAAGATACATCCTTAACTGTGTGTAAGATACATCCTCAAATGTCTGTAAGATACATCCTTAACTGTCTGTAAGATACATCCTTAACTGTCCGTAAAATACATCCTTAACTGTCTGTAAGATACATCCTTAACTGTCTGTAACATACATCCTTAACTGCCTGTAAGATACATCCTTAACTGTCTGTAAGATACATCCTTAACTGTCTGTAAGATACATCCTTAACTCTTCTTAAGATATATCCTTAACTGTCGATAAGATACATCCTTAACTGTCTGTAAGATACATCCTTAACTCTTCGTAAGATACATCCTTAACTCTCGGTAAGATACATCCTTAACTGTTTGTAAGATATATCCTTAACTGTCTGTAAAACACATCCTGAACTGTCTATAAGAAACATCCTTAACTGTCTGGGAGATACATCCTTAACTGTCTGTAACATACATCCTTAACTGTCTGTAAGATACATCCTCAACTGTCTGCAAGATACATCCTTAACTGTCTGTAAGATATATCCTTAACTGTCTGTAAGATACATCCTTAACTGTCTGTAAGATACATCCTTAACTCTTCGTAAGATACATCCTTAACTGTCTGTAAGATACATCCTTAACTCTCGGTAAGATACATCCTTAACTGTTTGTAAGATACATCCTTAACTGTCTGTAAAACACATCCTGAACTGTCTGTAAGAAACATCCTTAACTGTCTGGGAGATACATCCTTAACTGTCTGTAACATACATCCTTAACTGTCTGTAAGATACACCCTCAACTGTCTGTAAGATACATCCTCAACTGTCTGTAAGATATATCCTTAACTGTCTGTACGATACATCCTTAACTGTCTGTAAGATACATCCTTAACTGTGTGTAAGATACATCCTCAACTGTCTGTAAGATAGATCCTTAACTGTCTGTAAGATACATCCTCAACTGTCTGTAAGATACATCCTTATCTGTCTGGGAGATACATCCTTAACTGTCTGTAACATACATCCTTAACTGTCTTTAAGATACACCCTCAACTGTCTGTAAGATACATCCTTAACTGTCTGTAAGATATATCCTTAACTGTCTGTACGATACATCCTTAACTGTCTGTAAGATACATCCTTAACTGTGTGTAAGATACATCCTTAACTGTCCGTAAGATATATCCTTAACTGTCTGTACGATACATCCTTAACTGTCTGTAAGATACATCCTTAACTGTGTGTAAGATACATCCTCAACTGTCTGTAAGATAGATCCTTAACTGTCTGTAAGATACATCCTCAACTGTCTGTAAGATACATCCTTATCTGTCTGTAAGATTTATCCTTAACTGTCTGTAAGATACATCCTTAACTGTCTGTAAGATACATCCTTAACTCTTCTTAAGATATATCCTTAACTGTCGATAAGATACATCCTTAACTGTCTGTAAGATACATCCTTAACTGTCGATAAGATACATCCCTAACTGTCTGTAAGATACATCCTTAACTCTTCGTAAGATACATCCTTAACTCTCGGTAAGTTACATCCTTAATTGTTTGTAAGATACATCCTTAACTGTCTGTAAAACACATCCTGAACTGTCTGTAAGAAACATCCTTAACTGTCTGGGAGATACATCCTTAACTGTCTGTAACATACATCCTTAACTGTCTGTAAGATACACCCTCACCTGTCTGTAAGATACATCCTTAACTGTCTGTAAGATATATCCTTAACTGTCTGTACGATACATCCTTAACTGTCTGTAAGATACATCCTTAACTGTGTGTAAGATACATCCTCAACTGTCTGTAAGATAGATCCTTAACTGTCTGTAAGATACATCCTCAACTGTCTGTAAGATACATCCTTATCTGTCTGTAAGATATATCCTTAACTGTCTGTACGATACATCCTTAACTGTCTGTAAGATACATCCTTAACTGTTTGTAAGATACATCCTTAACTCTTCTTAAGATATATCCTTAACTGTCGATAAGATACATCCTTAACTGTCTGTAAGATACATCCTTAACTCTTCGTAAGATACATCCTTAACTCTCGGTAAGATACATCCTTAACTGTTTGTCAGATACATCCTTAACTGTCTGTAAAACACATCCTGAACTGTCTGTAAGAAACATCCTTAACTGTCTGGGAGATACATCCTTAACTGTCTGTAACATACATCCTTAACTGTCTGTAAGATACACCCTCAACTGTCTGTAAGATACATCCTTAACTGTCTGTAAGATATATCCTTAACTGTCTGTACGATACATCCTTAACTGTCTGTAAGATACATCCTTAACTGTGTGTAAGATACATCCTCAACTGTCTGTAAGATAGATCCTTAACTGTCTGTAAGATACATCCTCAACTGTCTGTAAGATACATCCTTATCTGTCTGTAAGATTTATCCTTAACTGTCTGTAAGATACATCCTTAACTGTCTGTAAGATACATCCTTAACTCTTCTTAAGATATATCCTTAACTGTCGATAAGATACATCCTTAACTGTCTGTAAGATACATCCTTAACTGTCGATAAGATACATCCTTAACTGTCTGTAAGATACATCCTTAACTCTTCGTAAGATACATCCTTAACTCTCGGTAAGATACATCCTTAACTGTTTGTAAGATACATCCTTAACTGTCTGTAAAACACATCCTGAACTGTCTGTAAGAAACATCCTTAACTGTCTGTAAGATATATCCTTAACTGTCTGTACGATACATCCTTAACTGTCTGTAAGATACATGCTTAACTGTTTGTAAGATACATCCTTATCTGTCTGTAAGATATATCCTTAACTGTCTGTAAGATACATCCTTAACTGTCTGTAAGATACATCCTTAACTGTGTGTAAGATACATCCTTAACTGTCTGTAAGATACATCCTTAACTGTCTGTAAGATACATCCTTAACTGTCCGTAAAATACATCCTTAACTGTCTGTAAGATACATCCTTAACTGTCTGTAACATACATCCTTAACTGCCTGTAAGATACATCCTTAACTGTCTGTAAGATACATCCTTAACTCTTCTTAAGAAATATCCTTAACTGTCGATAAGATACATCCTTAACTGTCTGTAAGATACATCCTTAACTCTTCGTAAGATACATCCTTAACTCTCGGTAAGATACATCCTTAACTGTTTGTAAGATATATCCTTAACTGTCTGTAAAACACATCCTGAACCGTCTATAAGAAACATCCTTAACTGTCTGGGAGATACATCCTTAACTGTCTGTAACATACATCCTCAACTGTCTGCAAGATACATCCTTAACTGTCTGTAAGATATATCCTTAACTGTCTGTAAGATACATCCTTAACTGTCTGTAAGATACATCCTTAACTCTTCGTAAGAGACATCCTTAACTGTCTGTAAGATACATCCTTAACTCTCGGTAAGATACATCCTTAACTGTTTGTAAGATACATCCTTAACTGTCTGTAAAACACATCCTGAACTGTCTGTAAGAAACATCCTTAACTGTCTGGGAGATACATCCTTAACTGTCTGTAACATACATCCTTAACTGTCTGTAAGATACACCCTCAACTGTCTGTAAGATACATCCTTAACTGTCTGTAAGATATATCCTTAACTGTCTGTACGATACATCCTTCACTGTCTGTAAGATACATCCTTAACTGTGTGTAAGATACATCCTCAACTGTCTGTAAGATAGATCCTTAACTGTTTGTAAGATACATCCTTAACTGTCTGTAAAACACATCCTGAACTGTCTGTAAGAAACATCCTTAACTGTCTGGGAGATACATCCTTAACTGTCTGTAACATACATCCTTAACTGTCTGTAAGATACACCCTCAACTGTCTGTAAGATACATCCTTAACTGTCTGTAAGATATATCCTTAACTGTCTGTACGATACATCCTTAACTGTCTGTAAGATACATCCTTAACTGTGTGTAAGATACATCCTCAACTGTCTGTAAGATAGATCCTTAACTGTCTGTAAGATACATCCTCAACTGTCTGTAAGATACATCCTTATCTGTCTGTAAGATTTATCCTTAACTGTCTGTAAGATACATCCTTAACTGTCTGTAAGATACATCCTTAACTCTTCTTAAGATATATCCTTAACTGTCGATAAGATATATCCTCAACTGTCTGTAAGATACATCCTTAACTCTTCGTAAGATACATCCTTAACTCTCGGTAAGATACATCCTTGACTGTTTGTAAGATACATCCTTAACTGTCTGTAAAACACATCCTGAACTGTCTGTAAGAAACATCCTTAACTGTCTGGGAGATACATCCTTAACTGTCTGTAACATACATCCTTAACTGTCTGTAAGATACACCCTCAACTGTCTGTAAGATACATCCTCAACTGTCTGTAAGATATATCCTTAACTGTCTGTACGATACATCCTTAACTGTTTGTAAGATACATCCTTAACTCTTCTTAAGATATATCCTTAACTGTCGATAAGATACATCCTTAACTGTCTGTAAGATACATCCTTAACTCTTCGTAAGATACATCCTTAACTGTTTGTAAGATACATCCTTAACTGTTTGTAAGATACATCCTTACTGTCTGTAAAACACATCCTGAACTGTCTGTAAGAAACATCCTTAACTGTCTGGGAGATACATCCTTAACTGTCTGTAACATACATCCTTAACTGTCTGTAAGATACACCCTCAACTGTCTGTAAGATACATCCTTAACTCTTCGTAAGAGACATCCTTAACTGTCTGTACGATACATCCTTAACTGTCTGTAAGATACATCCTTAACTGTGTGTAAGATACATCCTCAACTGTCTGTAAGATAGATCCTTAACTGTCTGTAAGATACATCCTCAACTGTCTGTAAGATACATCCTTATCTGTCTGTAAGATTTATCCTTAACTGTCTGTAAGATACATCCTTAACTGTCTGTAAGATACATACTTAACTCTTCTTAAGATATATCCTTAACTGTCGATAAGATACATCCTTAACTGTCTGTAAGATACATCCTTAACTGTCGATAAGATACATCCTTAACTGTCTGTAAGATACATCCTTAACTCTTTGTAAGATACATCCTTAACTCTCGGTAAGATACATCCTTAACTGTTTGTAAGATACATCCTTAACTGTCTGTAAAACACATCCTGAACTGTCTGTAAGAAACATCCTTAACTGTCTGGGAGATACATCCTTAACTGTCTGTAACATACATCCTTAACTGTCTGTAAGATACACCCTCAACTCTCTGTAAGATACATCCTTAACTGTCTGTAAGATATATCCTTAACTGTCTGTACGATACATCCTTAACTGTCTGTAAGATACATCCTTAACTGTTTGTAAGATACATCCTTATCTGTCTGTAAGATATATCCTTAACTGTCTGTAAGATACATCCTTAACTGTCTGTAAGATACATCCTTAACTGTGTGTAAGATACATCCTCAAATGTCTGTAAGATACATCCTTAACTGTCTGTAAGATACATCCTTAACTGTCCGTAAAATACATCCTTAACTGTCTGTAAGATACATCCTTAACTGTCTGTAACATACATCCTTAACTGCCTGTAAGATACATCCTTAACTGTCTGTAAGATACATCCTTAACTGTCTGTAAGATACATCCTTAACTCTTCTTAAGATATATCCTTAACTGTCGATAAGATACATCCTTAACTGTCTGTAAGATACATCCTTAACTCTTCGTAAGATACATCCTTAACTCTCGGTAAGATACATCCTTAACTGTTTGTAAGATATATCCTTAACTGTCTGTAAAACACATCCTGAACTGTCTATAAGAAACATCCTTAACTGTCTGGGAGATACATCCTTAACTGTCTGTAACATACATCCTTAACTGTCTGTAAGATACATCCTCAACTGTCTGCAAGATACATCCTTAACTGTCTGTAAGATATATCCTTAACTGTCTGTAAGATACATCCTTAACTGTCTGTAAGATACATCCTTAACTCTTCGTAAGATACATCCTTAACTGTCTGTAAGATACATCCTTAACTCTCGGTAAGATACATCCTTAACTGTTTGTAAGATACATCCTTAACTGTCTGTAAAACACATCCTGAACTGTCTGTAAGAAACATCCTTAACTGTCTGGGAGATACATCCTTAACTGTCTGTAACATACATCCTTAACTGTCTGTAAGATACACCCTCAACTGTCTGTAAGATACATCCTCAACTGTCTGTAAGATATATCCTTAACTGTCTGTACGATACATCCTTAACTGTCTGTAAGATACATCCTTAACTGTGTGTAAGATACATCCTCAACTGTCTGTAAGATAGATCCTTAACTGTCTGTAAGATACATCCTCAACTGTCTGTAAGATACATCCTTATCTGTCTGGGAGATACATCCTTAACTGTCTGTAACATACATCCTTAACTGTCTTTAAGATACACCCTCAACTGTCTGTAAGATACATCCTTAACTGTCTGTAAGATATATCCTTAACTGTCTGTACGATACATCCTTAACTGTCTGTGAGATACATCCTTAACTGTGTGTAAGATACATCCTTAACTGTCCGTAAGATATATCCTTAACTGTCTGTACGATACATCCTTAACTGTCTGTAAGATACATCCTTAACTGTGTGTAAGATACATCCTCAACTGTCTGTAAGATAGATCCTTAACTGTCTGTAAGATACATCCTCAACTGTCTGTAAGATACATCCTTATCTGTCTGTAAGATTTATCCTTAACTGTCTGTAAGATACATCCTTAACTGTCTGTAAGATACATCCTTAACTCTTCTTAAGATATATCCTTAACTGTCGATAAGATACATCCTTAACTGTCTGTAAGATACATCCTTAACTGTCGATAAGATACATCCCTAACTGTCTGTAAGATACATCCTTAACTCTTCGTAAGATACATCCTTAACTCTCGGTAAGTTACATCCTTAATTGTTTGTAAGATACATCCTTAACTGTCTGTAAAACACATCCTGAACTGTCTGTAAGAAACATCCTTAACTGTCTGGGAGATACATCCTTAACTGTCTGTAACATACATCCTTAACTGTCTGTAAGATACACCCTCACCTGTCTGTAAGATACATCCTTAACTGTCTGTAAGATATATCCTTAACTGTCTGTACGATACATCCTTAACTGTCTGTAAGATACATCCTTAACTGTGTGTAAGATACATCCTCAACTGTCTGTAAGATAGATCCTTAACTGTCTGTAAGATACATCCTCAACTGTCTGTAAGATACATCCTTATCTGTCTGTAAGATATATCCTTAACTGTCTGTACGATACATCCTTAACTGTCTGTAAGATACATCCTTAACTGTTTGTAAGATACATCCTTAACTCTTCTTAAGATATATCCTTAACTGTCGATAAGATACATCCTTAACTGTCTGTAAGATACATCCTTAACTCTTCGTAAGATACATCCTTAACTCTCGGTAAGATACATCCTTAACTGTTTGTCAGATACATCCTTAACTGTCTGTAAAACACATCCTGAACTGTCTGTAAGAAACATCCTTAACTGTCTGGGAGATACATCCTTAACTGTCTGTAACATACATCCTTAACTGTCTGTAAGATACACCCTCAACTGTCTGCAAGATACATCCTTAACTGTCTGTAAGATATATCCTTAACTGTCTGTACGATACATCCTTAACTGTCTGTAAGATACATCCTTAACTGTGTGTAAGATACATCCTCAACTGTCTGTAAGATAGATCCTTAACTGTCTGTAAGATACATCCTCAACTGTCTGTAAGATACATCCTTATCTGTCTGTAAGATTTATCCTTAACTGTCTGTAAGATACATCCTTAACTGTCTGTAAGATACATCCTTAACTCTTCTTAAGATATATCCTTATATGTCGATAAGATACATCCTTAACTGTCTGTAAGATACATCCTTAACTGTCGATAAGATACATCCTTAACTGTCTGTAAGATACATCCTTAACTCTTCGTAAGATACATCCTTAACTCTCGGTAAGATACATCCTTAACTGTTTGTAAGATACATCCTTAATTGTCTGTAAAACACATCCTGAACTGTCTGTAAGAAACATCCTTAACTGTCTGTAAGATATATCCTTAACTGTCTGTACGATACATCCTTAACTGTCTGTAAGATACATGCTTAACTGTTTGTAAGATACATCCTTATCTGTCTGTAAGATATATCCTTAACTGTCTGTAAGATACATCCTTAACTGTCTGTAAGATACATCCTTAACTGTGTGTAAGATACATCCTTAACTGTCTGTAAGATACATCCTTAACTGTCTGTAAGATACATCCTTAACTGTCCGTAAAATACATCCTTAACTGTCTGTAAGATACATCCTTAACTGTCTGTAACATACATCCTTAACTGCCTGTAAGATACATCCTTAACTGTCTGTAAGATACATCCTTAACTCTTCTTAAGAAATATCCTTAACGGTCGATAAGATACATCCTTAACTGTCTGTAAGATACATCCTTAACTCTTCGTAAGATACATCCTTAACTCTCGGTAAGATACATCCTTAACTGTTTGTAAGATATATCCTTAACTGTCTGTAAAACACATCCTGAACCGTCTATAAGAAACATCCTTAACTGTCTGGGAGATACATCCTTAACTGTCTGTAACATACATCCTCAACTGTCTGCAAGATACATCCTTAACTGTCTGTAAGATATATCCTTAACTGTCTGTAAGATACATCCTTAACTGTCTGTAAGATACATCCTTAACTCTTCGTAAGAGACATCCTTAACTGTCTGTAAGATACATCCTTAACTCTCGGTAAGATACATCCTTAACTGTTTGTAAGATACATCCTTAACTGTCTGTAAAACACATCCTGAACTGTCTGTAAGAAACATCCTTAACTGTCTGGGAGATACATCCTTAACTGTCTGTAACATACATCCTTAACTGTCTGTAAGATACACCCTCAACTGTCTGTAAGATACATCCTTAACTGTCTGTAAGATATATCCTTAACTGTCTGTACGATACATCCTTCACTGTCTGTAAGATACATCCTTAACTGTGTGTAAGATACATCCTCAACTGTCTGTAAGATAGATCCTTAACTGTTTGTAAGATACATCCTTAACTGTCTGTAAAACACATCCTGAACTGTCTGTAAGAAACATCCTTAACTGTCTGGGAGATACATCCTTAACTGTCTGTAACATACATCCTTAACTGTCTGTAAGATACACCCTCAACTGTCTGTAAGATACATCCTTAACTGTCTGTAAGATATATCCTTAACTGTCTGTACGATACATCCTTAACTGTCTGTAAGATACATCCTTAACTGTGTGTAAGATACATCCTCAACTGTCTGTAAGATAGATCCTTAACTGTCTGTAAGATACATCCTCAACTGTCTGTAAGATACATCCTTATCTGTCTGTAAGATTTATCCTTAACTGTCTGTAAGATACATCCTTAACTGTCTGTAAGATACATCCTTAACTCTTCTTAAGATATATCCTTAACTGTCGATAAGATATATCCTCAACTGTCTGTAAGATACATCCTTAACTCTTCGTAAGATACATCCTTAACTCTCGGTAAGATACATCCTTGACTGTTTGTAAGATACATCCTTAACTGTCTGTAAAACACATCCTGAACTGTCTGTAAGAAACATCCTTAACTGTCTGGGAGATACATCCTTAACTGTCTGTAACATACATCCTTAACTGTCTGTAAGATACACCCTCAACTGTCTGTAAGATACATCCTCAACTGTCTGTAAGATATATCCTTAACTGTCTGTACGATACATCCTTAACTGTTTGTAAGATACATCCTTAACTCTTCTTAAGATATATCCTTAACTGTCGATAAGATACATCCTTAACTGTCTGTAAGATACATCCTTAACTCTTCGTAAGATACATCCTTAACTGTTTGTAAGATACATCCTTAACTGTTTGTAAGATACATCCTTACTGTCTGTAAAACACATCCTGAACTGTCTGTAAGAAACATCCTTAACTGTCTGGGAGATACATCCTTAACTGTCTGTAACATACATCCTTAACTGTCTGTAAGATACACCCTCAACTGTCTGTAAGATACATCCTTAACTCTTCGTAAGAGACATCCTTAACTGTCTGTACGATACATCCTTAACTGTCTGTAAGATACATCCTTAACTGTGTGTAAGATACATCCTCAACTGTCTGTAAGATAGATCCTTAACTGTCTGTAAGATACATCCTCAACTGTCTGTAAGATACATCCTTATCTGTCTGTAAGATTTATCCTTAACTGTCTGTAAGATACATCCTTAACTGTCTGTAAGATACATACTTAACTCTTCTTAAGATATATCCTTAACTGTCGATAAGATACATCCTTAACTGTCTGTAAGATACATCCTTAACTGTCGATAAGATACATCCTTAACTGTCTGTAAGATACATCCTTAACTCTTTGTAAGATACATCCTTAACTCTCGGTAAGATACATCCTTAACTGTTTGTAAGATACATCCTTAACTGTCTGTAAAACACATCCTGAACTGTCTGTAAGAAACATCCTTAACTGTCTGGGAGATACATCCTTAACTGTCTGTAACATACATCCTTAACTGTCTGTAAGATACACCCTCAACTCTCTGTAAGATACATCCTTAACTGTCTGTAAGATATATCCTTAACTGTCTGTACGATACATCCTTAACTGTCTGTAAGATACATCCTTAACTGTTTGTAAGATACATCCTTATCTGTCTGTAAGATATATCCTTAACTGTCTGTAAGATACATCCTTAACTGTCTGTAAGATACATCCTTAACTGTGTGTAAGATACATCCTCAAATGTCTGTAAGATACATCCTTAACTGTCTGTAAGATACATCCTTAACTGTCCGTAAAATACATCCTTAACTGTCTGTAAGATACATCCTTAACTGTCTGTAACATACATCCTTAACTGCCTGTAAGATACATCCTTAACTGTCTGTAAGATACATCCTTAACTGTCTGTAAGATACATCCTTAACTCTTCTTAACATATATCCTTAACTGTCGATAAGATACATCCTTAACTGTCTGTAAGATACATCCTTAACTCTTCGTAAGATACATCCTTAACTCTCGGTAAGATACATCCTTAACTGTTTGTAAGATATATCCTTAACTGTCTGTAAAACACATCCTGAACTGTCTATAAGAAACATCCTTAACTGTCTGGGAGATACATCCTTAACTGTCTGTAACATACATCCTTAACTGTCTGTAAGATACATCCTCAACTGTCTGCAAGATACATCCTTAACTGTCTGTAAGATATATCCTTAACTGTCTGTAAGATACATCCTTAACTGTCTGTAAGATACATCCTTAACTCTTCGTAAGATACATCCTTAACTGTCTGTAAGATACATCCTTAACTCTCGGTAAGATACATCCTTAACTGTTTGTAAGATACATCCTTAACTGTCTGTAAAACACATCCTGAACTGTCTGTAAGAAACATCCTTAACTGTCTGGGAGATACATCCTTAACTGTCTGTAACATACATCCTTAACTGTCTGTAAGATACACCCTCAACTGTCTGTAAGATACATCCTCAACTGTCTGTAAGATATATCCTTAACTGTCTGTACGATACATCCTTAACTGTCTGTAAGATACATCCTTAACTGTGTGTAAGATACATCCTCAACTGTCTGTAAGATAGATCCTTAACTGTCTGTAAGATACATACTCAACTGTCTGTAAGATACATCCTTATCTGTCTGGGAGATACATCCTTAACTGTCTGTAACATACATCCTTAACTGTCTTTAAGATACACCCTCAACTGTCTGTAAGATACATCCTTAACTGTCTGTAAGATATATCCTTAACTGTCTGTACGATACATCCTTAACTGTCTGTGAGATACATCCTTAACTGTGTGTAAGATACATCCTTAACTGTCCGTAAGATATATCCTTAACTGTCTGTACGATACATCCTTAACTGTCTGTAAGATACATCCTTAACTGTGTGTAAGATACATCCTCAACTGTCTGTAAGATAGATCCTTAACTGTCTGTAAGATACATCCTCAACTGTCTGTAAGATACATCCTTATCTGTCTGTAAGATTTATCCTTAACTGTCTGTAAGATACATCCTTAACTGTCTGTAAGATACATCCTTAACTCTTCTTAAGATATATCCTTAACTGTCGATAAGATACATCCTTAACTGTCTGTAAGATACATCCTTAACTGTCGATAAGATACATCCCTAACTGTCTGTAAGATACATCCTTAACTCTTCGTAAGATACATCCTTAACTCTCGGTAAGTTACATCCTTAATTGTTTGTAAGATACATCCTTAACTGTCTGTAAAACACATCCTGAACTGTCTGTAAGAAACATCCTTAACTGTCTGGGAGATACATCCTTAACTGTCTGTAACATACATCCTTAACTGTCTGTAAGATACACCCTCACCTGTCTGTAAGATACATCCTTAACTGTCTGTAAGATATATCCTTAACTGTCTGTACGATACATCCTTAACTGTCTGTAAGATACATCCTTAACTGTGTGTAAGATACATCCTCAACTGTCTGTAAGATAGATCCTTAACTGTCTGTAAGATACATCCTCAACTGTCTGTAAGATACATCCTTATCTGTCTGTAAGATATATCCTTAACTGTCTGTACGATACATCCTTAACTGTCTGTAAGATACATCCTTAACTGTTTGTAAGATACATCCTTAACTCTTCTTAAGATATATCCTTAACTGTCGATAAGATACATCCTTAACTGTCTGTAAGATACATCCTTAACTCTTCGTAAGATACATCCTTAACTCTCGGTAAGATACATCCTTAACTGTTTGTCAGATACATCCTTAACTGTCTGTAAAACACATCCTGAACTGTCTGTAAGAAACATCCTTAACTGTCTGGGAGATACATCCTTAACTGTCTGTAACATACATCCTTAACTGTCTGTAAGATACACCCTCAACTGTCTGTAAGATACATCCTTAACTGTCTGTAAGATATATCCTTAACTGTCTGTACGATACATCCTTAACTGTCTGTAAGATACATCCTTAACTGTGTGTAAGATACATCCTCAACTGTCTGTAAGATAGATCCTTAACTGTCTGTAAGATACATCCTCAACTGTCTGTAAGATACATCCTTATCTGTCTGTAAGATTTATCCTTAACTGTCTGTAAGATACATCCTTAACTGTCTGTAAGATACATCCTTAACTCTTCTTAAGATATATCCTTAACTGTCGATAAGATACATCCTTAACTGTCTGTAAGATACATCCTTAACTGTCGATAAGATACATCCTTAACTGTCTGTAAGATACTTCCTTAACTCTTCGTAAGATACATCCTTAACTCTCGGTAAGATACATCCTTAACTGTTTGTAAGATACATCCTTAATTGTCTGTAAAACACATCCTGAACTGTCTGTAAGAAACATCCTTAACTGTCTGTAAGATATATCCTTAACTGTCTGTACGATACATCCTTAACTGTCTGTAAGATACATTCTTAACTGTTTGTAAGATACATCCTTATCTGTCTGTAAGATATATCCTTAACTGTCTGTAAGATACATCCTTAACTGTCTGTAAGATACATCCTTAACTGTGTGTAAGATACATCCTTAACTGTCTGTAAGATACATCCTTAACTGTCTGTAAGATACATCCTTAACTGTCCGTAAAATACATCCTTAACTGTCTGTAAGATACATCCTTAACTGTCTGTAACATACATCCTTAACTGCCTGTAAGATACATCCTTAACTGTCTGTAAGATACATCCTTAACTGTCTGTAAGATACATCCTTAACTCTTCTTAAGAAATATCCTTAACTGTCGATAAGATACATCCTTAACTGTCTGTAAGATACATCCTTAACTCTTCGTAAGATACATCCTTAACTCTCGGTAAGATACATCCTTAACTGTTTGTAAGATATATCCTTAACTGTCTGTAAAACACATCCTGAACCGTCTATAAGAAACATCCTTAACTGTCTGGGAGATACATCCTTAACTGTCTGTAACATACATCCTTAACTGTCTGTAAGATACATCCTCAACTGTCTGCAAGATACATCCTTAACTGTCTGTAAGATATATCCTTAACTGTCTGTAAGATACATCCTTAACTGTCTGTAAGATACATCCTTAACTCTTCGTAAGAGACATCCTTAACTGTCTGTAAGATACATCCTTAACTCTCGGTAAGATACATCCTTAACTGTTTGTAAGATACATCCTTAACTGTCTGTAAAACACATCCTGAACTGTCTGTAAGAAACATCCTTAACTGTCTGGGAGATACATCCTTAACTGTCTGTAACATACATCCTTAACTGTCTGTAAGATACACCCTCAACTGTCTGTAAGATACATCCTTAACTGTCTGTAAGATATATCCTTAACTGTCTGTACGATACATCCTTCACTGTCTGTAAGATACATCCTTAACTGTGTGTAAGATACATCCTCAACTGTCTGTAAGATAGATCCTTAACTGTTTGTAAGATACATCCTTAACTGTCTGTAAAACACATCCTGAACTGTCTGTAAGAAACATCCTTAACTGTCTGGGAGATACATCCTTAACTGTCTGTAACATACATCCTTAACTGTCTGTAAGATACACCCTCAACTGTCTGTAAGATACATCCTTAACTGTCTGTAAGATATATCCTTAACTGTCTGTACGATACATCCTTAACTGTCTGTAAGATACATCCTTAACTGTGTGTAAGATACATCCTCAACTGTCTGTAAGATAGATCCTTAACTGTCTGTAAGATACATCCTCAACTGTCTGTAAGATACATCCTTATCTGTCTGTAAGATTTATCCTTAACTGTCTGTAAGATACATCCTTAACTGTCTGTAAGATACATCCTTAACTCTTCTTAAGATATATCCTTAACTGTCGATAAGATATATCCTCAACTGTCTGTAAGATACATCCTTAACTCTTCGTAAGATACATCCTTAACTCTCGGTAAGATACATCCTTGACTGTTTGTAAGATACATCCTTAACTGTCTGTAAAACACATCCTGAACTGTCTGTAAGAAACATCCTTAACTGTCTGGGAGATACATCCTTAACTGTCTGTAACATACATCCTTAACTGTCTGTAAGATACACCCTCAACTGTCTGTAAGATACATCCCCAACTGTCTGTAAGATATATCCTTAACTGTCTGTACGATACATCCTTAACTGTCTGTAAGATACATCCTTAACTGTGTGTAAGATACATCCTCAACTGTCTGTAAGATAGATCCTTAACTGTCTGTAAGATACATCCTCAACTGTCTGTAAGATACATCCTTATCTGTCTGGGAGATACATCCTTAACTGTCTGTAACATACATCCTTAACTGTCTTTAAGATACACCCTCAACTGTCTGTAAGATACATCCTTAACTGTCTGTAAGATATATCCTTAACTGTCTGTACGATACATCCTTAACTGTCTGTGAGATACATCCTTAACTGTGTGTAAGATACATCCTTAACTGTCCGTAAGATATATCCTTAACTGTCTGTACGATACATCCTTAACTGTCTGTAAGATACATCCTTAACTGTGTGTAAGATACATCCTCAACTGTCTGTAAGATAGATCCTTAACTGTCTGTAAGATACATCCTCAACTGTCTGTAAGATACATCCTTATCTGTCTGTAAGATTTATCCTTAACTGTCTGTAAGATACATCCTTAACTGTCTGTAAGATACATCCTTAACTCTTCTTAAGATATATCCTTAACTGTCGATAAGATACATCCTTAACTGTCTGTAAGATACATCCTTAACTGTCGATAAGATACATCCCTAACTGTCTGTAAGATACATCCTTAACTCTTCGTAAGATACATCCTTAACTCTCGGTAAGTTACATCCTTAATTGTTTGTAAGATACATCCTTAACTGTCTGTAAAACACATCCTGAACTGTCTGTAAGAAACATCCTTAACTGTCTGGGAGATACATCCTTAACTGTCTGTAACATACATCCTTAACTGTCTGTAAGATACACCCTCACCTGTCTGTAAGATACATCCTTAACTGTCTGTAAGATATATCCTTAACTGTCTGTACGATACATCCTTAACTGTCTGTAAGATACATCCTTAACTGTGTGTAAGATACATCCTCAACTGTCTGTAAGATAGATCCTTAACTGTTTGTAAGATACATCCTTAACTGTCTGTAAAACACATCCTGAACTGTCTGTAAGAAACATCCTTAACTGTCTGGGAGATACATCCTTAACTGTCTGTAACATACATCCTTAACTGTCTGTAAGATACACCCTCAACTGTCTGTAAGATACATCCTTAACTGTCTGTAAGATATATCCTTAACTGTCTGTACGATACATCCTTAACTGTCTGTAAGATACATCCTTAACTGTGTGTAAGATACATCCTCAACTGTCTGTAAGATAGATCCTTAACTGTCTGTAAGATACATCCTCAACTGTCTGTAAGATACATCCTTATCTGTCTGTAAGATTTATCCTTAACTGTCTGTAAGATACATCCTTAACTGTCTGTAAGATACATCCTTAACTCTTCTTAAGATATATCCTTAACTGTCGATAAGATATATCCTCAACTGTCTGTAAGATACATCCTTAACTCTTCGTAAGATACATCCTTAACTCTCGGTAAGATACATCCTTGACTGTTTGTAAGATACATCCTTAACTGTCTGTAAAACACATCCTGAACTGTCTGTAAGAAACATCCTTAACTGTCTGGGAGATACATCCTTAACTGTCTGTAACATACATCCTTAACTGTCTGTAAGATACACCCTCAACTGTCTGTAAGATACATCCTCAACTGTCTGTAAGATATATCCTTAACTGTCTGTACGATACATCCTTAACTGTCTGTAAGATACATCCTTAACTGTGTGTAAGATACATCCTCAACTGTCTGTAAGATAGATCCTTAACTGTCTGTAAGATACATCCTCAACTGTCTGTAAGATACATCCTTATCTGTCTGGGAGATACATCCTTAACTGTCTGTAACATACATCCTTAACTGTCTTTAAGATACACCCTCAACTGTCTGTAAGATACATCCTTAACTGTCTGTAAGATATATCCTTAACTGTCTGTACGATACATCCTTAACTGTCTGTGAGATACATCCTTAACTGTGTGTAAGATACATCCTTAACTGTCCGTAAGATATATCCTTAACTGTCTGTACGATACATCCTTAACTGTCTGTAAGATACATCCTTAACTGTGTGTAAGATACATCCTCAACTGTCTGTAAGATAGATCCTTAACTGTCTGTAAGATACATCCTCAACTGTCTGTAAGATACATCCTTATCTGTCTGTAAGATTTATCCTTAACTGTCTGTAAGATACATCCTTAACTGTCTGTAAGATACATCCTTAACTCTTCTTAAGATATATCCTTAACTGTCGATAAGATACATCCTTAACTGTCTGTAAGATACATCCTTAACTGTCGATAAGATACATCCCTAACTGTCTGTAAGATACATCCTTAACTCTTCGTAAGATACATCCTTAACTCTCGGTAAGTTACATCCTTAATTGTTTGTAAGATACATCCTTAACTGTCTGTAAAACACATCCTGAACTGTCTGTAAGAAACATCCTTAACTGTCTGGGAGATACATCCTTAACTGTCTGTAACATACATCCTTAACTGTCTGTAAGATACACCCTCACCTGTCTGTAAGATACATCCTTAACTGTCTGTAAGATATATCCTTAACTGTCTGTACGATACATCCTTAACTGTCTGTAAGATACATCCTTAACTGTGTGTAAGATACATCCTCAACTGTCTGTAAGATAGATCCTTAACTGTTTGTAAGATACATCCTTAACTGTCTGTAAAACACATCCTGAACTGTCTGTAAGAAACATCCTCAACTGTCTGGGAGATACATCCTTAACTGTCTGTAACATACATCCTTAACTGTCTGTAAGATACACCCTCAACTGTCTGTAAGATACATCCTTAACTGTCTGTAAGATATATCCTTAACTGTCTGTACGATACATCCTTAACTGTCTGTAAGATACATCCTTAACTGTGTGTAAGATACATCCTCAACTGTCTGTAAGATAGATCCTTAACTGTCTGTAAGATACATCCTCAACTGTCTGTAAGATACATCCTTATCTGTCTGTAAGATTTATCCTTAACTGTCTGTAAGATACATCCTTAACTGTCTGTAAGATACATCCTTAACTCTTCTTAAGATATATCCTTAACTGTCGATAAGATATATCCTCAACTGTCTGTAAGATACATCCTTAACTCTTCGTAAGATACATCCTTAACTCTCGGTAAGATACATCCTTGACTGTTTGTAAGATACATCCTTAACTGTCTGTAAAACACATCCTGAACTGTCTGTAAGAAACATCCTTAACTGTCTGGGAGATACATCCTTAACTGTCTGTAACATACATCCTTAACTGTCTGTAAGATACACCCTCAACTGTCTGTAAGATACATCCTCAACTGTCTGTAAGATATATCCTTAACTGTCTGTACGATACATCCTTAACTGTCTGTAAGATACATCCTTAACTGTGTGTAAGATACATCCTCAACTGTCTGTAAGATAGATCCTTAACTGTCTGTAAGATACATCCTCAACTGTCTGTAAGATACATCCTTATCTGTCTGGGAGATACATCCTTAACTGTCTGTAACATACATCCTTAACTGTCTTTAAGATACACCCTCAACTGTCTGTAAGATACATCCTTAACTGTCTGTAAGATATATCCTTAACTGTCTGTACGATACATCCTTAACTGTCTGTGAGATACATCCTTAACTGTGTGTAAGATACATCCTTAACTGTCCGTAAGATATATCCTTAACTGTCTGTACGATACATCCTTAACTGTCTGTAAGATACATCCTTAACTGTGTGTAAGATACATCCTCAACTGTCTGTAAGATAGATCCTTAACTGTCTGTAAGATACATCCTCAACTGTCTGTAAGATACATCCTTATCTGTCTGTAAGATTTATCCTTAACTGTCTGTAAGATACATCCTTAACTGTCTGTAAGATACATCCTTAACTCTTCTTAAGATATATCCTTAACTGTCGATAAGATACATCCTTAACTGTCTGTAAGATACATCCTTAACTGTCGATAAGATACATCCCTAACTGTCTGTAAGATACATCCTTAACTCTTCGTAAGATACATCCTTAACTCTCGGTAAGTTACATCCTTAATTGTTTGTAAGATACATCCTTAACTGTCTGTAAAACACATCCTGAACTGTCTGTAAGAAACATCCTTAACTGTCTGGGAGATACATCCTTAACTGTCTGTAAGATACACCCTCACCTGTCTGTAAGATACATCCTTAACTGTCTGTAAGATATATCCTTAACTGTCTGTACGATACATCCTTAACTGTCTGTAAGATACATCCTTAACTGTGTGTAAGATACATCCTCAACTGTCTGTAAGATAGATCCTTAACTGTTTGTAAGATACATCCTTAACTGTCTGTAAAACACATCCTGAACTGTCTGTAAGAAACATCCTTAACTGTCTGGGAGATACATCCTTAACTGTCTGTAACATACATCCTTAACTGTCTGTAAGATACACCCTCAACTGTCTGTAAGATACATCCTTAACTGTCTGTAAGATATATCCTTAACTGTCTGTACGATACATCCTTAACTGTCTGTAAGATACATCCTTAACTGTGTGTAAGATACATCCTCAACTGTCTGTAAGATAGATCCTTAACTGTCTGTAAGATACATCCTCAACTGTCTGTAAGATACATCCTTATCTGTCTGTAAGATTTATCCTTAACTGTCTGTAAGATACATCCTTAACTGTCTGTAAGATACATCCTTAACTCTTCTTAAGATATATCCTTAACTGTCGATAAGATATATCCTCAACTGTCTGTAAGATACATCCTTAACTCTTCGTAAGATACATCCTTAACTCTCGGTAAGATACATCCTTGACTGTTTGTAAGATACATCCTTAACTGTCTGTAAAACACATCCTGAACTGTCTGTAAGAAACATCCTTAACTGTCTGGGAGATACATCCTTAACTGTCTGTAACATACATCCTTAACTGTCTGTAAGATACACCCTCAACTGTCTGTAAGATACATCCCCAACTGTCTGTAAGATATATCCTTAACTGTCTGTACGATACATCCTTAACTGTCTGTAAGATACATCCTTAACTGTGTGTAAGATACATCCTCAACTGTCTGTAAGATAGATCCTTAACTGTCTGTAAGATACATCCTCAACTGTCTGTAAGATACATCCTTATCTGTCTGGGAGATACATCCTTAACTGTCTGTAACATACATCCTTAACTGTCTTTAAGATACACCCTCAACTGTCTGTAAGATACATCCTTAACTGTCTGTAAGATATATCCTTAACTGTCTGTACGATACATCCTTAACTGTCTGTGAGATACATCCTTAACTGTGTGTAAGATACATCCTTAACTGTCCGTAAGATATATCCTTAACTGTCTGTACGATACATCCTTAACTGTCTGTAAGATACATCCTTAACTGTGTGTAAGATACATCCTCAACTGTCTGTAAGATAGATCCTTAACTGTCTGTAAGATACATCCTCAACTGTCTGTAAGATACATCCTTATCTGTCTGTAAGATTTATCCTTAACTGTCTGTAAGATACATCCTTAACTGTCTGTAAGATACATCCTTAACTCTTCTTAAGATATATCCTTAACTGTCGATAAGATACATCCTTAACTGTCTGTAAGATACATCCTTAACTGTCGATAAGATACATCCCTAACTGTCTGTAAGATACATCCTTAACTCTTCGTAAGATACATCCTTAACTCTCGGTAAGTTACATCCTTAATTGTTTGTAAGATACATCCTTAACTGTCTGTAAAACACATCCTGAACTGTCTGTAAGAAACATCCTTAACTGTCTGGGAGATACATCCTTAACTGTCTGTAACATACATCCTTAACTGTCTGTAAGATACACCCTCACCTGTCTGTAAGATACATCCTTAACTGTCTGTAAGATATATCCTTAACTGTCTGTACGATACATCCTTAACTGTCTGTAAGATACATCCTTAACTGTGTGTAAGATACATCCTCAACTGTCTGTAAGATAGATCCTTAACTGTTTGTAAGATACATCCTTAACTGTCTGTAAAACACATCCTGAACTGTCTGTAAGAAACATCCTTAACTGTCTGGGAGATACATCCTTAACTGTCTGTAACATACATCCTTAACTGTCTGTAAGATACACCCTCAACTGTCTGTAAGATACATCCTTAACTGTCTGTAAGATATATCCTTAACTGTCTGTACGATACATCCTTAACTGTCTGTAAGATACATCCTTAACTGTGTGTAAGATACATCCTCAACTGTCTGTAAGATAGATCCTTAACTGTCTGTAAGATACATCCTCAACTGTCTGTAAGATACATCCTTATCTGTCTGTAAGATTTATCCTTAACTGTCTGTAAGATACATCCTTAACTGTCTGTAAGATACATCCTTAACTCTTCTTAAGATATATCCTTAACTGTCGATAAGATATATCCTCAACTGTCTGTAAGATACATCCTTAACTCTTCGTAAGATACATCCTTAACTCTCGGTAAGATACATCCTTGACTGTTTGTAAGATACATCCTTAACTGTCTGTAAAACACATCCTGAACTGTCTGTAAGAAACATCCTTAACTGTCTGGGAGATACATCCTTAACTGTCTGTAACATACATCCTTAACTGTCTGTAAGATACACCCTCAACTGTCTGTAAGATACATCCTCAACTGTCTGTAAGATATATCCTTAACTGTCTGTACGATACATCCTTAACTGTCTGTAAGATACATCCTTAACTGTGTGTAAGATACATCCTCAACTGTCTGTAAGATAGATCCTTAACTGTCTGTAAGATACATCCTCAACTGTCTGTAAGATACATCCTTATCTGTCTGGGAGATACATCCTTAACTGTCTGTAACATACATCCTTAACTGTCTTTAAGATACACCCTCAACTGTCTGTAAGATACATCCTTAACTGTCTGTAAGATATATCCTTAACTGTCTGTACGATACATCCTTAACTGTCTGTGAGATACATCCTTAACTGTGTGTAAGATACATCCTTAACTGTCCGTAAGATATATCCTTAACTGTCTGTACGATACATCCTTAACTGTCTGTAAGATACATCCTTAACTGTGTGTAAGATACATCCTCAACTGTCTGTAAGATAGATCCTTAACTGTCTGTAAGATACATCCTCAACTGTCTGTAAGATACATCCTTATCTGTCTGTAAGATTTATCCTTAACTGTCTGTAAGATACATCCTTAACTGTCTGTAAGATACATCCTTAACTCTTCTTAAGATATATCCTTAACTGTCGATAAGATACATCCTTAACTGTCTGTAAGATACATCCTTAACTGTCGATAAGATACATCCCTAACTGTCTGTAAGATACATCCTTAACTCTTCGTAAGATACATCCTTAACTCTCGGTAAGTTACATCCTTAATTGTTTGTAAGATACATCCTTAACTGTCTGTAAAACACATCCTGAACTGTCTGTAAGAAACATCCTTAACTGTCTGGGAGATACATCCTTAACTGTCTGTAACATACATCCTTAACTGTCTGTAAGATACACCCTCACCTGTCTGTAAGATACATCCTTAACTGTCTGTAAGATATATCCTTAACTGTCTGTACGATACATCCTTAACTGTCTGTAAGATACATCCTTAACTGTGTGTAAGATACATCCTCAACTGTCTGTAAGATAGATCCTTAACTGTTTGTAAGATACATCCTTAACTGTCTGTAAAACACATCCTGAACTGTCTGTAAGAAACATCCTCAACTGTCTGGGAGATACATCCTTAACTGTCTGTAACATACATCCTTAACTGTCTGTAAGATACACCCTCAACTGTCTGTAAGATACATCCTTAACTGTCTGTAAGATATATCCTTAACTGTCTGTACGATACATCCTTAACTGTCTGTAAGATACATCCTTAACTGTGTGTAAGATACATCCTCAACTGTCTGTAAGATAGATCCTTAACTGTCTGTAAGATACATCCTCAACTGTCTGTAAGATACATCCTTATCTGTCTGTAAGATTTATCCTTAACTGTCTGTAAGATACATCCTTAACTGTCTGTAAGATACATCCTTAACTCTTCTTAAGATATATCCTTAACTGTCGATAAGATATATCCTCAACTGTCTGTAAGATACATCCTTAACTCTTCGTAAGATACATCCTTAACTCTCGGTAAGATACATCCTTGACTGTTTGTAAGATACATCCTTAACTGTCTGTAAAACACATCCTGAACTGTCTGTAAGAAACATCCTTAACTGTCTGGGAGATACATCCTTAACTGTCTGTAACATACATCCTTAACTGTCTGTAAGATACACCCTCAACTGTCTGTAAGATACATCCTCAACTGTCTGTAAGATATATCCTTAACTGTCTGTACGATACATCCTTAACTGTCTGTAAGATACATCCTTAACTGTGTGTAAGATACATCCTCAACTGTCTGTAAGATAGATCCTTAACTGTCTGTAAGATACATCCTCAACTGTCTGTAAGATACATCCTTATCTGTCTGGGAGATACATCCTTAACTGTCTGTAACATACATCCTTAACTGTCTTTAAGATACACCCTCAACTGTCTGTAAGATACATCCTTAACTGTCTGTAAGATATATCCTTAACTGTCTGTACGATACATCCTTAACTGTCTGTGAGATACATCCTTAACTGTGTGTAAGATACATCCTTAACTGTCCGTAAGATATATCCTTAACTGTCTGTACGATACATCCTTAACTGTCTGTAAGATACATCCTTAACTGTGTGTAAGATACATCCTCAACTGTCTGTAAGATAGATCCTTAACTGTCTGTAAGATACATCCTCAACTGTCTGTAAGATACATCCTTATCTGTCTGTAAGATTTATCCTTAACTGTCTGTAAGATACATCCTTAACTGTCTGTAAGATACATCCTTAACTCTTCTTAAGATATATCCTTAACTGTCGATAAGATACATCCTTAACTGTCTGTAAGATACATCCTTAACTGTCGATAAGATACATCCCTAACTGTCTGTAAGATACATCCTTAACTCTTCGTAAGATACATCCTTAACTCTCGGTAAGTTACATCCTTAATTGTTTGTAAGATACATCCTTAACTGTCTGTAAAACACATCCTGAACTGTCTGTAAGAAACATCCTTAACTGTCTGGGAGATACATCCTTAACTGTCTGTAACATACATCCTTAACTGTCTGTAAGATACACCCTCACCTGTCTGTAAGATACATCCTTAACTGTCTGTAAGATATATCCTTAACTGTCTGTACGATACATCCTTAACTGTCTGTAAGATACATCCTTAACTGTGTGTAAGATACATCCTCAACTGTCTGTAAGATAGATCCTTAACTGTTTGTAAGATACATCCTTAACTGTCTGTAAAACACATCCTGAACTGTCTGTAAGAAACATCCTTAACTGTCTGGGAGATACATCCTTAACTGTCTGTAACATACATCCTTAACTGTCTGTAAGATACACCCTCAACTGTCTGTAAGATACATCCTTAACTGTCTGTAAGATATATCCTTAACTGTCTGTACGATACATCCTTAACTGTCTGTAAGATACATCCTTAACTGTGTGTAAGATACATCCTCAACTGTCTGTAAGATAGATCCTTAACTGTCTGTAAGATACATCCTCAACTGTCTGTAAGATACATCCTTATCTGTCTGTAAGATTTATCCTTAACTGTCTGTAAGATACATCCTTAACTGTCTGTAAGATACATCCTTAACTCTTCTTAAGATATATCCTTAACTGTCGATAAGATATATCCTCAACTGTCTGTAAGATACATCCTTAACTCTTCGTAAGATACATCCTTAACTCTCGGTAAGATACATCCTTGACTGTTTGTAAGATACATCCTTAACTGTCTGTAAAACACATCCTGAACTGTCTGTAAGAAACATCCTTAACTGTCTGGGAGATACATCCTTAACTGTCTGTAACATACATCCTTAACTGTCTGTAAGATACACCCTCAACTGTCTGTAAGATACATCCTCAACTGTCTGTAAGATATATCCTTAACTGTCTGTACGATACATCCTTAACTGTCTGTAAGATACATCCTTAACTGTGTGTAAGATACATCCTCAACTGTCTGTAAGATAGATCCTTAACTGTCTGTAAGATACATCCTCAACTGTCTGTAAGATACATCCTTATCTGTCTGGGAGATACATCCTTAACTGTCTGTAACATACATCCTTAACTGTCTTTAAGATACACCCTCAACTGTCTGTAAGATACATCCTTAACTGTCTGTAAGATATATCCTTAACTGTCTGTACGATACATCCTTAACTGTCTGTGAGATACATCCTTAACTGTGTGTAAGATACATCCTTAACTGTCCGTAAGATATATCCTTAACTGTCTGTACGATACATCCTTAACTGTCTGTAAGATACATCCTTAACTGTGTGTAAGATACATCCTCAACTGTCTGTAAGATAGATCCTTAACTGTCTGTAAGATACATCCTCAACTGTCTGTAAGATACATCCTTATCTGTCTGTAAGATTTATCCTTAACTGTCTGTAAGATACATCCTTAACTGTCTGTAAGATACATCCTTAACTCTTCTTAAGATATATCCTTAACTGTCGATAAGATACATCCTTAACTGTCTGTAAGATACATCCTTAACTGTCGATAAGATACATCCCTAACTGTCTGTAAGATACATCCTTAACTCTTCGTAAGATACATCCTTAACTCTCGGTAAGTTACATCCTTAATTGTTTGTAAGATACATCCTTAACTGTCTGTAAAACACATCCTGAACTGTCTGTAAGAAACATCCTTAACTGTCTGGGAGATACATCCTTAACTGTCTGTAACATACATCCTTAACTGTCTGTAAGATACACCCTCACCTGTCTGTAAGATACATCCTTAACTGTCTGTAAGATATATCCTTAACTGTCTGTACGATACATCCTTAACTGTCTGTAAGATACATCCTTAACTGTGTGTAAGATACATCCTCAACTGTCTGTAAGATAGATCCTTAACTGTTTGTAAGATACATCCTTAACTGTCTGTAAAACACATCCTGAACTGTCTGTAAGAAACATCCTCAACTGTCTGGGAGATACATCCTTAACTGTCTGTAACATACATCCTTAACTGTCTGTAAGATACACCCTCAACTGTCTGTAAGATACATCCTTAACTGTCTGTAAGATATATCCTTAACTGTCTGTACGATACATCCTTAACTGTCTGTAAGATACATCCTTAACTGTGTGTAAGATACATCCTCAACTGTCTGTAAGATAGATCCTTAACTGTCTGTAAGATACATCCTCAACTGTCTGTAAGATACATCCTTATCTGTCTGTAAGATTTATCCTTAACTGTCTGTAAGATACATCCTTAACTGTCTGTAAGATACATCCTTAACTCTTCTTAAGATATATCCTTAACTGTCGATAAGATATATCCTCAACTGTCTGTAAGATACATCCTTAACTCTTCGTAAGATACATCCTTAACTCTCGGTAAGATACATCCTTGACTGTTTGTAAGATACATCCTTAACTGTCTGTAAAACACATCCTGAACTGTCTGTAAGAAACATCCTTAACTGTCTGGGAGATACATCCTTAACTGTCTGTAACATACATCCTTAACTGTCTGTAAGATACACCCTCAACTGTCTGTAAGATACATCCTCAACTGTCTGTAAGATATATCCTTAACTGTCTGTACGATACATCCTTAACTGTCTGTAAGATACATCCTTAACTGTGTGTAAGATACATCCTCAACTGTCTGTAAGATAGATCCTTAACTGTCTGTAAGATACATCCTCAACTGTCTGTAAGATACATCCTTATCTGTCTGGGAGATACATCCTTAACTGTCTGTAACATACATCCTTAACTGTCTTTAAGATACACCCTCAACTGTCTGTAAGATACATCCTTAACTGTCTGTAAGATATATCCTTAACTGTCTGTACGATACATCCTTAACTGTCTGTGAGATACATCCTTAACTGTGTGTAAGATACATCCTTAACTGTCCGTAAGATATATCCTTAACTGTCTGTACGATACATCCTTAACTGTCTGTAAGATACATCCTTAACTGTGTGTAAGATACATCCTCAACTGTCTGTAAGATAGATCCTTAACTGTCTGTAAGATACATCCTCAACTGTCTGTAAGATACATCCTTATCTGTCTGTAAGATTTATCCTTAACTGTCTGTAAGATACATCCTTAACTGTCTGTAAGATACATCCTTAACTCTTCTTAAGATATATCCTTAACTGTCGATAAGATACATCCTTAACTGTCTGTAAGATACATCCTTAACTGTCGATAAGATACATCCCTAACTGTCTGTAAGATACATCCTTAACTCTTCGTAAGATACATCCTTAACTCTCGGTAAGTTACATCCTTAATTGTTTGTAAGATACATCCTTAACTGTCTGTAAAACACATCCTGAACTGTCTGTAAGAAACATCCTTAACTGTCTGGGAGATACATCCTTAACTGTCTGTAACATACATCCTTAACTGTCTGTAAGATACACCCTCACCTGTCTGTAAGATACATCCTTAACTGTCTGTAAGATATATCCTTAACTGTCTGTACGATACATCCTTAACTGTCTGTAAGATACATCCTTAACTGTGTGTAAGATACATCCTCAACTGTCTGTAAGATAGATCCTTAACTGTCTGTAAGATACATCCTCAACTGTCTGTAAGATACATCCTTATCTGTCTGTAAGATATATCCTTAACTGTCTGTACGATACATCCTTAACTGTCTGTAAGATACATCCTTAACTGTTTGTAAGATACATCCTTAACTCTTCTTAAGATATATCCTTAACTGTCGATAAGATACATCCTTAACTGTCTGTAAGATACATCCTTAACTCTTCGTAAGATACATCCTTAACTCTCGGTAAGATACATCCTTAACTGTTTGTCAGATACATCCTTAACTGTCTGTAAAACACATCCTGAACTGTCTGTAAGAAACATCCGTAACTGTCTGGGAGATACATCCTTAACTGTCTGTAACATACATCCTTAACTGTCTGTAAGATACACCCTCAACTGTCTGTAAGATACATCCTTAACTGTCTGTAAGATATATCCTTAACTGTCTGTACGATACATCCTTAACTGTCTGTAAGATACATCCTTAACTGTGTGTAAGATACATCCTCAACTGTCTGTAAGATAGATCCTTAACTGTCTGTAAGATACATCCTCAACTGTCTGTAAGATACATCCTTATCTGTCTGTAAGATTTATCCTTAACTGTCTGTAAGATACATCCTTAACTGTCTGTAAGATACATCCTTAACTCTTCTTAAGATATATCCTTAACTGTCGATAAGATACATCCTTAACTGTCTGTAAGATACATCCTTAACTGTCGATAAGATACATCCTTAACTGTCTGTAAGATACATCCTTAACTCTTCGTAAGATACATCCTTAACTCTCGGTAAGATACATCCTTAACTGTTTGTAAGATACATCCTTAACTGTCTGTAAAACACATCCTGAACTGTCTGTAAGAAACATCCTTAACTGTCTGTAAGATATATCCTTAACTGTCTGTACGATACATCCTTAACTGTCTGTAAGATACATGCTTAACTGTTTGTAAGATACATCCTTATCTGTCTGTAAGATATATCCTTAACTGTCTGTAAGATACATCCTTAACTGTCTGTAAGATACATCCTTAACTGTGTGTAAGATACATCCTCAAATGTCTGTAAGATACATCCTTAACTGTCTGTAAGATACATCCTTAACTGTCCGTAAAATACATCCTTAACTGTCTGTAAGATACATCCTTAACTGTCTGTAACATACATCCTTAACTGCCTGTAAGATACATCCTTAACTGTCTGTAAGATACATCCTTAACTGTCTGTAAGATACATCCTTAACTCTTCTTAAGAAATATCCTTAACTGTCGATAAGATACATCCTTAACTGTCTGTAAGATACATCCTTAACTCTTCGTAAGATACATCCTTAACTCTCGGTAAGATACATCCTTAACTGTTTGTAAGATATATCCTTAACTGTCTGTAAAACACATCCTGAACCGTCTATAAGAAACATCCTTAACTGTCTGGGAGATACATCCTTAACTGTCTGTAACATACATCCTTAACTGTCTGTAAGATACATCCTCAACTGTCTGCAAGATACATCCTTAACTGTCTGTAAGATATATCCTTAACTGTCTGTAAGATACATCCTTAACTGTCTGTAAGATACATCCTTAACTCTTCGTAAGAGACATCCTTAACTGTCTGTAAGATACATCCTTAACTCTCGGTAAGATACATCCTTAACTGTTTGTAAGATACATCCTTAACTGTCTGTAAAACACATCCTGAACTGTCTGTAAGAAACATCCTTAACTGTCTGGGAGATACATCCTTAACTGTCTGTAACATACATCCTTAACTGTCTGTAAGATACACCCTCAACTGTCTGTAAGATACATCCTTAACTGTCTGTAAGATATATCCTTAACTGTCTGTACGATACATCCTTCACTGTCTGTAAGATACATCCTTAACTGTGTGTAAGATACATCCTCAACTGTCTGTAAGATAGATCCTTAACTGTTTGTAAGATACATCCTTAACTGTCTGTAAAACACATCCTGAACTGTCTGTAAGAAACATCCTTAACTGTCTGGGGGATACATCCTTAACTGTCTGTAACATACATCCTTAACTGTCTGTAAGATACACCCTCAACTGTCTGTAAGATACATCCTTAACTGTCTGTAAGATATATCCTTAACTGTCTGTACGATACATCCTTAACTGTCTGTAAGATACATCCTTAACTGTGTGTAAGATACATCCTCAACTGTCTGTAAGATAGATCCTTAACTGTCTGTAAGATACATCCTCAACTGTCTGTAAGATACATCCTTATCTGTCTGTAAGATTTATCCTTAACTGTCTGTAAGATACATCCTTAACTGTCTGTAAGATACATCCTTAACTCTTCTTAAGATATATCCTTAACTGTCGATAAGATATATCCTCAACTGTCTGTAAGATACATCCTTAACTCTTCGTAAGATACATCCTTAACTCTCGGTAAGATACATCCTTGACTGTTTGTAAGATACATCCTTAACTGTCTGTAAAACACATCCTGAACTGTCTGTAAGAAACATCCTTAACTGTGTGGGAGATACATCCTTAACTGTCTGTAACATACATCCTTAACTGTCTGTAAGATACACCCTCAACTGTCTGTAAGATACATCCTTAACTGTCTGTAAGATATATCCTTAACTGTCTGTACGATACATCCTTAACTGTCTGTAAGATACATCCTTAACTGTGTGTAAGATACATCCTCAAATGTCTGTAAGATACATCCTTAACTGTCTGTAAGATACATCCTTAACTGTCCGTAAAATACATCCTTAACTGTCTGCAAGATACATCCTTAACTGTCTGTAACATACATCCTTAACTGCCTGTAAGATACATCCTTAACTGTCTGTAAGATACATCCTTAACTGTCTGTAAGATACATCCTTAACTCTTCTTAAGATATATCCTTAACTGTCAATAAGATACATCCTTAACTGTCTGTAAGATACATCCTTAACTCTTCGTAAGATACATCCTTAACTCTCGGTAAGATACATCCTTAACTGTTTGTAAGATATATCCTTAACTGTCTGTAAAACACATCCTGAACTGTCTATAAGAAACATCCTTAACTGTCTGGGAGATACATCCTTAACTGTCTGTAACATACATCCTTAACTGTCTGTAAGATACATCCTCAACTGTCTGCAAGATACATCCTTAACTGTCTGTAAGATATATCCTTAACTGTCTGTAAGATACATCCTTAACTGTCTGTAAGATACATCCTTAACTCTTCGTAAGATACATCCTTAACTGTCTGTAAGATAGATCCTTAACTGTCTGTAAGACACATCCTCAACTGTATGTAAGACACATCTTTAACTGTCCATAAAATACATCCTTAACTGTCTGTAAGATACATCCTTAACTGTCTGTAAGATACATCCTTAACTGTCTATAAGATACATTCTTAACTGTGTGTAAGATACATCCTCAACTGTCTGTAAGATACATCCTTAGCAGTCTGTAAGATACATCCTTAACTGTCTATAAGATACATTCTTAACTGTGTGTAAGATACATCCTCAACTGTCTGTAAGATACATCCTTAGCAGTCTGTAAGATACATCCTTAACTTTCGATAAGATACATCCTTAACTGTCTGTAACATACATCCTTAACTGTCTGTAAGATACACCCTCAACTGTCTGTAAGATACATCCTTAACTGTCTGTAAGATATATCCTTAACTGTCTGTACGATACATCCTTAACTGTCTGTAAGATACATCCTTAACTGTGTGTAAGATACATCCTCAACTCTCTGTAAGATAGATCCTTAACTGTCTGTAAGATACATCCTCAACTGTCTGTAAGATACATCCTTATCTGTCTGTAAGATTTATCCTTAACTGTCTGTAAGATACATCCTTAACTGTCTGTAAGATACATCCTTAATTCTTCTTAAGATATATCCTTAACTGTCGATAAGATACATCCTTAACTGTCTGTAAGATACATCCTTAACTGTCGATAAGATACATCCTTAACTGTCTGTAAGATACATCCTTAACTCTTCGTAAGATACATCCTTAACTCTCGGTAAGTTACATCCTTAATTGTTTGTAAGATACATCCTTAACTGTCTGTAAAACACATCCTGAACTGTCTGTAAGAAACATCCTTAACTGTCTGGGAGATACATCCTTAACTGTCTGTAACATACATCCTTAACTGTCTGTAAGATACACCCTCAACTGTCTGTAAGATACATCCTTAACTGTCTGTAAGATATATCCTTAACTGTCAGTACGATACATCCTTAACTGTCTGTAAGATACATCCTTAACTGTGTGTAAGATACATCCTCAACTGTCTGTAAGATAGATCCTTAACTGTCTGTAAGATACATCCTCAACTGTCTGTAAGATACATCCTTATCTGTCTGTAAGATATATCCTTAACTGTCTGTACGATACATCCTTAACTGTCTGTAAGATACATCCTTAACTGTTTGTAAGATACATCCTTAACTCTTCTTAATATATATCCTTAACTGTCGATAAGATACATCCTTAACTGTCTGTAAGATACATCCTTAACTCTTCGTAAGATACATCCTTAACTCTCGGTAAGATACATCCTTAACTGTTTTTAAGACACATCCTTAACTGTCTGTAAAACACATCCTGAACTGTCTGTAAGAAACATCCTTAACTGTCTGGGAGATACATCCTTAACTGTCTGTAACATACATCCTTAACTGTCTGTAAGATACACCCTCAACTGTCTGTAAGATACATCCTTAACTGTCTGTAAGATATATCCTTAACTGTCTGTACGATACATCCTTAACTGTCTGTAAGATACATCCTTAACTGTGTGTAAGATACATCCTCAACTGTCTGTAAGATAGATCCTTAACTGTCTGTAAGATACATCCTCAACTGTCTGTAAGATACATCCTTATCTGTCTGTAAGATTTATCCTTAACTGTCTGTAAGATACATCCTTAACTGTCTGTAAGATACATCCTTAACTCTTCTTAAGATATATCCTTAACTGTCGATAAGATACATCCTTAACTGTCTGTAAGATACATCCTTAACTGTCGATAAGATACATCCTTAACTGTCTGTAACATACATCCTTAACTGTCTGTAAGATACACCCTCAACTGTCTGTAAGATACATCCTTAACTGTCTGTAAGATATATCCTTAACTGTCTGTACGATACATCCTTAACTGTCTGTAAGATACATCCTTAACTGTGTGTAAGATACATCCTCAACTGTCTGTAAGATAGATCCTTAACTGTCTGTAAGATACATCCTCAACTGTCTGTAAGATACATCCTTATCTGTCTGTAAGATATATCCTTAACTGTCTGTAAGATACATCCTTAACTGTCTGTAAGATACATCCTTAACTGTGTGTAAGATACATCCTCAAATGTCTGTAAGATACATCCTTAACTGTCTGTAAGATACATCCTTAACTGTCCGTAAAATACATCCTTAACTGTCTGCAAGATACATCCTTAACTGTCTGTAACATACATCCTTAACTGCCTGTAAGATACATCCTTAACTGTCTGTAAGATACATCCTTAACTGTCTGTAAGATACATCCTTAACTCTTCTTAAGATATATCCTTAACTGTCAATAAGATACATCCTTAACTGTCTGTAAGATACATCCTTAACTCTTCGTAAGATACATCCTTAACTCTCGGTAAGATACATCCTTAACTGTTTGTAAGATATATCCTTAACTGTCTGTAAAACACATCCTGAACTGTCTATAAGAAACATCCTTAACTGTCTGGGAGATACATCCTTAACTGTCTGTAACATACATCCTTAACTGTCTGTAAGATACATCCTCAACTGTCTGCAAGATACATCCTTAACTGTCTGTAAGATATATCCTTAACTGTCTGTAAGATACATCCTTAACTGTCTGTAAGATACATCCTTAACTCTTCCTAAGATACATCCTTAACTGTCTGTAAGATACATCCTTAACTCTCGGTAAGATACATCCTTAACTGTTTGTAAGATACATCCTTAACTGTCTGTAAAACACATCCTGAACTGTCTGTAAGAAACATCCTTAACTGTCTGGGAGATACATCCTTAACTGTCTGTAACATACATCCTTAACTGTCTGTAAGATACACCCTCAACTGTCTGTAAGATACATCCTTAACTGTCTGTAAGATATATCCTTAACTGTCTGTACGATACATCCTTAACTGTCTGTAAGATACATCCTTAACTGTGTGTAAGATACATCCTCAACTGTCTGTAAGATAGATCCTTAACTGTCTGTAAGATACATCCTCAACTGTCTGTAAGATACATCCTTATCTGTCTGTAAGATTTATCCTTAACTGTCTGTAAGATACATCCTTAACTGTCTGTAAGATACATCCTTAACTGTCTGTAAGATACATCCTTAACTGTGTGTAAGATACATCCTCAAATGTCTGTAAGATACATCCTTAACTGTCTGTAAGATACATCCTTAACTGTCCGTAAAATACATCCTTAACTGTCTGTAAGATACATCCTTAACTGTCTGTAAGATACATCCTTAACTGTCTGTAACATACATCTTTAACTGCCTGTAAGATACATCCTTAACTGTCTGTAAGATACATCCTTAACTGTCTGTAAGATACATCCTTAACTCTTCTTAAGATATATCCTTAACTGTCGATAAGATACATCCTTAACTGTCTGTAAGATATATCCTTAACTGTCTGTACGATACATCCTTAACTGTCTGTAAGATACATCCTTAACTGTTTGTAAGATACATCCTTAACTCTTCTTAAGATATATCCTTAACTGTCGATAAGATACATCCTTAACTGTCTGTAAGATACATCCTTAACTCTTCGTAAGATACATCCTTAACTCTCGGTAAGATACATCCTTAACTGTTTTTAAGATACATCCTTAACTGTCTGTAAAACACATCCTGAACTGTCTGTAAGAAACATCCTTAACTGTCTGGGAGATACATCCTTAACTGTCTGTAACATACATCCTTAACTGTCTGTAAGATACACCCTCAACTGTCTGTAAGATACATCCTTAACTGTCTGTAACATACATCCTTAACTGCCTGTAAGATACATCCTTAACTGTCTGTAAGATACATCCTTAACTGTCTGTAAGATACATCCTTAACTCTTCTTAAGATATATCCTTAACTGTCAATAAGATACATCCTTAACTGTCTGTAAGATACATCCTTAACTCTTCGTAAGATACATCCTTAACTCTCGGTAAGATACATCCTTAACTGTTTGTAAGATATATCCTTAACTGTCTGTAAAACACATCCTGAACTGTCTATAAGAAACATCCTTAACTGTCTGGGAGATACATCCTTAACTGTCTGTAACATACATCCTTAACTGTCTGTAAGATACATCCTCAACTGTCTGCAAGATACATCCTTAACTGTCTGTAAGATATATCCTTAACTGTCTGTAAGATACATCCTTAACTGTCTGTAAGATACATCCTTAACTCTTCGTAAGATACATCCTTAACTGTCTGTAAGATACATCCTTAACTCTCGGTAAGATACATCCTTAACTGTTTGTAAGATACATCCTTAACTGTCTGTAAAACACATCCTGAACTGTCTGTAAGAAACATCCTTAACTGTCTGGGAGATACATCCTTAACTGTCTGTAACATACATCCTTAACTGTCTGTAAGATACACCCTCAACTGTCTGTAAGATACATCCTTAACTGTCTGTAAGATATATCCTTAACTGTCTGTACGATACATCCTTAACTGTCTGTAAGATACATCCTTAACTGTGTGTAAGATACATCCTCAACTGTCTGTAAGATAGATCCTTAACTGTCTGTAAGATACATCCTCAACTGTCTGTAAGATACATCCTTATCTGTCTGTAAGATTTATCCTTAACTGTCTGTAAGATACATCCTTAACTGTCTGTAAGATACATCCTTAACTGTCTGTAAGATACATCCTTAACTGTGTGTAAGATACATCCTCAAATGTCTGTAAGATACATCCTTAACTGTCTGTAAGATACATCCTTAACTGTCCGTAAAATACATCCTTAACTGTCTGTAAGATACATCCTTAACTGTCTGTAAGATACATCCTTAACTGTCTGTAACATACATCTTTAACTGCCTGTAAGATACATCCTTAACTGTCTGTAAGATACATCCTTAACTGTCTGTAAGATACATCCTTAACTCTTCTTAAGATATATCCTTAACTGTCGATAAGATACATCCTTAACTGTCTGTAAGATATATCCTTAACTGTCTGTACGATACATCCTTAACTGTCTGTAAGATACATCCTTAACTGTTTGTAAGATACATCCTTAACTCTTCTTAAGATATATCCTTAACTGTCGATAAGATACATCCTTAACTGTCTGTAAGATACATCCTTAACTCTTCGTAAGATACATCCTTAACTCTCGGTAAGATACATCCTTAACTGTTTTTAAGATACATCCTTAACTGTCTGTAAAACACATCCTGAACTGTCTGTAAGAAACATCCTTAACTGTCTGGGAGATACATCCTTAACTGTCTGTAACATACATCCTTAACTGTCTGTAAGATACACCCTCAACTGTCTGTAAGATACATCCTTAACTGTCTGTAAGATATATCCTTAACTGTCTGTACGATACATCCTTAACTGTCTGTAAGATACATCCTTAACTGTGTGTAAGATACATCCTCAACTGTCTGTAAGATAGATCCTTAACTGTCTGTAAGATACATCCTCAACTGTCTGTAAGATACATCCTTATCTGTCTGTAAGATTTATCCTTAACTGTCTGTAAGATACATCCTTAACTGTCTGTAAGATACATCCTTAACTCTTCTTAAGATATATCCTTAACTGTCGATAAGATACATCCTTAACTGTCTGTAAGATACATCCTTAACTGTCGATAAGATACATCCTTAACTGTCTGTAACATACATCCTTAACTGTCTGTAAGATACACCCTCAACTGTCTGTAAGATACATCCTTAACTGTCTGTAAGATATATCCTTAACTGTCTGTACGATACATCCTTAACTGTCCGTAAAATACATCCTTAACTGTCTGTAAGATACATCCTTAACTGTCTGTAAGATACATCCTTAACTGTCTGTAACATACATCTTTAACTGCCTGTAAGATACATCCTTAACTGTCTGTAAGATACATCCTTAACTGTCTGTAAGATACATCCTTAACTCTTCTTAAGATATATCCTTAACTGTCGATAAGATACATCCTTAACTGTCTGTAAGATATATCCTTAACTGTCTGTACGATACATCCTTAACTGTCTGTAAGATACATCCTTAACTGTTTGTAAGATACATCCTTAACTCTTCTTAAGATATATCCTTAACTGTCGATAAGATACATCCTTAACTGTCTGTAAGATACATCCTTAACTCTTCGTAAGATACATCCTTAACTCTCGGTAAGATACATCCTTAACTGTTTTTAAGATACATCCTTAACTGTCTGTAAAACACATCCTGAACTGTCTGTAAGAAACATCCTTAACTGTCTGGGAGATACATCCTTAACTGTCTGTAACATACATCCTTAACTGTCTGTAAGATACACCCTCAACTGTCTGTAAGATACATCCTTAACTGTCTGTAAGATACATCCTTAACTCTTCTTAAGATATATCCTTAACTGTCAATAAGATACATCCTTAACTGTCTGTAAGATACATCCTTAACTCTTCGTAAGATACATCCTTAACTCTCGGTAAGATACATCCTTAACTGTTTGTAAGATATATCCTTAACTGTCTGTAAAACACATCCTGAACTGTCTATAAGAAACATCCTTAACTGTCTGGGAGATACATCCTTAACTGTCTGTAACATACATCCTTAACTGTCTGTAAGATACATCCTCAACTGTCTGCAAGATACATCCTTAACTGTCTGTAAGATATATCCTTAACTGTCTGTAAGATACATCCTTAACTGTCTGTAAGATACATCCTTAACTCTTCGTAAGATACATCCTTAACTGTCTGTAAGATACATCCTTAACTCTCGGTAAGATACATCCTTAACTGTTTGTAAGATACATCCTTAACTGTCTGTAAAACACATCCTGAACTGTCTGTAAGAAACATCCTTAACTGTCTGGGAGATACATCCTTAACTGTCTGTAAGATACATCCTTAACTGTGTGTAAGATACATCCTCAAATGTCTGTAAGATACATCCTTAACTGTCTGTAAGATACATCCTTAACTGTCTGTAAGATACATCCTTAACTGTCTGTAAGATACATCCTTAACTGTGTGTAAGATACATCCTCAAATGTCTGTAAGATACATCCTTAACTGTCTGTAAGATACATCCTTAACTGTCCGTAAAATACATCCTTAACTGTCTGTAAGATACATCCTTAACTGTCCGTAAAATACATCCTTAACTGTCTGTAAGATACATCCTTAACTGTCTGTAAGATACATCCTTAACTGTCTGTAAGATACATCCTTAACTCTTCTTAAGATATATCCTTAACTGTCGATAAGATACATCCTTAACTGTCTGTAAGATACATCCTTAACTGTCGATAAGATACATCCTTAACTGTCTGTAAGATACATCCTTAACTCTTCGTAAGATACATCCTTAACTCTCGGTAAGATACATCCTTAACTGTTTGTAAGATACATCCTTAACTGTCTGTAAAACACATCCTGAACTGTCTGTAAGAAATATCCTTAACTGTCTGGGAGATACATCCTTAACTGTCTGTAACATACATCCTTAACTGTCTGTAAGATACACCCTCAACTGTCTGTAAAATACATCCTTAACTGTCTGTAAGATATATCCTTAACTGTCTGTACGATACATCCTTAACTGTCTGTAAGATACATCCTTAACTGTGTGTAATATACATCCTCAACTGTCTGTAAGATAGATCCTTAACTGTCTGTAAGATACATCCTCAACTGTCTGTAAGATACATCCTTATCTGTCTGTAAGATATATCCTCAACTGTCTGTAAGATACATCCTTATCTGTCTGTAAGATTTATCCTTAACTGTCTGTAAGATACATCCTTAACTGTCTGTAAGATACATCCTTAACTGTCTGTAAGATACATCCTTAACTGTGTGTAAGATACATCCTCAAATGTCTGTAAGATACATCCTTAACTGTCTGTAAGATACATCCTTAACTGTCCGTAAAATACATCCTTAACTGTCTGTAAGATACATCCTTAACTGTCTGTAACATACATCTTTAACTGCCTGTAAGATACATCCTTAACTGTCTGTAAGATACATCCTTAACTGTCTGTAAGATACATCCTTAACTCTTCTTAAGATATATCCTTAACTGTCGATAAGATACATCCTTAACTGTCTGTAAGATACATCCTTAACTGTCGATAAGATACATCCTTAACTGTCTGTAAGATACATCCTTAACTCTTCGTAAGATACATCCTTAACTCTCGGTAAGATACATCCTTAACTGTTTGTAAGATACATCCTTAACTGTCTGTAAAACACATCCTGAACTGTCTGTAAGAAATATCCTTAACTGTCTGGGAGATACATCCTTAACTGTCTGTAACATACATCCTTAACTGTCTGTAAGATACACCCTCAACTGTCTGTAAAATACATCCTTAACTGTCTGTAAGATATATCCTTAACTGTCTGTACGATACATCCTTAACTGTCTGTAAGATACATCCTTAACTGTGTGTAATATACATCCTCAACTGTCTGTAAGATAGATCCTTAACTGTCTGTAAGATACATCCTCAACTGTCTGTAAGATACATCCTTATCTGTCTGTAAGATATATCCTTAACTGTCTGTAAGATACATCCTTAACTGTCTGTAAGATACATCCTTAACTGTGTGTAAAATACGTCCTCAAATGTCTGTAAGATACACCCTTAACTGTCTGTAAGATACATCCTTAACTGTCCGTAAAATACATCCTTAACTGTCTGTAAGATACACCCTCAACTGTCTGTAAAATACATCCTTAACTCTCGGTAAGATACATCCTTAACTGCCTGTAAGATACATCCTTAACTGTCTGTAAGATACATCCTTAACTGTCTGTAAGATACATCCTTAACTCTTCTTAAGATATATCCTTAACTGTCGATAAGATACATCCTTAACTGTCTGTAAGATACATCCTTAACTCTTCGTAAGATACATCCTTAACTCTTGGTAAGATACATCCTTAACTGTTTGTAAGATATATCCTTAACTGTCTGTAAAACACATCCTGAACTGTCTATAAGAAACATCTTTAACTGTCTGGGAGATACATCCTTAACTGTCTGTAACATACATCCTTAACTGTCTGTAAGATACATCCTCAACTGTCTGCAAGATACATCCTCAACTGTCTGTAAGATAGATCCTTAACTGTCTGTAAGACACATCCTCAACTGTATGTAAGACACATCCTTAACTGTCTGTAAGATACATCCTTAACTGTCTGTAAGATACATCCTTAACTGTCTGTAAGATACATCCTTAACTCTTCTTAAGATATATCCTTAACTGTCTGTAACATACATCTTTAACTGCCTGTAAGATACATCCTTAACTGTCTGTAAGATACATCCTTAACTGTCTGTAAGATACATCCTTAACTCTTCTTAAGATATATCCTTAACTGTCGATAAGATACATCCTTAACTGTCTGTAAGATACATCCTTAACTGTCGATAAGATACATCCTTAACTGTCTGTAAGATACATCCTTAACTCTTCGTAAGATACATCCTTAACTCTCGGTAAGATACATCCTTAACTGTTTGTAAGATACATCCTTAACTGTCTGTAAAACACATCCTGAACTGTCTGTAAGAAATATCCTTAACTGTCTGGGAGATACATCCTTAACTGTCTGTAACATACATCCTTAACTGTCTGTAAGATACACCCTCAACTGTCTGTAAGATACATCCTTAACTGTCTGTAAGATATATCCTTAACTGTCTGTACGATACATCCTTAACTGTCTGTAAGATACATCCTTAACTGTGTGTAATATACATCCTCAACTGTCTGTAAGATAGATCCTTAACTGTCTGTAAGATACATCCTCAACTGTCTGTAAGATACATCCTTATCTGTCTGTAAGATATATCCTTAACTGTCTGTAAGATACATCCTTAACTGTCTGTAAGATACATCCTTAACGGTGTGTAAGATATATCCTTAACTGTCGATAAGATACATCCTTAACTGTCTGTAAGATACATCCTTAACTGTCGATAAGATACATCCTTAACTGTCTGTAACATACATCCTTAACTGTCTGTAAGATACACCCTCAACTGTCTGTAAGATACATCCTTAACTGTCTGTAAGATATATCCTTAACTGTCTGTACGATACATCCTTAACTGTCTGTAAGATACATCCTTAACTGTGTGTAAGATACATCCTCAACTGTCTGTAAGATAGATCCTTAACTGTCTGTAAGATACATCCTCAACTGTCTGTAAGATACATCCTTATCTGTCTGTAAGATATATCCTTAACTGTCTGTAAGATACATCCTTAACTGTCTGTAAGATACATCCTTAACTGTGTGTAAGATACATCCTCAAATGTCTGTAAGATACATCCTTAACTGTCTGTAAGATACATCCTTAACTGTCCGTAAAATACATCCTTAACTGTCTGCAAGATACATCCTTAACTGTCTGTAACATACATCCTTAACTGCCTGTAAGATACATCCTTAACTGTCTGTAAGATACATCCTTAACTGTCTGTAAGATACATCCTTAACTCTTCTTAAGATATATCCTTAACTGTCAATAAGATACATCCTTAACTGTCTGTAAGATACATCCTTAACTCTTCGTAAGATACATCCTTAACTCTCGGTAAGATACATCCTTAACTGTTTGTAAGATATATCCTTAACTGTCTGTAAAACACATCCTGAACTGTCTATAAGAAACATCCTTAACTGTCTGGGAGATACATCCTTAACTGTCTGTAACATACATCCTTAACTGTCTGTAAGATACATCCTCAACTGTCTGCAAGATACATCCTTAACTGTCTGTAAGATATATCCTTAACTGTCTGTAAGATACATCCTTAACTGTCTGTAAGATACCTCCCTAACTCTTCGTAAGATACATCCTTAACTGTCTGTAAGATACATCCTTAACTCTCGGTAAGATACATCCTTAACTGTTTGTAAGATACATCCTTAACTGTCTGTAAAACACATCCTGAACTGTCTGTAAGAAACATCCTTAACTGTCTGGGAGATACATCCTTAACTGTCTGTAACATACATCCTTAACTGTCTGTAAGATACACCCTCAACTGTCTGTAAGATACATCCTTAACTGTCTGTAAGATATATCCTTAACTGTCTGTACGATACATCCTTAACTGTCTGTAAGATACATCCTTAACTGTGTGTAAGATACATCCTCAACTGTCTGTAAGATAGATCCTTAACTGTCTGTAAGATACATCCTCAACTGTCTGTAAGATACATCCTTATCTGTCTGTAAGATTTATCCTTAACTGTCTGTAAGATACATCCTTAACTGTCTGTAAGATACATCCTTAACTCTTCTTAAGATATATCCTTAACTGTGTGTAAGATACATCCTCAACTGTCTGTAAGATATATCCTTAACTGTCTGTAACATACATCTTTAACTGCCTGTAAGATACATCCTTAACTGTCTGTAAGATACATCCTTAACTGTCTGTAAGATACATCCTTAACTCTTCTTAAGATATATCCTTAACTGTCGATAAGATACATCCTTAACTGTCTGTAAGATATATCCTTAACTGTCTGTACGATACATCCTTAACTGTCTGTAAGATACATCCTTAACTGTTTGTAAGATACATCCTTAACTCTTCTTAAGATATATCCTTAACTGTCGATAAGATACATCCTTAACTGTCTGTAAGATACATCCTTAACTCTTCGTAAGATACATCCTTAACTCTCGGTAAGATACATCCTTAACTGTTTTTAAGATACATCCTTAACTGTCTGTAAAACACATCCTGAACTGTCTGTAAGAAACATCCTTAACTGTCTGGGAGATACATCCTTAACTGTCTGTAACATACATCCTTAACTGTCTGTAAGATACACCCTCAACTGTCTGTAAGATACATCCTTAACTGTCTGTAAGATATATCCTTAACTGTCTGTACGATACATCCTTAACTGTCTGTAAGATACATCCTTAACTGTGTGTAAGATACATCCTCAACTGTCTGTAAGATAGATCCTTAACTGTCTGTAAGATACATCCTCAACTGTCTGTAAGATACATCCTTATCTGTCTGTAAGATTTATCCTTAACTGTCTGTAACATACATCCTTAACTGTCTGGGAGATACATCCTTAACTGTCTGTAACATACATCCTTAACTGTCTGTAAGATACATCCTTAACTCTTCTTAAGATATATCCTTAACTGTCAATAAGATACATCCTTAACTGTCTGTAAGATACATCCTTAACCCTTCGTAAGATACATCCTTAACTCTCGGTAAGATACATCCTTAACTGTTTGTAAGATATATCCTTAACTGTCTGTAAAACACATCCTGAACTGTCTATAAGAAACATCCTTAACTGTCTGGGAGATACATCCTTAACTGTCTGTAACATACATCCTTAACTGTCTGTAAGATACATCCTCAACTGTCTGCAAGATACATCCTTAACTGTCTGTAAGATATATCCTTAACTGTCTGTAAGATACATCCTTAACTGTCTGTAAGATACCTCCCTAACTCTTCGTAAGATACATCCTTAACTGTCTGTAAGATACATCCTTAACTCTCGGTAAGATACATCCTTAACTGTTTGTAAGATACATCCTTAACTGTCTGTAAAACACATCCTGAACTGTCTGTAAGAAACATCCTTAACTGTCTGGGAGATACATCCTTAACTGTCTGTAACATACATCCTTAACTGTCTGTAAGATACACCCTCAACTGTCTGTAAGATACATCCTTAACTGTCTGTAAGATATATCCTTAACTGTCTGTACGATACATCCTTAACTGTCTGTAAGATACATCCTTAACTGTGTGTAAGATACATCCTCAACTGTCTGTAAGATAGATCCTTAACTGTCTGTAAGATACATCCTCAACTGTCTGTAAGATACATCCTTATCTGTCTGTAAGATTTATCCTTAACTGTCTGTAAGATACATCCTTAACTGTCTGTAAGATACATCCTTAACTGTCTGTAAGATACATCCTTAACTGTCTGTAAGATACATCCTTAACTCTTCTTAAGATATATCCTTAACTGTCAATAAGATACATCCTTAACTGTCTGTAAGATACATCCTTAACCCTTCGTAAGATACATCCTTAACTCTCGGTAAGATACATCCTTAACTGTTTGTAAGATATATCCTTAACTGTCTGTAAAACACATCCTGAACTGTCTATAAGAAACATCCTTAACTGTCTGGGAGATACATCCTTAACTGTCTGTAACATACATCCTTAACTGTCTGTAAGATACATCCTCAACTGTCTGCAAGATACATCCTTAACTGTCTGTAAGATATATCCTTAACTGTCTGTAAGATACATCCTTAACTGTCTGTAAGATACATCCTTAACTCTTCGTAAGATACATCCTTAACTGTCTGTAAGATACATCCTTAACTCTCGGTAAGATACATCCTTAACTGTTTGTAAGATACATCCTTAACTGTCTGTAAAACACATCCTGAACTGTCTGTAAGAAACATCCTTAACTGTCTGGGAGATACATCCTTAACTGTCTGTAACATACATCCTTAACTGTCTGTAAGATACACCCTCAACTGTCTGTAAGATACATCCTTAACTGTCTGTAAGATATATCCTTAACTGTCTGTACGATACATCCTTAACTGTCTGTAAGATACATCCTTAACTCTTCTTAAGATATATCCTTAACTGTCAATAAGATACATCCTTAACTGTCTGTAAGATACATCCTTAACTCTTCGTAAGATACATCCTTAACTCTCGGTAAGATACATCCTTAACTGTTTGTAAGATATATCCTTAACTGTCTGTAAAACACATCCTCAACTGTCTGCAAGATACATCCTTAACTGTCTGTAAGATATATCCTTAACTGTCTGTAAGATACATCCTTAACTGTCTGTAAGATACCTCCCTAACTCTTCGTAAGATACATCCTTAACTGTCTGTAAGATACATCCTTAACTCTCGGTAAGATACATCCTTAACTGTTTGTAAGATACATCCTTAACTGTCTGTAAAACACATCCTGAACTGTCTGTAAGAAACATCCTTAACTGTCTGGGAGATACATCCTTAACTGTCTGTAACATACATCCTTAACTGTCTGTAAGATACACCCTCAACTGTCTGTAAGATACATCCTTAACAGTCTGTAAGATATATCCTTAACTGTCTGTACGATACATCCTTAACTGTCTGTAAGATACATCCTTAACTGTGTGTAAGATACATCCTCAACTGCCTGTAAGATAGATCCTTAACTGTCTGTAAGATACATCCTCAACTGTCTGTAAGATACATCCTTATCTGTCTGTAAGATTTATCCTTAACTGTCTGTAAGATACATCCTTAACTGTCTGTAAGATACATCCTTAACTCTTCTTAAGATATATCCTTAACTGTGTGTAAGATACATCCTCAACTGTCTGTAAGATATATCCTTAACTGTCTGTAACATACATCTTTAACTGCCTGTAAGATACATCCTTAACTGTCTGTAAGATACATCCTTAACTCTTCTTAAGATATATCCTTAACTGTCGATAAGATACATCCTTAACTGTCTGTAAGATATATCCTTAACTGTCTGTACGATACATCCTTAACTGTCTGTAAGATACATCCTTAACTGTTTGTAAGATACATCCTTAACTCTTCTTAAGATATATCCTTAACTGTCGATAAGATACATCCTTAACTGTCTGTAAGATACATCCTTAACTCTTCGTAAGATACATCCTTAACTCTCGGTAAGATACATCCTTAACTGTTTTTAAGATACATCCTTAACTGTCTGTAAAACACATCCTGAACTGTCTGTAAGAAACATCCTTAACTGTCTGGGAGATACATCCTTAACTGTCTGTAACATACATCCTTAACTGTCTGTAAGATACACCCTCAACTGTCTGTAAGATACATCCTTAACTGTCTGTAAGATATATCCTTAACTGTCTGTACGATACATCCTTAACTGTCTGTAAGATACATCCTTAACTGTGTGTAAGATACATCCTCAACTGTCTGTAAGATAGATCCTTAACTGTCTGTAAGATACATCCTCAACTGTCTGTAAGATACATCCTTATCTGTCTGTAAGATATATCCTTAACTGTCTGTAACATACATCCTTAACTGTCTGTAAGATACATCCTTAACTTTCTGTAAGATACATCCTTAACTGTCTGTAAGATACATCCTTAACTCTTCTTAAGATATATCCTTAACTGTCAATAAGATACATCCTTAACTGTCTGTAAGATACATCCTTAACCCTTCGTAAGATACATCCTTAACTCTCGGTAAGATACATCCTTAACTGTTTGTAAGATATATCCTTAACTGTCTGTAAAACACATCCTGAACTGTCTATAAGAAACATCCTTAACTGTCTGGGAGATACATCCTTAACTGTCTGTAACATACATCCTTAACTGTCTGTAAGATACATCCTCAACTGTCTGCAAGATACATCCTTAACTGTCTGTAAGATATATCCTTAACTGTCTGTAAGATACATCCTTAACTGTCTGTAAGATACATCCTTAACTCTTCGTAAGATACATCCTCAACTGTCTGTAAGATAGATCCTTAACTGTCTGTAAGATACATCCTCAACTGTCTGTAAGATACATCCTTATCTGTCTGTAAGATTTATCCTTAACTGTCTGTAAGATACATCCTTAACTGTCTGTAAGATACATCCTTAACTGTCTGTAAGATACATCCTTAACTGTGTGTAAGATACATCCTCAAATGTCTGTAAGATACATCCTTAACTGTCTGTAAGATACATCCTTAACTGTCCGTAAAATACATCCTTAACTGTCTGTAAGATACATCCTTAACTGTCTGTAACATACATCTTTAACTGCCTGTAAGATACATCCTTAACTGTCTGTAAGATACATCCTTAACTGTCTGTAAGATACATCCTTAACTCTTCTTAAGATATATCCTTAACTGTCGATAAGATACATCCTTAACTGTCTGTAAGATACATCCTTAACTGTCGATAAGATACATCCTTAACTGTCTGTAAGATACATCCTTAACTCTTCGTAAGATACATCCTTAACTCTCGGTAAGATACATCCTTAACTGTTTGTAAGATACATCCTTAACTGTCTGTAAAACACATCCTGAACTGTCTGTAAGAAATATCCTTAACTGTCTGGGAGATACATCCTTAACTGTCTGTAACATACATCCTTAACTGTCTGTAAGATACACCCTCAACTGTCTGTAAAATACATCCTTAACTGTCTGTAAGATATATCCTTAACTGTCTGTACGATACATCCTTAACTGTCTGTAAGATACATCCTTAACTGTGTGTAATATACATCCTCAACTGTCTGTAAGATAGATCCTTAACTGTCTGTAAGATACATCCTCAACTGTCTGTAAGATACATCCTTATCTGTCTGTAAGATATATCCTTAACTGTCTGTAAGATACATCCTTAACTGTCTGTAAGATACATCCTTAACTGTGTGTAAGATACGTCCTCAAATGTCTGTAAGATACATCCTTAACTGTCTGTAAGATACATCCTTAACTGTCCGTAAAATACATCCTTAACTGTCTGTAAGATACATCCTTAACTGTCTGTAAGATACATCCTTAACTGTCTGTAACATACATCCTTAACTGCCTGTAAGATACATCCTTAACTGTCTGTAAGATACATCCTTAACTGTCTGTAAGATACATCCTTAACTCTTCTTAAGATATATCCTTAACTGTCTGTAAGATACATCCTTAACTGTCTGTAAGATACATCCTTAACTCTTCGTAAGATACATCCTTAACTCTTGGTAAGATACATCCTTAACTGTTTGTAAGATATATCCTTAACTGTCTGTAAAACACATCCTGAACTGTCTATAAGAAACATCTTTAACTGTCTGGGAGATACATCCTTAACTGTCTGTAACATACATCCTTAACTGTCTGTAAGATACATCCTCAACTGTCTGCAAGATACATCCTCAACTGTCTGTAAGATAGATCCTTAACTGTCTGTAAGACACATCCTCAACTGTATGTAAGACACATCCTTAACTGTCTGTAAGATACATCCTTAACTGTCTGTAAGATACATCCTTAACTGTCTGTAAGATACATCCTTAACTCTTCTTAAGATATATCCTTAACTGTCTGTAACATACATCTTTAACTGCCTGTAAGATACATCCTTAACTGTCTGTAAGATACATCCTTAACTGTCTGTAAGATACATCCTTAACTCTTCTTAAGATATATCCTTAACTGTCGATAAGATACATCCTTAACTGTCTGTAAGATACATCCTTAACTGTCGATAAGATACATCCTTAACTGTCTGTAAGATACATCCTTAACTCTTCGTAAGATACATCCTTAACTCTCGGTAAGATACATCCTTAACTGTTTGTAAGATACATCCTTAACTGTCTGTAAAACACATCCTGAACTGTCTGTAAGAAATATCCTTAACTGTCTGGGAGATACATCCTTAACTGTCTGTAACATACATCCTTAACTGTCTGTAAGATACACCCTCAACTGTCTGTAAGATACATCCTTAACTGTCTGTAAGATATATCCTTAACTGTCTGTACGATACATCCTTAACTGTCTGTAAGATACATCCTTAACTGTGTGTAATATACATCCTCAACTGTCTGTAAGATAGATCCTTAACTGTCTGTAAGATACATCCTCAACTGTCTGTAAGATACATCCTTATCTGTCTGTAAGATATATCCTTAACTGTCTGTAAGATACATCCTTAACTGTCTGTAAGATACATCCTTAACTGTTTGTAAGATACATCCTTAACTGTCTGTAAAACACATCCTGAACTGTCTGTAAGAAACATCCTTAACTGTCTGGGAGATACATCCTTAACTGTCTGTAACATACATCCTTAACTGTCTGTAAGATACACCCTCAACTGTCTGTAAGATACATCCTTAACTGTCTGTAAGATATATCCTTAACTGTCTGTACGATACATCCTTAACTGTCTGTAAGATACATCCTTAACTGTGTGTAAGATACATCCTCAACTGTCTGTAAGATAGATCCTTAACTGTCTGTAAGATACATCCTCAACTGTCTGTAAGATACATCCTTATCTGTCTGTAAGATTTATCCTTAACTGTCTGTAAGATACATCCTTAACTGTCTGTAAGATACATCCTTAACTGTGTGTAAGATACATCCTCAAATGTCTGTAAGATACATCCTTAACTGTCTGTAAGATACATCCTTAACTGTCCGTAAAATACATCCTTAACTGTCTGTAAGATACATCCTTAACTGTCTGTAACATACATCCTTAACTGCCTGTAAGATACATCCTTAACTGTCTGTAAGATACATCCTTAACTGTCTGTAAGATACATCCTTAACTCTTCTTAAGATATATCCTTAACTGTCGATAAGATACATCCTTAACTGTCTGTAAGATACATCCTTAACTCTTCGTAAGATACATCCTTAACTCTCGGTAAGATACATCCTTAACTGTTTGTAAGATACATCCTTAACTGTCTGTAAAACACATCCTGAACTGTCTGTAAGAAACATCCTTAACTGTCTGGGAGATACATCCTTAACTGTCTGTAACATACATCCTTAACTGTCTGTAAGATACATCCTTAACTGTCTGTAAGATACATCCTTAACTGTCTGTAAGATATATCCTTAACTGTCTGTAAGATACATCCTTAACTGTCTGTAAGATACCTCCCTAACTCTTCGTAAGATACATCCTTAACTGTCTGTAAGATACATCCTTAACTCTCGGTAAGATACATCCTTAACTGTTTGTAAGATACATCCTTAACTGTCTGTAAAACACATCCTGAACTGTCTGTAAGAAACATCCTTAACTGTCTGGGAGATACATCCTTAACTGTCTGTAACATACATCCTTAACTGTCTGTAAGATACACCCTCAACTGTCTGTAAGATACATCCTTAACTGTCTGTAAGATATATCCTTAACTGTCTGTACGATACATCCTTAACTGTCTGTAAGATACATCCTTAACTGTGTGTAAGATACATCCTCAACTGTCTGTAAGATAGATCCTTAACTGTCTGTAAGATACATCCTCAACTGTCTGTAAGATACATCCTTATCTGTCTGTAAGATTTATCCTTAACTGTCTGTAAGATACATCCTTAACTGTCTGTAAGATACATCCTTAACTCTTCTTAAGATATATCCTTAACTGTGTGTAAGATACATCCTCAACTGTCTGTAAGATATATCCTTAACTGTCTGTAACATACATCTTTAACTGCCTGTAAGATACATCCTTAACTGTCTGTAAGATACATCCTTAACTGTCTGTAAGATACATCCTTAACTCTTCTTAAGATATATCCTTAACTGTCGATAAGATACATCCTTAACTGTCTGTAAGATATATCCTTAACTGTCTGTACGATACATCCTTAACTGTCTGTAAGATACATCCTTAACTGTTTGTAAGATACATCCTTAACTCTTCTTAAGATATATCCTTAACTGTCGATAAGATACATCCTTAACTGTCTGTAAGATACATCCTTAACTCTTCGTAAGATACATCCTTAACTCTCGGTAAGATACATCCTTAACTGTTTGTAAGATACATCCTTAACTGTCTGTAAAACACATCCTGAACTGTCTGTAAGAAACATCCTTAACTGTCTGGGAGATACATCCTTAACTGTCTGTAACATACATCCTTAACTGTCTGTAAGATACACCCTCAACTGTCTGTAAGATACATCCTTAACTGTCTGTAAGATATATCCTTAACTGTCTGTACGATACATCCTTAACTGTCTGTAAGATACATCCTTAACTGTGTGTAAGATACATCCTCAACTGTCTGTAAGATAGATCCTTAACTGTCTGTAAGATACATCCTCAACTGTCTGTAAGATACATCCTTATCTGTCTGTAAGATTTATCCTTAACTGTCTGTAACATACATCCTTAACTGCCTGTAAGATACATCCTTAACTGTCTGTAAGATACATCCTTAACTGTCTGTAAGATACATCCTTAACTCTTCTTAAGATATATCCTTAACTGTCAATAAGATACATCCTTAACTGTCTGTAAGATACATCCTTAACCCTTCGTAAGATACATCCTTAACTCTCGGTAAGATACATCCTTAACTGTTTGTAAGATATATCCTTAACTGTCTGTAAAACACATCCTGAACTGTCTATAAGAAACATCCTTAACTGTCTGGGAGATACATCCTTAACTGTCTGTAACATACATCCTTAACTGTCTGTAAGATACATCCTCAACTGTCTGCAAGATACATCCTTAACTGTCTGTAAGATATATCCTTAACTGTCTGTAAGATACATCCTTAACTGTCTGTAAGATACCTCCCTAACTCTTCGTAAGATACATCCTTAACTGTCTGTAAGATACATCCTTAACTCTCGGTAAGATACATCCTTAACTGTTTGTAAGATACATCCTTAACTGTCTGTAAAACACATCCTGAACTGTCTGTAAGAAACATCCTTAACTGTCTGGGAGATACATCCTTAACTGTCTGTAACATACATCCTTAACTGTCTGTAAGATACACCCTCAACTGTCTGTAAGATACATCCTTAAGTGTCTGTAAGATATATCCTTAACTGTCTGTACGATACATCCTTAACTGTCTGTAAGATACATCCTTAACTGTGTGTAAGATACATCCTCAACTGTCTGTAAGATAGATCCTTAACTGTCTGTAAGATACATCCTCAACTGTCTGTAAGATACATCCTTATCTGTCTGTAAGATTTATCCTTAACTGTCTGTAAGATACATCCTTAACTGTCTGTAAGATACATCCTTAACTCTTCTTAAGATATATCCTTAACTGTGTGTAAGATACATCCTCAACTGTCTGTAAGATATATCCTTAACTGTCTGTAACATACATCTTTAACTGCCTGTAAGATACATCCTTAACTGTCTGTAAGATACATCCTTAACTGTCTGTAAGATACATCCTTAACTCTTCTTAAGATATATCCTTAACTGTCGATAAGATACATCCTTAACTGTCTGTAAGATATATCCTTAACTGTCTGTACGATACATCCTTAACTGTCTGTAAGATACATCCTTAACTGTTTGTAAGATACATCCTTAACTCTTCTTAAGATATATCCTTAACTGTCGATAAGATACATCCTTAACTGTCTGTAAGATACATCCTTAACTCTTCGTAAGATACATCCTTAACTCTCGGTAAGATACATCCTTAACTGTTTTTAAGATACATCCTTAACTGTCTGTAAAACACATCCTGAACTGTCTGTAAGAAACATCCTTAACTGTCTGGGAGATACATCCTTAACTGTCTGTAACATACATCCTTAACTGTCTGTAAGATACACCCTCAACTGTCTGTAAGATACATCCTTAACTGTCTGTAAGATATATCCTTAACTGTCTGTACGATACATCCTTAACTGTCTGTAAGATACATCCTTAACTGTGTGTAAGATACATCCTCAACTGTCTGTAAGATAGATCCTTAACTGTCTGTAAGATACATCCTCAACTGTCTGTAAGATACATCCTTATCTGTCTGTAAGATTTATCCTTAACTGTCTGTAACATACATCCTTAACTGCCTGTAAGATACATCCTTAACTGTCTGTAAGATACATCCTTAACTGTCTGTAAGATACATCCTTAACTCTTCTTAAGATATATCCTTAACTGTCAATAAGATACATCCTTAACTGTCTGTAAGATACATCCTTAACCTTCGTAAGATACATCCTTAACTCTCGGTAAGATACATCCTTAACTGTTTGTAAGATATATCCTTAACTGTCTGTAAAACACATCCTGAACTGTCTATAAGAAACATCCTTAACTGTCTGGGAGATACATCCTTAACTGTCTGTAACATACATCCTTAACTGTCTGTAAGATACATCCTCAACTGTCTGCAAGATACATCCTTAACTGTCTGTAAGATATATCCTTAACTGTCTGTAAGATACATCCTTAACTGTCTGTAAGATATATCCTTAAGTGTCTGTAAGATATATCCTTAACTGTCTGTACGATACATCCTTAACTGTCTGTAAGATACATCCTTAACTGTGTGTAAGATACATCCTCAACTGTCTGTAAGATAGATCCTTAACTGTCTGTAAGATACATCCTCAACTGTCTGTAAGATACATCCTTATCTGTCTGTAAGATTTATCCTTAACTGTCTGTAAGATACATCCTTAACTGTCTGTAAGATACATCCTTAACTCTTCTTAAGATATATCCTTAACTGTGTGTAAGATACATCCTCAACTGTCTGTAAGATATATCCTTAACTGTCTGTAACATACATCTTTAACTGCCTGTAAGATACATCCTTAACTGTCTGTAAGATACATCCTTAACTGTCTGTAAGATACATCCTTAACTCTTCTTAAGATATATCCTTAACTGTCGATAAGATACATCCTTAACTGTCTGTAAGATATATCCTTAACTGTCTGTACGATACATCCTTAACTGTCTGTAAGATACATCCTTAACTGTTTGTAAGATACATCCTTAACTCTTCTTAAGATATATCCTTAACTGTCGATAAGATACATCCTTAACTGTCTGTAAGATACATCCTTAACTCTTCGTAAGATACATCCTTAACTCTCGGTAAGATACATCCTTAACTGTTTTTAAGATACATCCTTAACTGTCTGTAAAACACATCCTGAACTGTCTGTAAGAAACATCCTTAACTGTCTGGGAGATACATCCTTAACTGTCTGTAACATACATCCTTAACTGTCTGTAAGATACACCCTCAACTGTCTGTAAGATACATCCTTAACTGTCTGTAAGATATATCCTTAACTGTCTGTACGATACATCCTTAACTGTCTGTAAGATACATCCTTAACTGTGTGTAAGATACATCCTCAACTGTCTGTAAGATAGATCCTTAACTGTCTGTAAGATACATCCTCAACTGTCTGTAAGATACATCCTTATCTGTCTGTAAGATTTATCCTTAACTGTCTGTAACATACATCCTTAACTGCCTGTAAGATACATCCTTAACTGTCTGTAAGATACATCCTTAACTGTCTGTAAGATACATCCTTAACTCTTCTTAAGATATATCCTTAACTGTCAATAAGATACATCCTTAACTGTCTGTAAGATACATCCTTAACCCTTCGTAAGATACATCCTTAACTCTCGGTAAGATACATCCTTAACTGTTTGTAAGATATATCCTTAACTGTCTGTAAAACACATCCTGAACTGTCTATAAGAAACATCCTTAACTGTCTGGGAGATACATCCTTAACTGTCTGTAACATACATCCTTAACTGTCTGTAAGATACATCCTCAACTGTCTGCAAGATACATCCTTAACTGTCTGTAAGATATATCCTTAACTGTCTGTAAGATACATCCTTAACTGTCTGTAAGATACATCCTTAACTCTTCGTAAGATACATCCTTAACTGTCTGTAAGATACATCCTTAACTCTCGGTAAGATACATCCTTAACTGTTTGTAAGATACATCCTTAACTGTCTGTAAAACACATCCTGAACTGTCTGTAAGAAACATCCTTAACTGTCTGGGAGATACATCCTTAACTGTCTGTAACATACATCCTTAACTGTCTGTAAGATACACCCTCAACTGTCTGTAAGATACATCCTTAACTGTCTGTAAGATATATCCTTAACTGTCTGTACGATACATCCTTAACTGTCTGTAAGATACATCCTTAACTCTTCTTAAGATACATCCTTAACAGTCTGTAAGATATATCCTTAACTGTCTGTACGATACATCCTTAACTGTCTGTAAGATACATCCTTAACTGTGTGTAAGATACATCCTCAACTGTCTGTAAGATAGATCCTTAACTGTCTGTAAGATACATCCTCAACTGTCTGTAAGATACATCCTTATCTGTCTGTAAGATTTATCCTTAACTGTCTGTAAGATACATCCTTAACTGTCTGTAAGATACATCCTTAACTCTTCTTAAGATATATCCTTAACTGTGTGTAAGATACATCCTCAACTGTCTGTAAGATATATCCTTAACTGTCTGTAACATACATCTTTAACTGCCTGTAAGATACATCCTTAACTGTCTGTAAGATACATCCTTAACTCTTCTTAAGATATATCCTTAACTGTCGATAAAATACATCCTTAACTGTCTGTAAGATATATCCTTAACTGTCTGTACGATACATCCTTAACTGTCTGTAAGATACATCCTTAACTGTTTGTAAGATACATCCTTAACTCTTCTTAAGATATATCCTTAACTGTCGATAAGATACATCCTTAACTGTCTGTAAGATACATCCTTAACTCTTCGTAAGATACATCCTTAACTCTCGGTAAGATACATCCTTAACTGTTTTTAAGATACATCCTTAACTGTCTGTAAAACACATCCTGAACTGTCTGTAAGAAACATCCTTAACTGTCTGGGAGATACATCCTTAACTGTCTGTAACATACATCCTTAACTGTCTGTAAGATACACCCTCAACTGTCTGTAAGATACATCCTTAACTGTCTGTAAGATATATCCTTAACTGTCTGTACGATACATCCTTAACTGTCTGTAAGATACATCCTTAACTGTGTGTAAGATACATCCTCAACTGTCTGTAAGATAGATCCTTAACTGTCTGTAAGATACATCCTCAACTGTCTGTAAGATACATCCTTATCTGTCTGTAAGATTTATCCTTAACTGTCTGTAACATACATCCTTAACTGCCTGTAAGATACATCCTTAACTGTCTGTAAGATACATCCTTAACTGTCTGTAAGATACATCCTTAACTCTTCTTAAGATATATCCTTAACTGTCAATAAGATACATCCTTAACTGTCTGTAAGATACATCCTTAACCCTTCGTAAGATACATCCTTAACTCTCGGTAAGATACATCCTTAACTGTTTGTAAGATATATCCTTAACTGTCTGTAAAACACATCCTGAACTGTCTATAAGAAACATCCTTAACTGTCTGGGAGATACATCCTTAACTGTCTGTAACATACATCCTTAACTGTCTGTAAGATACATCCTCAACTGTCTGCAAGATACATCCTTAACTGTCTGTAAGATATATCCTTAACTGTCTGTAAGATACATCCTTAACTGTCTGTAAGATACATCCTTAACTCTTCGTAAGATACATCCTTAACTGTCTGTAAGATACATCCTTAACTCTCGGTAAGATACATCCTTAACTGTTTGTAAGATACATCCTTAACTGTCTGTAAAACACATCCTGAACTGTCTGTAAGAAACATCCTTAACTGTCTGGGAGATACATCCTTAACTGTCTGTAACATACATCCTTAACTGTCTGTAAGATACACCCTCAACTGTCTGTAAGATACATCCTTAACTGTCTGTAAGATATATCCTTAACTGTCTGTACGATACATCCTTAACTGTCTGTAAGATACATCCTTAACTGTGTGTAAGATACATCCTCAACTGTCTGTAAGATAGATCCTTAACTGTCTGTAAGATACATCCTCAACTTTCTGTAAGATACATCCTTATCTGTCTGTAAGATTTATCCTTAACTGTCTGTAAGATACATCCTTAACTGTCTGTAAGATACATCCTTAACTGTCTGTAAGATACATCCTTAACTGTGTGTAAGATACATCCTCAAATGTCTGTAAGATACATCCTTAACTGTCTGTAAGATACATCCTTAACTGTCCGTAAAATACATCCTTAACTGTCTGTAAGATACATCCTTAACTGTCTGTAACATACATCTTTAACTGCCTGTAAGATACATCCTTAACTGTCTGTAAGATACATCCTTAACTGTCTGTAAGATACATCCTTAACTCTTCTTAAGATATATCCTTAACTGTCGATAAGATACATCCTTAACTGTCTGTAAGATACATCCTTAACTGTCGATAAGATACATCCTTAACTGTCTGTAAGATACATCCTTAACTCTTCGTAAGATACATCCTTAACTCTCGGTAAGATACATCCTTAACTGTTTGTAAGATACATCCTTAACTGTCTGTAAAACACATCCTGAACTGTCTGTAAGAAATATCCTTAACTGTCTGGGAGATACATCCTTAACTGTCTGTAACATACATCCTTAACTGTCTGTAAGATACACCCTCAACTGTCTGTAAAATACATCCTTAACTGTCTGTAAGATATATCCTTAACTGTCTGTACGATACATCCTTAACTGTCTGTAAGATACATCCTTAACTGTGTGTAATATACATCCTCAACTGTCTGTAAGATAGATCCTTAACTGTCTGTAAGATACATCCTCAACTGTCTGTAAGATACATCCTTATCTGTCTGTAAGATATATCCTTAACTGTCTGTAAGATACATCCTTAACTGTCTGTAAGATACATCCTTAACTGTGTGTAAGATACGTCCTCAAATGTCTGTAAGATACATCCTTAACTGTCTGTAAGATACATCCTTAACTGTCCGTAAAATACATCCTTAACTGTCTGTAAGATACATCCTTAACTGTCTGTAAGATACATCCTTAACTGTCTGTAACATACATCCTTAACTGCCTGTAAGATACATCCTTAACTGTCTGTAAGATACATCCTTAACTGTCTGTAAGATACATCCTTAACTCTTCTTAAGATATATCCTTAACTGTCGATAAGATACATCCTTAACTGTCTGTAAGATACATCCTTAACTCTTCGTAAGATACATCCTTAACTCTTGGTAAGATACATCCTTAACTGTTTGTAAGATATATCCTTAACTGTCTGCAAAACACATCCTGAACTGTCTATAAGAAACATCTTTAACTGTCTGGGAGATACATCCTTAACTGTCTGTAACATACATCCTTAACTGTCTGTAAGATACATCCTCAACTGTCTGCAAGATACATCCTCAACTGTCTGTAAGATAGATCCTTAACTGTCTGTAAGACACATCCTCAACTGTATGTAAGACACATCCTTAACTGTCTGTAAGATACATCCTTAACTGTCTGTAAGATACATCCTTAACTGTCTGTAAGATACATCCTTAACTCTTCTTAAGATATATCCTTAACTGTCGATAAGATACATCCTTAACTGTCTGTAAGATACATCCTTAACTGTTCGTAAGATACATCCTTAACTCTCGGTAAGATACATCCTTAACTGTTTGTAAGATATATCCTTAACTGTCTGTAAAACACATCCTGAACTGTCTATAAGAAACATCCTTAACTGTCTGGGAGATACATCCTTAACTGTCTGTAACATACATCCTTAACTGTCTGTAAGATACATCCTCAACTGTCTGTAAGATAGATCCTTAACTGTCTGTAAGATACATCCTCAACTGTCTGTAAGATACATCCTTATCTGTCTGTAAGATTTATCCTTAACTGTCTGTAACATACATCCTTAACTGCCTGTAAGATACATCCTTAACTGTCTGTAAGATACATCCTTAACTGTCTGTAAGATACATCCTTAACTCTTCTTAAGATATATCCTTAACTGTCAATAAGATACATCCTTAACTGTCTGTAAGATACATCCTTAACCCTTCGTAAGATACATCCTTAACTCTCGGTAAGATACATCCTTAACTGTTTGTAAGATATATCCTTAACTGTCTGTAAAACACATGCTGAACTGTCTATAAAAAACATCCTTAACTGTCTGGGAGATACATCCTTAACTGTCTGTAACATACATCCTTAACTGCCTGTAAGATACATCCTTAACTGTCTGTAAGATACATCCTTAACTGTCTGTAAGATACATCCTTAACTCTTCTTAAGATATATCCTTAACTGTCAATAAGATACATCCTTAACTGTCTGTAAGATACATCCTTAACCCTTCGTAAGATACATCCTTAACTCTCGGTAAGATACATCCTTAACTGTTTGTAAGATATATCCTTAACTGTCTGTAAAACACATCCTGAACTGTCTATAAGAAACATCCTTAACTGTCTGGGAGATACATCCTTAACTGTCTGTAACATACATCCTTAACTGTCTGTAAGATACACCCTCAACTGTCTGTAAGATACATCCTTAACTGTCTGTAAGATATATCCTTAACTGTCTGTACGATACATCCTTAACTGTCTGTAAGATACATCCTTAACTGTGTGTAAGATACATCCTCAACTGTCTGTAAGATAGATCCTTAACTGTCTGTAAGATACATCCTCAACTGTCTGTAAGATACATCCTTATCTGTCTGTAAGATTTATCCTTAACTGTCTGTAAGATACATCCTTAACTGTCTGTAAGATACATCCTTAACTGTCTGTAAGATACATCCTTAACTGTGTGTAAGATACATCCTCAAATGTCTGTAAGATACATCCTTAACTGTCTGTAAGATACATCCTTAACTGTCCGTAAAATACATCCTTAACTGTCTGTAAGATACATCCTTAACTGTCTGTAACATACATCTTTAACTGCCTGTAAGATACATCCTTAACTGTCTGTAAGATACATCCTTAACTGTCTGTAAGATACATCCTTAACTCTTCTTAAGATATATCCTTAACTGTCGATAAGATACATCCTTAACTGTCTGTAAGATACATCCTTAACTGTCGATAAGATACATCCTTAACTGTCTGTAAGATACATCCTTAACTCTTCGTAAGATACATCCTTAACTCTCGGTAAGATACATCCTTAACTGGTTGTAAGATACATCCTTAACTGCCTGTAAGATACATCCTTAACTGTCTGTAAGATACATCCTTAACTGTCTGTAAGATACATCCTTAACTCTTCTTAAGATATATCCTTAACTGTCGATAAGATACATCCTTAACTGTCTGTAAGATACATCCTTAACTCTTCGTAAGATACATCCTTAACTCTTGGTAAGATACATCCTTAACTGTTTGTAAGATATATCCTTAACTGTCTGTAAAACACATCCTGAACTGTCTATAAGAAACATCTTTAACTGTCTGGGAGATACATCCTTAACTGTCTGTAACATACATCCTTAACTGTCTGTAAGATACATCCTCAACTGTCTGCAAGATACATCCTCAACTGTCTGTAAGATAGATCCTTAACTGTCTGTAAGACACATCCTCAACTGTATGTAAGACACATCCTTAACTGTCTGTAAGATACATCCTTAACTGTCTGTAAGATACATCCTTAACTGTCTCTAAGATACATCCTTAACTCTTCTTAAGATATATCCTTAACTGTCGATAAGATACATCCTTAACTGTCTGTAAGATACATCCTTAACTGTTCGTAAGATACATCCTTAACTCTCGGTAAGATACATCCTTAACTGTTTGTAAGATACATCCTTAACTGTCTGTAAAACACATCCTGAACTGTCTATAAGAAACATCCTTAACTGTCTGGGAGATACATCCTTAACTGTCTGTAACATACATCCTTAACTGTCTGTAAGATACATCCTCAACTGTCTGCAAGATACATCCTTAACTGTCTGTAAGATATATCCTTAACTGTCTGTAAGATACATCCTTAACTGTCTGTAAGATACATCCTTAACTGTGTGTAAGATACATCCTAAACTGTCTGTAAGATAGATCCTTAACTGTCTGTAAGACACATCCTCAACTGTATGTAAGACACATCTTTAACTGTCCATAAAATACATCCTTAACTGTCTGTAAGATACATCCTTAACTGTCTGTAAGATACATCCTTAACTGCCTGTAAGATACATCCTTAGCAGTCTGTAAGACACATCCTTAACTGTCTATAAGATACATTCTTAACTGTGTGTAAGATACATCCTCAACTGTCTGTAAGATACATCCTTGGCAGTCTGTAAGATACATCCTTAACTGTCTATAAGATACATTCTTAACTGTGTGTAAGATACATCCTCAACTGTCTGTAAGATACATCCTTAGCAGTCTGTAAGATACATCCTTAACTTTCGATAAGATACATCCTTAACTGTCTGTAACATACATCCTTAACTGTCTGTAAGATACACCCTCAACTGTCTGTAAGATACATCCTTAACTGTCTGTAAGATATATCCTTAACTGTCTGTACGATACATCCTTAACTGTCTGTAAGATACATCCTTAACTGTGTGTAAGATACATCCTCAACTCTCTGTAAGATAGATCCTTAACTGTCTGTAAGATACATCCTCAACTGTCTGTAAGATACATCCTTATCTGTCTGTAAGATTTATCCTTAACTGTCTGTAAGATACATCCTTAACTGTCTGTAAGATACATCCTTAATTCTTCTTAAGATATATCCTTAACTGTCGATAAGATACATCCTTAACTGTCTGTAAGATACATCCTTAACTGTCGATAAGATACATCCTTAACTGTCTGTAAGATACATCCTTAACTCTTCGTAAGATACATCCTTAACTCTCGGTAAGTTACATCCTTAATTGTTTGTAAGATACATCCTTAACTGTCTGTAAAACACATCCTGAACTGTCTGTAAGAAACATCCTTAACTGTCTGTAAGATACATCCTTAACTGTCTGTAAGATACATCCTTAACTCTTCTTAAGATATATCCTTAACTGTCGATAAGATACATCCTTAACTGTCTGTAAGATACATCCTTAACTGTCTGTAAGATACATCCTTAACTCTTCTTAAGATATATCCTTAACTGTCAATAAGATACATCCTTAACTGTCTGTAAGATACATCCTTAACCCTTCGTAAGATACATCCTTAACTCTCGGTAAGATACATCCTTAACTGTTTGTAAGATATATCCTTAACTGTCTGTAAAACACATCCTGAACTGTCTATAAGAAACATCCTTAACTGTCTGGGAGATACATCCTTAACTGTCTGTAACATACATCCTTAACTGCCTGTAAGATACATCCTTAACTGTCTGTAAGATACATCCTTAACTGTCTGTAAGATACATCCTTAACTCTTCTTAAGATATATCCTTAACTGTCAATAAGATACATCCTTAACTGTCTGTAAGATACATCCTTAACCCTTCGTAAGATACATCCTTAACTCTCGGTAAGATACATCCTTAACTGTTTGTAAGATATATCCTTAACTGTCTGTAAAACACATCCTGAACTGTCTATAAGAAACATCCTTAACTGTCTGGGAGATACATCCTTAACTGTCTGTAACATACATCCTTAACTGTCTGTAAGATACATCCTCAACTGTCTGCAAGATACATCCTTAACTGTCTGTAAGATATATCCTTAACTGTCTGTAAGATACATCCTTAACTGTCTGTAAGATACATCCTTAACTCTTCGTAAGATACATCCTTAACTGTCTGTAAGATACATCCTTAACTCTCGGTAAGATACATCCTTAACTGTTTGTAAGATACATCCTTAACTGTCTGTAAAACACATCCTGAACTGTCTGTAAGAAACATCCTTAACTGTCTGGGAGATACATCCTTAACTGTCTGTAACATACATCCTTAACTGTCTGTAAGATACACCCTCAACTGTCTGTAAGATACATCCTTAACTGTCTGTAAGATATATCCTTAACTGTCTGTACGATACATCCTTAACTGTCTGTAAGATACATCCTTAACTGTGTGTAAGATACATCCTCAACTGTCTGTAAGATAGATCCTTAACTGTCTGTAAGATACATCCTCAACTGTCTGTAAGATACATCCTTATCTGTCTGTAAGATTTATCCTTAACTGTCTGTAAGATACATCCTTAACTGTCTGTAAGATACATCCTTAACTGTCTGTAAGATACATCCTTAACTGTGTGTAAGATACATCCTCAAATGTCTGTAAGATACATCCTTAACTGTCTGTAAGATACATCCTTAACTGTCCGTAAAATACATCCTTAATTGTCTGTAAGATACATCCTTAACTGTCTGTAACATACATCTTTAACTGCCTGTAAGATACATCCTTAACTGTCTGTAAGATACATCCTTAACTGTCTGTAAGATACATCCTTAACTCTTCTTAAGATATATCCTTAACTGTCGATAAGATACATCCTTAACTGTCTGTAAGATACATCCTTAACTGTCGATAAGATACATCCTTAACTGTCTGTAAGATACATCCTTAACTCTTCGTAAGATACATCCTTAACTCTCGGTAAGATACATCCTTAACTGTTTGTAAGATACATCCTTAACTGTCTGTAAAACACATCCTGAACTGTCTGTAAGAAATATCCTTAACTGTCTGGGAGATACATCCTTAACTGTCTGTAACATACATCCTTAACTGTCTGTAAGATACACCCTCAACTGTCTGTAAAATACATCCTTAACTGTCTGTAAGATATATCCTTAACTGTCTGTACGATACATCCTTAACTGTCTGTAAGATACATCCTTAACTGTGTGTAATATACATCCTCAACTGTCTGTAAGATAGATCCTTAACTGTCTGTAAGATACATCCTCAACTGTCTGTAAGATACATCCTTATCTGTCTGTAAGATATATCCTTAACTGTCTGTAAGATACATCCTTAACTGTCTGTAAGATACATCCTTAACTGTGTGTAAGATACGTCCTCAAATGTCTGTAAGATACACCCTTAACTGTCTGTAAGATACATCCTTAACTGTCCGTAAAATACATCCTTAACTGTCTGTAAGATACACCCTCAACTGTCTGTAAAATACATCCTTAACTCTCGGTAAGATACATCCTTAACTGCCTGTAAGATACATCCTTAACTGTCTGTAAGATACATCCTTAACTGTCTGTAAGATACATCCTTAACTCTTCTTAAGATATATCCTTAACTGTCGATAAGATACATCCTTAACTGTCTGTAAGATACATCCTTAACTCTTCGTAAGATACATCCTTAACTCTTGGTAAGATACATCCTTAACTGTTTGTAAGATATATCCTTAACTGTCTGTAAAACACATCCTGAACTGTCTATAAGAAACATCTTTAACTGTCTGGGAGATACATCCTTAACTGTCTGTAACATACATCCTTAACTGTCTGTAAGATACATCCTCAACTGTCTGCAAGATACATCCTCAACTGTCTGTAAGATAGATCCTTAACTGTCTGTAAGACACATCCTCAACTGTATGTAAGACACATCCTTAACTGTCTGTAAGATACATCCTTAACTGTCTGTAAGATACATCCTTAACTGTCTCTAAGATACATCCTTAACTCTTCTTAAGATATATCCTTAACTGTCGATAAGATACATCCTTAACTGTCTGTAAGATACATCCTTAACTGTTCGTAAGATACATCCTTAACTCTCGGTAAGATACATCCTTAACTGTTTGTAAGATACATCCTTAACTGTCTGTAAAACACATCCTGAACTGTCTATAAGAAACATCCTTAACTGTCTGGGAGATACATCCTTAACTGTCTGTAACATACATCCTTAACTGTCTGTAAGATACATCCTCAACTGTCTGCAAGATACATCCTTAACTGTCTGTAAGATACATCCTTAACTGTGTGTAAGATACATCCTAAACTGTCTGTAAGATAGATCCTTAACTGTCTGTAAGACACATCCTCAACTGTATGTAAGACACATCTTTAACTGTCCATAAAATACATCCTTAACTGTCTGTAAGATATATCCTTAACTGTCTGTAAGATACATCCTTAACTGCCTGTAAGATACATCCTTAGCAGTCTGTAAGACACATCCTTAACTGTCTATAAGATACATTCTTAACTGTGTGTAAGATACATCCTCAACTGTCTGTAAGATACATCCTTGGCAGTCTGTAAGATACATCCTTAACTGTCTATAAGATACATTCTTAACTGTGTGTAAGATACATCCTCAACTGTCTGTAAGATACATCCTTAGCAGTCTGTAAGATACATCCTTAACTTTCGATAAGATACATCCTTAACTGTCTGTAACATACATCCTTAACTGTCTGTAAGATACACCCTCAACTGTCTGTAAGATACATCCTTAACTGTCTGTAAGATATATCCTTAACTGTCTGTACGATACATCCTTAACTGTCTGTAAGATACATCCTTAACTGTGTGTAAGATACATCCTCAACTCTCTGTAAGATAGATCCTTAACTGTCTGTAAGATACATCCTCAACTGTCTGTAAGATACATCCTTATCTGTCTGTAAGATTTATCCTTAACTGTCTGTAAGATACATCCTTAACTGTCTGTAAGATACATCCTTAATTCTTCTTAAGATATATCCTTAACTGTCGATAAGATACATCCTTAACTGTCTGTAAGATACATCCTTAACTGTCGATAAGATACATCCTTAACTGTCTGTAAGATACATCCTTAACTCTTCGTAAGATACATCCTTAACTCTCGGTAAGTTACATCCTTAATTGTTTGTAAGATACATCCTTAACTGTCTGTAAAACACATCCTGAACTGTCTGTAAGAAACATCCTTAACTGTCTGTAAGATACATCCTTAACTGTCTGTAAGATACATCCTTAACTCTTCTTAAGATATATCCTTAACTGTCGATAAGATACATCCTTAACTGTCTGTAAGATACATCCTTAACTGTCGATAAGATACATCCTTAACTGTCTGTAACATACATCCTTAACTGTCTGTAAGATACACCCTCAACTGTCTGTAAGATACATCCTTAACTGTCTGTAAGATATATCCTTAACTGTCTGTACGATACATCCTTAACTGTCTGTAAGATACATCCTTAACTGTGTGTAAGATACATCCTCAACTGTCTGTAAGATAGATCCTTAACTGTCTGTAAGATACATCCTCAACTGTCTGTAAGATACATCCTTATCTGTATGTAAGATATATCCTTAACTGTCTGTAAGATACATCCTTAACTGTCTGTAAGATACATCCTTAACTGTGTGTAAGATACATCCTCAAATGTCTGTAAGATACAACCTTAACTGTCTGTAAGATACATCCTTAACTGTCCGTAAAATACATCCTTAACTGTCTGCAAGATACATCCTTAACTGTCTGTAACATACATCCTTAACTGCCTGTAAGATACATCCTTAACTGTCTGTAAGATACATCCTTAACTGTCTGTAAGATACATCCTTAACTCTTCTTAAGATATATCGTTAACTGTCAATAAGATACATCCTTAACTGTCTGTAAGATACATCCTTAACTCTTCGTAAGATACATCCTTAACTCTCGGTAAGATACATCCTTAACTGTTTGTAAGATATATCCTTAACTGTCTGTAAAACACATCCTGAACTGTCTATAAGAAACATCCTTAACTGTCTGGGAGATACATCCTTAACTGTCTGGGAGATACATCCTTAACTGTCTGTAACATACATCCTTAACTGTCTGTAAGATACATCCTCAACTGTCTGCAAGATACATCCTTAACTGTCTGTAAGATATATCCTTAACTGTCTGTAAGATACATCCTTAACTGTCTGTAAGATACATCCTTAACTCTTCGTAAGATACATCCTTAACTGTCTGTAAGATACATCCTTAACTCTCGGTAAGATACATCCTTAACTGTTTGTAAGATACATCCTTAACTGTCTGTAAAACACATCCTGAACTGTCTGTAAGAAACATCCTTAACTGTCTGGGAGATACATCCTTAACTGTCTGTAACATACATCCTTAACTGTCTGTAAGATACACCCTCAACTGTCTGTAAGATACATCCTTAACTGTCTGTAAGATATATCCTTAACTGTCTGTACGATACATCCTTAACTGTCTGTAAGATACATCCTTAACTGTGTGTAAGATACATCCTCAACTGTCTGTAAGATAGATCCTTAACTGTCTGTAAGATACATCCTCAACTGTCTGTAAGATACATCCTTATCTGTCTGTAAGATTTATCCTTAACTGTCTGTAAGATACATCCTTAACTGTCTGTAAGATACATCCTTAACTGTCTGTAAGATACATCCTTAACTGTGTGTAAGATACATCCTCAAATGTCTGTAAGATACATCCTTAACTGTCTGTAAGATACATCCTTAACTGTCCGTAAAATACATCCTTAACTGTCTGTAAGATACATCCTTAACTGTCTGTAAGATACATCCTTAACTGTCTGTAACATACATCTTTAACTGCCTGTAAGATACATCCTTAACTGTCTGTAAGATACATCCTTAACTGTCTGTAAGATACATCCTTAACTCTTCTTAAGATATATCCTTAACTGTCGATAAGATACATCCTTAACTGTCTGTAAGATACATCCTTAACTGTCGATAAGATACATCCTTAACTGTCTGTAAGATACATCCTTAACTCTTCGTAAGATACATCCTTAACTCTCGGTAAGATACATCCTTAACTGTTTGTAAGATACATCCTTAACTGTCTGTAAAACACATCCTGAACTGTCTGTAAGAAATATCCTTAACTGTCTGGGAGATACATCCTTAACTGTCTGTAACATACATCCTTAACTGTCTGTAAGATACACCCTCAACTGTCTGTAAGATACCTCCTTAACTGTCTGTAAGATATATCCTTAACTGTCTGTACGATACATCCTTAACTGTCTGTAAGATACATCCTTAACTGTGTGTAATATACATCCTCAACTGTCTGTAAGATAGATCCTTAACTGTCTGTAAGATACATCCTCAACTGTCTGTAAGATACATCCTTATCTGTCTGTAAGATATATCCTTAACTGTCTGTAAGATACATCCTTAACTGTCTGTAAGATACATCCTTAACTGTGTGTAAGATATATCCTTAACTGTCGATAAGATACATCCTTAACTGTCTGTAAGATACATCCTTAACTGTCGATAAGATACATCCTTAACTGTCTGTAACATACATCCTTAACTGTCTGTAAGATACACCCTCAACTGTCTGTAAGATACATCCTTAACTGTCTGTAAGATATATCCTTAACTGTCTGTACGATACATCCTTAACTGTCTGTAAGATACATCCTTAACTGTGTGTAAGATACATCCTCAACTGTCTGTAAGATAGATCCTTAACTGTCTGTAAGATACATCCTCAACTGTCTGTAAGATACATCCTTATCTGTCTGTAAGATACATCCTTAACTGTGTGTAAGATACATCCTTAACTGTCTGTAAGATACATCCTTAACTGTCTGTAAGATACATCCTTAACTGTCTGTAAGACACATCCTCAACTGTATGTAAGACACATCTTTAACTGTCCATAAAATACATCCTTAACTGTCTGTAAGATACATCCTTAACTGTCTGTAACATACATCCTTAACTGCCTGTAAGATACATCCTTAACTGTCTGTAAGATACATCCTTAACTGTCTGTAAGATACATCCTTAACTCTTCTTAAGATATATCCTTAACTGTCAATAAGATACATCCTTAACTGTCTGTAAGATACATCCTTAACTCTTCGTAAGATACATCCTTAACTCTCGGTAAGATACATCCTTAACTGTTTGTAAGATACATCCTTAACTGTCTGTAAAACACATCCTGAACTGTCTATAAGAAACATCCTTAACTGTCTGGGAGATACATCCTTAACTGTCTGTAACATACATCCTTAACTGTCTGTAAGATACATCCTCAACTGTCTGCAAGATACATCCTTAACTGTCTGTAAGATATATCCTTAACTGTCTGTAAGATACATCCTTAACTGTCTGTAAGATACATCCTTAACTGTTTGTAAGATACATCCTTAACTGTCTGTAAAACACATCCTGAACTGTCTGTAAGAAACATCCTTAACTGTCCTGGAGATACATCCTTAACTGTCTGTAACATACATCCTTAACTGTCTGTAAGATACACCCTCAACTGTCTGTAAGATACATCCTTAACTGTCTGTAAGATACATCCTTAACTGTCTGTACGATACATCCTTAACTGTCTGTAAGATACATCCTTAACTGTGTGTAAGATACATCCTCAACTGTCTGTAAGATAGATCCTTAACTGTCTGTAAGATACATCCTCAACTGTCTGTAAGATACATCCTTATCTGTCTGTAAGATTTATCCTTAACTGTCTGTAAGATACATCCTTAACTGTCTGTAAGATACATCCTTAACTGTCTGTAAGATACATCTTTAACTGTCTGTAAGATACATCCTTAACTGTCTGTAAGATACATCCTTAACTGTCTGTAAGATACATCCTTAACTGTCCGTAAAATACATCCTTAACTGTCTGTAAGATACATCCTTAACTGTCTGTAAGATACATCCTTAACTGTCTGTAACATACATCTTTAACTGCCTGTAAGATACATCCTTAACTGTCTGTAAGATACATCCTTAACTGTCTGTAAGATACATCCTTAACTCTTCTTAAGATATATCCTTAACTGTCGATAAGATACATCCTTAACTGTCTGTAAGATATATCCTTAACTGTCTGTACGATACATCCTTAACTGTCTGTAAGATACATCCTTAACTGTTTGTAAGATACATCCTTAACTCTTCTTAAGATATATCCTTAACTGTCGATAAGATACATCCTTAACTGTCTGTAAGATACATCCTTAACTCTTCGTAAGATACATCCTTAACTCTCGGTAAGATACATCCTTAACTGTTTTTAAGATACATCCTTAACTGTCTGTAAAACACATCCTGAACTGTCTGTAAGAAACATCCTTAACTGTCTGGGAGATACATCCTTAACTGTCTGTAACATACATCCTTAACTGTCTGTAAGATACACCCTCAACTGTCTGTAAGATACATCCTTAACTGTCTGTAAGATATATCCTTAACTGTCTGTACGATACATCCTTAACTGTCTGTAAGATACATCCTTAACTGTGTGTAAGATACATCCTCAACTGTCTGTAAGATAGATCCTTAACTGTCTGTAAGATACATCCTCAACTGTCTGTAAGATACATCCTTATCTGTCTGTAAGATTTATCCTTAACTGTCTGTAACATACATCCTTAACTGCCTGTAAGATACATCCTTAACTGTCTGTAAGATACATCCTTAACTGTCTGTAAGATACATCCTTAACTCTTCTTAAGATATATCCTTAACTGTCAATAATATACATCCTTAACTGTCTGTAAGATACATCCTTAACCCTTCGTAAGATACATCCTTAACTCTCGGTAAGATACATCCTTAACTGTTTGTAAGATATATCCTTAACTGTCTGTAAAACACATCCTGAACTGTCTATAAGAAACATCCTTAACTGTCTGGGAGATACATCCTTAACTGTCTGTAACATACATCCTTAACTGTCTGTAAGATACATCCTCAACTGTCTGCAAGATACATCCTTAACTGTCTGTAAGATATATCCTTAACTGTCTGTAAGATACATCCTTAACTGTCTGTAAGATACATCCTTAACTCTTCGTAAGATACATCCTTAACTGTCTGTAAGATACATCCTTAACTCTCGGTAAGATACATCCTTAACTGTTTGTAAGATACATCCTTAACTGTCTGTAAAACACATCCTGAACTGTCTGTAAGAAACATCCTTAACTGTCTGGGAGATACATCCTTAACTGTCTGTAACATACATCCTTAACTGTCTGTAAGATACACCCTCAACTGTCTGTAAGATACATCCTTAACTGTCTGTAAGATATATCCTTAACTGTCTGTACGATACATCCTTAACTGTCTGTAAGATACATCCTTAACTGTGTGTAAGATACATCCTCAACTGTCTGTAAGATAGATCCTTAACTGTCTGTAAGATACATCCTCAACTGTCTGTAAGATACATCCTTATCTGTCTGTAAGATTTATCCTTAACTGTCTGTAAGATACATCCTTAACTGTCTGTAAGATACATCCTTAACTGTCTGTAAGATACATCCTTAACTGTCTGTAAGATACATCCTTAACTGTCTGTAAGATACATCCTTAACTGTGTGTAAGATACATCCTCAAATGTCTGTAAGATACATCCTTAACTGTCTGTAAGATATATCCTTAACTGTCTGTACGATACATCCTTAACTGTCTGTAAGATACATCCTTAACTGTGTGTAAGATACATCCTCAACTGTCTGTAAGATAGATCCTTAACTGTCTGTAAGATACATCCTCAACTGTCTGTAAGATACATCCTTATCTGTCTGTAAGATACATCCTCAACTGTCTGTAAGATACATCCTTATCTGTCTGTAAGATTTATCCTTAACTGTCTGTAAGATACATCCTTAACTGTCTGTAAGATACATCCTTAACTGTCTGTAAGATACATCCTTAACTGTGTGTAAGATACATCCTCAAATGTCTGTAAGATACATCCTTAACTGTCTGTAAGATACATCCTTAACTGTCCGTAAAATACATCCTTAACTGTCTGTAAGATACATCCTTAACTGTCTGTAAGATACATCCTTAACTGTCTGTAACATACATCTTTAACTGCCTGTAAGATACATCCTTAACTGTCTGTAAGATACATCCTTAACTGTCTGTAAGATACATCCTTAACTCTTCTTAAGATATATCCTTAACTGTCGATAAGATACATCCTTAACTGTCTGTAAGATATATCCTTAACTGTCTGTACGATACATCCTTAACTGTCTGTAAGATACATCCTTAACTGTTTGTAAGATACATCCTTAACTCTTCTTAAGATATATCCTTAACTGTCGATAAGATACATCCTTAACTGTCTGTAAGATACATCCTTAACTCTTCGTAAGATACATCCTTAACTCTCGGTAAGATACATCCTTAACTGTTTTTAAGATACATCCTTAACTGTCTGTAAAACACATCCTGAACTGTCTGTAAGAAACATCCTTAACTGTCTGGGAGATACATCCTTAACTGTCTGTAACATACATCCTTAACTGTCTGTAAGATACACCCTCAACTGTCTGTAAGATACATCCTTAACTGTCTGTAAGATATATCCTTAACTGTCTGTACGATACATCCTTAACTGTCTGTAAGATACATCCTTAACTGTGTGTAAGATACATCCTCAACTGTCTGTAAGATAGATCCTTAACTGTCTGTAAGATACATCCTCAACTGTCTGTAAGATACATCCTTATCTGTCTGTAAGATTTATCCTTAACTGTCTGTAACATACATCCTTAACTGCCTGTAAGATACATCCTTAACTGTCTGTAAGATACATCCTTAACTGTCTGTAAGATACATCCTTAACTCTTCTTAAGATATATCCTTAACTGTCAATAATATACATCCTTAACTGTCTGTAAGATACATCCTTAACCCTTCGTAAGATACATCCTTAACTCTCGGTAAGATACATCCTTAACTGTTTGTAAGATATATCCTTAACTGTCTGTAAAACACATCCTGAACTGTCTATAAGAAACATCCTTAACTGTCTGGGAGATACATCCTTAACTGTCTGTAACATACATCCTTAACTGTCTGTAAGATACATCCTCAACTGTCTGCAAGATACATCCTTAACTGTCTGTAAGATATATCCTTAACTGTCTGTAAGATACATCCTTAACTGTCTGTAAGATACATCCTTAACTCTTCGTAAGATACATCCTTAACTGTCTGTAAGATACATCCTTAACTCTCGGTAAGATACATCCTTAACTGTTTGTAAGATACATCCTTAACTGTCTGTAAAACACATCCTGAACTGTCTGTAAGAAACATCCTTAACTGTCTGGGAGATACATCCTTAACTGTCTGTAACATACATCCTTAACTGTCTGTAAGATACACCCTCAACTGTCTGTAAGATACATCCTTAACTGTCTGTAAGATATATCCTTAACTGTCTGTACGATACATCCTTAACTGTCTGTAAGATACATCCTTAACTGTGTGTAAGATACATCCTCAACTGTCTGTAAGATAGATCCTTAACTGTCTGTAAGATACATCCTCAACTGTCTGTAAGATACATCCTTATCTGTCTGTAAGATTTATCCTTAACTGTCTGTAAGATACATCCTTAACTGTCTGTAAGATACATCCTTAACTGTCTGTAAGATACATCCTTAACTGTGTGTAAGATACATCCTCAAATGTCTGTAAGATACATCCTTAACTGTCTGTAAGATACATCCTTAACTGTCCGTAAAATACATCCTTAACTGTCTGTAAGATACATCCTTAACTGTCTGTAAGATACATCCTTATCTGTCTGTAAGATTTATCCTTAACTGTCTGTAAGATACATCCTTAACTGTCTGTAAGATACATCCTTAACTGTCTGTAAGATACATCCTTAACTGTGTGTAAGATACATCCTCAAATGTCTGTAAGATACATCCTTAACTGTCTGTAAGATACATCCTTAACTGTCCGTAAAATACATCCTTAACTGTCTGTAAGATACATCCTTAACTGTCTGTAAGATACATCCTTAACTGTCTGTAACATACATCTTTAACTGCCTGTAAGATACATCCTTAACTGTCTGTAAGATACATCCTTAACTGTCTGTAAGATACATCCTTAACTCTTCTTAAGATATATCCTTAACTGTCGATAAGATACATCCTTAACTGTCTGTAAGATATATCCTTAACTGTCTGTACGATACATCCTTAACTGTCTGTAAGATACATCCTTAACTGTTTGTAAGATACATCCTTAACTCTTCTTAAGATATATCCTTAACTGTCGATAAGATACATCCTTAACTGTCTGTAAGATACATCCTTAACTCTTCGTAAGATACATCCTTAACTCTCGGTAAGATACATCCTTAACTGTTTTTAAGATACATCCTTAACTGTCTGTAAAACACATCCTGAACTGTCTGTAAGAAACATCCTTAACTGTCTGGGAGATACATCCTTAACTGTCTGTAACATACATCCTTAACTGTCTGTAAGATACACCCTCAACTGTCTGTAAGATACATCCTTAACTGTCTGTAAGATATATCCTTAACTGTCTGTACGATACATCCTTAACTGTCTGTAAGATACATCCTTAACTGTGTGTAAGATACATCCTCAACTGTCTGTAAGATAGATCCTTAACTGTCTGTAAGATACATCCTCAACTGTCTGTAAGATACATCCTTATCTGTCTGTAAGATTTATCCTTAACTGTCTGTAACATACATCCTTAACTGCCTGTAAGATACATCCTTAACTGTCTGTAAGATACATCCTTAACTGTCTGTAAGATACATCCTTAACTCTTCTTAAGATATATCCTTAACTGTCAATAATATACATCCTTAACTGTCTGTAAGATACATCCTTAACCCTTCGTAAGATACATCCTTAACTCTCGGTAAGATACATCCTTAACTGTTTGTAAGATATATCCTTAACTGTCTGTAAAACACATCCTGAACTGTCTATAAGAAACATCCTTAACTGTCTGGGAGATACATCCTTAACTGTCTGTAACATACATCCTTAACTGTCTGTAAGATACATCCTCAACTGTCTGCAAGATACATCCTTAACTGTCTGTAAGATATATCCTTAACTGTCTGTAAGATACATCCTTAACTGTCTGTAAGATACATCCTTAACTCTTCGTAAGATACATCCTTAACTGTCTGTAAGATACATCCTTAACTCTCGGTAAGATACATCCTTAACTGTTTGTAAGATACATCCTTAACTGTCTGTAAAACACATCCTGAACTGTCTGTAAGAAACATCCTTAACTGTCTGGGAGATACATCCTTAACTGTCTGTAACATACATCCTTAACTGTCTGTAAGATACACCCTCAACTGTCTGTAAGATACATCCTTAACTGTCTGTAAGATATATCCTTAACTGTCTGTACGATACATTCTTAACTGTCTGTAAGATACATCCTTAACTGTGTGTAAGATACATCCTCAACTGTCTGTAAGATAGATCCTTAACTGTCTGTAAGATACATCCTCAACTGTCTGTAAGATACATCCTTATCTGTCTGTAAGATTTATCCTTAACTGTCTGTAAGATACATCCTTAACTGTCTGTAAGATACATCCTTAACTGTCTGTAAGATACATCCTTAACTGTGTATAAGATACATCCTCAAATGTCTGTAAGATACATCCTTAACTGTCTGTAAGATACATCCTTAACTGTCCGTAAAATACATCCTTAACTGTCTGTAAGATACATCCTTAACTGTCTGTAACATACATCTTTAACTGCCTGTAAGATACATCCTTAACTGTCTGTAAGATACATCCTTAACTGTCTGTAAGATACATCCTTAACTCTTCTTAAGATATATCCTTAACTGTCGATAAGATACATCCTTAACTGTCTGTAAGATACATCCTTAACTGTCGATAAGATACATCCTTAACTGTCTGTAAGATACATCCTTAACTCTTCGTAAGATACATCCTTAACTCTCGGTAAGATACATCCTTAACTGTTTGTAAGATACATCCTTAACTGTCTGTAAAACACATCCTGAACTGTTTGTAAGAAATATCCTTAACTGTCTGGGAGATACATCCTTAACTGTCTGTAACATACATCCTTAACTGTCTGTAAGATACACCCTCAACTGTCTGTAAGATACATCCTTAACTGTCTGTAAGATATATCCTTAACTGTCTGTACGATACATCCTTAACTGTGTGTAATATACATCCTCAACTGTCTGTAAGATAGATCCTTAACTGTCTGTAAGATACATCCTCAACTGTCTGTAAGATACATCCTTATCTGTCTGTAAGATTTATCCTTAACTGTCTGTAACATACATCCTTAACTGCCTGTAAGATACATCCTTAACTGTCTGTAAGATACATCCTTAACTGTCTGTAAGATACATCCTTAACTCTTCTTAAGATATATCCTTAACTGTCAATAATATACATCCTTAACTGTCTGTAAGATACATCCTTAACCCTTCGTAAGATACATCCTTAACTCTCGGTAAGATACATCCTTAACTGTTTGTAAGATATATCCTTAACTGTCTGTAAAACACATCCTGAACTGTCTATAAGAAACATCCTTAACTGTCTGGGAGATACATCCTTAACTGTCTGTAACATACATCCTTAACTGTCTGTAAGATACATCCTCAACTGTCTGCAAGATACATCCTTAACTGTCTGTAAGATATATCCTTAACTGTCTGTAAGATACATCCTTAACTGTCTGTAAGATACATCCTTAACTCTTCGTAAGATACATCCTTAACTGTCTGTAAGATACATCCTTAACTCTCGGTAAGATACATCCTTAACTGTTTGTAAGATACATCCTTAACTGTCTGTAAAACACATCCTGAACTGTCTGTAAGAAACATCCTTAACTGTCTGGGAGATACATCCTTAACTGTCTGTAACATACATCCTTAACTGTCTGTAAGATACACCCTCAACTGTCTGTAAGATACATCCTTAACTGTCTGTAAGATATATCCTTAACTGTCTGTACGATACATCCTTAACTGTCTGTAAGATACATCCTTAACTGTGTGTAAGATACATCCTCAACTGTCTGTAAGATAGATCCTTAACTGTCTGTAAGATACATCCTCAACTGTCTGTAAGATACATCCTTATCTGTCTGTAAGATTTATCCTTAACTGTCTGTAAGATACATCCTTAACTGTCTGTAAGATACATCCTTAACTGTCTGTAAGATACATCCTTAACTGTGTGTAAGATACATCCTCAAATGTCTGTAAGATACATCCTTAACTGTCTGTAAGATACATCCTTAACTGTCCGTAAAATACATCCTTAACTGTCTGTAAGATACATCCTTAACTGTCTGTAACATACATCTTTAACTGCCTGTAAGATACATCCTTAACTGTCTGTAAGATACATCCTTAACTGTCTGTAAGATACATCCTTAACTCTTCTTAAGATATATCCTTAACTGTCGATAAGATACATCCTTAACTGTCTGTAAGATACATCCTTAACTGTCGATAAGATACATCCTTAACTGTCTGTAAGATACATCCTTAACTCTTCGTAAGATACATCCTTAACTCTCGGTAAGATACATCCTTAACTGTTTGTAAGATACATCCTTAACTGTCTGTAAAACACATCCTGAACTGTTTGTAAGAAATATCCTTAACTGTCTGGGAGATACATCCTTAACTGTCTGTAACATACATCCTTAACTGTCTGTAAGATACACCCTCAACTGTCTGTAAGATACATCCTTAACTGTCTGTAAGATATATCCTTAACTGTCTGTACGATACATCCTTAACTGTGTGTAATATACATCCTCAACTGTCTGTAAGATAGATCCTTAACTGTCTGTAAGATACATCCTCAACTGTCTGTAAGATACATCCTTATCTGTCTGTAAGATATATCCTTAACTGTCTGTAAAATACATCCTTAACTGTCTGTAAGATACATCCTTAACTGTGTGTAAGATACGTCCTTAAATGTCTGTAAGATACATCCTTAACTGTCTGTAAGATACATCCTTAACTGTCCGTAAAATACATCCTTAACTGTCTGTAAGATACATCCTTAACTGTCTGTAAGATACATCCTTAACTGTCTGTAACATACATCCTTAACTGCCTGTAAGATACATCCTTAACTGTCTGTAAGATACATCCTTAACTGTCTGTAAGATACATCCTTAACTCTTCTTAAGATATATCCTTAACTGTCGATAAGATACATCCTTAACTGTCTGTAAGATACATCCTTAACTCTTCGTAAGATACATCCTTAACTCTTGGTAAGATACATCCTTAACTGTTTGTAAGATATATCCTTAACTGTCTGTAAAACACATCCTGAACTGTCTATAAGAAACATCTTTAACTGTCTGGGAGATACATCCTTAACTGTCTGTAACATACATCCTTAACTGTCTGTAAGATACATCCTCAACTGTCTGCAAGATACATCCTCAACTGTCTGTAAGATAGATCCTTAACTGTCTGTAAGACACATCCTCAACTGTATGTAAGACACATCCTTAACTGTCTGTAAGATACATCCTTAACTGTCTGTAAGATACATCCTTAACTGTCTGTAAGATACATCCTTAACTCTTCTTAAGATATATCCTTAACTGTCGATAAGATACATCCTTAACTGTCTGTAAGATACATCCTTAACTGTTCGTAAGATACATCCTTAACTTTCGGTAAGATACATCCTTAACTGTTTGTAAGATACATCCTTAACTGTCTGTAAAACACATCCTGAACTGTCTATAAGAAACATCCTTAACTGTCTGGGAGATACATCCTTAACTGTCTGTAACATACATCCTTAACTGTCTGTAAGATACATCCTCAACTGTCTGCAAGATACATCCTTAACTGTCTGTAAGATATATCCTTAACTGTCTGTAAGATACATCCTTAACTGTCTGTAAGATACATCCTTAACTGTGTGTAAGATACATCCTCAACTGTCTGTAAGATAGATCCTTAACTGTCTGTAAGACACATCCTCAACTGTATGTAAGACACATCTTTAACTGTCCATAAAATACATCCTTAACTGTCTGTAAGATACATCCTTAACTGTCTGTAAGATACATCCTTAACTGCCTGTAAGATACATCCTTAGCAGTCTGTAAGACACATCCTTAACTGTCTATAAGATACATTCTTAACTGTGTGTAAGATACATCCTCAACTGTCTGTAAGATACATCCTTAGCAGTCTGTAAGATACATCCTTAACTGTCTATAAGATACATTCTTAACTGTGTGTAAGATACATCCTCAACTGTCTGTAAGATACATCCTTAGCAGTCTGTAAGATACATCCTTAACTTTCGATAAGATACATCCTTAACTGTCTGTAACATACATCCTTAACTGTCTGTAAGATACACCCTCAACTGTCTGTAAGATACATCCTTAACTGTCTGTAAGATATATCCTTAACTGTCTGTACGATACATCCTTAACTGTCTGTAAGATACATCCTTAACTGTGTGTAAGATACATCCTCAACTCTCTGTAAGATAGATCCTTAACTGTCTGTAAGATACATCCTCAACTGTCTGTAAGATACATCCTTATCTGTCTGTAAGATTTATCCTTAACTGTCTGTAAGATACATCCTTAACTGTCTGTAAGATACATCCTTAATTCTTCTTAAGACATATCCTTAACTGTCGATAAGATACATCCTTAACTGTCTGTAAGATACATCCTTAACTGTCGATAAGATACATCCTTAACTGTCTGTAAGATACATCCTTAACTCTTCGTAAGATACATCCTTAACTCTCGGTAAGTTACATCCTTAATTGTTTGTAAGATACATCCTTAACTGTCTGTAAAACACATCCTGAATTGTCTGTAAGAAACATCCTTAACTGTCTGGGAGATACACCCTCAACTGTCTGTAAGATACATCCTTAACTGTCTGTAAGATATATCCTTAACTGTCTGTACGATACATCCTTAACTGTCTGTAAGATACATCCTTAACTGTGTGTAAGATACATCCTCAACTGTCTGTAAGATAGATCCTTAACTGTCTGTAAGATACATCCTCAACTGTCTGTAAGATACATCCTTATCTGTCTGTAAGATTTATCCTTAACTGTCTGTAAGATACATCCTTAACTGTCTGTAAGATACATCCTTAACTGTCTGTAAGATACATCCTTAACTGTGTGTAAGATACATCCTCAAATGTCTGTAAGATACATCCTTAACTGTCTGTAAGATACATCCTTAACTGTCCGTAAAATACATCCTTAACTGTCTGTAAGATACATCCTTAACTGTCTGTAACATACATCTTTAACTGCCTGTAAGATACATCCTTAACTGTCTGTAAGATACATCCTTAACTGTCTGTAAGATACATCCTTAACTCTTCTTAAGATATATCCTTAACTGTCGATAAGATACATCCTTAACTGTCTGTAAGATACATCCTTAACTGTCGATAAGATACATCCTTAACTGTCTGTAAGATACATCCTTAACTCTTCGTAAGATACATCCTTAACTCTCGGTAAGATACATCCTTAACTGTTTGTAAGATACATCCTTAACTGTCTGTAAAACACATCCTGAACTGTTTGTAAGAAATATCCTTAACTGTCTGGGAGATACATCCTTAACTGTCTGTAACATACATCCTTAACTGTCTGTAAGATACACCCTCAACTGTCTGTAAGATACATCCTTAACTGTCTGTAAGATATATCCTTAACTGTCTGTACGATACATCCTTAACTGTCTGTAAGATACATCCTTAACTGTGTGTAATATACATCCTCAACTGTCTGTAAGATAGATCCTTAACTGTCTGTAAGATACATCCTCAACTGTCTGTAAGATACATCCTTATCTGTCTGTAAGATATATCCTTAACTGTCTGTAAAATACATCCTTAACTGTCTGTAAGATACATCCTTAACTGTGTGTAAGATACGTCCTCAAATGTCTGTAAGATACATCCTTAACTGTCTGTAAGATACATCCTTAACTGTCCGTAAAATACATCCTTTACTGTCTGTAAGATACATCCTTAACTGTCTGTAAGATACATCCTTAACTGTCTGTAACATACATCCTTAACTGCCTGTAAGATACATCCTTAACTGTCTGTAAGATACATCCTTAACTGTCTGTAAGATACATCCTTAACTCTTCTTAAGATATATCCTTAACTGTCGATAAGATACATCCTTAACTGTCTGTAAGATACATCCTTAACTCTTCGTAAGATACATCCTTAACTCTTGGTAAGATACATCCTTAACTGTTTGTAAGATATATCCTTAACTGTCTGTAAAACACATCCTGAACTGTCTATAAGAAACATCTTTAACTGTCTGGGAGATACATCCTTAACTGTCTGTAACATACATCCTTAACTGTCTGTAAGATACATCCTCAACTGTCTGCAAGATACATCCTCAACTGTCTGTAAGATAGATCCTTAACTGTCTGTAAGACACATCCTCAACTGTATGTAAGACACATCCTTAACTGTCTGTAAGATACATCCTTAACTGTCTGTAAGATACATCCTTAACTGTCTGTAAGATACATCCTTAACTCTTCTTAAGATATATCCTTAACTGTCGATAAGATACATCCTTAACTGTCTGTAAGATACATCCTTAACTGTTCGTAAGATACATCCTTAACTTTCGGTAAGATACATCCTTAACTGTTTGTAAGATACATCCTTAACTGTCTGTAAAACACATCCTGAACTGTCTATAAGAAACATCCTTAACTGTCTGGGAGATACATCCTTAACTGTCTGTAACATACATCCTTAACTGTCTGTAAGATACATCCTCAACTGTCTGCAAGATACATCCTTAACTGTCTGTAAGATATATCCTTAACTGTCTGTAAGATACATCCTTAACTGTCTGTAAGATACATCCTTAACTGTGTGTAAGATACATCCTCAACTGTCTGTAAGATAGATCCTTAACTGTCTGTAAGACACATCCTCAACTGTATGTAAGACACATCTTTAACTGTCCATAAAATACATCCTTAACTGTCTGTAAGATACATCCTTAACTGTCTGTAAGATACATCCTTAACTGCCTGTAAGATACATCCTTAGCAGTCTGTAAGACACATCCTTAACTGTCTATAAGATACATTCTTAACTGTGTGTAAGATACATCCTCAACTGTCTGTAAGATACATCCTTAGCAGTCTGTAAGATACATCCTTAACTGTCTATAAGATACATTCTTAACTGTGTGTAAGATACATCCTCAACTGTCTGTAAGATACATCCTTAACAGTCTGTAAGATACATCCTTAACTTTCGATAAGATACATCCTTAACTGTCTGTAACATACATCCTTAACTGTCTGTAAGATACACCCTCAACTGTCTGTAAGATACATCCTTAACTGTCTGTAAGATACATCCTTAACTGTCTGTAAGATACATCCTTAACTGTGTGTAAGATACATCCTCAACTGTCTGTAAGATAGATCCTTAACTGTCTGTAAGACACATCCTCAACTGTATGTAAGACACATCTTTAACTGTCCATAAAATACATCCTTAACTGTCTGTAAGATACATCCTTAACTGTCTGTAAGATACATCCTTAACTGCCTGTAAGATACATCCTTAGCAGTCTGTAAGACACATCCTTAACTGTCTATAAGATACATTCTTAACTGTGTGTAAGATACATCCTCAACTGTCTGTAAGATACATCCTTAGCAGTCTGTAAGATACATCCTTAACTGTCTATAAGATACATTCTTAACTGTGTGTAAGATACATCCTCAACTGTCTGTAAGATACATCCTTAGCAGTCTGTAAGATACATCCTTAACTTTCGATAAGATACATCCTTAACTGTCTGTAACATACATCCTTAACTGTCTGTAAGATACACCCTCAACTGTCTGTAAGATACATCCTTAACTGTCGATAAGATACATCCTTAACTGTCTGTAAGATACATCCTTAACTGTCGATAAGATACATCCTTAACTGTCTGTAAGATACATCCTTAACTCTTCGTAAGATACATCCTTAACTCTCGGTAAGTTACATCCTTAATTGTTTGTAAGATACATCCTTAACTGTCTGTAAAACACATCCTGAATTGTCTGTAAGAAACATCCTTAACTGTCTGGGAGATACACCCTCAACTGTCTGTAAGATACATCCTTAACTGTCTGTAAGATATATCCTTAACTGTCTGTACGATACATCCTTAACTGTCTGTAAGATACATCCTTAACTGTGTGTAAGATACATCCTCAACTGTCTGTAAGATAGATCCTTAACTGTCTGTAAGATACATCCTCAACTGTCTGTAAGATACATCCTTATCTGTCTGTAAGATTTATCCTTAACTGTCTGTAACATACATCCTTAACTGCCTGTAAGATACATCCTTAACTGTCTGTAAGATACATCCTTAACTGTCTGTAAGATACATCCTTAACTCTTCTTAAGATATATCCTTAACTGTCAATAATATACATCCTTAACTGTCTGTAAGATACATCCTTAACCCTTCGTAAGATACATCCTTAACTCTCGGTAAGATACATCCTTAACTGTTTGTAAGATATATCCTTAACTGTCTGTAAAACACATCCTGAACTGTCTATAAGAAACATCCTTAACTGTCTGGGAGATACATCCTTAACTGTCTGTAACATACATCCTTAACTGTCTGTAAGATACATCCTCAACTGTCTGCAAGATACATCCTTAACTGTCTGTAAGATATATCCTTAACTGTCTGTAAGATACATCCTTAACTGTCTGTAAGATACATCCTTAACTCTTCGTAAGATACATCCTTAACTGTCTGTAAGATACATCCTTAACTCTCGGTAAGATACATCCTTAACTGTTTGTAAGATACATCCTTAACTGTCTGTAAAACACCTCCTGAACTGTCTGTAAGAAACATCCTTAACTGTCTGGGAGATACATCCTTAACTGTCTGTAACATACATCCTTAACTGTCTGTAAGATACACCCTCAACTGTCTGTAAGATACATCCTTAACTGTCTGTAAGATATATCCTTAACTGTCTGTACGATACATCCTTAACTGTCTGTAAGATACATCCTTAACTGTGTGTAAGATACATCCTCAACTGTCTGTAAGATAGATCCTTAACTGTCTGTAAGATACATCCTCAACTGTCTGTAAGATACATCCTTATCTGTCTGTAAGATTTATCCTTAACTGTCTGTAAGATATATCCTTAACTGTCTGTAAGATACATCCTTAACTGTCTGTAAGATACATCCTTAACTGTGTGTAAGATACATCCTCAAATGTCTGTAAGATACATCCTTAACTGTCTGTAAGATACATCCTTAACTGTCCGTAAAATACATCCTTAACTGTCTGTAAGATACATCCTTAACTGTCTGTAACATACATCTTTAACTGCCTGTAAGATACATCCTTAACTGTCTGTAAGATACATCCTTAACTGTCTGTAAGATACATCCTTAACTCTTCTTAAGATATATCCTTAACTGTCGATAAGATACATCCTTAACTGTCTGTAAGATACATCCTTAACTGTCGATAAGATACATCCTTAACTGTCTGTAAGATACATCCTTAACTCTTCGTAAGATACATCCTTAACTCTCGGTAAGATACATCCTCAACTGTCTGTAAGATAGATCCTTAACTGTCTGTAAGATACATCCTCAACTGTCTGTAAGATACATCCTTATCTGTCTGTAAGATATATCCTTAACTGTCTGTAAGATATATCCTTAACTGTCTGTACGATACATCCTTAACTGTCTGTAAAACACATCCTGAACTGTTTGTAAGAAATATCCTTAACTGTCTGGGAGATACATCCTTAACTGTCTGTAACATACATCCTTAACTGTCTGTAAGATACACCCTCAACTGTCTGTAAGATACATCCTTAACTGTCTGTAAGATATATCCTTAACTGTCTGTACGATACATCCTTAACTGTCTGTAAGATACATCCTTAACTGTGTGTAATATACATCCTCAACTGTCTGTAAGATAGATCCTTAACTGTCTGTAAGATACATCCTCAACTGTCTGTAAGATACATCCTTATCTGTCTGTAAGATATATCCTTAACTGTCTGTAAAATACATCCTTAACTGTCTGTAAGATACATCCTTAACTGTGTGTAAGATACGTCCTCAAATGTCTGTAAGATACATCCTTAACTGTCTGTAAGATACATCCTTAACTGTCCGTAAAATACATCCTTTACTGTCTGTAAGATACATCCTTAACTGTCTGTAAGATACATCCTTAACTGTCTGTAACATACATCCTTAACTGCCTGTAAGATACATCCTTAACTGTCTGTAAGATACATCCTTAACTGTCTGTAAGATACATCCTTAACTCTTCTTAAGATATATCCTTAACTGTCGATAAGATACATCCTTAACTGTCTGTAAGATACATCCTTAACTCTTCGTAAGATACATCCTTAACTCTTGGTAAGATACATCCTTAACTGTTTGTAAGATATATCCTTAACTGTCTGTAAAACACATCCTGAACTGTCTATAAGAAACATCTTTAACTGTCTGGGAGATACATCCTTAACTGTCTGTAACATACATCCTTAACTGTCTGTAAGATACATCCTCAACTGTCTGCAAGATACATCCTCAACTGTCTGTAAGATAGATCCTTAACTGTCTGTAAGACACATCCTCAACTGTATGTAAGACATATCCTTAACTGTCTGTAAGATACATCCTTAACTGTCTGTAAGATACATCCTTAACTGTCTGTAAGATACATCCTTAACTCTTCTTAAGATATATCCTTAACTGTCGATAAGATACATCCTTAACTGTCTGTAAGATACATCCTTAACTGTTCGTAAGATACATCCTTAACTTTCGGTAAGATACATCCTTAACTGGTTGTAAGATACATCCTTAACTGTCTGTAAAACACATCCTGAACTGTCTATAAGAAACATCCTTAACTGTCTGGGAGATACATCCTTAACTGTCTGTAACATACATCCTTAACTGTCTGTAAGATACATCCTCAACTGTCTGCAAGATACATCCTTAACTGTCTGTAAGATATATCCTTAACTGTCTGTAAGATACATCCTTAACTGTCTGTAAGATACATCCTTAACTGTGTGTAAGATACATCCTCAACTGTCTGTAAGATAGATCCTTAACTGTCTGTAAGACACATCCTCAACTGTATGTAAGACACATCTTTAACTGTCCATAAAATACATCCTTAACTGTCTGTAAGATACATCCTTAACTGTCTGTAAGATACATCCTTAACTGCCTGTAAGATACATCCTTAGCAGTCTGTAAGACACATCCTTAACTGTCTATAAGATACATTCTTAACTGTGTGTAAGATACATCCTCAACTGTCTGTAAGATACATCCTTAACTGTCTGTAAGATACATCCTTAACTGTCTATAAGATACATTCTTAACTGTGTGTAAGATACATCCTCAACTGTCTGTAAGATACATCCTTAACAGTCTGTAAGATACATCCTTAACTTTCGATAAGATACATCCTTAACTGTCTGTAACATACATCCTTAACTGTCTGTAAGATACACCCTCAACTGTCTGTAAGATACATCCTTAACTGTCTGTAAGATATATCCTTAACTGTCTGTACGATACATCCTTAACTGTCTGTAAGATACATCCTTAACTGTGTGTAAGATACATCCTCAACTCTCTGTAAGATAGATCCTTAACTGTCTGTAAGATACATCCTCAACTGTCTGTAAGATACATCCTTATCTGTCTGTAAGATTTATCCTTAACTGTCTGTAAGATACATCCTTAACTGTCTGTAAGATACATCCTTAATTCTTCTTAAGATATATCCTTAACTGTCGATAAGATACATCCTTAACTGTCTGTAAGATACATCCTTAACTGTCGATAAGATACATCCTTAACTGTCTGTAAGATACATCCTTAACTCTTCGTAAGATACATCCTTAACTCTCGGTAAGTTACATCCTTAATTGTTTGTAAGATACATCCTTAACTGTCTGTAAAACACATCCTGAATTGTCTGTAAGAAACATCCTTAACTGTCTGGGAGATACATCCTTAACTGTCTGTAACATACATCCTTAACTGTCTGTAAGATACACCCTCAACTGTCTGTAAGATACATCCTTAACTGTCTGTAAGATATATCCTTAACTGTCTGTACGATACATCCTTAACTGTCTGTAAGATACATCCTTAACTGTGTGTAAGATACATCCTCAACTGTCTGTAAGATAGATCCTTAACTGTCTGTAAGATACATCCTCAACTGTCTGTAAGATACATCCTTATCTGTCTGTAAGATATATCCTTAACTGTCTGTAAGATATATCCTTAACTGTCTGTAAAATACATCCTTAACTGTCTGTAAGATACATCCTTAACTGTGTGTAAGATACGTCCTCAAATGTCTGTAAGATACATCCTTAACTGTGTGTAAGATACATCCTTAACTGTCCGTAAAATACATCCTTTACTGTCTGTAAGATATATCCTTAACTGTTTTTAAGATACATCCTTAACTGTCTGTAAAACACATCCTGAACTGTCTGTAAGAAACATCCTTAACTGTCTGGGAGATACATCCTTAACTGTCTGTAACATACATCCTTAACTGTCTGTAAGATACACCCTCAACTGTCTGTAAGATACATCCTTAACTGTCTGTAAGATATATCCTTAACTGTCTGTACGATACATCCTCAACTGTCTGTAAGATACATCCTTAACTGTGTGTAAGATACATCCTCAACTGTCTGTAAGATAGATCCTTAACTGTCTGTAAGATACATCCTCAACTGTCTGTAAGATACATCCTTATCTGTCTGTAAGATTTATCCTTAACTGTCTGTAAGATACATCCTTAACTGTCTGTAAGATACATCCTTAACTCTTCTTAAGATATATCCTTAACTGTCGATAAGATACATCCTTAACTGTCTGTAAGATACATCCTTAACTGTCGATAAGATACATCCTTAACTGTCTGTAAGATACATCCTTAACTCTTCGTAAGATACATCCTTAACTCTCGGTAAGATACATCCTTAACTGTTTGTATGATACATCCTTAACTGTCTGTAAAACACATCCTGAACTGTCTGTAAGAAACATCCTTAACTGTCTGGGAGATACATCCTTAACTGTCTGTAACATACATCCTTATCTGTCTGTAAGATATATCCTTAACTGTCTGTAAGATACATCCTTAACTGTGTGTAAGATACATCCTTAACTGTGTGTAAGATACACCTCAAATGTCTGTAAGATACATCCTAAACTGTCTGTAAGATACATCCTTAACTGTCCGTAAAATACATCCTTAACTGTCTGTAAGATACATCCTTAACTGTCTGTAACATACATCCTTAACTGCCTGTAAGATACATCCTTAACTGTCTGTAAGATACATCCTTAACTCTTCTTAAGATATATCCTTAACTGTCGATAAGATACATCCTTAACTGTCTGTAAGATACATCCTTAACTCTTCGTAAGATACATCCTTAACTCTTGGTAAGATACATCCTTAACTGTTTGTAAGATATATCCTTAACTGTTTGTAAAACACATCCTGAACTGTCTATAAGAAACATCTTTAACTGTCTGGGAGATACATCCTTAACTGTCTGTAACATACATCCTTAACTGTCTGTAAGATACATCCTCAACTGTCTGCAAGATACATCCTCAACTGCCTGTAAGATAGATCCTTAACTGTCTGTAAGACACATCCTCAACTGTATGTAAGACACATCCTTAACTGTCTGTAAGATACATCCTTAACTGTCTGTAAGATACATCCTTAACTGTCTGTAAGATACATCCTTAACTCTTCTTAAGATATATCCTTAACTGTCGATAAGATACATCCTTAACTGTCTGTAAGATACATCCTTAACTGTTCGTAAGATACATCCTTAACTCTCGGTAAGATACATCCTTAACTGTCTGTAACATACATCCTTAACTGTCTGTAAGATACATCCTCAACTGTCTGCAAGATACATCCTTAACTGTCTGTAAGATATATCCTTAACTGTCTGTAAGATACATCCTTAACTGTCTGTAAGATACATCCTTAACTGTGTGTAAGATACATCCTCAACTGTCTGTAAGATAGATCCTTAACTGTCTGTAAGACACATCCTCAACTGTATGTAAGACACATCTTTAACTGTCCATAAAATACATCCTTAACTGTCTGTAAGATACATCCTTAACTGTCTGTAAGATACATCCTCAACTGCCTGTAAGATACATACTTAGCAGTCTGTAAGACACATCCTTAACTGTCTATAAGATACATTCTTAACTGTGTGTAAGATACATCCTCAACTGTCTGTAAGATACATCCTTAGCAGTCTGTAAGATACATCCTTAACTTTCGATAAGATACATCCTTAACTGTCTGTAACATACATCCTTAACTGTCTGTACGATACATCCTTAACTGTCTGTAAGATACATCCTTAACTGTGTGTAAGATACATCCTCAACTGTCTGTAAGATAGATCCTTAACTGTCTGTAAGATACATCCTCAACTGTCTGTAAGATACATCCTTATCTGTCTGTAAGATTTATCCTTAACTGTCTGTAAGATACATCCTTAACTGTCTGTAAGATACATCCTTAACTCTTCTTAAGATATATCCTTAACTGTCGATAAGATACATCCTTAACTGTCTGTAAGATACAACCTTAACTGTCGATAAGATACATCCTTAACTGTCTGTAAGATACATCCTTAACTGTTTGTAAGATACATCCTTAACTCTTCTTAAGATATATCCTTAACTGTCGATAAGATACATCCTTAACTGTCTGTAAGATACATCCTTAACTCTTCGTAAGATACATCCTTAACTCTCGGTAAGATACATCCTTAACTGTTTTTAAGATACATCCTTAACTGTCTGTAAAACACATCCTGAACTGTCTGTAAGAAACATCCTTAACTGTCTGGGAGATACATCCTTAACTGTCTGTAACATACATCCTTAACTGTCTGTAAGATACACCCTCAACTGTCTGTAAGATACATCCTTAACTGTCTGTAAGATATATCCTTAACTGTCTGTACGATACATCCTCAACTGTCTGTAAGATACATCCTTAACTGTGTGTAAGATACATCCTCAACTGTCTGTAAGATAGATCCTTAACTGTCTGTAAGATACATCCTCAACTGCCTGTAAGATACATCCTTATCTGTCTGTAAGATTTATCCTTAACTGTCTGTAAGATACATCCTTAACTGTCTGTAAGATACATCCTTAACTCTTCTTAAGATATATCCTTAACTGTCGATAAGATACATCCTTAACTGTCTGTAAGATACATCCTTAACTGTCGATAAGATACATCCTTAACTGTCTGTAAGATACATCCTTAACTCTTCGTAAGATACATCCTTAACTCTCGGTAAGATACATCCTTAACTGTTTGTATGATACATCCTTAACTGTCTGTAAAACACATCCTGAACTGTCTGTAAGAAACATCCTTAACTGTCTGGGAGATACATCCTTAACTGTCTGTAACATACATCCTTATCTGTCTGTAAGATATATCCTTAACTGTCTGTAAGATACATCCTTAACTGTGTGTAAGATACATCCTTAACTGTGTGTAAGATACATCCTCAAATGTCTGTAAGATACATCCTAAACTGTCTGTAAGATACATCCTTAACTGTCCGTAAAATACATCCTTAACTGTCTGTAAGATACATCCTTAACTGTCTGTAACATACATCCTTAACTGCCTGTAAGATACATCCTTAACTGTCTGTAAGATACATCCTTAACTGTCTGTAAGATACATCCTTAACTCTTCTTAAGATATATCCTTAACTGTCGATAAGATACATCCTTAACTGTCTGTAAGATACATCCTTAACTCTTCGTAAGATACATCCTTAACTCTTGGTAAGATACATCCTTAACTGTTTGTAATATATATCCTTAACTGTTTGTAAAACACATCCTGAACTGTCTATAAGAAACATCTTTAACTGTCTGGGAGATACATCCTTAACTGTCTGTAACATACATCCTTAACTGTCTGTAAGATACATCCTCAACTGTCTGCAAGATACATCCTCAACTGCCTGTAAGATAGATCCTTAACTGTCTGTAAGACACATCCTCAACTGTATGTAAGACACATCCTTAACTGTCTGTAAGATACATCCTTAACTGTCTGTAAGATACATCCTTAACTCTTCTTAAGATATATCCTTAACTGTCGATAAGATACATCCTTAACTGTCTGTAAGATACATCCTTAACTCTTCGTAAGATACATCCTTAACTCTCGGTAAGATACATCCTTAACTGTTTGTATGATACATCCTTAACTGTCTGTAAAACACATCCTGAACTGTCTGTAAGAAACATCCTTAACTGTCTGGGAGATACATCCTTAACTGTCTGTAACATACATCCTTATCTGTCTGTAAGATATATCCTTAACTGTCTGTAAGATACATCCTTAACTGTGTGTAAGATACATCCTTAACTGTGTGTAAGATACATCCTCAAATGTCTGTAAGATACATCCTAAACTGTCTGTAAGATACATCCTTAACTGTCCGTAAAATACATCCTTAACTGTCTGTAAGATACATCCTTAACTGTCTGTAACATACATCCTTAACTGCCTGTAAGATACATCCTTAACTGTCTGTAAGATACATCCTTAACTGTCTGTAAGATACATCCTTAACTCTTCTTAAGATATATCCTTAACTGTCGATAAGATACATCCTTAACTGTCTGTAAGATACATCCTTAACTCTTCGTAAGATACATCCTTAACTCTTGGTAAGATACATCCTTAACTGTTTGTAATATATATCCTTAACTGTTTGTAAAACACATCCTGAACTGTCTATAAGAAACATCTTTAACTGTCTGGGAGATACATCCTTAACTGTCTGTAACATACATCCTTAACTGTCTGTAAGATACATCCTCAACTGTCTGCAAGATACATCCTCAACTGCCTGTAAGATAGATCCTTAACTGTCTGTAAGACACATCCTCAACTGTATGTAAGACACATCCTTAACTGTCTGTAAGATACATCCTTAACTGTCTGTAAGATACATCCTTAACTGTCTGTAAGATACATCCTTAACTCTTCTTAAGATATATCCTTAACTGTCGATAAGATACATCCTTAACTGTCTGTAAGATACATCCTTAACTGTTCGTAAGATACATCCTTAACTCTCGGTAAGATACATCCTTAACTGTTTGTAAGATACATCCTTAACTGTCTGTAAAACACATCCTGAACTGTCTATAAGAAACATCCTTAACTGTCTGGGAGATACATCCTTAACTGTCTGTAACATACATCCTTAACTGTCTGTAAGATACATCCTCAACTGGCTGCAAGATACATCCTTAACTGTCTGTAAGATATATCCTTAACTGTCTGTAAGATACATCCTTAACTGTCTGTAAGATACATCCTTAACTGTGTGTAAGATACATCCTCAACTGTCTGTAAGATAGATCCTTAACTGTCTGTAAGACACATCCTCAACTGTATGTAAGACACATCTTTAACTGTCCATAAAATACATCCTTAACTGTCTGTAAGATACATCCTTAACTGTCTGTAAGATACATCCTTAACTGCCTGTAAGATACATACTTAGCAGTCTGTAAGACACATCCTTAACTGTCTATAAGATACATTCTTAACTGTGTGTAAGATACATCCTCAACTGTCTGTAAGATACATCCTTAGCAGTCTGTAAGATACATCCTTAACTGTCTATAAGATACATTCTTAACTGTGTGTAAGATACATCCTCAACTGTCTGTAAGATACATCCTTAGCAGTCTGTAAGATACATCCTTAACTTTCGATAAGATACATCCTTAACTGTCTGTAACATACATCCTTAACTGTCTGTAAGATACACCCTCAACTGTCTGTAAGATACATCCTTAACTGTCTGTAAGATATATCCTTAACTGTCTGTACGATACATCCTTAACTGTCTGTAAGATACATCCTTAACTGTGTGTAAGATACATCCTCAACTGTCTGTAAGATAGATCCTTAACTGTCTGTAAGATACATCCTCAACTGTCTGTAAGATACATCCTTATCTGTCTGTAAGATACATCCTTAACTCTTCTTAAGATATATCCTTAACTGTCGATAAGATACATCCTTAACTGTCTGTAAGATACAACCTTAACTGTCGATAAGATACATCCTTAACTGTCTGTAAGATACATCCTTAACTCTTCTTAAGATATATCCTTAACTGTCGATAAGATACATCCTTAACTGTCTGTAAGATACAACCTTAACTGTCGATAAGATACATCCTTAACTGTCTGTAAGATACATCCTTAACTGTTTGTAAGATACATCCTTAACTCTTCTTAAGATATATCCTTAACTGTCGATAAGATACATCCTTAACTGTCTGTAAGATACATCCTTAACTCTTCGTGAGATACATCCTTAACTGTTTGTAAGATACATCCTTAACTGTTTGTAAGATACATCCTTAACTGTCTGTAAAACACATCCTGAACTGTCTGTAAGAAACATCCTTAACTGTCTGGGAGATACATCCTTAACTGTCTGTAACATACATCCTTAACTGTCTGTAAGATACACCCTCAACTGTCTGTAAGATACAACCTTAACTCTTCGTAAGAGACATCCTTAACTGTCTGTACGATACATCCTTAACTGTCTGTAAGATACATCCTTAACTGTGTGTAAGATACATCCTCAACTGTCTGTAAGATAGATCCTTAACTGTCTGTAAGATACATCCTCAACTGTCTGTAAGATACATCCTTATCTGTCTGTAAGATTTATCCTTAACTGTCTGTAAGATACATCCTTAACTGTCTGTAAGATACATCCTTAACTCTTCTTAAGATATATCCTTAACTGTCGATAAGATACATCCTTAACTGTCTGTAAGATACATCCTTAACTGTCGATAAGATACATCCTTAACTGTCTGTAAGATACATCCTTAACTCTTTGTAAGATACATCCTTAACTCTCGGTAAGATACATCCTTAACTGTTTGTAAGATACATCCTTAACTGTCTGTAAAACACATCCTGAACTGTCTGTAAGAAACATCCTTAACTGTCTGGGAGATACATCCTTAACTGTCTGTAACATACATCCTTAACTGTCTGTAAGATACACCCTCAACTGTCTGTAAGATACATCCTTAACTGTCTGTAAGATATATCCTTAACTGTCTGTACGATACATCCTTAACTGTCTGTAAGATACATCCTTAACTGTTTGTAAGATACATCCTTATCTGTCTGTAAGATATATCCTTAACTGTCTGTAAGATACATCCTTAACTGTCTGTAAGATACATCCTTAACTGTGTGTAAGATACATCCTCAAATGTCTGTAAGATACATCCTTAACTGTCTGTAAGATACATCCTTAACTGTCCGTAAAATACATCCTTAACTGTCTGTAAGATACATCCTTAACTGTCTGTAACATACATCCTTAACTGCCTGTAAGATACATCCTTAACTGTCTGTAAGATACATCCTTAACTGTCTGTAAGATACATCCTTAACTCTTCTTAAGATATATCCTTAACTGTCGATAAGATACATCCTTAACTGTCTGTAAGATACATCCTTAACTCTTCGTAAGATACATCCTTAACTCTCGGTAAGATACATCCTTAACTGTTTGTAAGATATATCCTTAACTGTCTGTAAAACACATCCTGAACTGTCTATAAGAAACATCCTTAACTGTCTGGGAGATACATCCTTAACTGTCTGTAACATACATCCTTAACTGTCTGTAAGATACATCCTCAACTGTCTGCAAGATACATCCTTAACTGTCTGTAAGATATATCCTTAACTGTCTGTAAGATACATCCTTAACTGTCTGTAAGATACATCCTTAACTCTTCGTAAGATACATCCTTAACTGTCTGTAAGATACATCCTTAACTCTCGGTAAGATACATCCTTAACTGTTTATAAGATACATCCTTAACTGTCTGTAAAACACATCCTGAACTGTCTGTAAGAAACATCCTTAACTGTCTGGGAGATACATCCTTAACTGTCTGTAACATACATCCTTAACTGTCTGTAAGATACACCCTCAACTGTCTGTAAGATACATCCTTAACTGTCTGTAAGATATATCCTTAACTGTCTGTACGATACATCCTTAACTGTCTGTAAGATACATCCTTAACTGTGTGTAAGATACATCCTCAACTGTCTGTAAGATAGATCCTTAACTGTCTGTAAGATACATCCTCAACTGTCTGTAAGATACATCCTTATCTGTCTGGGAGATACATCCTTAACTGTCTGTAACATACATCCTTAACTGTCTTTAAGATACACCCTCAACTGTCTGTAAGATACATCCTTAACTGTCTGTAAGATATATCCTTAACTGTCTGTACGATACATCCTTAACTGTCTGTGAGATACATCCTTAACTGTGTGTAAGATACATCCTTAACTGTCCGTAAGATATATCCTTAACTGTCTGTACGATACATCCTTAACTGTCTGTAAGATACATCCTTAACTGTGTGTAAGATACATCCTCAACTGTCTGTAAGATAGATCCTTAACTGTCTGTAAGATACATCCTCAACTGTCTGTAAGATACATCCTTATCTGTCTGTAAGATTTATCCTTAACTGTCTGTAAGATACATCCTTAACTGTCTGTAAGATACATCCTTAACTCTTCTTAAGATATATCCTTAACTGTCGATAAGATACATCCTTAACTGTCTGTAAGATACATCCTTAACTGTCGATAAGATACATCCTTAACTGTCTGTAAGATACATCCTTAACTCTTCGTAAGATACATCCTTAACTCTCGGTAAGATACATCCTTAACTGTTTGTAAGATACATCCTTAACTGTCTGTAAAACACATCCTGAACTGTCTGTAAGAAACATCCTTAACTGTCTGGGAGATACATCCTTAACTGTCTGTAACATACATCCTTAACTGTCTGTAAGATACACCCTCAACTGTCTGTAAGATACATCCTTAACTGTCTGTAAGATATATCCTTAACTGTCTGTACGATACATCCTTAACTGTCTGTAAGATACATGCTTAACTGTTTGTAAGATACATCCTTATCTGTCTGTAAGATATATCCTTAACTGTCTGTAAGATACATCCTTAACTGTCTGTAAGATACATCCTTAACTGTGTGTAAGATACATCCTCAAATGTCTGTAAGATACATCCTTAACTGTCTGTAAGATACATCCTTAACTGTCCGTAAAATACATCCTTAACTGTCTGTAAGATACATCCTTAACTGTCTGTAACATACATCCTTAACTGCCTGTAAGATACATCCTTAACTGTCTGTAAGATACATCCTTAACTGTCTGTAAGATACATCCTTAACTCTTCTTAAGAAATATCCTTAACTGTCGATAAGATACATCCTTAACTGTCTGTAAGATACATCCTTAACTCTTCGTAAGATACATCCTTAACTCTCGGTAAGATACATCCTTAACTGTTTGTAAGATATATCCTTAACTGTCTGTAAAACACATTCTGAACCGTCTATAAGAAACATCCTTAACTGTCTGGGAGATACATCCTTAACTGTCTGTAACATACAACCTTAACTGTCTGTAAGATACATCCTCAACTGTCTGCAAGATACATCCTTAACTGTCTGTAAGATATATCCTTAACTGTCTGTAAGATACATCCTTAACTGTCTGTAAGATACATCCTTAACTCTTCGTAAGAGACATCCTTAACTGTCTGTAAGATACATCCTTAACTCTCGGTAAGATACATCCTTAACTGTTTGTAAGATACATCCTTAACTGTCTGTAAAACACATCCTGAACTGTCTGTAAGAAACATCCTTAACTGTCTGGGAGATACATCCTTAACTGTCTGTAACATACATCCTTAACTGTCTGTAAGATACACCCTCAACTGTCTGTAAGATACATCCTTAACTGTCTGTAAGATATATCCTTAACTGTCTGTACGATACATCCTTCACTGTCTGTAAGATACATCCTTAACTGTGTGTAAGATACATCAACTGTCTGTAAGATAGATCCTTAACTGTTTGTAAGATACATCCTTAACTGTCTGTAAAACACATCCTGAACTGTCTGTAAGAAACATCCTTAACTGTCTGGGAGATACATCCTTAACTGTCTGTAACATACATCCTTAACTGTCTGTAAGATACACCCTCAACTGTCTGTAAGATACATCCTTAACTGTCTGTAAGATATATCCTTAACTGTCTGTACGATACATCCTTAACTGTCTGTAAGATACATCCTTAACTGTGTGTAAGATACATCCTCAACTGTCTGTAAGATAGATCCTTAACTGTCTGTACGATACATCCTTAACTGTCTGTAAGATACATCCTTAACTGTGTGTAAGATACATCCTCAACTGTCTGTAAGATAGATCCTTAACTGTCTGTAAGATACATCCTCAACTGTCTGTAAGATACATCCTTATCTGTCTGTAAGATTTATCCTTAACTGTCTGTAAGATACATCCTTAACTGTCTGTAAGATACATCCTTAACTCTTCTTAAGATATATCCTTAACTGTCGATAAGATACATCCTTAACTGTCTGTAAGATACATCCTTAACTGTCGATAAGATACATCCTTAACTGTCTGTAAGATACATCCTTAACTCTTCGTAAGATACATCCTTAACTGTCTGTAAGATACACCCTCAACTGTCTGTAAGATACATCCTTAACTGTCTGTAAGATATATCCTTAACTGTCTGTACGATACATCCTTAACTGTCTGTAAGATACATGCTTAACTGTTTGTAAGATACATCCTTATCTGTCTGTAAGATATATCCTTAACTGTCTGTAAGATACATCCTTAACTGTCTGTAAGATACATCCTTAACTGTGTGTAAGATACATCCTCAAATGTCTGTAAGATACATCCTTAACTGTCTGTAAGATACATCCTTAACTGTCCGTAAAATACATCCTTAACTGTCTGTAAGATACATCCTTAACTGTCTGTAACATACATCCTTAACTGCCTGTAAGATACATCCTTAACTGTCTGTAAGATACATCCTTAACTGTCTGTAAGATACATCCTTAACTCTTCTTAAGAAATATCCTTAACTGTCGATAAGATACATCCTTAACTGTCTGTAAGATACATCCTTAACTCTTCGTAAGATACATCCTTAACTCTCGGTAAGATACATCCTTAACTGTTTGTAAGATATATCCTTAACTGTCTGTAAAACACATCCTGAACCGTCTATAAGAAACATCCTTAACTGTCTGGGAGATACATCCTTAACTGTCTGTAATATACATCCTTAACTGTCTGTAAGATACATCCTCAACTGTCTGCAAGATACATCCTTAACTGTCTGTAAGATATATCCTTAACTGTCTGTAAGATACATCCTTAACTGTCTGTAAGATACATCCTTAACTCTTCGTAAGAGACATCCTTAACTGTCTGTAAGATACATCCTTAACTCTCGGTAAGATACATCCTTAACTGTTTGTAAGATACATCCTTAACTGTCTGTAAAACACATCCTGAACTGTCTGTAAGAAACATCCTTAACTGTCTGGGAGATACATCCTTAACTGTCTGTAACATACATCCTTAACTGTCTGTAAGATACACCCTCAACTGTCTGTAAGATACATCCTTAACTGTCTGTAAGATATATCCTTAACTGTCTGTACGATACATCCTTCACTGTCTGTAAGATACATCCTTAACTGTGTGTAAGATACATCCTCAACTGTCTGTAAGATAGATCCTTAACTGTTTGTAAGATACATCCTTAACTGTCTGTAAAACACATCCTGAACTGTCTGTAAGAAACATCCTTAACTGTCTGGGAGATACATCCTTAACTGTATGTAACATACATCCTTAACTGTCTGTAAGATACACCCTCAACTGTCTGTAAGATACATCCTTAACTGTCTGTAAGATATATCCTTAACTGTCTGTACGATACATCCTTAACTGTCTGTAAGATACATCCTTAACTGTGTGTAAGATACATCCTCAACTCTCTGTAAGATAGATCCTTAACTGTCTGTAAGATACATCCTCAACTGTCTGTAAGATACATCCTTATCTGTCTGTAAGATTTATCCTTAACTGTCTGTAAGATACATCCTTAACTGTCTGTAAGATACATCATTAACTCTTCTTAAGATATATCCTTAACTGTCGATAAGATATATCCTCAACTGTCTGTAAGATACATCCTTAACTGTCGATAAGATACATCCTTAACTCTCTGTAAGATACATCCTTAACTCTTCGTAAGATACATCCTTAACTCTCGGTAAGAAACATCCTTGACTGTTTGTAAGATACATCCTTAACTGTCTGTAAAACACATCCTGAACTGTCTGTAAGAAACATCCTTAACTGTGTGGGAGATACATCCTTAACTGTCTGTAACATACATCCTTAACTGTCTGTAAGATACACCCTCAACTGTCTGTAAGATACATCCTTAACTGTCTGTAAGATATATCCTTAACTGTCTGTACGATACATCCTTAACTGTCTGTAAGATACATCCTTAACTGTGTGTAAGATACATCCTCAACTGTCTGTAAGATAGATCCTTAACTGTCTGTAAGATACATCCTCAACTGTCTGTAAGATACATCCTTATCTGTCTGTAAGATATATCCTTAACTGTCTGTAAGATACATCCTTAACTGTCTGTAAGATACATCCTTAACTGTGTGTAAGATACATCCTCAAATGTCTGTAAGATACATCCTTAACTGTCTGTAAGATACATCCTTAACTGTCCGTAAAATACATCCTTAACTGTCTGCAAGATACATCCTTAACTGTCTGTAACATACATCCTTAACTGCCTGTAAGATACATCCTTAACTGTCTGTAAGATACATCCTTAACTGTCTGTAAGATACATCCTTAACTCTTCTTAAGATATATCCTTAACTGTCAATAAGATACATCCTTAACTGTCTATAAGATACATCCTTAACTCTTCGTAAGATACATCCTTAACTCTCGGTAAGATACATCCTTAACTGTTTGTAAGATATATCCTTAACTGTCTGTAAAACACATCCTGAACTGTCTATAAGAAACATCCTTAACTGTCTGGGAGATACATCCTTAACTGTCTGTAACATACATCCTTAACTGTCTGTAAGATACATCCTCAACTGTCTGCAAGATACATCCTTAACTGTCTGTAAGATATATCCTTAACTGTCTGTAAGATACATCCTTAACTGTCTGTAAGATACATCCTTAACTGTCTGTAAGATATATCCTTAACTGTCTGTAAGATACATCCTTAACTGTCTGTAAGATACATCCTCAACTGTCTGCAAGATACATCCTTAACTGTCTGTAAGATATATCCTTAACTGTCTGTAAGATACATCCTTAACTGTCTGTAAGATACATCCTTAACTCTTCGTAAGATACATCCTCAACTGTCTGTAAGATACATCCTTAGCAGTCTGTAAGATACATCCTTAACTGTCTATAAGATACATTCTTAACTGTGTGTAAGATACATCCTCAACTGTCTGTAAGATACATCCTTAGCAGTCTGTAAGATACATCCTTAACTTTCGATAAGATACATCCTTAACTGTCTGTAACATACATCCTTAACTGTCTGTAAGATACACCCTCAACTGTCTGTAAGATACATCCTTAACTGTCTGTAAGATATATCCTTAACTGTCTGTACGATACATCCTTAACTGTCTGTAAGATACATCCTTAACTGTGTGTAAGATACATCCTCAACTCTCTGTAAGATAGATCCTTAACTGTCTGTAAGATACATCCTCAACTGTCTGTAAGATACATCCTTATCTGTCTGTAAGATTTATCCTTAACTGTCTGTAAGATACATCCTTAACTGTCTGTAAGATACATCCTTAATTCTTCTTAAGATATATCCTTAACTGTCGATAAGATACATCCTTAACTGTCTGTAAGATACATCCTTAACTGTCGATAAGATACATCCTTAACTGTCTGTAAGATACATCCTTAACTCTTCGTAAGATACATCCTTAACTCTCGGTAAGTTACATCCTTAATTGTTTGTAAGATACATCCTTAACTGTCTGTAAGATACATCCTTAACTCTTCTTAAGATATATCCTTAACTGTCAATAATATACATCCTTAACTGTCTGTAAGATACATCCTTAACCCTTCGTAAGATACATCCTTAACTCTCGGTAAGATACATCCTTAACTGTTTGTAAGATATATCCTTAACTGTCTGTAAAACACATCCTGAACTGTCTATAAGAAACATCCTTAACTGTCTGGGAGATACATCCTTAACTGTCTGTAACATACATCCTTAACTGTCTGTAAGATACATCCTCAACTGTCTGCAAGATACATCCTTAACTGTCTGTAAGATATATCCTTAACTGTCTGTAAGATACATCCTTAACTGTCTGTAAGATACATCCTTAACTCTTCGTAAGATACATCCTTAACTGTCTGTAAGATACATCCTTAACTCTCGGTAAGATACATCCTTAACTGTTTGTAAGATACATCCTTAACTGTCTGTAAAACACATCCTGAACTGTCTGTAAGAAACATCCTTAACTGTCTGGGAGATACATCCTTAACTGTCTGTAACATACATCCTTAACTGTCTGTAAGATACACCCTCAACTGTCTGTAAGATACATCCTTAACTGTCTGTAAGATATATCCTTAACTGTCTGTACGATACATCCTTAACTGTCTGTAAGATACATCCTTAACTGTGTGTAAGATACATCCTCAACTGTCTGTAAGATAGATCCTTAACTGTCTGTAAGATACATCCTCAACTGTCTGTAAGATACATCCTTATCTGTCTGTAAGATTTATCCTTAACTGTCTGTAAGATACATCCTTAACTGTCTGTAAGATACATCCTTAACTGTCTGTAAGATACATCCTTAACTGTGTGTAAGATACATCCTCAAATGTCTGTAAGATACATCCTTAACTGTCTGTAAGATACATCCTTAACTGTCCGTAAAATACATCCTTAACTGTCTGTAAGATACATCCTTAACTGTCTGTAACATACATCTTTAACTGCCTGTAAGATACATCCTTAACTGTCTGTAAGATACATCCTTAACTGTCTGTAAGATACATCCTTAACTCTTCTTAAGATATATCCTTAACTGTCGATAAGATACATCCTTAACTGTCTGTAAGATACATCCTTAACTGTCGATAAGATACATCCTTAACTGTCTGTAAGATACATCCTTAACTCTTCGTAAGATACATCCTTAACTCTCGGTAAGATACATCCTTAACTGTTTGTAAGATACATCCTTAACTGTCTGTAAAACACATCCTGAACTGTTTGTAAGAAATATCCTTAACTGTCTGGGAGATACATCCTTAACTGTCTGTAACATACATCCTTAACTGTCTGTAAGATACACCCTCAACTGTCTGTAAGATACATCCTTAACTGTCTGTAAGATATATCCTTAACTGTCTGTACGATACATCCTTAACTGTCTGTAAGATACATCCTTAACTGTGTGTAATATACATCCTCAACTGTCTGTAAGATAGATCCTTAACTGTCTGTAAGATACATCCTCAACTGTCTGTAAGATACATCCTTATCTGTCTGTAAGATATATCCTTAACTGTCTGTAAAATACATCCTTAACTGTCTGTAAGATACATCCTTAACTGTGTGTAAGATACGTCCTCAAATGTCTGTAAGATACATCCTTAACTGTCTGTAAGATACATCCTTAACTGTCCGTAAAATACATCCTTTACTGTCTGTAAGATACATCCTTAACTGTCTGTAAGATACATCCTTAACTGTCTGTAACATACATCCTTAACTGCCTGTAAGATACATCCTTAACTGTCTGTAAGATACATCCTTAACTGTCTGTAAGATACATCCTTAACTCTTCTTAAGATATATCCTTAACTGTCGATAAGATACATCCTTAACTGTCTGTAAGATACATCCTTAACTCTTCGTAAGATACATCCTTAACTCTTGGTAAGATACATCCTTAACTGTTTGTAAGATATATCCTTAACTGTCTGTAAAACACATCCTGAACTGTCTATAAGAAACATCTTTAACTGTCTGGGAGATACATCCTTAACTGTCTGTAACATACATCCTTAACTGTCTGTAAGATACATCCTCAACTGTCTGCAAGATACATCCTCAACTGTCTGTAAGATAGATCCTTAACTGTCTGTAAGACACATCCTCAACTGTATGTAAGACACATCCTTAACTGTCTGTAAGATACATCCTTAACTGTCTGTAAGATACATCCTTAACTGTCTGTAAGATACATCCTCAACTCTTCTTAAGATATATCCTTAACTGTCGATAAGATACATCCTTAACTGTCTGTAAGATACATCCTTAACTGTTCGTAAGATACATCCTTAACTTTCGGTAAGATACATCCTTAACTGTTTGTAAGATACATCCTTAACTGTCTGTAAAACACATCCTGAACTGTCTATAAGAAACATCCTTAACTGTCTGGGAGATACATCCTTAACTGTCTGTAACATACATCCTTAACTGTCTGTAAGATACATCCTCAACTGTCTGCAAGATACATCCTTAACTGTCTGTAAGATATATCCTTAACTGTCTGTAAGATACATCCTTAACTGTCTGTAAGATACATCCTTAACTGTGTGTAAGATACATCCTCAACTGTCTGTAAGATAGATCCTTAACTGTCTGTAAGACACATCCTCAACTGTATGTAAGACACATCTTTAACTGTCCATAAAATACATCCTTAACTGTCTGTAAGATACATCCTTAACTGTCTGTAAGATACATCCTTAACTGCCTGTAAGATACATTCTTAGCAGTCTGTAAGACACATCCTTAACTGTCTATAAGATACATTCTTAACTGTGTGTAAGATACATCCTCAACTGTCTGTAAGATACATCCTTAGCAGTCTCTAAGATACATCCTTAACTGTCTATAAGATACATTCTTAACTGTGTGTAAGATACATCCTCAACTGTCTGTAAGATACATCCTTAACAGTCTGTAAGATACATCCTTAACTTTCGATAAGATACATCCTTAACTGTCTGTAACATACATCCTTAACTGTCTGTAAGATACACCCTCAACTGTCTGTAAGATACACCCTCAACTGTCTGTAAGATATATCCTTAACTGTCTGTACGATACATCCTTAACTGTCTGTAAGATACATCCTTAACTGTGTGTAAGATACATCCTCAACTCTCTGTAAGATAGATCCTTAACTGTCTGTAAGATACATCCTCAACTGTCTGTAAGATACATCCTTATCTGTCTGTAAGACTTATCCTTAACTGTCTGTAAGATACATCCTTAACTGTCTGTAAGATACATCCTTAATTCTTCTTAAGATATATCCTTAACTGTCGATAAGATACATCCTTAACTGTCTGTAAGATACATCCTTAACTGTCGATAAGATACATCCTTAACTGTCTGTAAGATACATCCTTAACTCTTCGTAAGATACATCCTTAACTCTCGGTAAGTTACATCCTTAATTGTTTGTAAGATACATCCTTAACTGTCTGTAAAACACATCCTGAATTGTCTGTAAGAAACATCCTTAACTGTCTGGGAGATACATCCTTAACTGTCTGTAACATACATCCTTAACTGTCTGTAAGATACACCCTCAACTGTCTGTAAAATACATCCTTAACTGTCTGTAAGATATATCCTTAACTGTCTGTACGATACATCCTTAACTGTCTGTAAGATACATCCTTAACTGTGTGTAAGATACATCCTCAACTGTCTGTAAGATAGATCCTTAACTGTCTGTAAGATACATCCTCAACTGTCTGTAAGATACATCCTTATCTGTCTGTAAGATATATCCTTAACTGTCTGTACGATACATCCTTAACTGTCTGTAAGATACATCCTTAACTGTTTGTAAGATACATCCTTAACTCTTCTTAAGATATATCCTTAACTGTCGATAAGATACATCCTTAACTGTCTGTAAGATACATCCTTAACTCTTCGTAAGATACATCCTTAACTCTCGGTAAGATACATCCTTAACTGTTTTTAAGATACATCCTTAACTGTCTGTAAAACACATCCTGAACTGTCTGTAAGAAACATCCTTAACTGTCTGGGAGATACATCCTTAACTGTCTGTAACATACATCCTTAACTGTCTGTAAGATACACCCTCAACTGTCTGTAAGATACATCCTTGTCTGTCTGTAAGATATATCCTTAACTGTCTGTACGATACATCCTCAACTGTCTGTAAGATACATCCTTAACTGTGTGTAAGATACATCCTCAACTGTCTGTAAGATAGATCCTTAACTGTCTGTAAGATACATCCTCAACTGTCTGTAAGATACATCCTTATCTGTCTGTAAGATTTATCCTTAACTGTCTGTAAGATACATCCTTAACTGTCTGTAAGATACATCCTTAACTCTTCTTAAGATATATCCTTAACTGTCGATAAGATACATCCTTAACTGTCTGTAAGATACATCCTTAACTGTCGATAAGATACATCCTTAACTGTCTGTAAGATACATCCTTAACTCTTCGTAAGATACATCCTTAACTCTCGGTAAGATACATCCTTAACTGTTTGTATGATACATCCTTAACTGTCTGTAAAACACATCCTGAACTGTCTGTAAGAAACATCCTTAACTGTCTGGGAGATACATCCTTAACTGTCTGTAACATACATCCTTATCTGTCTGTAAGATATATCCTTAACTGTCTGTAAGATACATCCTTAACTGTGTGTAAGATACATCCTTAACTGTGTGTAAGATACACCTCAAATGTCTGTAAGATACATCCTAAACTGTCTGTAAGATACATCCTTAACTGTCCGTAAAATACATCCTTAACTGTCTGTAAGATACATCCTTAACTGTCTGTAACATACATCCTTAACTGCCTGTAAGATACATCCTTAACTGTCTGTAAGATACATCCTTAACTGTCTGTAAGATACATCCTTAACTCTTCTTAAGATATATCCTTAACTGTCGATAAGATACATCCTTAACTGTCTGTAAGATACATCCTTAACTCTTCGTAAGATACATCCTTAACTCTTGGTAAGATACATCCTTAACTGTTTGTAAGATATATCCTTAACTGTTTGTAAAACACATCCTGAACTGTCTATAAGAAACATCTTTAACTGTCTGGGAGATACATCCTTAACTGTCTGTAACATACATCCTTAACTGTCTGTAAGATACATCCTCAACTGTCTGCAAGATACATCCTCAACTGCCTGTAAGATAGATCCTTAACTGTCTGTAAGACACATCCTCAACTGTATGTAAGACACATCCTTAACTGTCTGTAAGATACATCCTTAACTGTCTGTAAGATACATCCTTAACTGTCTGTAAGATACATCCTTAACTCTTCTTAAGATATATCCTTAACTGTCGATAAGATACATCCTTAACTGTCTGTAAGATACATCCTTAACTGTTCGTAAGATACATCCTTAACTCTCGGTAAGATACATCCTTAACTGTCTGTAACATACATCCTTAACTGTCTGTAAGATACATCCTCAACTGTCTGCAAGATACATCCTTAACTGTCTGTAAGATATATCCTTAACTGTCTGTAAGATACATCCTTAACTGTCTGTAAGATACATCCTTAACTGTGTGTAAGATACATCCTCAACTGTCTGTAAGATAGATCCTTAACTGTCTGTAAGACACATCCTCAACTGTATGTAAGACACATCTTTAACTGTCCATAAAATACATCCTTAACTGTCTGTAAGATACATCCTTAACTGTCTGTAAGATACATCCTTAACTGCCTGTAAGATACATACTTAGCAGTCTGTAAGACACATCCTTAACTGTCTATAAGATACATTCTTAACTGTGTGTAAGATACATCCTCAACTGTCTGTAAGATACATCCTTAGCAGTCTGTAAGATACATCCTTAACTGTCTATAAGATACATTCTTAACTGTGTGTAAGATACATCCTCAACTGTCTGTAAGATACATCCTTAGCAGTCTGTAAGATACATCCTTAACTTTCGATAAGATACATCCTTAACTGTCTGTAACATACATCCTTAACTGTCTGTAAGATACACCCTCAACTGTCTGTAAGATACATCCTTAACTGTCTGTAAGATATATCCTTAACTGTCTGTACGATACATCCTTAACTGTCTGTAAGATACATCCTTAACTGTGTGTAAGATACATCCTCAACTGTCTGTAAGATAGATCCTTAACTGTCTGTAAGATACATCCTCAACTGTCTGTAAGATACATCCTTAGCTGTCTGTAAGATTTATCCTTAACTGTCTGTAAGATACATCCTTAACTGTCTGTAAGATACATCCTTAACTCTTCTTAAGATATATCCTTAACTGTCGATAAGATACATCCTTAACTGTCTGTAAGATACAACCTTAACTGTCGATAAGATACATCCTTAACTGTCTGTAAGATACATCCTTAACTGTTTGTAAGATACATCCTTAACTCTTCTTAAGATATATCCTTAACTGTCGATAAGATACATCCTTAACTGTCTGTAAGATACATCCTTAACTCTTCGTAAGATACATCCTTAACTCTCGGTAAGATACATCCTTAACTGTTTTTAAGATACATCCTTAACTGTCTGTAAAACACATCCTGAACTGTCTGTAAGAAACATCCTTAACTGTCTGGGAGATACATCCTTAACTGTCTGTAACATACATCCTTAACTGTCTGTAAGATACACCCTCAACTGTCTGTAAGATACATCCTTAACTGTCTGTAAGATATATCCTTAACTGTCTGTACGATACATCCTCAACTGTCTGTAAGATACATCCTTAACTGTGTGTAAGATACATCCTCAACTGTCTGTAAGATAGATCCTTAACTGTCTGTAAGATACATCCTCAACTGCCTGTAAGATACATCCTTATCTGTCTGTAAGATTTATCCTTAACTGTCTGTAAGATACATCCTTAACTGTCTGTAAGATACATCCTTAACTCTTCTTAAGATATATCCTTAACTGTCGATAAGATACATCCTTAACTGTCTGTAAGATACATCCTTAACTGTCGATAAGATACATCCTTAACTGTCTGTAAGATACATCCTTAACTCTTCGTAAGATACATCCTTAACTCTCGGTAAGATACATCCTTAACTGTTTGTATGATACATCCTTAACTGTCTGTAAAACACATCCTGAACTGTCTGTAAGAAACATCCTTAACTGTCTGCGAGATACATCCTTAACTGTCTGTAACATACATCCTTATCTGTCTGTAAGATATATCCTTAACTGTCTGTAAGATACATCCTTAACTGTGTGTAAGATACATCCTTAACTGTGTGTAAGATACATCCTCAAATGTCTGTAAGATACATCCTAAACTGTCTGTAAGATACATCCTTAACTGTCCGTAAAATACATCCTTAACTGTCTGTAAGATACATCCTTAACTGTCTGTAACATACATCCTTAACTGCCTGTAAGATACATCCTTAACTGTCTGTAAGATACATCCTTAACTGTCTGTAAGATACATCCTTAACTCTTCTTAAGATATATCCTTAACTGTCGATAAGATACATCCTTAACTGTCTGTAAGATACATCCTTAACTCTTCGTAAGATACATCCTTAACTCTTGGTAAGATACATCCTTAACTGTTTGTAAGATATATCCTTAACTGTTTGTAAAACACATCCTGAACCGTCTATAAGAAACATCTTTAACTGTCTGGGAGATACATCCTTAACTGTCTGTAACATACATCCTTAACTGTCTGTAAGATACATCCTCAACTGTCTGCAAGATACATCCTCAACTGCCTGTAAGATAGATCCTTAACTGTCTGTAAGACACATCCTCAACTGTATGTAAGACACATCCTTAACTGTCTGTAAGATACATCCTTAACTGTCTGTAAGATACATCCTTAACTGTCTGTAAGATACATCCTTAACTCTTCTTAAGATATATCCTTAACTGTCGATAAGATACATCCTTAACTGTCTGTAAGATACATCCTTAACTGTTCGTAAGATACATCCTTAACTCTCGGTAAGATACATCCTTAACTGTTTGTAAGATACATCCTTAACTGTCTGTAAAACACATCCTGAACTGTCTATAAGAAACATCCTTAACTGTCTGGGAGATACATCCTTAACTGTCTGTAACATACATCCTTAACTGTCTGTAAGATACATCCTCAACTGGCTGCAAGATACATCCTTAACTGTCTGTAAGATATATCCTTAACTGTCTGTAAGATACATCCTTAACTGTCTGTAAGATACATCCTTAACTGTGTGTAAGATACATCCTCAACTGTCTGTAAGATAGATCCTTAACTGTCTGTAAGACACATCCTCAACTGTATGTAAGACACATCTTTAACTGTCCATAAAATACATCCTTAACTGTCTGTAAGATACATCCTTAACTGTCTGTAAGATACATCCTTAACTGCCTGTAAGATACATACTTAGCAGTCTGTAAGACACATCCTTAACTGTCTATAAGATACATTCTTAACTGTGTGTAAGATACATCCTCAACTGTCTGTAAGATACATCCTTAGCAGTCTGTAAGATACATCCTTAACTGTCTATAAGATACATTCTTAACTGTGTGTAAGATACATCCTCAACTGTCTGTAAGATACATCCTTAGCAGTCTGTAAGATACATCCTTAACTTTCGATAAGATACATCCTTAACTGTCTGTAACATACATCCTTAACTGTCTGTAAGATACACCCTCAACTGTCTGTAAGATACATCCTTAACTGTCTGTAAGATATATCCTTAACTGTCTGTACGATACATCCTTAACTGTCTGTAAGATACATCCTTAACTGTGTGTAAGATACATCCTCAACTGTCTGTAAGATAGATCCTTAACTGTCTGTAAGATACATCCTCAACTGTCTGTAAGATACATCCTTATCTGTCTGTAAGATTTATCCTTAACTGTCTGTAAGATACATCCTTAACTGTCTGTAAGATACATCCTTAACTCTTCTTAAGATATATCCTTAACTGTCGATAAGATACATCCTTAACTGTCTGTAAGATACAACCTTAACTGTCGATAAGATACATCCTTAACTGTCTGTAAGATACATCCTTAACTGTTTGTAAGATACATCCTTAACTCTTCTTAAGATATATCCTTAACTGTCGATAAGATACATCCTTAACTGTCTGTAAGATACATCCTTAACTCTTCGTAAGATACATCCTTAACTGTTTGTAAGATACATCCTTAACTGTTTGTAAGATACATCCTTAACTGTCTGTAAAACACATCCTGAACTGTCTGTAAGAAACATCCTTAACTGTCTGGGAGATACATCCTTAACTGTCTGTAACATACATCCTTAACTGTCTGTAAGATACACCCTCAACTGTCTGTAAGATACATCCTTAACTCTTCGTAAGAGACATCCTTAACTGTCTATACGATACATCCTTAACTGTCTGTAAGATACATCCTTAACTGTGTGTAAGATACATCCTCAACTGTCTGTAAGATAGATCCTTAACTGTCTGTAAGATACATCCTCAACTGTCTGTAAGATACATCCTTATCTGTCTGTAAGATTTATCCTTAACTGTCTGTAAGATACATCCTTAACTGTCTGTAAGATACATCCTTAACTCTTCTTAAGATATATCCTTAACTGTCGATAAGATACATCCTTAACTGTCTGTAAGATACATCCTTAACTGTCGATAAGATACATCCTTAACTGTCTGTAAGATACATCCTTAACTCTTTGTAAGATACATCCTTAACTCTCGGTAAGATACATCCTTAACTGTTTGTAAGATACATCCTTAACTGTCTGTAAAACACATCCTGAACTGTCTGTAAGAAACATCCTTAACTGTCTGGGAGATACATCCTTAACTGTCTGTAACATACATCCTTAACTGTCTGTAAGATACACCCTCAACTGTCTGTAAGATACATCCTTAACTGTCTGTAAGATATATCCTTAACTGTCTGTACGATACATCCTTAACTGTCTGTAAGATACATCCTTAACTGTTTGTAAGATACATCCTTATCTGTCTGTAAGATATATCCTTAACTGTCTGTAAGATACATCCTTAACTGTCTGTAAGATACATCCTTAACTGTGTGTAAGATACATCCTCAAATGTCTGTAAGATACATCCTTAACTGTCTGTAAGATACATCCTTAACTGTCCGTAAAATACATCCTTAACTGTCTGTAAGATACATCCTTAACTGTCTGTAACATACATCCTTAACTGCCTGTAAGATACATCCTTAACTGTCTGTAAGATACATCCTTAACTGTCTGTAAGATACATCCTTAACTCTTCTTAAGATATATCCTTAACTGTCGATAAGATACATCCTTAACTGTCTGTAAGATACATCCTTAACTCTTCGTAAGATACATCCTTAACTCTCGGTAAGATACATCCTTAACTGTTTGTAAGATATATCCTTAACTGTCTGTAAAACACATCCTGAACTGTCTATAAGAAACATCCTTAACTGTCTGGGAGATACATCCTTAACTGTCTGTAACATACATCCTTAACTGTCTGTAAGATACATCCTCAACTGTCTGCAAGATACATCCTTAACTGTCTGTAAGATATATCCTTAACTGTCTGTAAGATACATCCTTAACTGTCTGTAAGATACATCCTTAACTCTTCGTAAGATACATCCTTAACTGTCTGTAAGATACATCCTTAACTCTCGGTAAGATACATCCTTAACTGTTTATAAGATACATCCTTAACTGTCTGTAAAACACATCCTGAACTGTCTGTAAGAAACATCCTTAACTGTTTGGGAGATACATCCTTAACTGTCTGTAACATACATCCTTAACTGTCTGTAAGATACACCCTCAACTGTCTGTAAGATACATCCTTAACTGTCTGTAAGATATATCCTTAACTGTCTGTACGATACATCCTTAACTGTCTGTAAGATACATCCTTAACTGTGTGTAAGATACATCCTCAACTGTCTGTAAGATAGATCCTTAACTGTCTGTAAGATACATCCTCAACTGTCTGTAAGATACATCCTTATCTGTCTGGGAGATACATCCTTAACTGTCTGTAACATACATCCTTAACTGTCTTTAAGATACACCCTCAACTGTCTGTAAGATACATCCTTAACTGTCTGTAAGATATATCCTTAACTGTCTGTACGATACATCCTTAACTGTCTGTGAGATACATCCTTAACTGTGTGTAAGATACATCCTTAACTGTCCGTAAGATATATCCTTAACTGTCTGTACGATACATCCTTAACTGTCTGTAAGATACATCCTTAACTGTGTGTAAGATACATCCTCAACTGTCTGTAAGATAGATCCTTAACTGTCTGTAAGATACATCCTCAACTGTCTGTAAGATACATCCTTATCTGTCTGTAAGATTTATCCTTAACTGTCTGTAAGATACATCCTTAACTGTCTGTAAGATACATCCTTAACTCTTCTTAAGATATATCCTTAACTGTCGATAAGATACATCCTTAACTGTCTGTAAGATACATCCTTAACTGTCGATAAGATACATCCTTAACTGTCTGTAAGATACATCCTTAACTCTTCGTAAGATACATCCTTAACTCTCGGTAAGATACATCCTTAACTGTTTGTAAGATACATCCTTAACTGTCTGTAAAACACATCCTGAACAGTCTGTAAGAAACATCCTTAACTGTCTGGGAGATACATCCTTAACTGTCTGTAACATACATCCTTAACTGTCTGTAAGATACACCCTCAACTGTCTGTAAGATACATCCTTAACTGTCTGTAAGATATATCCTTAACTGTCTGTACGATACATCCTTAACTGTCTGTAAGATACATGCTTAACTGTTTGTAAGATACATCCTTATCTGTCTGTAAGATATATCCTTAACTGTCTGTAAGATACATCCTTAACTGTCTGTAAGATACATCCTTAACTGTGTGTAAGATACATCCTCAAATGTCTGTAAGATACATCCTTAACTGTCTGTAAGATACATCCTTAACTGTCCGTAAAATACATCCTTAACTGTCTGTAAGATACATCCTTAACTGTCTGTAACATACATCCTTAACTGCCTGTAAGATACATCCTTAACTGTCTGTAAGATACATCCTTAACTGTCTGTAAGATACATCCTTAACTCTTCTTAAGAAATATCCTTAACTGTCGATAAGATACATCCTTAACTGTCTGTAAGATACATCCTTAACTCTTCGTAAGATACATCCTTAACTCTCGGTAAGATACATCCTTAACTGTTTGTAAGATATATCCTTAACTGTCTGTAAAACACATCCTGAACCGTCTATAAGAAACATCCTTAACTGTCTGGGAGATACATCCTTAACTGTCTGTAACATACATCCTTAACTGTCTGTAAGATACATCCTCAACTGTCTGCAAGATACATCCTTAACTGTCTGTAAGATATATCCTTAACTGTCTGTAAGATACATCCTTAACTGTCTGTAAGATACATCCTTAACTCTTCGTAAGAGACATCCTTAACTGTCTGTAAGATACATCCTTAACTCTCGGTAAGATACATCCTTAACTGTTTGTAAGATACATCCTTAACTGTCTGTAAAACACATCCTGAACTGTCTGTAAGAAACATCCTTAACTGTCTGGGAGATACATCCTTAACTGTCTGTAACATACATCCTTAACTGTCTGTAAGATACACCCTCAACTGTCTGTAAGATACATCCTTAACTGTCTGTAAGATATATCCTTAACTGTCTGTACGATACATCCTTCACTGTCTGTAAGATACATCCTTAACTGTCTGTAAGATACATCCTTAACTCTTCTTAAGATATATCCTTAACTGTCGATAAGATACATCCTTAACTGTCTGTAAGAAACATCCTTAACTGTCGATAAGATACATCCTTAACTGTCTGTAAGATACATCCTTAACTCTTCGTAAGATACATCCTTAACTCTCGGTAAGATACATCCTTAACTGTTTGTAAGATACATCCTTAACTGTCTGTAAAACACATCCTGAACTGTCTGTAAGAAATATCCTTAACTGTCTGGGAGATACATCCTTAACTGTCTGTAACATACATCCTTAACTGTCTGTAAGATACACCCTCAACTGTCTGTAAGATACATTCTTAACTGTCTGTAAGATATATACTTAACTGTCTGTACGATACATCCTTAACTGTCTGTAAGATACATCCTTAACTGTGTGTAATATACATCCTCAACTGTCTGTAAGATAGATCCTTAACTGTCTGTAAGATACATCCTCAACTGTCTGTAAGATACATCCTTATCTGTCTGTAAGATATATCCTTAACTGTCTGTAAGATACATCCTTAACTGTCTGTAAGATACATCCTTAACTGTGTGTAAGATACGTCCTCAAATGTCTGTAAGATACATCCTTAACTGTCTGTAAGATACATCCTTAACTGTCCGTAAAATACATCCTTAACTGTCTGTAAGATACATCCTTAACTGTCTGTAAGATACATCCTTAACTGTCTGTAACATACATCCTTAACTGCCTGTAAGATACATCCTTAACTGTCTGTAAGATACATCCTTAACTGTCTGTAAGATACATCCTTAACTCTTCTTAAGATATATCCTTAACTGTCGATAAGATACATCCTTAACTGTCTGTAAGATACATCCTTAACTCTTCGTAAGATACATCCTTAACTCTTGGTAAGATACATCCTTAACTGTTTGTAAGATATATCCTTAACTGTCTGTAAAACACATCCTGAACTGTCTATAAGAAACATCTTTAACTGTCTGGGAGATACATCCTTAACTGTCTGTAACATACATCCTTAACTGTCTGTAAGATACATCCTCAACTGTCTGCAAGATACATCCTCAACTGTCTGTAAGATAGATCCTTAACTGACTGTAAGACACATCCTCAACTGTATGTAAGACACATCCTTAACTGTCTGTAAGATACATCCTTAACTGTCTGTTAGATACATCCTTAACTGTCTGTAAGATACATCCTTAACTGTTCGTAAGATACATCCTTAACTCTCGGTAAGATACATCCTTAACTGTTTGTAAGATACATCCTTAACTGTCTGTAAAACACATCCTGAACTGTCTATAAGAAACATCCTTAACTGTCTGGGAGATACATCCTTAACTGTCTGTAACATACATCCTTAACTGTCTGTAAGATACATCCTCAACTGTCTGCAAGATACATCCTTAACTGTCTGTAAGATATATCCTTAACTGTCTGTAAGATACATCCTTAACTGTGTGTAAGATACATCCTCAACTGTCTGTAAGATAGATCCATAACTGTCTGTAAGACACATCCTCAACTGTATGTAAGACACATCTTTAACTGTCCATAAAATACATCCTTAACTGTCTGTAAGATACATCCTTAACTGTCTGTAAGATACATCCTTAACTGCCTGTAAGATACATCCTTAGCAGTCTGTAAGACACATCCTTAACTGTCTATAAGATACATTCTTAACTGTGTGTAAGATACATCCTCAACTGTCTGTAAGATACATCCTTAGCAGTCTGTAAGATACATCCTTAACTGTCTATAAGATACATTCTTAACTGTGTGTAAGATACATCCTCAACTGTCTGTAAGATACATCCTTAGCAGTCTGTAAGATACATCCTTAACTGTCTGGGAGATACATCCTTAACTGTCTGTAACATACATCCTTAACTGTCTGTAAGATACACCCTCAACTGTCTGTAAGATACATCCTTAACTGTCTGTAAGATATATCCTTAACTGTCTGTACGATACATCCTTAACTGTCTGTAAGATACATCCTTAACTGTGTGTAAGATACATCCTCAACTGTCTGTAAGATAGATCCTTAACTGTCTGTAAGATACATCCTCAACTGTCTGTAAGATACATCCTTATCTGTCTGGGAGATACATCCTTAACTGTCTGTAACATACATCCTTAACTGTCTTTAAGATACACCCTCAACTGTCATTAAGATACATCCTTAACTGTCTGTAAGATATATCCTTAACTGTCTGTACGATACATCCTTAACTGTCTGTGAGATACATCCTTAACTGTGTGTAAGATACATCCTTAACTGTCCGTAAGATATATCCTTAACTGTCTGTACGATACATCCTTAACTGTCTGTAAGATACATCCTTAACTGTGTGTAAGATACATCCTCAACTGTCTGTAAGATAGATCCTTAACTGTCTGTAAGATACATCCTCAACTGTCTGTAAGATACATCCTTATCTGTCTGTAAGATTTATCCTTAACTGTCTGTAAGATACATCCTTAACTGTCTGTAAGATACATCCTTAACTCTTCTTAAGATATATCCTTAACTGTCGATAAGATACATCCTTAACTGTCTGTAAGATACATCCTTAACTGTCGATAAGATACATCCTTAACTGTCTGTAAGATACATCCTTAACTCTTCGTAAGATACATCCTTAACTCTCGGTAAGATACATCCTTAACTGTTTGTAAGATACATCCTTAACTGTCTGTAAAACACATCCTGAACTGTCTGTAAGAAACATCCTTAACTGTCTGGGAGATACATCCTTAACTGTCTGTAACATACATCCTTAACTGTCTGTAAGATACACCCTCAACTGTCTGTAAGATACATCCTTAACTGTCTGTAAGATATATCCTTAACTGTCTGTACGATACATCCTTAACTGTCTGTAAGATACATGCTTAACTGTTTGTAAGATACATCCTTATCTGTCTGTAAGATATATCCTTAACTGTCTGTAAGATACATCCTTAACTGTCTGTAAGATACATCCTTAACTGTGTGTAAGATACATCCTCAAATGTCTGTAAGATACATCCTTAACTGTCTGTAAGATACATCCTTAACTGTCCGTAAAATACATCCTTAACTGTCTGTAAGATACATCCTTAACTGTCTGTAACATACATCCTTAACTGCCTGTAAGATACATCCTTAACTGTCTGTAAGATACATCCTTAACTGTCTGTAAGATACATCCTTAACTCTTCTTAAGAAATATCCTTAACTGTCGATAAGATACATCCTTAACTGTCTGTAAGATACATCCTTAACTCTTCGTAAGATACATCCTTAACTCTCGGTAAGATACATCCTTAACTGTTTGTAAGATATATCCTTAACTGTCTGTAAAACACATCCTGAACCGTCTATAAGAAACATCCTTAACTGTCTGGGAGATACATCCTTAACTGTCTGTAACATACATCCTTAACTGTCTGTAAGATACATCCTCAACTGTCTGCAAGATACATCCTTAACTGTCTGTAAGATATATCCTTAACTGTCTGTAAGATACATCCTTAACTGTCTGTAAGATACATCCTTAACTCTTCGTAAGAGACATCCTTAACTGTCTGTAAGATACATCCTTAACTCTCGGTAAGATACATCCTTAACTGTTTGTAAGATACATCCTTAACTGTCTGTAAAACACATCCTGAACTGTCTGTAAGAAACATCCTTAACTGTCTGGGAGATACATCCTTAACTGTCTGTAACATACATCCTTAACTGTCTGTAAGATACACCCTCAACTGTCTGTAAGATACATCCTTAACTGTCTGTAAGATATATCCTTAACTGTCTGTACGATACATCCTTCACTGTCTGTAAGATACATCCTTAACAATGTGTAAGATACATCCTCAACTGTCTGTAAGATAGATCCTTAACTGTTTGTAAGATACATCCTTAACTGTCTGTAAAACACATCCTGAACTGTCTGTAAGAAACATCCTTAACTGTCTGGGAGATACATCCTTAACTGTCTGTAACATACATCCTTAACTGTCTGTAAGATACACCCTCAACTGTCTGTAAGATACATCCTTAACTGTCTGTAAGATATATCCTTAACTGTCTGTACGATACATCCTTAACTGTCTGTAAGATACATCCTTAACTGTGTGTAAGATACATCCTCAACTGTCTGTAAGATAGATCCTTAACTGTCTGTAAGATACATCCTGAACTGTCTGTAAGAAATATCCTTAACTGTCTGGGAGATACATCCTTAACTGTCTGTAACATACATCCTTAACTGTCTGTAAGATACACCCTCAACTGTCTGTAAGATACATCCTTAACTGTCTGTAAGATATATCCTTAACTGTCTGTACGATACATCCTTAACTGTCTGTAAGATACATCCTTAACTGTGTGTAAGATACATCCTCAACTGTCTGTAAGATAGATCCTTAACTGTCTGTAAGATACATCCTCAACTGTCTGTAAGATACATCCTTATCTGTCTGTAAGATTTATCCTTAACTGTCTGTAAGATACATCCTTAACTGTCTGTAAGATACATCCTTAACTGTCTGTAAGATACATCCTTAACTGTGTGTAAGATACATCCTCAAATGTCTGTAAGATACATCCTTAACTGTCTGTAAGATACATCCTTAACTGTCCGTAAAATACATCCTTAACTGTCTGTAAGATACATCCTTAACTGTCTGTAAGATACATCCTTAACTGTCTGTAACATACATCTTTAACTGCCTGTAAGATACATCCTTAACTGTCTGTAAGATACATCCTTAACTGTCTGTAAGATACATCCTTAACTCTTCTTAAGATATATCCTTAACTGTCGATAAGATACATCCTTAACTGTCTGTAAGATACATCCTTAACTGTCGATAAGATACATCCTTAACTGTCTGTAAGATACATCCTTAACTCTTCGTAAGATACATCCTTAACTCTCGGTAAGATACATCCTTAACTGTTTGTAAGATACATCCTTAACTGTCTGTAAAACACATCCTGAACTGTCTGTAAGAAATATCCTTAACTGTCTGGGAGATACATCCTTAACTGTCTGTAACATACATCCTTAACTGTCTGTAAGATACACCCTCAACTGTCTGTAAGATACATTCTTAACTGTCTGTAAGATATATACTTAACTGTCTGTACGATACATCCTTAACTGTCTGTAAGATACATCCTTAACTGTGTGTAATATACATCCTCAACTGTCTGTAAGATAGATCCTTAACTGTCTGTAAGATACATCCTCAACTGTCTGTAAGATACATCCTTATCTGTCTGTAAGATATATCCTTAACTGTCTGTAAGATACATCCTTAACTGTCTGTAAGATACATCCTTAACTGTGTGTAAGATACGTCCTCAAATGTCTGTAAGATACATCCTTAACTGTCTGTAAGATACATCCTTAACTGTCCGTAAAATACATCCTTAACTGTCTGTAAGATACATCCTTAACTGTCTGTAAGATACATCCTTAACTGTCTGTAACATACATCCTTAACTGCCTGTAAGATACATCCTTAACTGTCTGTAAGATACATCCTTAACTGTCTGTAAGATACATCCTTAACTCTTCTTAAGATATATCCTTAACTGTCGATAAGATACATCCTTAACTGTCTGTAAGATACATCCTTAACTCTTCGTAAGATACATCCTTAACTCTTGGTAAGATACATCCTTAACTGTTTGTAAGATATATCCTTAACTGTCTGTAAAACACATCCTGAACTGTCTATAAGAAACATCTTTAACTGTCTGGGAGATACATCCTTAACTGTCTGTAACATACATCCTTAACTGTCTGTAAGATACATCCTCAACTGTCTGCAAGATACATCCTCAACTGTCTGTAAGATAGATCCTTAACTGACTGTAAGACACATCCTCAACTGTATGTAAGACACATCCTTAACTGTCTGTAAGATACATCCTTAACTGTCTGTTAGATACATCCTTAACTGTCTGTAAGATACATCCTTAACTGTTCGTAAGATACATCCTTAACTCTCGGTAAGATACATCCTTAACTGTTTGTAAGATACATCCTTAACTGTCTGTAAAACACATCCTGAACTGTCTATAAGAAACATCCTTAACTGTCTGGGAGATACATCCTTAACTGTCTGTAACATACATCCTTAACTGTCTGTAAGATACATCCTCAACTGTCTGCAAGATACATCCTTAACTGTCTGTAAGATATATCCTTAACTGTCTGTAAGATACATCCTTAACTGTGTGTAAGATACATCCTCAACTGTCTGTAAGATAGATCCATAACTGTCTGTAAGACACATCCTCAACTGTATGTAAGACACATCTTTAACTGTCCATAAAATACATCCTTAACTGTCTGTAAGATACATCCTTAACTGTCTGTAAGATACATCCTTAACTGCCTGTAAGATACATCCTTAGCAGTCTGTAAGACACATCCTTAACTGTCTATAAGATACATTCTTAACTGTGTGTAAGATACATCCTCAACTGTCTGTAAGATACATCCTTAGCAGTCTGTAAGATACATCCTTAACTGTCTATAAGATACATTCTTAACTGTGTGTAAGATACATCCTCAACTGTCTGTAAGATACATCCTTAGCAGTCTGTAAGATACATCCTTAACTTTCGATAAGATACATCCTTAACTGTCTGTAACATACATCCTTAACTGTCTGTAAGATACACCCTCAACTGTCTGTAAGATACATCCTTAACTGTCTGTAAGATATATCCTTAACTGTCTGTACGATACATCCTTAACTGTCTGTAAGATACATCCTTAACTGTGTGTAAGATACATCCTCAACTCTCTGTAAGATAGATCCTTAACTGTCTGTAAGATACATCCTCAACTGTCTGTAAGATACATCCTTATCTGTCTGTAAGATTTATCCTTAACTGTCTGTAAGATACATCCTTAACTGTCTGTAAGATACATCCTTAATTCTTCTTAAGATATATCCTTAACTGTCGATAAGATACATCCTTAACTGTCTGTAAGATACATCCTTAACTGTCGATAAGATACATCCTTAACTGTCTGTAAGATACATCCTTAACTCTTCGTAAGATACATCCTTAACTCTCGGTAAGTTACATCCTTAATTGTTTGTAAGATACATCCTTAACTGTCTGTAAAACACATCCTGAACTGTCTGTAAGAAACATCCTTAACTGTCTGGGAGATACATCCTTAACTGTCTGTAACATACATCCTTAACTGTCTGTAAGATACACCCTCAACTGTCTGTAAGATACATCCTTAACTGTCTGTAAGATATATCCTTAACTGTCTGTAAGATAGATCCTTAACTGTCTGTAAGATACATCCTCAACTGTCTGTAAGATACATCCTTATCTGTCTGTAAGATATATCCTTAACTGTCTGTACGATACATCCTTAACTGTCTGTAAGATACATCCTTAACTGTTTGTAAGATACATCCTTAACTCTTCTTAATATATATCCTTAACTGTCGATAAGATACATCCTTAACTGTCTGTAAGATACATCCTTAACTCTTCGTAAGATACATCCTTAACTCTCGGTAAGATACATCCTTAACTGTTTTTAAGATACATCCTTAACTGTCTGTAAAACACATCCTGAACTGTCTGTAAGAAACATCCTTAACTGTCTGGGAGATACATCCTTAACTGTCTGTAACATACATCCTTAACTGTCTGTAAGATACACCCTCAACTGTCTGTAAGATACATCCTTAACTGTCTGTAAGATATATCCTTAACTGTCTGTACGATACATCCTTAACTGTCTGTAAGATACATCCTTAACTGTGTGTAAGATACATCCTCAACTGTCTGTAAGATAGATCCTTAACTGTCTGTAAGATACATCCTCAACTGTCTGTAAGATACATCCTTATCTGTCTGTAAGATTTATCCTTAACTGTCTGTAAGATACATCCTTAACTGTCTGTAAGATACATCCTTAACTCTTCTTAAGATATATCCTTAACTGTCGATAAGATACATCCTTAACTGTCTGTAAGATACATCCTTAACTGTCGATAAGATACATCCTTAACTGTCTGTAACATACATCCTTAACTGTCTGTAAGATACACCCTCAACTGTCTGTAAGATACATCCTTAACTGTCTGTAAGATATATCCTTAACTGTCTGTACGATACATCCTTAACTGTCTGTAAGATACATCCTTAACTGTGTGTAAGATACATCCTCAACTGTCTGTAAGATAGATCCTTAACTGTCTGTAAGATACATCCTCAACTGTCTGTAAGATACATCCTTATCTGTCTGTAAGATATATCCTTAACTGTCTGTAAGATACATCCTTAACTGTCTGTAAGATACATCCTTAACTGTGTGTAAGATACATCCTCAAATGTCTGTAAGATACATCCTTAACTGTCTGTAAGATACATCCTTAACTGTCCGTAAAATACATCCTTAACTGTCTGCAAGATACATCCTTAACTGTCTGTAACATACATCCTTAACTGCCTGTAAGATACATCCTTAACTGTCTGTAAGATACATCCTTAACTGTCTGTAAGATACATCCTTAACTCTTCTTAAGATATATCCTTAACTGTCAATAAGATACATCCTTAACTGTCTGTAAGATACATCCTTAACTCTTCGTAAGATACATCCTTAACTCTCGGTAAGATACATCCTTAACTGTTTGTAAGATATATCCTTAACTGTCTGTAAAACACATCCTGAACTGTCTATAAGAAACATCCTTAACTGTCTGGGAGATACATCCTTAACTGTCTGTAACATACATCCTTAACTGTCTGTAAGATACATCCTCAACTGTCTGCAAGATACATCCTTAACTGTCTGTAAGATATATCCTTAACTGTCTGTAAGATACATCCTTAACTGTCTGTAAGATACATCCTTAACTCTTCGTAAGATACATCCTTAACTGTCTGTAAGATACATCCTTAACTCTCGGTAAGATACATCCTTAACTGTTTGTAAGATACATCCTTAACTGTCTGTAAAACACATCCTGAACTGTCTGTAAGAAACATCCTTAACTGTCTGGGAGATACATCCTTAACTGTCTGCAACATACATCCTTAACTGTCTGTAAGATACACCCTCAACTGTCTGTAAGATACATCCTTAACTGTCTGTAACATATATCCTTAACTGTCTGTACGATACATCCTTAACTGTCTGTAAGATACATCCTTAACTGTGTGTAAGATACATCCTCAACTGTCTGTAAGATAGATCCTTAACTGTCTGTAAGATACATCCTCAACTGTCTGTAAGATACATCCTTATCTGTCTGTAAGATTTATCCTTAACTGTCTGTAAGATACATCCTTAACTGTCTGTAAGATACATCCTTAACTGTCTGTAAGATACATCCTTAACTGTGTGTAAGATACATCCTCAAATGTCTGTAAGATACATCCTTAACTGTCTGTAAGATACATCCTTAACTGTCCGTAAAATACATCCTTAACTGTCTGTAAGATACATCCTTAACTGTCTGTAAGATACATCCTTAACTGTCTGTAACATACATCTTTAACTGCCTGTAAGATACATCCTTAACTGTCTGTAAGATACATCCTTAACTGTCTGTAAGATACATCCTTAACTCTTCTTAAGATATATCCTTAACTGTCGATAAGATACATCCTTAACTGTCTGTAAGATATATCCTTAACTGTCTGTACGATACATCCTTAACTGTCTGTAAGATACATCCTTAACTGTTTGTAAGATACATCCTTAACTCTTCTTAAGATATATCCTTAACTGTCGATAAGATACATCCTTAACTGTCTGTAAGATACATCCTTAACTCTTCGTAAGATACATCCTTAACTCTCGGTAAGATACATCCTTAACTGTTTTTAAGATACATCCTTAACTGTCTGTAAAACACATCCTGAACTGTCTGTAAGAAACATCCTTAACTGTCTGGGAGATACATCCTTAACTGTCTGTAACATACATCCTTAACTGTCTGTAAGATACACCCTCAACTGTCTGTAAGATACATCCTTAACTGTCTGTAAGATATATCCTTAACTGTCTGTACGATACATCCTTAACTGTCTGTAAGATACATCCTTAACTGTGTGTAAGATACATCCTCAACTGTCTGTAAGATAGATCCTTAACTGTCTGTAAGATACATCCTCAACTGTCTGTAAGATACATCCTTATCTGTCTGTAAGATTTATCCTTAACTGTCTGTAAGATACATCCTTAACTGTCTGTAAGATACATCCTTAACTCTTCTTAAGATATATCCTTAACTGTCGATAAGATACATCCTTAACTGTCTGTAAGATACATCCTTAACTGTCGATAAGATACATCCTTAACTGTCTGTAACATACATCCTTAACTGTCTGTAAGATACACCCTCAACTGTCTGTAAGATACATCCTTAACTGTCTGTAAGATATATCCTTAACTGTCTGTACGATACATCCTTAACTGTCTGTAAGATACATCCTTAACTGTGTGTAAGATACATCCTCAACTGTCTGTAAGATAGATCCTTAACTGTCTGTAAGATACATCCTCAACTGTCTGTAAGATACATCCTTATCTGTCTGTAAGATATATCCTTAACTGTCTGTAAGATACATCCTTAACTGTCTGTAAGATACATCCTTAACTGTGTGTAAGATACATCCTCAAATGTCTGTAAGATACATCCTTAACTGTCTGTAAGATACATCCTTAACTGTCCGTAAAATACATCCTTAACTGTCTGCAAGATACATCCTTAACTGTCTGTAACATACATCCTTAACTGCCTGTAAGATACATCCTTAACTGTCTGTAAGATACATCCTTAACTGTCTGTAAGATACATCCTTAATTCTTCTTAAGATATATCCTTAACTGTCAATAAGATACATCCTTAACTGTCTGTAAGATACATCCTTAACTCTTCGTAAGATACATCCTTAACTCTCGGTAAGATACATCCTTAACTGTTTGTAACATATATCCTTAACTGTCTGTAAAACACATCCTGAACTGTCTATAAGAAACATCCTTAACTGTCTGGGAGATACATCCTTAACTGTCTGTAACATACATCCTTAACTGTCTGTAAGATACATCCTCAACTGTCTGCAAGATACATCCTTAACTGTCTGTAAGATATATCCTTAACTGTCTGTAAGATACATCCTTAACTGTCTGTAAGATACATCCTTAACTCTTCGTAAGATACATCCTTAACTGTCTGTAAGATACATCCTTAACTCTCGGTAAGATACATCCTTAACTGTTTGTAAGATACATCCTTAACTGTCTGTAAAACACATCCTGAACTGTCTGTAAGAAACATCCTTAACTGTCTGGGAGATACATCCTTAACTGTCTGTAACATACATCCTTAACTGTCTGTAAGATACACCCTCAACTGTCTGTAAGATACATCCTTAACTGTCTGTAAGATATATCCTTAACTGTCTGTACGATACATCCTTAACTGTCTGTAAGATACATCCTTAACTGTGTGTAAGATACATCCTCAACTGTCTGTAAGATAGATCCTTAACTGTCTGTAAGATACATCCTCAACTGTCTGTAAGATACATCCTTATCTGTCTGTAAGATTTATCCTTAACTGTCTGTAAGATACATCCTTAACTGTCTGTAAGATACATCCTTAACTGTCTGTAAGATACATCCTTAACTGTGTGTAAGATACATCCTCAAATGTCTGTAAGATACATCCTTAACTGTCTGTAAGATACATCCTTAACTGTCCGTAAAATACATCCTTAGCTGTCTGTAAGATACATCCTTAACTGTCTGTAAGATACATCCTTAACTGTCTGTAACATACATCTTTAACTGCCTGTAAGATACATCCTTAACTGTCTGTAAGATACATCCTTAACTGTCTGTAAGATACATCCTTAACTCTTCTTAAGATATATCCTTAACTGTCGATAAGATACATCCTTAACTGTCTGTAAGATACATCCTTAACTGTCGATAAGATACATCCTTAACTGTCTGTAAGATACATCCTTAACTCTTCGTAAGATACATCCTTAACTCTCGGTAAGATACATCCTTAACTGTTTGTAAGATACATCCTTAACTGTCTGTAAAACACATCCTGAACTGTCTGTAAGAAATATCCTTAACTGTCTGGGAGATACATCCTTAACTGTCTGTAACATACATCCTTAACTGTCTGTAAGATACACCCTCAACTGTCTGTAAGATACATCCTTAACTGTCTGTAAGATATATCCTTAACTGTCTGTACGATACATCCTTAACTGTCTGTAAGATACATCCTTAACTGTGTGTAATATACATCCTCAACTGTCTGTAAGATAGATCCTTAACTGTCTGTAAGATACATCCTCAACTGTCTGTAAGATACATCCTTATCTGTCTGTAAGATATATCCTTAACTGTCTGTAAGATACATCCTTAACTGTCTGTAAGATACATCCTTAACTGTGTGTAAGATATATCCTTAACTGTCGATAAGATACATCATTAACTGTCTGTAAGATACATCCTTAACTGTCGATAAGATACATCCTTAACTGTCTGTAACATACATCCTTAACTGTCTGTAAGATACACCCTCAACTGTCTGTAAGATACATCCTTAACTGTCTGTAAGATATATCCTTAACTGTCTGTACGATACATCCTTAACTGTCTGTAAGATACATCCTTAACTGTGTGTAAGATACATCCTCAACTGTCTGTAAGATAGATCCTTAACTGTCTGTAAGATACATCCTCAACTGTCTGTAAGATACATCCTTATCTGTCTGTAAGATATATCCTTAACTGTCTGTAAGATACATCTTTAACTGTCTGTAAGATACATCCTTAACTGTGTGTAAGATACATCCTCAAATGTCTGTAAGATACATCCTTAACTGTCTGTAAGATACATCCTTAACTGTCCGTAAAATACATCCTTAACTGTCTGCAAGATACATCCTTAACTGTCTGTAACATACATCCTTAACTGCCTGTAAGATACATCCTTAACTGTCTGTAAGATACATCCTTAACTGTCTGTAAGATACATCCTTAACTCTTCTTAAGATATATCCTTAACTGTCAATAAGATACATCCTTAACTGTCTGTAAGATACATCCTTAACTCTTCGTAAGATATATCCTTAACTCTCGGTAAGATACATCCTTAACTGTTTGTAAGATATATCCTTAACTGTCTGTAAAACACATCCTGAACTGTCTATAAGAAACATCCTTAACTGTCTGGGAGATACATCCTTAACTGTCTGTAACATACATCCTTAACTGTCTGTAAGATACATCCTCAACTGTCTGCAAGATACATCCTTAACTGTCTGTAAGATATATCCTTAACTGTCTGTAAGATACATCCTTAACTGTCTGTAAGATACATCCTTAACTCTTCGTAAGATACATCCTTAACTGTCTGTAAGATACATCCTTAACTCTCGGTAAGATACATCCTTAACTGTTTGTAAGATACATCCTTAACTGTCTGTAAAACACATCCTGAACTGTCTGTAAGAAACATCCTTAACTGTCTGGGAGATACATCCTTAACTGTCTGTAACATACATCCTTAACTGTCTGTAAGATACACCCTCAACTGTCTGTAAGATACATCCTTAACTGTCTGTAAGATATATCCTTAACTGTCTGTACGATACATCCTTAACTGTCTGTAAGATACATCCTTAACTGTGTGTAAGATACATCCTCAACTGTCTGTAAGATAGATCCTTAACTGTCTGTAAGATATATCCTTAACTGTCTGTAAGATACATCCTTAACTGTCTGTAAGATACATCCTTAACTCTTCGTAAGATACACCCTCAACTGTCTGTAAGATACATCCTTAACTGTCTGTAAGATATATCCTTAACTGTCTGTACGATACATCCTTAACTGTCTGTAAGATACATCCTTAACTGTGTGTAAGATACATCCTCAACTGTCTGTAAGATAGATCCTTAACTGTCTGTAAGATACATCCTCAACTGTCTGTAAGATACATCCTTATCTGTCTGTAAGATATATCCTTAACTGTCTGTAAGATACATCCTTAACTGTCTGTAAGATACATCCTTAACTGTGTGTAAGATACATCCTCAAATGTCTGTAAGATACATCCTTAACTGTCTGTAAGATAAATCCTTAACTGTCCGTAAAATACATCCTTAACTGTCTGCAAGATACATCCTTAACTGTCTGTAACATACATCCTTAACTGCCTGTAAGATACATCCTTAACTGTCTGTAAGATACATCCTTAACTGTCTGTAAGATACATCCTTAACTCTTCTTAAGATATATCCTTAACTGTCAATAAGATACATCCTTAACTGTCTGTAAGATACATCCTTAACTCTTCGTAAGATACATCCTTAACTCTCGGTAAGATACATCCTTAACTGTTTGTAAGATATATCCTTAACTGTCTGTAAAACACATCCTGAACTGTCAATAAGAAACATCCTCAACTGTCTGGGAGATACATCCTTAACTGTCTGTAACATACATCCTTAACTGTCTGTAAGATACATCCTCAACTGTCTGCAAGATACATCCTTAACTGTCTGTAAGATACATCCTCAACTGTCTGTAAGATATATCCTTATCTGTCTGTAAGATATATCCTTAACTGTCTGTAAGATACATCCTTAACTGTCTGTAAGATACATCCTTAACTGTGTGTAAGATACATCCTCAAATGTCTGTAAGATACATCCTTAACTGTCTGCAAGATACATCCTTAACTGTCTGTAACATACATCCTTAACTGCCTGTAAGATACATCCTTAACTGTCTGTAAGATACATCCTTAACTGTCTGTAAGATACATCCTTAACTGTCTGTAAGATACATCCTTAACTCTTCGTAAGATACATCCTTAACTGTCTGTAAGATACATCCTTAACTCTCGGTAAGATACATCCTTAACTGTTTGTAAGATACATCCTTAACTGTCTGTAAAACACATCCTGAACTGTCTGTAAGAAACATCCTTAACTGTCTGGGAGATACATCCTTAACTGTCTGTAACATACATCCTTAACTGTCTGTAAGATACACCCTCAACTGTCTGTAAGATACATCCTTAACTGTGTGTAAGATATATCCTTAACTGTCTGTACGATACATCCTTAACTGTCTGTAAGATACATCCTTAACTGTGTGTAAGATACATCCTCAACTATCTTTAAGATAGATCCTTAACTGTCTGTAAGATACATCCTCAACTGTCTGTAAGATACATCCTTATCTGTCTGTAAGATTTATCCTTAACTGTCTGTAAGATAGATCCTTAACTGTCTGTAAGATACATCCTCAACTGTCTGTAAGATACATCCTTATCTGTCTGTAAGATTTATCCTTAACTGTCTGTAAGATACATCCTTAACTGTCTGTAAGATACATCCTTAACTGTCTGTAAGATACATCCTTAACTGTGTGTAAGATACATCCTCAAATGTCTGTAAGATACATCCTTAACTGTCTGTAAGATACATCCTTAACTGTCCGTAAAATACATCCTTAACTGTCTGCAAGATAAATCCTTAACTGTCTGTAACATACATCCTTAACTGCCTGTAAGATACATCCTTAACTGTCTGTAAGATACATCCTTAACTCTTCGTAAGATACATCCTTAACTCTCGGTAAGATACATCCTTAACTGTTTGTAAGATATATCCTTAACTGTCTGTAAAACACATCCTGAACTGTCAATAAGAAACATCCTTAACTGTCTGGGAGATACATCCTTAACTGTCTGTAACATACATCCTTAACTGTCTGTAAGATACATCCTCAACTGTCTGCAAGATACATCCTTAACTGTCTGTAAGATATATCCTTAACTGTCTGTAAGATACATCCTTAACTGTCTGTAAGATACATCCTTAACTCTTCGTAAGATACATCCTTAACTGTCTGTAAGATACATCCTTAACTCTCGGTAAGATACATCCTTAACTGTTTGTAAGATACATCCTTAACTGTCTGTAAAACACATCCTGAACTGTCTGTAAGAAACATCCTTAACTGTCTGGGAGATACATCCTTAACTGTCTGTAACATACATCCTTAACTGTCTGTAAGATACACCCTCAACTGTCTGTAAGATACATCCTTAACTGTCTGTAAGATATATCCTTAACTGTCTGTACGATACATCCTTAACTGTCTGTAAGATACATCCTTAACTGTGTGTAAGATACATCCTCAACTGTCTGTAAGATAGATCCTTAACTGTCTGTAAGATACATCCTCAACTGTCTGTAAGATACATCCTTATCTGTCTGTAAGATATATCCTTAACTGTCTGTAAGATACATCCTTAACTGTCTGTAAGATACATCCTTAACTGTGTGTAAGATATATCCTTAACTGTCGATAAGATACATCATTAACTGTCTGTAAGATACATCCTTAACTGTCGATAAGATACATCCTTAACTGTCTGTAACATACATCCTTAACTGTCTGTAAGATACACCCTCAACTGTCTGTAAGATACATCCTTAACTGTCTGTAAGATATATCCTTAACTGTCTGTACGATACATCCTTAACTGTCTGTAAGATACATCCTTAACTGTCTGTAAGATACATCCTTAACTGTGTGTAAGATACATCCTCAAATGTCTGTAAGATACATCCTTAACTGTCTGTAAGATACATCCTTAACTGTCCGTAAAATACATCCTTAACTGTCTGCAAGATACATCCTTAACTGTCTGTAACATACATCCTTAACTGCCTGTAAGATACATCCTTAACTGTCTGTAAGATACATCCTTAACTGTCTGTAAGATACATCCTTAACTCTTCTTAAGATATATCCTTAACTGTCAATAAGATACATCCTTAACTGTCTGTAAGATACATCCTTAACTCTTCGTAAGATACATCCTTAACTCTCGGTAAGATACATCCTTAACTGTTTGTAAGATATATCCTTAACTGTCTGTAAAACACATCCTGAACTGTCTATAAGAAACATCCTTAAATGTCTGGGAGATACATCCTTAACTGTCTGTAACATACATCCTTAACTGTCTGTAAGATACATCCTCAACTGTCTGCAAGATACATCCTTAACTGTCTGTAAGATATATCCTTAACTGTCTGTAAGATACATCCTTAACTGTCTGTAAGATACATCCTTAACTCTTCGTAAGATACATCCTTAACTGTCTGTAAGATACATCCTTAACTCTCGGTAAGATACATCCTTAACTGTTTGTAAGATACATCCTTAACTGTCTGTAAAACACATCCTGAACTGTCTGTAAGAAACATCCTTAACTGTCTGGGAGATACATCCTTAACTGTCTGTAACATACATCCTTAACTGTCTGTAAGATACACCCTCAACTGTCTGTAAGATACATCCTTAACTGTCTGTAAGATATATCCTTAACTGTCTGTACGATACATCCTTAACTGTCTGTAAGATACATCCTTAACTGTGTGTAAGATACATCCTCAACTGTCTGTAAGATAGATCCTTAACTGTCTGTAAGATACATCCTCAACTGTCTGTAAGATACATCCTTATCTGTCTGTAAGATATATCCTTAACTGTCTGTAAGATACATCCTTAACTGTCTGTAAGATACATCCTTAACTGTGTGTAAGATATATCCTTAACTGTCGATAAGATACATCATTAACTGTCTGTAAGATACATCCTTAACTGTCGATAAGATACATCCTTAACTGTCTGTAACATACATCCTTAACTGTCTGTAAGATACACCCTCAACTGTCTGTAAGATACATCCTTAACTGTCTGTAAGATATATCCTTAACTGTCTGTACGATACATCCTTAACTGTCTGTAAGATACATCCTTAACTGTCTGTAAGATACATCCTTAACTGTGTGTAAGATACATCCTCAAATGTCTGTAAGATACATCCTTAACTGTCTGTAAGATACATCCTTAACTGTCCGTAAAATACATCCTTAACTGTCTGCAAGATACATCCTTAACTGTCTGTAACATACATCCTTAACTGCCTGTAAGATACATCCTTAACTGTCTGTAAGATACATCCTTAACTGTCTGTAAGATACATCCTTAACTCTTCTTAAGATATATCCTTAACTGTCAATAAGATACATCCTTAACTGTCTGTAAGATACATCCTTAACTCTTCGTAAGATACATCCTTAACTCTCGGTAAGATACATCCTTAACTGTTTGTAAGATATATCCTTAACTGTCTGTAAAACACATCCTGAACTGTCTATAAGAAACATCCTTAAATGTCTGGGAGATACATCCTTAACTGTCTGTAACATACATCCTTAACTGTCTGTAAGATACATCCTCAACTGTCTGCAAGATACATCCTTAACTGTCTGTAAGATATATCCTTAACTGTCTGTAAGATACATCCTTAACTGTCTGTAAGATACATCCTTAACTCTTCGTAAGATACATCCTTAACTGTCTGTAAGATACATCCTTAACTCTCGGTAAGATACATCCTTAACTGTTTGTAAGATACATCCTTAACTGTCTGTAAAACACATCCTGAACTGTCTGTAAGAAACATCCTTAACTGTCTGGGAGATACATCCTTAACTGTCTGTAACATACATCCTTAACTGTCTGTAAGATACACCCTCAACTGTCTGTAAGATACATCCTTAACTGTCTGTAAGATATATCCTTAACTGTCTGTACGATACATCCTTAACTGTCTGTAAGATACATCCTTAACTGTGTGTAATATACATCCTCAACTGTCTGTAAGATAGATCCTTAACTGTCTGTAAGATACATCCTCAACTGTCTGTAAGATACATCCTTATCTGTCTGTAAGATATATCCTTAACTGTCTGTAAGATACATCCTTAACTGTCTGTAAGATACATCCTTAACTGTGTGTAAGATATATCCTTAACTGTCGATAAGATACATCATTAACTGTCTGTAAGATACATCCTTAACTGTCGATAAGATACATCCTTAACTGTCTGTAACATACATCCTTAACTGTCTGTAAGATACACCCTCAACTGTCTGTAAGATACATCCTTAACTGTCTGTAAGATATATCCTTAACTGTCTGTACGATACATCCTTAACTGTCTGTAAGATACATCCTTAACTGTGTGTAAGATACATCCTCAACTGTCTGTAAGATAGATCCTTAACTGTCTGTAAGATACATCCTCAACTGTCTGTAAGATACATCCTTATCTGTCTGTAAGATATATCCTTAACTGTCTGTAAGATACATCCTTAACTGTCTGTAAGATACATCCTTAACTGTGTGTAAGATACATCCTCAAATGTCTGTAAGATACATCCTTAACTGTCTGTAAGATACATCCTTAACTGTCCGTAAAATACATCCTTAACTGTCTGCAAGATACATCCTTAACTGTCTGTAACATACATCCTTAACTGCCTGTAAGATACATCCTTAACTGTCTGTAAGATACATCCTTAACTGTCTGTAAGATACATCCTTAACTCTTCTTAAGATATATCCTTAACTGTCAATAAGATACATCCTTAACTGTCTGTAAGATACATCCTTAACTCTTCGTAAGATACATCCTTAACTCTCGGTAAGATACATCCTTAACTGTTTGTAAGATATATCCTTAACTGTCTGTAAAACACATCCTGAACTGTCTATAAGAAACATCCTTAACTGTCTGGGAGATACATCCTTAACTGTCTGTAACATACATCCTTAACTGTCTGTAAGATACATCCTTAACTCTTCGTAAGATACATCCTTAACTGTCTGTAAGATACATCCTTAACTCTCGGTAAGATACATCCTTAACTGTTTGTAAGATACATCCTTAACTGTCTGTAAAACACATCCTGAACTGTCTGTAAGAAACATCCTTAACTGTCTGGGAGATACATCCTTAACTGTCTGTAACATACATCTTTAACTGTCTGTAAGATACACCCTCAACTGTCTGTAAGATACATCCTTAACTGTCTGTAAGATATATCCTTAACTGTCTGTACGATACATCCTTAACTGTCTGTAAAATACATCCTTAACTGTGTGTAAGATACATCCTCAACTGTCTGTAAGATAGATCCTTAACTGTCTGTAAGATACATCCTCAACTGTCTGTAAGATACATCCTTATCTGTCTGTAAGATTTATCCTTAACTGTCTGTAAGATACATCCTTAACTGTCTGTAAGATACATCCTTAACTGTCTGTAAGATACATCCTTAACTGTGTGTAAGATACATCCTCAAATGTCTGTAAGATACATCCTTAACTGTCTGTAAGATACATCCTTAACTGTCCGTAAAATACATCCTTAACTGTCTGTAAGATACATCCTTAACTGTCTGTAAGATACATCCTTAACTGTCTGTAACATACATCTTTAACTGCCTGTAAGATACATCCTTAACTGTCTGTAAGATACATCCTTAACTGTCTGTAAGATACATCCTTAACTCTTCTTAAGATATATCCTTAACTGTCGATAAGATACATCCTTAACTGTCTGTAAGATATATCCTTAACTGTCTGTACGATACATCCTTAACTGTCTGTAAGATATATCCTTAACTGTCTGTAAGATACATCCTTAACTGTCTGTAAGATACATCCTTAACTCTTCGTAAGATACACCCTCAACTGTCTGTAAGATACATCATTAACTGTCTGTAAGATATATCCTTAACTGTCTGTACGATACATCCTTAACTGTCTGTAAGATACATCCTTAACTGTGTGTAAGATACATCCTCAACTGTCTGTAAGATAGATCCTTAACTGTCTGTAAGATACATCCTCAACTGTCTGTAAGATACATCCTTATCTGTCTGTAAGATATATCCTTAACTGTCTGTAAGATACATCCTTAACTGTCTGTAAGATACATCCTTAACTGTGTGTAAGATACATCCTCAAATGTCTGTAAGATACATCCTTAACTGTCTGTAAGATAAATCCTTAACTGTCCGTAAAATACATCCTTAACTGTCTGCAAGATACATCCTTAACTGTCTGTAACATACATCCTTAACTGCCTGTAAGATACATCCTTAACTGTCTGTAAGATACATCCTTAACTGTCTGTAAGATACATCCTTAACTCTTCTTAAGATATATCCTTAACTGTCAATAAGATACATCCTTAACTGTCTGTAAGATACATCCTTAACTCTTCGTAAGATACATCCTTAACTCTCGGTAAGATACATCCTTAACTGTTTGTAAGATATATCCTTAACTGTCTGTAAAACACATCCTGAACTGTCAATAAGAAACATCCTTAACTGTCTGGGAGATACATCCTTAACTGTCTGTAACATACATCCTTAACTGTCTGTAAGATACATCCTCAACTGTCTGCAAGATACATCCTTAACTGTCTGTAAGATACATCCTCAACTGTCTGTAAGATATATCCTTATCTGTCTGTAAGATATATCCTTAACTGTCTGTAAGATACATCCTTAACTGTCTGTAAGATACATCCTTAACTGTGTGTAAGATACATCCTCAAATGTCTGTAAGATACATCCTTAACTGTCTGTAAGATACATCCTTAACTGTCCGTAAAATACATCCTTAACTGTCTGCAAGATACATCCTTAACTGTCTGTAACATACATCCTTAACTGCCTGTAAGATACATCCTTAACTGTCTGTAAGATACATCCTTAACTGTTTGTAAGATACATCCTTAACTCTTCTTAAGATATATCCTTAACTGTCAATAAGATACATCCTTAACTGTCTGTAAGATACATCCTTAACTCTTCGTAAGATACATCCTTAACTCTCGGTAAGATACATCCTTAACTGTTTGTAAGATATATCCTTAACTGTCTGTAAAACACATCCTGAACTGTCTATAAGAAACATCCTTAACTGTCTGGGAGATACATCCTTAACTGTCTGTAACATACATCCTTAACTGTCTGTAAGATACATCCTCAACTGTCTGCAAGATACATCCTTAACTGTCTGTAAGATATATCCTTAACTGTCTGTAAGATACATCCTTAACTGTCTGTAAGATACATCCTTAACTCTTCGTAAGATACATCCTTAACTGTCTGTAAGATACATCCTTAACTCTCGGTAAGATACATCCTTAACTGTTTGTAAGATACATCCTTAACTGTCTGTAAAATACATCCTGAACTGTCTGTAAGAAACATCCTTAACTGTCTGGGAGATACATCCTTAACTGTCTGTAACATACATCCTTAACTGTCTGTAAGATACACCCTCAACTGTCTGTAAGATACATCCTTAACTGTGTGTAAGATATATCCTTAACTGTCTGTACGATACATCCTTAACTGTCTGTAAGATACATCCTTAACTGTGTGTAAGATACATCCTCAACTGTCTGTGAGATAGATCCTTAACTGTCTGTAAGATACATCCTCAACTGTCTGTAAGATACATCCTTATCTGTCTGTAAGATTTATCCTTAACTGTCTGTAAGATACATCCTTAACTGTCTGTAAGATACATCCTCAACTGTCTGCAAGATACATCCTTAACTGTCTGTAAGATATATCCTTAACTGTCTGTAAGATACATCCTTAACTGTGTGTAAGATACATCCTCAACTGTCTGTAAGATAGATCCTTAACTGTCTGTAAGATACATCCTCAACTGTCTGTAAGATACATCCTTATCTGTCTGTAAGATTTATCCTTAACTGTCTGTAAGATACATCCTTAACTGTCTGTAAGATACATCCTTAACTGTCTGTAAGATACATCCTTAACTGTGTGTAAGATACATCCTCAAATGTCTGTAAGATACATCCTTAACTGTCTGTAAGATACATCCTTAACTGTCCGTAAAATACATCCTTAACTGTCTGTAAGATACATCCTTAACTGTCTGTAAGATACATCCTTAACTGTCTGTAACATACATCTTTAACTGCCTGTAAGATACATCCTTAACTGTCTGTAAGATACATCCTTAACTGTCTGTAAGATACATCCTTAACTCTTCTTAAGATATATTCTTAACTGTCGATAAGATACATCCTTAACTGTCTGTAAGATACATCCTTAACTGTCGATAAGATACATCCTTAACTGTCTGTAAGATACATCCTTAACTCTTCGTAAGATACATCCTTAACTCTCGGTAAGATACATCCTTAACTGTTTGTAAGATACATCCTTAACTGTCTGTAAAACACATCCTGAACTGTCTGTAAGAAATATCCTTAACTGTCTGGGAGATACATCCTTAACTGTCTGTAACATACATCCTTAACTGTCTGTAAGATACACCCTCAACTGTCTGTAAGATACATCCTTAACTGTCTGTAAGATATATCCTTAACTGTCTGTACGATACATCCTTAACTGTCTGTAAGATACATCCTTAACTGTGTGTAATATACATCCTCAACTGTCTGTAAGATAGATCCTTAACTGTCTGTAAGATACATCCTCAACTGTCTGTAAGATACATCCTTATCTGTCTGTAAGATATATCCTTAACTGTCTGTAAGATACATCCTTAACTGTCTGTAAGATACATCCTTAACTGTGTGTAAGATATATCCTTAACTGTCGATAAGATACATCCTTAACTGTCTGTAAGATACATCCTTAACTGTCGATAAGATACATCCTTAACTGTCTGTAACATACATCCTTAACTGTCTGTAAGATACACCCTCAACTGTCTGTAAGATACATCCTTAACTGTCTGTAAGATATATCCTTAACTGTCTGTACGATACATCCTTAACTGTCTGTAAGATACATCCTTAACTGTGTGTAAGATACATCCTCAACTGTCTGTAAGATAGATCCTTAACTGTCTGTAAGATACATCCTCAACTGTCTGTAAGATACATCCTTATCTGTCTGTAAGATATATCCTTAACTGTCTGTAAGATACATCCTTAACTGTATGTAAGATACATCCTTAACTGTGTGTAAGATACATCCTCAAATGTCTGTAAGATACATCCTTAACTGTCTGTAAGATACATCCTTAACTGTCCGTAAAATACATCCTTAACTGTCTGCAAGATACATCCTTAACTGTCTGTAACATACATCCTTAACTGCCTGTAAGATACATCCTTAACTGTCTGTAAGATACATCCTTAACTGTCTGTAAGATACATCCTTAACTGTGTGTAAGATACATCCTCAAATGTCTGTAAGATACATCCTTAACTGTCTGTAAGATACATCCTTAACTGTCCGTAAAATACATCCTTAACTGTCTGTAAGATACATCCTTAACTGTCTGTAAGATACATCCTTAACTGTCTGTAACATACATCTTTAACTGCCTGTAAGATACATCCTTAACTGTCTGTAAGATACATCCTTAACTGTCTGTAAGATACATCCTTAACTCTTCTTAAGATATATCCTTAACTGTCGATAAGATACATCCTTAACTGTCTGTAAGATACATCCTTAACTGTCGATAAGATACATCCTTAACTGTCTGTAAGATACATCCTTAACTCTTCGTAAGATACATCCTTAACTCTCGGTAAGATACATCCTTAACTGTTTGTAAGATACATCCTTAACTGTCTGTAAAACACATCCTGAACTGTCTGTAAGAAATATCCTTAACTGTCTGGGAGATACATCCTTAACTGTCTGTAACATACATCCTTAACTGTCTGTAAGATACACCCTCAACTGTCTGTAAGATACATCCTTAACTGTCTGTAAGATATATCCTTAACTGTCTGTACGATACATCCTTAACTGTCTGTAAGATACATCCTTAACTGTGTGTAATATACATCCTCAACTGTCTGTAAGATAGATCCTTAACTGTCTGTAAGATACATCCTCAACTGTCTGTAAGATACATCCTTATCTGTCTGTAAGATATATCCTTAACTGTCTGTAAGATACATCCTTAACTGTCTGTAAGATACATCCTTAACTGTGTGTAAGATATATCCTTAACTGTCGATAAGATACATCCTTAACTGTCTGTAACATACATCCTTAACTGTCGGTAAGATACATCCTTAACTGTGTGTAAGATACATCCTCAACTGTCTGTAAGATAGATCCTTAACTGTCTGTAAGATACATCCTCAACTGTCTGTAAGATACATCCTTATCTGTCTGTAAGATATATCCTTAACTGTCTGTAAGATACATCCTTAACTGTCTGTAAGATACATCCTTAACTGTGTGTAAAATACATCCTCAAATGTCTGTAAGATACATCCTTAACTGTCTGTAAGATACATCCTTAACTGTCCGTAAAATACATCCTTAACTGTCTGCAAGATACATCCTTAACTGTCTGTAACATACATCCTTAACTGCCTGTAAGATACATCCTTAACTGTCTGTAAGATACATCCTTAACTGTCTGTAAGATACATCCTTAACTCTTCTTAAGATATATCCTTAACTGTCAATAAGATACATCCTTAACTGTCTGTAAGATACATCCTTAACTCTTCGTAAGATACATCCTTAACTCTCGGTAAGATACATCCTTAACTGTTTGTAAGATATATCCTTAACTGTCTGTAAAACACATCCTGAACTGTCAATAAGAAACATCCTTAACTGTCTGGGAGATACATCCTTAACTGTCTGTAACATACATCCTTAACTGTCTGTAAGATACATCCTCTACTGTCTGCAAGATACATCCTTAACTGTCTGTAAGATATATCCTTAACTGTCTGTAAGATACATCCTTAACTGTCTGTAAGATACATCCTTAACTCTTCGTAAGATACATCCTTAACTGTCTGTAAGATACATCCTTAACTCTCGGTAAGATACATCCTTAACTGTTTGTAAGATACATCCTTAACTGTCTGTAAAACACATCCTGAACTGTCTGTAAGAAACATCCTTAACTGTCTGGGAGATACATCCTTAACTGTCTGTAACATACATCCTTAACTGTCTGTAAGATACACCCTCAACTGTCTGTAAGATACATCCTTAACTGTCTGTAAGATATATCCTTAACTGTCTGTAAGATACATCCTTAACTGTCTGTAACATACATCTTTAACTGCCTGTAAGATACATCCTTAACTGTCTGTAAGATACATCCTTAACTGTCTGTAAGATACATCCTTAACTCTTCTTAAGATATATCCTTAACTGTCGATAAGATACATCCTTAACTGTCTGTAAGATACATCCTTAACTGTCGATAAGATACATCCTTAACTGTCTGTAAGATACATCCTTAACTCTTCGTAAGATACATCCTTAACTCTCGGTAAGATACATCCTTAACTGTTTGTAAGATACATCCTTAACTGTCTGTAAAACACATCCTGAACTGTCCGTAAAATACATCCTTAACTGTCTGCAAGATACATCCTTAACTGTCTGTAACATACATCCTTAACTGCCTGTAAGATACATCCTTAACTGTCTGTAAGATACATCCTTAACTGTCTGTAAGATACATCCTTAACTCTTCTTAAGATATATCCTTAACTGTCAATAAGATACATCCTTAACTGTCTGTAAGATACATCCTTAACTCTTCGTAAGATACATCCTTAACTCTCGGTAAGATACATCCTTAACTGTTTGTAAGATATATCCTTAACTGTCTGTAAAACACATCCTGAACTGTCAATAAGAAACATCCTTAACTGTCTGGGAGATACATCCTTAACTGTCTGTAACATACATCCTTAACTGTCTGTAAGATACATCCTCTACTGTCTGCAAGATACATCCTTAACTGTCTGTAAGATATATCCTTAACTGTCTGTAAGATACATCCTTAACTGTCTGTAAGATACATCCTTAACTCTTCGTAAGATACATCCTTAACTGTCTGTAAGATACATCCTTAACTCTCGGTAAGATACATCCTTAACTGTTTGTAAGATACATCCTTAACTGTCTGTAAAACACATCCTGAACTGTCTGTAAGAAACATCCTTAACTGTCTGGGAGATACATCCTTAACTGTCTGTAACATACATCCTTAACTGTCTGTAAGATACACCCTCAACTGTCTGTAAGATACATCCTTAACTGTCTGTAAGATATATCCTTAACTGTCTGTAAGATACATCCTTAACTGTCTGTAACATACATCTTTAACTGCCTGTAAGATACATCCTTAACTGTCTGTAAGATACATCCTTAACTGTCTGTAAGATACATCCTTAACTCTTCTTAAGATATATCCTTAACTGTCGATAAGATACATCCTTAACTGTCTGTAAGATACATCCTTAACTGTCGATAAGATACATCCTTAACTGTCTGTAAGATACATCCTTAACTCTTCGTAAGATACATCCTTAACTCTCGGTAAGATACATCCTTAACTGTTTGTAAGATACATCCTTAACTGTCTGTAAAACACATCCTGAACTGTCTGTAAGAAACATCCTTAACTGTCTGGGAGATACATCCTTAACTGTCTGTAACATACATCCTTAACTGTCTGTAAGATACACCCTCAACTGTCTGTAAGATACATCCTTAACTGTCTGTAAGATATATCCTTAACTGTCTGTAAGATACATCCTTAACTGTCTGTAACATACATCTTTAACTGCCTGTAAGATACATCCTTAACTGTCTGTAAGATACATCCTTAACTGTCTGTAAGATACATCCTTAACTCTTCTTAAGATATATCCTTAACTGTCGATAAGATACATCCTTAACTGTCTGTAAGATACATCCTTAACTGTCGATAAGATACATCCTTAACTGTCTGTAAGATACATCCTTAACTCTTCGTAAGATACATCCTTAACTCTCGGTAAGATACATCCTTAACTGTTTGTAAGATACATCCTTAACTGTCTGTAAAACACATCCTGAACTGTCTGTAAGAAATATCCTTAACTGTCTGGGAGATACATCCTTAACTGTTTGTAACATACATCCTTAACTGTCTGTAAGATACACCCTCAACTGTCTGTAAGATACATCCTTAACTGTCTGTAAGATATATCCTTAACTGTCTGTAAGATACATCCTTAACTGTCTGTAAGATACATCCTTAACTGTGTGTAAGATACATCCTCAAATGTCTGTAAGATACATCCTTAACTGTCTGTAAGATACATCCTTAACTGTCCGTAAAATACATCCTTAACTGTCTGCAAGATACATCCTTAACTGTCTGTAACATACATCCTTAACTGCCTGTAAGATACATCCTTAACTGTCTGTAAGATACATCCTTAACTGTCTGTAAGATACATCCTTAACTCTTCTTAAGATATATCCTTAACTGTCAATAAGATACATCCTTAACTGTCTGTAAGATATATCCTTAACTCTTCGTAAGATACATCCTTAACTCTCGGTAAGATACATCCTTAACTGTTTGTAAGATATATCCTTAACTGTCTGTAAAACACATCCTGAACTGTCAATAAGAAACATCCTTAACTGTCTGGGAGATACATCCTTAACTGTCTGTAACATACATCCTTAACTGTCGATAAGATACATCCTTAACTGTCTGTAACATACATCCTTAACTGTCTGTAAGATACACCCTCAACTGTCTGTAAGATACATCCTTAACTGTCTGTAAGATATATCCTTAACTGTCTGTACGATACATCCTTAACTGTCTGTAAGATACATCCTTAACTCTTCGTAAGATACACCCTCAACTGTCTGTAAGATACATCCTTAACTGTCTGTAAGATATATCCTTAACTGTCTGTACGATACATCCTTAACTGTCTGTAAGATACATCCTTAACTGTGTGTAAGATACATCCTCAACTGTCTGTAAGATAGATCCTTAACTGTCTGTAAGATACATCCTCAACTGTCTGTAAGATACATCCTTATCTGTCTGTAAGATATATCCTTAACTGTCTGTAAGATACATCCTTAACTGTCTGTAAGATACATCCTTAACTGTGTGTAAGATACATCCTCAAATGTCTGTAAGATACATCCTTAACTGTCTGTAAGATACATCCTTAACTGTCCGTAAAATACATCCTTAACTGTCTGCAAGATACATCCTTAACTGTCTGTAACATACATCCTTAACTGCCTGTAAGATACATCCTTAACTGTCTGTAAGATACATCCTTAACTGTCTGTAAGATACATCCTTAACTCTTCTTAAGATATATCCTTAACTGTCAATAAGATACATCCTTAACTGTCTGTAAGATACATCCTTAACTCTTCGTAAGATACATCCTTAACTCTCGGTAAGATACATCCTTAACTGTTTGTAAGATATATCCTTAACTGTCTGTAAAACACATCCTGAACTGTCAATAAGAAACATCCTTAACTGTCTGGGAGATACATCCTTAACTGTCTGTAACATACATCCTTAACTGTCTGTAAGATACATCCTCAACTGTCTGCAAGATACATCCTTAACTGTCTGTAAGATACATCCTCAACTGTCTGTAAGATATATCCTTATCTGTCTGTAAGATATATCCTTAACTGTCTGTAAGATACATCCTTAACTGTCTGTAAGATACATCCTTAACTGTGTGTAAGATACATCCTCAAATGTCTGTAAGATACATCCTTAACTGTCTGTAAGATACATCCTTAACTGTCCGTAAAATACATCCTTAACTGTCTGCAAGATACATCCTTAACTGTCTGTAACATACATCCTTAACTGCCTGTAAGATACATCCTTAACTGTCTGTAAGATACATCCTTAACTGTCTGTAAGATACATCCTTAACTCTTCTTAAGATATATCCTTAACTGTCAATAAGATACATCCTTAACTGTCTGTAAGATACATCCTTAACTCTTCGTAAGATACATCCTTAACTCTCGGTAAGATACATCCTTAACTGTTTGTAAGATATATCCTTAACTGTCTGTAAAACACATCCTGAACTGTCTATAAGAAACATCCTTAACTGTCTGGGAGATACATCCTTAACTGTCTGTAACATACATCCTTAACTGTCTGTAAGATACATCCTCAACTGTCTGCAAGATACATCCTTAACTGTCTGTAAGATATATCCTTAACTGTCTGTAAGATACATCCTTAACTGTCTGTAAGATACATCCTTAACTCTTCGTAAGATACATCCTTAACTGTCTGTAAGATACATCCTTAACTCTCGGTAAGATACATCCTTAACTGTTTGTAAGATACATCCTTAACTGTCTGTAAAACACATCCTGAACTGTCTGTAAGAAACATCCTTAACTGTCTGGGAGATACATCCTTAACTGTCTGTAACATACATCCTTAACTGTCTGTAAGATACACCCTCAACTGTCTGTAAGATACATCCTTAACTGTCTGTAAGATATATCCTTAACTGTCTGTACGATACATCCTTAACTGTCTGTAAGATACATCCTTAACTGTGTGTAAGATACATCCTCAACTGTCTGTAAGATAGATCCTTAACTGTCTGTAAGATACATCCTCAACTGTCTGTAAGATACATCCTTATCTGTCTGTAAGATTTATCCTTAACTGTCTGTAAGATACATCCTTAACTGTCTGTAAGATACATCCTCAACTGTCTGCAAGATACATCCTTAACTGTCTGTAAGATATATCCTTAACTGTCTGTAAGATACATCCTTAACTGTGTGTAAGATACATCCTCAACTGTCTGTAAGATAGATCCTTAACTGTCTGTAAGATACATCCTCAACTGTCTGTAAGATACATCCTTATCTGTCTGTAAGATTTATCCTTAACTGTCTGTAAGATACATCCTTAACTGTCTGTAAGATACATCCTTAACTGTCTGTAAGATACATCCTTAACTGTGTGTAAGATACATCCTCAAATGTCTGTAAGATACATCCTTAACTGTCTCTAAGATACATCCTTAACTGTCCGTAAAATACATCCTTAACTGTCTGTAAGATACATCCTTAACTGTCTGTAAGATACATCCTTAACTGTCTGTAACATACATCTTTAACTGCCTGTAAGATACATCCTTAACTGTCTGTAAGATACATCCTTAACTGTCTGTAAGATACATCCTTAACTCTTCTTAAGATATATCCTTAACTGTCGATAAGATACATCCTTAACTGTCTGTAAGATACATCCTTAACTGTCGATAAGATACATCCTTAACTGTCTGTAAGATACATCCTTAACTCTTCGTAAGATACATCCTTAACTCTCGGTAAGATACATCCTTAACTGTTTGTAAGATACATCCTTAACTGTCTGTAAAACACATCCTGAACTGTCTGTAAGAAATATCCTTAACTGTCTGGGAGATACATCCTTAACTGTCTGTAACATACATCCTTAACTGTCTGTAAGATACACCCTCAACTGTCTGTAAGATACATCCTTAACTGTCTGTAAGATATATCCTTAACTGTCTGTACGATACATCCTTAACTGTCTGTAAGATACATCCTTAACTGTGTGTAATATACATCCTCAACTGTCTGTAAGATAGATCCTTAACTGTCTGTAAGATACATCCTCAACTGTCTGTAAGATACATCCTTATCTGTCTGTAAGATATATCCTTAACTGTCTGTAAGATACATCCTTAACTGTCTGTAAGATACATCCTTAACTGTGTGTAAGATATATCCTTAACTGTCGATAAGATACATCCTTAACTGTCTGTAAGATACATCCTTAACTGTCGGTAAGATACATCCTTAACTGTCTGTAACATACATCCTTAACTGTCTGTAAGATACACCCTCAACTGTCTGTAAGATACATCCTTAACTGTCTGTAAGATATATCCTTAACTGTCTGTACGATAAATCCTTAACTGTCTGTAAGATACATCCTTAACTGTGTGTAAGATACATCCTCAACTGTCTGTAAGATAGATCCTTAACTGTCTGTAAGATACATCCTCAACTGTCTGTAAGATACATCCTTATCTGTCTGTAAGATATATCCTTAACTGTCTGTAAGATACATCCTTAACTGTCTGTAAGATACATCCTTAACTGTGTGTAAGATACATCCTCAAATGTCTGTAAGATACATCCTTAACTGTCTGTAAGATACATCCTTAACTGTCCGTAAAATACATCCTTAACTGTCTGCAAGATACATCCTTAACTGTCTGTAACATACATCCTTAACTGCCTGTAAGATACATCCTTAACTGTCTGTAAGATACATCCTTAACTCTCGGTAAGATACATCCTTAACTCTTCTTAAGATATATCCTTAACTGTCAATAAGATACATCCTTAACTGTCTGTAAGATACATCCTTAACTCTTCGTAAGATACATCCTTAACTCTCGGTAAGATACATCCTTAACTGTTTGTAAGATATATCCTTAACTGTCTGTAAAACACATCCTGAACTGTCAATAAGAAACATCCTTAACTGTCTGGGAGATACATCCTTAACTGTCTGTAACATACATCCTTAACTGTCTGTAAGATACATCCTCAACTGTCTGCAAGATACATCCTTAACTGTCTGTAAGATATATCCTTAACTGTCTGTAAGATACATCCTTAACTGTCTGTAAGATACATCCTTAACTCTTCGTAAGATACATCCTTAACTGTCTGTAAGATACATCCTTAACTCTCGGTAAGATACATCCTTAACTGTTTGTAAGATACATCCTTAACTGTCTGTAAAACACATCCTGAACTGTCTGTAAGAAACATCCTTAACTGTCTGGGAGATACATCCTTAACTGTCTGTAACATACATCCTTAACTGTCTGTAAGATACACCCTCAACTGTCTGTAAGATACATCCTTAACTGTCTGTAAGATATATCCTTAACTGTCTGTACGATACATCCTTAACTGTCTGTAAGATACATCCTTAACTGTGTGTAAGATACATCCTCAACTGTCTGTAAGATAGATCCTTAACTGTCTGTAAGATACATCCTCAACTGTCTGTAAGATACATCCTTATCTGTCTGTAAGATTTATCCTTAACTGTCTGTAAGATACATCCTTAACTGTCTGTAAGATACATCCTTAACTGTCTGTAAGATACATCCTTAACTGTGTGTAAGATACATCCTCAAATGTCTGTAAGATACATCCTTAACTGTCTGTAAGATACATCCTTAACTGTCCGTAAAATACATCCTTAACTGTCTGTAAGATACATCCTTAACTGTCTGTAAGATACATCCTTAACTGTCTGTAACATACATCTTTAACTGCCTGTAAGATACATCCTTAACTGTCTGTAAGATACATCCTTAACTGTCTGTAAGATACATCCTTAACTCTTCTTAAGATATATCCTTAACTGTCGATAAGATACATCCTTAACTGTCTGTAAGATATATCCTTAACTGTCTGTACGATACATCCTTAACTGTCTGTAAGATACATCCTTAACTGTTTGTAAGATACATCCTTAACTCATCTTAAGATATATCCTTAACTGTCGATAAGATACATCCTTAACTGTCTGTAAGATACATCCTTAACTCTTCGTAAGATACATCCTTAACTCTCGGTAAGATACATCCTTAACTGTTTTTAAGATACATCCTTAACTGTCTGTAAAACACATCCTGAACTGTCTGTAAGAAACATCCTTAACTGTCTGGGAGATACATCCTTAACTGTCTGTAACATACATCCTTAACTGTCTGTAAGATACACCCTCAACTGTCTGTAAGATACATCCTTAACTGTCTGTAAGATATATCCTTAACTGTCTGTACGATACATCCTTAACTGTCTGTAAGATACATCCTTAACTGTGTGTAAGATACATCCTCAACTGTCTGTAAGATAGATCCTTAACTGTCTGTAAGATACATCCTCAACTGTCTGTAAGATACATCCTTATCTGTCTGTAAGATTTATCCTTAACTGTCTGTAAGATACATCCTTAACTGTCTGTAAGATACATCCTTAACTCTTCTTAAGATATATCCTTAACTGTCGATAAGATACATCCTTAACTGTCTGTAAGATACATCCTTAACTGTCGATAAGATACATCCTTAACTGTCTGTAACATACATCCTTAACTGTCTGTAAGATACACCCTCAACTGTCTGTAAGATACATCCTTAACTGTCTGTAAGATATATCCTTAACTGTCTGTACGATACATCCTTAACTGTCTGTAAGATACATCCTTAACTCTTCGTAAGATACACCCTCAACTGTCTGTAAGATACATCCTTAACTGTCTGTAAGATACATCCTCAACTGTCTGTAAGATATATCCTTATCTGTCTGTAAGATATATCCTTAACTGTCTGTAAGATACATCCTTAACTGTCTGTAAGATACATCCTTAACTGTGTGTAAGATACATCCTCAAATGTCTGTAAGATACATCCTTAACTGTCTGTAAGATACATTCTTAACTGTCCGTAAAATACATCCTTAACTGTCTGCAAGATACATCCTTAACTGTCTGTAAGATACATCCTTAACTGTGTGTAAGATACATCCTTAACTGTTTGTAAGATATATCCTTAACTGTCTGTAAAACACATCCTGAACTGTCTATAAGAAACATCCTTAACTGTCTGGGAGATACATCCTTAACTGTCTGTAACATACATCCTTAACTGTCTGTAAGATACATCCTCAACTGTCTGCAAGATACATCCTTAACTGTCTGTAAGATATATCCTTAACTGTCTGTAAGATACATCCTTAACTGTCTGTAAGATACATCCTTAACTCTTCGTAAGATACATCCTTAACTGTCTGTAAGATACATCCTTAACTCTCGGTAAGATACATCCTTAACTGTTTGTAAGATACATCCTTAACTGTCTGTAAAACACATCCTGAACTGTCTGTAAGAAACATCCTTAACTGTCTGGGAGATACATCCTTAACTGTCTGTAACATACATCCTTAACTGTCTGTAAGATACACCCTCAACTGTCTGTAAGATACATCCTTAACTGTCTGTAAGATATATCCTTAACTGTCTGTACGATACATCCTTAACTGTCTGTAAGATACATCCTTAACTGTGTGTAAGATACATCCTCAACTGTCTGTAAGATAGATCCTTAACTGTCTGTAAGATACATCCTCAACTGTCTGTAAGATACATCCTTATCTGTCTGTAAGATTTATCCTTAACTGTCTGTAAGATACATCCTTAACTGTCTGTAAGATACATCCTCAACTGTCTGCAAGATACATCCTTAACTGTCTGTAAGATATATCCTTAACTGTCTGTAAGATACATCCTTAACTGTGTGTAAGATACATCCTCAACTGTCTGTAAGATAGATCCTTAACTGTCTGTAAGATACATCCTCAACTGTCTGTAAGATACATCCTTATCTGTCTGTAAGATTTATCCTTAACTGTCTGTAAGATACATCCTTAACTGTCTGTAAGATACATCCTTAACTGTCTGTAAGATACATCCTTAACTGTGTGTAAGATACATCCTCAAATGTCTGTAAGATACATCCTTAACTGTCTCTAAGATACATCCTTAACTGTCCGTAAAATACATCCTTAACTGTCTGTAAGATACATCCTTAACTGTCTGTAAGATACATCCTTAACTGTCTGTAACATACATCTTTAACTGCCTGTAAGATACATCCTTAACTGTCTGTAAGATACATCCTTAACTGTCTGTAAGATACATCCTTAACTCTTCTTAAGATATATCCTTAACTGTCGATAAGATACATCCTTAACTGTCTGTAAGATACATCCTTAACTGTCGATAAGATACATCCTTAACTGTCTGTAAGATACATCCTTAACTCTTCGTAAGATACATCCTTAACTCTCGGTAAGATACATCTTTAACTGTTTGTAAGATACATCCTTAACTGTCTGTAAAACACATCCTGAACTGTCTGTAAGAAATATCCTTAACTGTCTGGGAGATACATCCTTAACTGTCTGTAACATACATCCTTAACTGTCTGTAAGATACACCCTCAACTGTCTGTAAGATACATCCTTAACTGTCTGTAAGATATATCCTTAACTGTCTGTACGATACATCCTTAACTGTCTGTAAGATACATCCTTAACTGTGTGTAATATACATCCTCAACTGTCTGTAAGATAGATCCTTAACTGTCTGTAAGATACATCCTCAACTGTCTGTAAGATACATCCTTATCTGTCTGTAAGATATATCCTTAACTGTCTGTAAGATACATCCTTAACTGTCTGTAAGATACATCCTTAACTGTGTGTAAGATATATCCTTAACTGTCGATAAGATACATCCTTAACTGTCTGTAAGATACATCCTTAACTGTCGGTAAGATACTTCCTTAACTGTCTGTAACATACATCCTTAACTGTCTGTAAGATACACCCTCAACTGTCTGTAAGATACATCCTTAACTGTCTGTAAGATATATCCTTAACTGTCTGTACGATACATCCTTAACTGTCTGTAAGATACATCCTTAACTGTGTGTAAGATACATCCTCAACTGTCTGTAAGATAGATCCTTAACTGTCTGTAAGATACATCCTCAACTGTCTGTAAGATACATCCTTATCTGTCTGTAAGATATATCCTTAACTGTCTGTAAGATACATCCTTAACTGTCTGTAAGATACATCCTTAACTGTGTGTAAAATACATCCTCAAATGTCTGTAAGATACATCCTTAACTGTCTGTAAGATACATCCTTAACTGTCCGTAAAATACATCCTTAACTGTCTGCAAGATACATCCTTAACTGTCTGTAACATACATCCTTAACTGCCTGTAAGATACATCCTTAACTGTCTGTAAGATACATCCTTAACTGTCTGTAAGATACATCCTTAACTCTTCTTAAGATATATCCTTAACTGTCAATAAGATACATCCTTAACTGTCTGTAAGATACATCCTTAACTCTTCGTAAGATACATCCTTAACTCTCGGTAAGATACATCCTTAACTGTTTGTAAGATATATCCTTAACTGTCTGTAAAACACATCCTGAACTGTCAATAAGAAACATCCTTAACTGTCTGGGAGATACATCCTTAACTGTCTGTAACATACATCCTTAACTGTCTGTAAGATACATCCTCAACTGTCTGCAAGATACATCCTTAACTGTCTGTAAGATATATCCTTAACTCTCGGTAAGATACATCCTTAACTGTTTTTAAGATACATCCTTAACTCTTCGTAAGATACATCCTTAACTGTCTGTAAGATACATCCTTAACTCTCGGTAAGATACATCCTTAACTGTTTGTAAGATACATCCTTAACTGTCTGTAAAACACATCCTGAACTGTCTGTAAGAAACATCCTTAACTGTCTGGGAGATACATCCTTAACTGTCTGTAACATACATCCTTAACTGTCTGTAATATACACCCTCAACTGTCTGTAAGATACATCCTTAACTGTCTGTAAGATATATCCTTAACTGTCTGTACGATACATCCTTAACTGTCTGTAAGATACATCCTTAACTGTGTGTAAGATACATCCTCAACTGTCTGTAAGATAGATCCTTAACTGTCTGTAAGATACATCCTCAACTGTCTGTAAGATACATCCTTATCTGTCTGTAAGATTTATCCTTAACTGTCTGTAAGATACATCCTTAACTGTCTGTAAGATACATCCTTAACTGTCTGTAAGATACATCCTTAACTGTGTGTAAGATACATCCTCAAATGTCTGTAAGATACATCCTTAACTGTCTGTAAGATACATCCTTAACTGTCCGTAAAATACATCCTTAACTGTCTGTAAGATACATCCTTAACTGTCTGTAAGATACATCCTTAACTGTCTGTAACATACATCTTTAACTGCCTGTAAGATACATCCTTAACTGTCTGTAAGATACATCCTTAACTGTCTGTAAGATACATCCTTAACTCTTCTTAAGATATATCCTTAACTGTCGATAAGATACATCCTTAACTGTCTGTAAGATATATCCTTAACTGTCTGTACGATACATCCTTAACTGTCTGTAAGATACATCCTTAACTGTTTGTAAGATACATCCTTAACTCTTCTTAAGATATATCCTTAACTGTCGATAAGATACATCCTTAACTGTCTGTAAGATACATCCTTAACTCTTCGTAAGATACATCCTTAACTCTCGGTAAGATACATCCTTAACTGTTTTTAAGATACATCCTTAACTGTCTGTAAAACACATCCTGAACTGTCTGTAAGAAACATCCTTAACTGTCTGGGAGATACATCCTTAACTGTCTGTAACATACATCCTTAACTGTCTGTAAGATACACCCTCAAGTGTCTGTAAGATACATCCTTAACTGTCTGTAAGATATATCCTTAACTGTCTGTACGATACATCCTTAACTGTCTGTAACATACATCCTTAACTGTCTGTAAGATACATCCTCAACTGTCTGCAAGATACATCCTTAACTGTCTGTAAGATACATCCTCAACTGTCTGTAAGATACATCCTTATCTGTCTGTAAGATTTATCCTTAACTGTCTGTAAGATACATCCTTAACTGTCTGTAAGATACATCCTTAACTCTTCTTAAGATATATCCTTAACTGTCGATAAGATACATCCTTAACTGTCTGTAAGATACATCCTTAACTGTCGATAAGATACATCCTTAACTGTCTGTAACATACATCCTTAACTGTCTGTAAGATACACCCTCAACTGTCTGTAAGATACATCCTTAACTGTCTGTAAGATATATCCTTAACTGTCTGTACGATACATCCTTAACTGTCTGTAAGATACATCCTTAACTGTGTGTAAGATACATCCTCAACTGTCTGTAAGATAGATCCTTAACTGTCTGTAAGATACATCCTCAACTGTCTGTAAGATATATCCTTATCTGTCTGCAAGATACATCCTTAACTGTCTGTAACATACATCCTTAACTGCCTGTAAGATACATCCTTAACTGTCTGTAAGATACATCCTTAACTGTCTGTAAGATACATCCTTAACTCTTCTTAAGATATATCCTTAACTGTCAATAAGATACATCCTTAACTGTCTGTAAGATACATCCTTAACTCTTCGTAAGATACATCCTTAACTCTCGGTAAGATACATCCTTAACTGTTTGTAAGATATATCCTTAACTGTCTGTAAAACACATCCTGAACTGTCTATAAGAAACATCCTTAACTGTCTGGGAGATACATCCTTAACTGTCTGTAACATACATCCTTAACTGTCTGTAAGATACATCCTCAACTGTGTGCAAGATACATCCTTAACTGTCTGTAAGATATATCCTTAACTGTCTGTAAGATACATCCTTAACTGTCTGTAAGATACATCCTTAACTCTTCGTAAGATACATCCTTAACTGTCTGTAAGATACATCCTTAACTCTCGGTAAGATACATCCTTAACTGTTTGTAAGATACATCCTTAACTGTCTGTAAAACACATCCTGAACTATCTGTAAGAAACATCCTTAACTGTCTGGGAGATACATCCTTAACTGTCTGTAACATACATCCTTAACTGTCTGTAAGATACACCCTCAACTGTCTGTAAGATACATCCTTAACTGTCTGTAAGATATATCCTTAACTGTCTGTACGATACATCCTTAACTGTCTGTAAGATACATCCTTAACTGTGTGTAAGATACATCCTCAACTGTCTGTAAGATAGATCCTTAACTGTCTGTAAGATACATCCTCAACTGTCTGTAAGATACATCCTTATCTGTCTGTAAGATTTATCCTTAACTGTCTGTAAGATACATCCTTAACTGTCTGTAAGATACATCCTCAACTGTCTGCAAGATACATCCTTAACTGTCTGTAAGATATATCCTTAACTGTCTGTAAGATACATCCTTAACTGTCTGTAAGATACATCCTTAACTCTTCGTAAGATACATCCTTAACTGTCTGTAAGATACATCCTTAACTCTCGGTAAGATACATCCTTAACTGTTTGTAAGATACATCCTTAACTGTCTGTAAAACACATCCTGAACTGTCTGTAAGAAATATCCTTAACTGTCTGGGAGATACATCCTTAACTGTCTGTAACATACATCCTTAACTGTCTGTAAGATACACCCTCAACTGTCTGTAAGATACATCCTTAACTGTCTGTAAGATATATCCTTAACTGTCTGTACGATACATCCTTAACTGTCTGTAAGATACATCCTTAACTGTGTGTAAGATACATCCTCAACTGTCTGTAAGATAGATCCTTAACTGTCTGTAAGATACATCCTCAACTGTCTGTAAGATACATCTTTATCTGTCTGTAAGATTTATCCTTAACTGTCTGTAAGATACATCCTTAACTGTCTGTAAGATACATCCTTAACTGTCTGTAAGATACATCCTTAACTGTGTGTAAGATACATCCTCAAATGTCTGTAAGATACATCCTTAACTGTCTGTAAGATACATCCTTAACTGTCCGTAAAATACATCCTTAACTGTCTGTAAGATACATCCTTAACTGTCTGTAAGATACATCCTTAACTGTCTGTAACATACATCTTTAACTGCCTGTAAGATACATCCTTAACTGTCTGTAAGATACATCCTTAACTGTCTGTAAGATACATCCTTAACTCTTCTTAAGATATATCCTTAACTGTCGATAAGATACATCCTTAACTGTCTGTAAGATACATCCTTAACTGTCGATAAGATACATCCTTAACTGTCTGTAAGATACATCCTTAACTCTTCGTAAGATACATCCTTAACTCTCGGTAAGATACATCCTTAACTGTTTGTAAGATACATCCTTAACTGTCTGTAAAACACATCCTGAACTGTCTGTAAGAAATATCCTTAACTGTCTGGGAGATACATCCTTAACTGTCTGTAACATACATCCTTAACTGTCTGTAAGATACACCCTCAACTGTCTGTAAGATACATCCTTAACTGTCTGTAAGATATATCCTTAACTGTCTGTACGATACATCCTTAACTGTCTGTAAGACACATCCTTAACTGTGTGTAAGATACATCCTCAACTGTCTGTAAGATAGATCCTTAACTGTCTGTAAGATACATCCTCAACTGTCTGTAAGATACATCCTTATCTGTCTGTAAGATTTATCCTTAACTGTCTGTAAGATACATCCTTAACTGTCTGTAAGATACATCCTCAACTGTCTGCAAGATACATCCTTAACTGTCTGTAAGATATATCCTTAACTGTCTGTAAGATACATCCTTAACTGTCTGTAAGATACATCCTTAACTCTTCGTAAGATACATCCTTAACTGTCTGTAAGATACATCCTTAACTCTCGGTAAGATACATCCTTAACTGTTTGTAAGATACATCCTTAACTGTCTGTAAAACACATCCTGAACTGTCTGTAAGAAATATCCTTAACTGTCTGGGAGATACATCCTTAACTGTCTGTAACATACATCCTTAACTGTCTGTAAGATACACCCTCAACTGTCTGTAAGATACATCCTTAACTGTCTGTAAGATATATCCTTAACTGTCTGTACGATACATCCTTAACTGTCTGTAAGATACATCCTTAACTGTGTGTAAGATACATCCTCAACTGTCTGTAAGATAGATCCTTAACTGTCTGTAAGATACATCCTCAACTGTCTGTAAGATACATCTTTATCTGTCTGTAAGATTTATCCTTAACTGTCTGTAAGATACATCCTTAACTGTCTGTAAGATACATCCTTAACTGTCTGTAAGATACATCCTTAACTGTGTGTAAGATACATCCTCAAATGTCTGTAAGATACATCCTTAACTGTCTGTAAGATACATCCTTAACTGTCCGTAAAATACATCCTTAACTGTCTGTAAGATACATCCTTAACTGTCTGTAAGATACATCCTTAACTGTCTGTAACATACATCTTTAACTGCCTGTAAGATACATCCTTAACTGTCTGTAAGATACATCCTTAACTGTCTGTAAGATACATCCTTAACTCTTCTTAAGATATATCCTTAACTGTCGATAAGATACATCCTTAACTGTCTGTAAGATACATCCTTAACTGTCGATAAGATACATCCTTAACTGTCTGTAAGATACATCCTTAACTCTTCGTAAGATACATCCTTAACTCTCGGTAAGATACATCCTTAACTGTTTGTAAGATACATCCTTAACTGTCTGTAAAACACATCCTGAACTGTCTGTAAGAAATATCCTTAACTGTCTGGGAGATACATCCTTAACTGTCTGTAACATACATCCTTAACTGTCTGTAAGATACACCCTCAACTGTCTGTAAGATACATCCTTAACTGTCTGTAAGATATATCCTTAACTGTCTGTACGATACATCCTTAACTGTCTGTAAGACACATCCTTAACTGTGTGTAAGATACATCCTCAACTGTCTGTAAGATAGATCCTTAACTGTCTGTAAGATACATCCTCAACTGTCTGTAAGATACATCCTTATCTGTCTGTAAGATTTATCCTTAACTGTCTGTAAGATACATCCTTAACTGTCTGTAAGATACATCCTTAACTGTCTGTAAGATACATCCTTAACTGTGTGTAAGATACATCCTCAAATGTCTGTAAGATACATCCTTAACTGTCTGTAAGATACATCCTTAACTGTCCGTAAAATACATCCTTAACTGTCTGTAAGATACATCCTTAACTGTCTGTAAGATACATCCTTAACTGTCTGTAACATACATCTTTAACTGCCTGTAAGATACATCCTTAACTGTCTGTAAGATACATCCTTAACTGTCTGTAAGATACATCCTTAACTCTTCTTAAGATATATCCTTAACTGTCGATAAGATACATCCTTAACTGTCTGTAAGATACATCCTTAACTGTCGATAAGATACATCCTTAACTGTCTGTAAGATACATCCTTAACTCTTCGTAAGATACATCCTTAACTCTCGGTAAGATACATCCTTAACTGTTTGTAAGATACATCCTTAACTGTCTGTAAAACACATCCTGAACTGTCTGTAAGAAATATCCTTAACTGTCTGGGAGATACATCCTTAACTGTCTGTAACATACATCCTTAACTGTCTGTAAGATACACCCTCAAATGTCTGTAAGATACATCCTTAACTGTCTGTACGATACATCCTTAACTGTCTGTAAGATACATCCTTAACTGTGTGTAATATACATCCTCAACTGTCTGTAAGATAGATCCTTAACTGTCTGTAAGATACATCCTCAACTGTCTGTAAGATACATCCTTATCTGTCTGTAAGATATATCCTTAACTGTCTGTAAGATACATCCTTAACTGTCCGTAAAATACATCCTTAACTGTCTGTAAGATACATCCTTAACTGTCTGTAAGATACATCCTTAACTGTCTGTAACATACATCCTTAACTGCCTGTAAGATACATCCTTAACTGTCTGTAAGATACATCCTTAACTGTCTGTAAGATACATCCTTAACTCTTCTTAAGATATATCCTTAACTGTCGATAAGATACATCCTTAACTGTCTGTAAGATACATCCTTAACTCTTCGTAAGATACATCCTTAACTCTTGGTAAGATACATCCTTAACTGTTTGTAAGATACATCCTTAACTGTCTGTAAAACACATCCTGAACTGTCTATAAGAAACATCTTTAACTGTCTGGGAGATACATCCTTAACTGTCTGTAACATACATCCTTAACTGTCTGTAAGATACATCCTTAACTGTCTGTAAGATACACCCTCAACTGTCTGTAAGATAGATCCTTAACTGTCTGTAAGATATATCCTTAACTGTCTGTAAGATACATCCTTAACTGTCTGTAAGATACATCCTTAACTGTGTGTAAGATACATCCTCAACTGTCTGTAAGATAGATCCTTAACTGTCTGTAAGATACATCCTCAACTGTCTGTAAGATACATCCTTATTTGTTTGTAAGATTTATCCTTAACTGTCTGTAAGATACATCCTTAACTGTCTGTAAGATACATCCTTAACTGTCTGTAAGATACATCCTTAACTGTGTGTAAGATACATCCTCAAATGTCTGTAAGATACATCCTTAACTGTCTGTAAGATACATCCTTAACTGTCCGTAAAATACATCCTTAACTGTCTGTAAGATACATCCTTAACTGTCTGTAAGATACATCCTTAACTGTCTGTAACATACATCTTTAACTGCCTGTAAGATACATCCTTAACTGTCTGTAAGATACATCCTTAACTGTCTGTAAGATACATCCTTAACTCTTCTTAAGATATATCCTTAACTGTCGATAAGATACATCCTTAACTGTCTGTAAGATATATCCTTAACTGTATGTACGATACATCCTTAACTGTCTGTAAGATACATCCTTAACTGTTTGTAAGATACATCCTTAACTCTTCTTAAGATATATCCTTAACTGTCGATAAGATACATCCTTAACTGTCTGTAAGATACATCCTTAACTCTTCGTAAGATACATCCTTAACTCTCGGTAAGATACATCCTTAACTGTTTTTAAGATACATCCTTAACTGTCTGTAAAACACATCCTGAACTGTCTGTAAGAAACATCCTTAACTGTCTGGGAGATACATCCTTAACTGTCTGTAACATACATCCTTAACTGTCTGTAAGATACACCCTCAACTGTCTGTAAGATACATCCTTAACTGTCTGTAAGATATATCCTTAACTGTCTGTACGATACATCCTTAACTGTCTGTAAGATACATCCTTAACTGTGTGTAAGATACATCCTCAACTGTCTGTAAGATAGATCCTTAACTGTCTGTAAGATACATCCTCAACTGTCTGTAAGATACATCCTTATCTGTCTGTAAGATTTATCCTTAACTGTCTGTAAGATACATCCTTAACTGTCTGTAAGATACATCCTTAACTCTTCTTAAGATATATCCTTAACTGTCGATAAGATACATCCTTAACTGTCTGTAAGATACATCCTTAACTGTCGATAAGATACATCCTTAACTGTCTGTAACATACATCCTTAACTGTCTGTAAGATACACCCTCAACTGTCTGTAAGATACATCCTTAACTGTCTGTAAGATATATCCTTAACTGTCTGTACGATACATCCTTAACTGTCTGTAAGATACATCCTTAACTGTGTGTAAGATACATCCTCAACTGTCTGTAAGATAGATCCTTAACTGTCTGTAAGATACATCCTCAACTGTCTGTAAGATATATCCTTATCTGTCTGTAAGATATATCCTTAACTGTCTGTAAGATACATCCTTAACTGTCTGTAAGATACATCCTTAACTGTGTGTAAGATACATCCTCAAATGTCTGTAAGATACATCCTTAACTGTCTGTAAGATACATCCTTAACTGTCCGTAAAATACATCCTTAACTGTCTGCAAGATAAATCCTTAACTGTCTGTAACATACATCCTTAACTGCCTGTAAGATACATCCTTAACTGTCTGTAAGATACATCCTTAACTCTTCTTAAGATATATCCTTAACTGTCAATAAGATACATCCTTAACTGTCTGTAAGATACATCCTTAACTCTTCGTAAGATACATCCTTAACTCTCGGTAAGATACATCCTTAACTGTTTGTAAGATATATCCTTAACTGTCTGTAAAACACATCCTGAACTGTCTATAAGAAACATCCTTAACTGTCTGGGAGATACATCCTTAACTGTCTGTAACATACATCCTTAACTGTCTGTAAGATACATCCTCAACTGTCTGCAAGATACATCCTTAACTGTCTGTAAGATATATCCTTAACTGTCTGTAAGATACATCCTTAACTGTCTGTAAGATACATCCTTAACTCTTCGTAAGATACATCCTTAACTGTCTGTAAGATACATCCTTAACTCTCGGTAAGATACATCCTTAACTGTTTGTAAGATACATCCTTAACTGTCTGTAAAACACATCCTGAACTGTCTGTAAGAAACATCCTTAACTGTCTGGGAGATACATCCTTAACTGTCTGTAACATACATCCTTAACTGTCTGTAAGATACACCCTCAACTGTCTGTAAGATACATCCTTAACTGTCTGTAAGATATATCCTTAACTGTCTGTACGATACATCCTTAACTGTCTGTAAGATACATCCTTAACTGTGTGTAAGATACATCCTCAACTGTCTGTAAGATAGATCCTTAACTGTCTGTAAGATACATCCTCAACTGTCTGTAAGATACATCCTTATCTGTCTGTAAGATTTATCCTTAACTGTCTGTAAGATACATCCTTAACTGTCTGTAAGATACATCCTCACCTGTCTGCAAGATACATCCTTAACTGTCTGTAAGATATATCCTTAACTGTCTGTAAGATACATCCTTAACTCTCGGTAAGATACATCCTTAACTGTTTGTAAGATACATCCTTAACTGTCTGTAAAACACATCCTGAACTGTCTGTAAGAAACATCCTTAACTGTCTGGGAGATACATCCTTAACTGTCTGTAACATACATCCTTAACTGTCTGTAAGATACACCCTCAACTGTCTGTAAGATACATCCTTAACTGTCTGTAAGATATATCCTCAACTGTCTGTACGATACATCCTTAACTGTCTGTAAGATACATCCTTAACTGTGTGTAAGATACATCCTCAACTGTCTGTAAGATAGATCCTTAACTGTCTGTAAGATACATCCTCAACTGTCTGTAAGATACATCCTTATCTGTCTGTAAGATTTATCCTTAACTGTCTGTAAGATACATCCTTAACTGTCTGTAAGATACATCCTCACCTGTCTGCAAGATACATCCTTAACTGTCTGTAAGATATATCCTTAACTGTCTGTAAGATACATCCTTAACTGTCTGTAAGATACATCCTTAACTCTTCGTAAGATACATCCTTAACTGTCTGTAAGATACATCCTTAACTCTCGGTAAGATACATCCTTAACTGTTTGTAAGATACATCCTTAACTGTCTGTAAAACACATCCTGAACTGTCTGTAAGAAATATCCTTAACTGTCTGGGAGATACATCCTTAACTGTCTGTAACATACATCCTTAACTGTCTGTAAGATACACCCTCAACTGTCTGTAAGATACATCCTTAACTGTCTGTAAGATATATCCTTAACTGTCTGTACGATACATCCTTAACTGTCTGTAAGATACATCCTTAACTGTGTGTAAGATACATCCTCAACTGTCTGTAAGATAGATCCTTAACTGTCTGTAAGATACATCCTCAACTGTCTGTAAGATACATCTTTATCTGTCTGTAAGATTTATCCTTAACTGTCTGTAAGATACATCCTTAACTGTCTGTAAGATACATCCTTAACTGTCTGTAAGATACATCCTTAACTGTGTGTAAGATACATCCTCAAATGTCTGTAAGATACATCCTTAACTGTCTGTAAGATACATCCTTAACTGTCCGTAAAATACATCCTTAACTGTCTGTAAGATACATCCTTAACTGTCTGTAAGATACATCCTTAACTGTCTGTAACATACATCTTTAACTGCCTGTAAGATACATCCTTAACTGTCTGTAAGATACATCCTTAACTGTCTGTAAGATACATCCTTAACTCTTCTTAAGATATATCCTTAACTGTCGATAAGATACATCCTTAACTGTCTGTAAGATACATCCTTAACTGTCGATAAGATACATCCTTAACTGTCTGTAAGATACATCCTTAACTCTTCGTAAGATACATCCTTAACTCTCGGTAAGATACATCCTTAACTGTTTGTAAGATACATCCTTAACTGTCTGTAAAACACATCCTGAACTGTCTGTAAGAAATATCCTTAACTGTCTGGGAGATACATCCTTAACTGTCTGTAACATACATCCTTAACTGTCTGTAAGATACACCCTCAACTGTCTGTAAGATACATCCTTAACTGTCTGTAAGATATATCCTTAACTGTCTGTACGATACATCCTTAACTGTCTGTAAGACACATCCTTAACTGTGTGTAAGATACATCCTCAACTGTCTGTAAGATAGATCCTTAACTGTCTGTAAGATACATCCTCAACTGTCTGTAAGATACATCCTTATCTGTCTGTAAGATTTATCCTTAACTGTCTGTAAGATACATCCTTAACTGTCTGTAAGATACATCCTCAACTGTCTGCAAGATACATCCTTAACTGTCTGTAAGATATATCCTTAACTGTCTGTAAGATACATCCTTAACTGTCTGTAAGATACATCCTTAACTCTTCGTAAGATACATCCTTAACTGTCTGTAAGATACATCCTTAACTCTCGGTAAGATACATCCTTAACTGTTTGTAAGATACATCCTTAACTGTCTGTAAAACACATCCTGAACTGTCTGTAAGAAATATCCTTAACTGTCTGGGAGATACATCCTTAACTGTCTGTAACATACATCCTTAACTGTCTGTAAGATACACCCTCAACTGTCTGTAAGATACATCCTTAACTGTCTGTAAGATATATCCTTAACTGTCTGTACGATACATCCTTAACTGTCTGTAAGATACATCCTTAACTGTGTGTAAGATACATCCTCAACTGTCTGTAAGATAGATCCTTAACTGTCTGTAAGATACATCCTCAACTGTCTGTAAGATACATCTTTATCTGTCTGTAAGATTTATCCTTAACTGTCTGTAAGATACATCCTTAACTGTCTGTAAGATACATCCTTAACTGTCTGTAAGATACATCCTTAACTGTGTGTAAGATACATCCTCAAATGTCTGTAAGATACATCCTTAACTGTCTGTAAGATACATCCTTAACTGTCCGTAAAATACATCCTTAACTGTCTGTAAGATACATCCTTAACTGTCTGTAAGATACATCCTTAACTGTCTGTAACATACATCTTTAACTGCCTGTAAGATACATCCTTAACTGTCTGTAAGATACATCCTTAACTGTCTGTAAGATACATCCTTAACTCTTCTTAAGATATATCCTTAACTGTCGATAAGATACATCCTTAACTGTCTGTAAGATACATCCTTAACTGTCGATAAGATACATCCTTAACTGTCTGTAAGATACATCCTTAACTCTTCGTAAGATACATCCTTAACTCTCGGTAAGATACATCCTTAACTGTTTGTAAGATACATCCTTAACTGTCTGTAAAACACATCCTGAACTGTCTGTAAGAAATATCCTTAACTGTCTGGGAGATACATCCTTAACTGTCTGTAACATACATCCTTAACTGTCTGTAAGATACACCCTCAACTGTCTGTAAGATACATCCTTAACTGTCTGTAAGATATATCCTTAACTGTCTGTACGATACATCCTTAACTGTCTGTAAGACACATCCTTAACTGTGTGTAAGATACATCCTCAACTGTCTGTAAGATAGATCCTTAACTGTCTGTAAGATACATCCTCAACTGTCTGTAAGATACATCCTTATCTGTCTGTAAGATTTATCCTTAACTGTCTGTAAGATACATCCTTAACTGTCTGTAAGATACATCCTTAACTGTCTGTAAGATACATCCTTAACTGTGTGTAAGATACATCCTCAAATGTCTGTAAGATACATCCTTAACTGTCTGTAAGATACATCCTTAACTGTCCGTAAAATACATCCTTAACTGTCTGTAAGATACATCCTTAACTGTCTGTAAGATACATCCTTAACTGTCTGTAACATACATCTTTAACTGCCTGTAAGATACATCCTTAACTGTCTGTAAGATACATCCTTAACTGTCTGTAAGATACATCCTTAACTCTTCTTAAGATATATCCTTAACTGTCGATAAGATACATCCTTAACTGTCTGTAAGATACATCCTTAACTGTCGATAAGATACATCCTTAACTGTCTGTAAGATACATCCTTAACTCTTCGTAAGATACATCCTTAACTCTCGGTAAGATACATCCTTAACTGTTTGTAAGATACATCCTTAACTGTCTGTAAAACACATCCTGAACTGTCTGTAAGAAATATCCTTAACTGTCTGGGAGATACATCCTTAACTGTCTGTAACATACATCCTTAACTGTCTGTAAGATACACCCTCAAATGTCTGTAAGATACATCCTTAACTGTCTGTACGATACATCCTTAACTGTCTGTAAGATACATCCTTAACTGTGTGTAATATACATCCTCAACTGTCTGTAAGATAGATCCTTAACTGTCTGTAAGATACATCCTCAACTGTCTGTAAGATACATCCTTATCTGTCTGTAAGATATATCCTTAACTGTCTGTAAGATACATCCTTAACTGTCCGTAAAATACATCCTTAACTGTCTGTAAGATACATCCTTAACTGTCTGTAAGATACATCCTTAACTGTCTGTAACATACATCCTTAACTGCCTGTAAGATACATCCTTAACTGTCTGTAAGATACATCCTTAACTGTCTGTAAGATACATCCTTAACTCTTCTTAAGATATATCCTTAACTGTCGATAAGATACATCCTTAACTGTCTGTAAGATACATCCTTAACTCTTCGTAAGATACATCCTTAACTCTTGGTAAGATACATCCTTAACTGTTTGTAAGATACATCCTTAACTGTCTGTAAAACACATCCTGAACTGTCTATAAGAAACATCTTTAACTGTCTGGGAGATACATCCTTAACTGTCTGTAACATACATCCTTAACTGTCTGTAAGATACATCCTTAACTGTCTGTAAGATACACCCTCAACTGTCTGTAAGATAGATCCTTAACTGTCTGTAAGATATATCCTTAACTGTCTGTAAGATACATCCTTAACTGTCTGTAAGATACATCCTTAACTGTGTGTAAGATACATCCTCAACTGTCTGTAAGATAGATCCTTAACTGTCTGTAAGATACATCCTCAACTGTCTGTAAGATACATCCTTATTTGTTTGTAAGATTTATCCTTAACTGTCTGTAAGATACATCCTTAACTGTCTGTAAGATACATCCTTAACTGTCTGTAAGATACATCCTTAACTGTGTGTAAGATACATCCTCAAATGTCTGTAAGATACATCCTTAACTGTCTGTAAGATACATCCTTAACTGTCCGTAAAATACATCCTTAACTGTCTGTAAGATACATCCTTAACTGTCTGTAAGATACATCCTTAACTGTCTGTAACATACATCTTTAACTGCCTGTAAGATACATCCTTAACTGTCTGTAAGATACATCCTTAACTGTCTGTAAGATACATCCTTAACTCTTCTTAAGATATATCCTTAACTGTCGATAAGATACATCCTTAACTGTCTGTAAGATATATCCTTAACTGTATGTACGATACATCCTTAACTGTCTGTAAGATACATCCTTAACTGTTTGTAAGATACATCCTTAACTCTTCTTAAGATATATCCTTAACTGTCGATAAGATACATCCTTAACTGTCTGTAAGATACATCCTTAACTCTTCGTAAGATACATCCTTAACTCTCGGTAAGATACATCCTTAACTGTTTTTAAGATACATCCTTAACTGTCTGTAAAACACATCCTGAACTGTCTGTAAGAAACATCCTTAACTGTCTGGGAGATACATCCTTAACTGTCTGTAACATACATCCTTAACTGTCTGTAAGATACACCCTCAACTGTCTGTAAGATACATCCTTAACTGTCTGTAAGATATATCCTTAACTGTCTGTACGATACATCCTTAACTGTCTGTAAGATACATCCTTAACTGTGTGTAAGATACATCCTCAACTGTCTGTAAGATAGATCCTTAACTGTCTGTAAGATACATCCTCAACTGTCTGTAAGATACATCCTTATCTGTCTGTAAGATTTATCCTTAACTGTCTGTAAGATACATCCTTAACTGTCTGTAAGATACATCCTTAACTCTTCTTAAGATATATCCTTAACTGTCGATAAGATACATCCTTAACTGTCTGTAAGATACATCCTTAACTGTCGATAAGATACATCCTTAACTGTCTGTAACATACATCCTTAACTGTCTGTAAGATACACCCTCAACTGTCTGTAAGATACATCCTTAACTGTCTGTAAGATATATCCTTAACTGTCTGTACGATACATCCTTAACTGTCTGTAAGATACATCCTTAACTGTGTGTAAGATACATCCTCAACTGTCTGTAAGATAGATCCTTAACTGTCTGTAAGATACATCCTCAACTGTCTGTAAGATATATCCTTATCTGTCTGTAAGATATATCCTTAACTGTCTGTAAGATACATCCTTAACTGTCTGTAAGATACATCCTTAACTGTGTGTAAGATACATCCTCAAATGTCTGTAAGATACATCCTTAACTGTCTGTAAGATACATCCTTAACTGTCCGTAAAATACATCCTTAACTGTCTGCAAGATAAATCCTTAACTGTCTGTAACATACATCCTTAACTGCCTGTAAGATACATCCTTAACTGTCTGTAAGATACATCCTTAACTCTTCTTAAGATATATCCTTAACTGTCAATAAGATACATCCTTAACTGTCTGTAAGATACATCCTTAACTCTTCGTAAGATACATCCTTAACTCTCGGTAAGATACATCCTTAACTGTTTGTAAGATATATCCTTAACTGTCTGTAAAACACATCCTGAACTGTCTATAAGAAACATCCTTAACTGTCTGGGAGATACATCCTTAACTGTCTGTAACATACATCCTTAACTGTCTGTAAGATACATCCTCAACTGTCTGCAAGATACATCCTTAACTGTCTGTAAGATATATCCTTAACTGTCTGTAAGATACATCCTTAACTGTCTGTAAGATACATCCTTAACTCTTCGTAAGATACATCCTTAACTGTCTGTAAGATACATCCTTAACTCTCGGTAAGATACATCCTTAACTGTTTGTAAGATACATCCTTAACTGTCTGTAAAACACATCCTGAACTGTCTGTAAGAAACATCCTTAACTGTCTGGGAGATACATCCTTAACTGTCTGTAACATACATCCTTAACTGTCTGTAAGATACACCCTCAACTGTCTGTAAGATACATCCTTAACTGTCTGTAAGATATATCCTTAACTGTCTGTACGATACATCCTTAACTGTCTGTAAGATACATCCTTAACTGTGTGTAAGATACATCCTCAACTGTCTGTAAGATAGATCCTTAACTGTCTGTAAGATACATCCTCAACTGTCTGTAAGATACATCCTTATCTGTCTGTAAGATTTATCCTTAACTGTCTGTAAGATACATCCTTAACTGTCTGTAAGATACATCCTCACCTGTCTGCAAGATACATCCTTAACTGTCTGTAAGATATATCCTTAACTGTCTGTAAGATACATCCTTAACTCTCGGTAAGATACATCCTTAACTGTTTGTAAGATACATCCTTAACTGTCTGTAAAACACATCCTGAACTGTCTGTAAGAAACATCCTTAACTGTCTGGGAGATACATCCTTAACTGTCTGTAACATACATCCTTAACTGTCTGTAAGATACACCCTCAACTGTCTGTAAGATACATCCTTAACTGTCTGTAAGATATATCCTCAACTGTCTGTACGATACATCCTTAACTGTCTGTAAGATACATCCTTAACTGTGTGTAAGATACATCCTCAACTGTCTGTAAGATAGATCCTTAACTGTCTGTAAGATACATCCTCAACTGTCTGTAAGATACATCCTTATCTGTCTGTAAGATTTATCCTTAACTGTCTGTAAGATACATCCTTAACTGTCTGTAAGATACATCCTCACCTGTCTGCAAGATACATCCTTAACTGTCTGTAAGATATATCCTTAACTGTCTGTAAGATACATCCTTAACTGTCTGTAAGATACATCCTTAACTCTTCGTAAGATACATCCTTAACTGTCTGTAAGATACATCCTTAACTCTCGGTAAGATACATCCTTAACTGTTTGTAAGATACATCCTTAACTGTCTGTAAAACACATCCTGAACTGTCTGTAAGAAATATCCTTAACTGTCTGGGAGATACATCCTTAACTGTCTGTAACATACATCCTTAACTGTCTGTAAGATACACCCTCAACTGTCTGTAAGATACATCCTTAACTGTCTGTAAGATATATCCTTAACTGTCTGTACGATACATCCTTAACTGTCTGTAAGATACATCCTTAACTGTGTGTAAGATACATCCTCAACTGTCTGTAAGATAGATCCTTAACTGTCTGTAAGATATATCCTCAACTGTCTGTAAGATACATCCTTATCTGTCTGTAAGATTTATCCTTAACTGTCTGTAAGATACATCCTTAACTGTCTGTAAGATACATCCTTAACTGTCTGTAAGATACATCCTTAACTGTGTGTAAGATACATCCTCAAATGTCTGTAAGATACATCCTTAACTGTCTGTAAGATACATCCTTAACTGTCCGTAAAATACATCCTTAACTGTCTGTAAGATACATCCTTAACTGTCTGTAAGATACATCCTTAACTGTCTGTAACATACATCTTTAACTGCCTGTAAGATACATCCTTAACTGTCTGTAAGATACATCCTTAACTCTTCTTAAGATATATCCTTAACTGTCGATAAGATACATCCTTAACTGTCTGTAAGATACATCCTTAACTGTCGATAAGATACATCCTTAACTGTCTGTAAGATACATCCTTAACTCTTCGTAAGATACATCCTTAACTCTCGGTAAGATACATCCTTAACTGTTTGTAAGATACATCCTTAACTGTCTGTAAAACACATCCTGAACTGTCTGTAAGAAATATCCTTAACTGTCTGGGAGATACATCCTTAACTGTCTGTAACATACATCCTTAACTGTCTGTAAGATACACCCTCAACTGTCTGTAAGATACATCCTTAACTGTCTGTACGATACATCCTTAACTGTCTGTAAGATACATCCTTAACTGTGTGTAATATACATCCTCAACTGTGTGTAAGATAGATCCTTAACTGTCTGTAAGATACATCCTCAACTGTCTGTAAGATACATCCTTATCTGTCTGTAAGATATATCCTTAACTGTCTGTAAGATACATCCTTAACTGTCTGTAAGATACATCCTTAACTGTGTGTAAGATACGTCCTCAAATGTCTGTAAGATACATCCTTAACTGTCTGTAAGATACACCCTTAACTGTCCGTAAAATACATCCTTAACTGTCTGTAAGATACATCCTTAACTGTCTGTAAGATACATCCTTAACTGTCTGTAACATACATCCTTAACTGCCTGTAAGATACATCCTTAACTGTCTGTAAGATACATCCTTAACTGTCTGTAAGATACATCCTTAACTCTTCTTAAGATATATCCTTAACTGTCGATAAGATACATCCTTAACTGTCTGTAAGATACATCCTTAACTCTTCGTAAGATACATCCTTAACTCTTGGTAAGATACATCCTTAACTGTTTGTAAGATATATCCTTAACTGTCTGTAAAACACATCCTGAACTGTCTGTAAGAAACATCTTTAACTGTCTGGGAGATACATCCTTAACTGTCTGTAACATACATCCTTAACTGTCTGTAAGATACATCCTCAACTGTCTGCAAGATACATCCTCAACTGTCTGTAAGATAGATCCTTAACTGTCTGTAAGACACATCCTCAACTGTATGTAAGACACATCCTTAACTGTCTGTAAGATACATCCTTAACTGTCTGTAAGATACATCCTTAACTGTCTGTAAGATACATCCTTAACTCTTCGTAAGATACATCCTTAACTGTCTGTAAGATACATCCTTAACTCTCGGTAAGATACATCCTTAACTGTTTATAAGATACATCCTTAACTGTCTGTAAAACACATCCTGAACTGTCTGTAAGAAACATCCTTAACTGTCTGGGAGATACATCCTTAACTGTCTGTAACATACATCCTTAACTGTCTGTAAGATACACCCTCAACTGTCTGTAAGATACATCCTTAACTGTCTGTAAGATATATCCTTAACTGTCTGTACGATACATCCTTAACTGTCTGTAAGATACATCCTTAACTGTGTGTAAGATACATCCTCAACTGTCTGTAAGATAGATCCTTAACTGTCTGTAAGATACATCCTCAACTGTCTGTAAGATACATCCTTATCTGTCTGTAAGATTTATCCTTAACTGTCTGTAAGATACATCCTTAACTGTCTGTAAGATACATCCTCAACTGTCTGCAAGATACATCCTTAACTGTCTGTAAGATATATCCTTAACTGTCTGTAAGATACATCCTTAACTGTCTGTAAGATACATCCTTAACTCTTCGTAAGATACATCCTTAACTGTCTGTAAGATACATCCTTAACTCTCGGTAAGATACATCCTTAACTGTTTGTAAGATACATCCTTAACTGTCTGTAAAACACATCCTGAACTGTCTGTAAGAAATATCCTTAACTGTCTGGGAGATACATCCTTAACTGTCTGTAACATACATCCTTAACTGTCTGTAAGATACACCCTCAACTGTCTGTAAGATACATCCTTAACTGTCTGTAAGATATATCCTTAACTGTCTGTACGATACATCCTTAACTGTCTGTAAGATACATCCTTAACTGTGTGTAAGATACATCCTCAACTGTCTGTAAGATAGATCCTTAACTGTCTGTAAGATACATCCTCAACTGTCTGTAAGATACATCCTTATCTGTCTGTAAGATTTATCCTTAACTGTCTGTAAGATACATCCTTAACTGTCTGTAAGATACATCCTTAACTGTCTGTAAGATACATCCTTAACTGTGTGTAAGATACATCCTCAAATGTCTGTAAGATACATCCTTAACTGTCTGTAAGATACATCCTTAACTGTCCGTAAAATACATCCTTAACTGTCTGTAAGATACATCCTTAACTGTCTGTAAGATACATCCTTAACTGTCTGTAACATACATCTTTAACTGCCTGTAAGATACATCCTTAACTGTCTGTAAGATACATCCTTAACTGTCTGTAAGATACATCCTTAACTCTTCTTAAGATATATCCTTAACTGTCGATAAGATACATCCTTAACTGTCTGTAAGATACATCCTTAACTCTTCGTAAGATACATCCTTAACTCTCGGTAAGATACATCCTTAACTGTTTGTAAGATACATCCTTAACTGTCTGTAAAACACATCCTGAACTGTCTGTAAGAAATATCCTTAACTGTCTGGGAGATACATCCTTAACTGTCTGTAACATACATCCTTAACTGTCTGTAAGATACACCCTCAACTGTCTGTAAGATACATCCTTAACTGTCTGTACGATACATCCTTAACTGTCTGTGAGATACATCCTTAACTGTGTGTAATATACATCCTCAACTGTCTGTAAGATAGATCCTTAACTGTCTGTAAGATACATCCTCAACTGTCTGTAAGATACATCCTTATCTGTCTGTAAGATATATCCTTAACTGTCTGTAAGATACATCCTTAACTGTCTGTAAGATACATCCTTAACTGTGTGTAAGATACGTCCTCAAATGTCTGTAAGATACATCCTTAACTGTCTGTAAGATACATCCTTAACTGTCCGTAAAATACATCCTTAACTGTCTGTAAGATACATCCTTAACTGTCTGTAAGATACATCCTTAACTGTCTGTAACATACATCCTTAACTGTGTGTAAGATATATCCTTAACTGTCTGTACGATACATCCTTAACTGTCTGTAAGATACATCCTTAACTGTCTGTAAGATACATCCTTAACTCTTCTTAAGATATATCCTTAACTGTCGATAAGATACATCCTTAACTGTCTGTAAGATACATCCTTAACTCTTCGTAAGATACATCCTTAACTCTTGGTAAGATACATCCTTAACTGTTTGTAAGATATATCCTTAACTGTCTGTAAAACACATCCTGAACTGTCTGTAAGAAACATCTTTAACTGTCTGGGAGATACATCCTTAACTGTCTGTAACATACATCCTTAACTGTCTGTAAGATACATCCTCAACTGTCTGCAAGATACATCCTCAACTGTCTGTAAGATAGATCCTTAACTGTCTGTAAGACACATCCTCAACTGTATGTAAGACACATCCTTAACTGTCTGTAAGATACATCCTTAACTGTCTGTAAGATACATCCTTAACTGTCTGTAAGATACATCCTTAACTCTTCGTAAGATACATCCTTAACTGTCTGTAAGATACATCCTTAACTCTCGGTAAGATACATCCTTAACTGTTTGTAAGATACATCCTTAACTGTCTGTAAAACACATCCTGAACTGTCTGTAAGAAACATCCTTAACTGTCTGGGAGATACATCCTTAACTGTCTGTAACATACATCCTTAACTGTCTGTAAGATACACCCTCAACTGTCTGTAAGATACATCCTTAACTGTCTGTAAGATATATCCTTAACTGTCTGTACGATACATCCTTAACTGTCTGTAAGATACATCCTTAACTGTGTGTAAGATACATCCTCAACTGTCTGTAAGATAGATCCTTAACTGTCTGTAAGATACATCCTCAACTGTCTGTAAGATACATCCTTATCTGTCTGTAAGATTTATCCTTAACTGTCTGTAAGATACATCCTTAACTGTCTGTAAGATACATCCTCAACTGTCTGCAAGATACATCCTTAACTGTCTGTAAGATATATCCTTAACTGTCTGTAAGATACATCCTTAACTGTCTGTAAGATACATCCTTAACTCTTCGTAAGATACATCCTTAACTGTCTGTAAGATACATCCTTAACTCTCGGTAAGATACATCCTTAACTGTTTGTAAGATACATCCTTAACTGTCTGTAAAACACATCCTGAACTGTCTGTAAGAAATATCCTTAACTGTCTGGGAGATACATCCTTAACTGTCTGTAACATACATCCTTAACTGTCTGTAAGATACACCCTCAACTGTCTGTAAGATACATCCTTAACTGTCTGTAAGATATATCCTTAACTGTCTGTACGATACATCCTTAACTGTCTGTAAGATACATCCTTAACTGTGTGTAAGATACATCCTCAACTGTCTGTAAGATAGATCCTTAACTGTCTGTAAGATACATCCTCAACTGTCTGTAAGATACATCCTTATCTGTCTGTAAGATTTATCCTTAACTGTCTGTAAGATACATCCTTAACTGTCTGTAAGATACATCCTTAACTGTGTGTAAGATACATCCTTAACTGTGTGTAAGATACATCCTCAAATGTCTGTAAGATACATCCTTAACTGTCTGTAAGATACATCCTTAACTGTCCGTAAAATACATCCTTAACTGTCTGTAAGATACATCCTTAACTGTCTGTAAGATACATCCTTAACTGTCTGTAACATACATCTTTAACTGCCTGTAAGATACATCCTTAACTGTCTGTAAGATACATCCTTAACTGTCTGTAAGATACATCCTTAACTCTTCTTAAGATATATCCTTAACTGTCGATAAGATACATCCTTAACTGTCTGTAAGATACATCCTTAACTCTTCGTAAGATACATCCTTAACTCTCGGTAAGATACATCCTTAACTGTTTGTAAGATACATCCTTAACTGTCTGTAAAACACATCCTGAACTGTCTGTAAGAAATATCCTTAACTGTCTGGGAGATACATCCTTAACTGTCTGTAACATACATCCTTAACTGTCTGTAAGATACACCCTCAACTGTCTGTAAGATACATCCTTAACTGTCTGTACGATACATCCTTAACTGTCTGTAAGATACATCCTTAACTGTGTGTAATATACATCCTCAACTGTCTGTAAGATAGATCCTTAACTGTCTGTAAGATACATCCTCAACTGTCTGTAAGATACATCCTTATCTGTCTGTAAGATATATCCTTAACTGTCTGTAAGATACATCCTTAACTGTCTGTAAGATACATCCTTAACTGTGTGTAAGATACGTCCTCAAATGTCTGTAAGATACATCCTTAACTGTCTGTAAGATACATCCTTAACTGTCCGTAAAATACATCCTTAACTGTCTGTAAGATACATCCTTAACTGTCTGTAAGATACATCCTTAACTGTCTGTAACATACATCCTTAACTGCCTGTAAGATACATCCTTAACTGTCTGTAAGATACATCCTTAACTGTCTGTAAGATACATCCTTAACTCTTCTTAAGATATATCCTTAACTGTCGATAAGATACATCCTTAACTGTCTGTAAGATACATCCTTAACTCTTCGTAAGATACATCCTTAACTCTTGGTAAGATACATCCTTAACTGTTTGTAAGATATATCCTTAACTGTCTGTAAAACACATCCTGAACTGTCTATAAGAAACATCTTTAACTGTCTGGGAGATACATCCTTAACTGTCTGTAACATACATCCTTAACTGTCTGTAAGATACATCCTCAACTGTCTGCAAGACACATCCTCAACTGTCTGTAAGATAGATCCTTAACTGTCTGTAAGACACATCCTCAACTGTATGTAAGACACATCCTTAACTGTCTGTAAGATACATCCTTAACTGTTTGTAAGATACATCCTTAACTGTCTGTAAAACACATCCTGAACTGTCTGTAAGAAATATCCTTAACTGTCTGGGAGATACATCCTTAACTGTCTGTAACATACATCCTTAACTGTCTGTAAGATACACCCTCAACTGTCTGTAAGATACATCCTTAACTGTCTGTAAGATATATCCTTAACTGTCTGTACGATACATCCTTAACTGTCTGTAAGATACATCCTTAACTGTGTGTAAGATACATCCTCAACTGTCTGTAAGATAGATCCTTAACTGTCTGTAAGATACATCCTCAACTGTCTGTAAGATACATCCTTATCTGTCTGTAAGATTTATCCTTAACTGTCTGTAAGATACATCCTTAACTGTCTGTAAGATACATCCTTAACTGTGTGTAAGATACATCCTCAAATGTCTGTAAGATACATCCTTAACTGTCTGTAAGATACATCCTTAACTGTCCGTAAAATACATCCTTAACTGTCTGTAAGATACATCCTTAACTGTCTGTAAGATACATCCTTAACTGTGTGTAAGATACATCCTCAAATGTCTGTAAGATACATCCTTAACTGTCTGTAAGATACATCCTTAACTGTCCGTAAAATACATCCTTAACTGTCTGTAAGATACATCCTTAACTGTCTGTAAGATACATCCTTAACTGTCTGTAACATACATCTTTAACTGCCTGTAAGATACATCCTTAACTGTCTGTAAGATACATCCTTAACTGTCTGTAAGATACATCCTTAACTCTTCTTAAGATATATCCTTAACTGTCGATAAGATACATCCTTAACTGTCTGTAAGATACATCCTTAACTCTTCGTAAGATACATCCTTAACTCTCGGTAAGATACATCCTTAACTGTTTGTAAGATACATCCTTAACTGTCTGTAAAACACATCCTGAACTGTCTGTAAGAAATATCCTTAACTGTCTGGGAGATACATCCTTAACTGTCTGTAACATACATCCTTAACTGTCTGTAAGATACACCCTCAACTGTCTGTAAGATACATCCTTAACTGTCTGTACGATACATCCTTAACTGTCTGTAAGATACATCCTTAACTGTGTGTAATATACATCCTCAACTGTCTGTAAGATAGATCCTTAACTGTCTGTAAGATACATCCTCAACTGTCTGTAAGATACATCCTTATCTGTCTGTAAGATATATCCTTAACTGTCTGTAAGATACATCCTTAACTGTCTGTAAGATACATCCTTAACTGTGTGTAAGATACGTCCTCAAATGTCTGTAAGATACATCCTTAACTGTCTGTAAGATACATCCTTAACTGTCCGTAAAATACATCCTTAACTGTCTGTAAGATACATCCTTAACTGTCTGTAAGATACATCCTTAACTGTCTGTAACATACATCCTTAACTGTGTGTAAGATATATCCTTAACTGTCTGTACGATACATCCTTAACTGTCTGTAAGATACATCCTTAACTGTCTGTAAGATACATCCTTAACTCTTCTTAAGATATATCCTTAACTGTCGATAAGATACATCCTTAACTGTCTGTAAGATACATCCTTAACTCTTCGTAAGATACATCCTTAACTCTTGGTAAGATACATCCTTAACTGTTTGTAAGATATATCCTTAACTGTCTGTAAAACACATCCTGAACTGTCTGTAAGAAACATCTTTAACTGTCTGGGAGATACATCCTTAACTGTCTGTAACATACATCCTTAACTGTCTGTAAGATACATCCTCAACTGTCTGCAAGATACATCCTCAACTGTCTGTAAGATAGATCCTTAACTGTCTGTAAGACACATCCTCAACTGTATGTAAGACACATCCTTAACTGTCTGTAAGATACATCCTTAACTGTCTGTAAGATACATCCTTAACTGTCTGTAAGATACATCCTTAACTCTTCGTAAGATACATCCTTAACTGTCTGTAAGATACATCCTTAACTCTCGGTAAGATACATCCTTAACTGTTTGTAAGATACATCCTTAACTGTCTGTAAAACACATCCTGAACTGTCTGTAAGAAACATCCTTAACTGTCTGGGAGATACATCCTTAACTGTCTGTAACATACATCCTTAACTGTCTGTAAGATACACCCTCAACTGTCTGTAAGATACATCCTTAACTGTCTGTAAGATATATCCTTAACTGTCTGTACGATACATCCTTAACTGTCTGTAAGATACATCCTTAACTGTGTGTAAGATACATCCTCAACTGTCTGTAAGATAGATCCTTAACTGTCTGTAAGATACATCCTCAACTGTCTGTAAGATACATCCTTATCTGTCTGTAAGATTTATCCTTAACTGTCTGTAAGATACATCCTTAACTGTCTGTAAGATACATCCTCAACTGTCTGCAAGATACATCCTTAACTGTCTGTAAGATATATCCTTAACTGTCTGTAAGATACATCCTTAACTGTCTGTAAGATACATCCTTAACTCTTCGTAAGATACATCCTTAACTGTCTGTAAGATACATCCTTAACTCTCGGTAAGATACATCCTTAACTGTTTGTAAGATACATCCTTAACTGTCTGTAAAACACATCCTGAACTGTCTGTAAGAAATATCCTTAACTGTCTGGGAGATACATCCTTAACTGTCTGTAACATACATCCTTAACTGTCTGTAAGATACACCCTCAACTGTCTGTAAGATACATCCTTAACTGTCTGTAAGATATATCCTTAACTGTCTGTACGATACATCCTTAACTGTCTGTAAGATACATCCTTAACTGTGTGTAAGATACATCCTCAACTGTCTGTAAGATAGATCCTTAACTGTCTGTAAGATACATCCTCAACTGTCTGTAAGATACATCCTTATCTGTCTGTAAGATTTATCCTTAACTGTCTGTAAGATACATCCTTAACTGTCTGTAAGATACATCCTTAACTGTCTGTAAGATACATCCTTAACTGTGTGTAAGATACATCCTCAAATGTCTGTAAGATACATCCTTAACTGTCTGTAAGATACATCCTTAACTGTCCGTAAAATACATCCTTAACTGTCTGTAAGATACATCCTTAACTGTCTGTAAGATACATCCTTAACTGTCTGTAACATACATCTTTAACTGCCTGTAAGATACATCCTTAACTGTCTGTAAGATACATCCTTAACTGTCTGTAAGATACATCCTTAACTCTTCTTAAGATATATCCTTAACTGTCGATAAGATACATCCTTAACTGTCTGTAAGATACATCCTTAACTCTTCGTAAGATACATCCTTAACTCTCGGTAAGATACATCCTTAACTGTTTGTAAGATACATCCTTAACTGTCTGTAAAACACATCCTGAACTGTCTGTAAGAAATATCCTTAACTGTCTGGGAGATACATCCTTAACTGTCTGTAACATACATCCTTAACTGTCTGTAAGATACACCCTCAACTGTCTGTAAGATACATCCTTAACTGTCTGTACGATACATCCTTAACTGTCTGTAAGATACATCCTTAACTGTGTGTAATATACATCCTCAACTGTCTGTAAGATAGATCCTTAACTGTCTGTAAGATACATCCTCAACTGTCTGTAAGATACATCCTTATCTGTCTGTAAGATATATCCTTAACTGTCTGTAAGATACATCCTTAACTGTCTGTAAGATACATCCTTAACTGTGTGTAAGATACGTCCTCAAATGTCTGTAAGATACATCCTTAACTGTCTGTAAGATACATCCTTAACTGTCCGTAAAATACATCCTTAACTGTCTGTAAGATACATCCTTAACTGTCTGTAAGATACATCCTTAACTGTCTGTAACATACATCCTTAACTGCCTGTAAGATACATCCTTAACTGTCTGTAAGATACATCCTTAACTGTCTGTAAGATACATCCTTAACTCTTCTTAAGATATATCCTTAACTGTCGATAAGATACATCCTTAACTGTCTGTAAGATACATCCTTAACTCTTCGTAAGATACATCCTTAACTCTTGGTAAGATACATCCTTAACTGTTTGTAAGATATATCCTTAACTGTCTGTAAAACACATCCTGAACTGTCTATAAGAAACATCTTTAACTGTCTGGGAGATACATCCTTAACTGTCTGTAACATACATCCTTAACTGTCTGTAAGATACATCCTCAACTGTCTGCAAGACACATCCTCAACTGTCTGTAAGATAGATCCTTAACTGTCTGTAAGACACATCCTCAACTGTATGTAAGACACATCCTTAACTGTCTGTAAGATACATCCTTAACTGTCTGTAAGATACATCCTTAACTGTCTGTAAGATACATCCTTAACTGTTCGTAAGATACATCCTTAACTCTCGGTAAGATACATCCTTAACTGTTTGTAAGATACATCCTTAACTGTCTGTAAAACACATCCTGAACTGTCTATAAGAAACATCCTTAACTGTCTGGGAGATACATCCTTAACTGTCTGTAACATACATCCTTAACTGTCTGTAAGATACATCCTCAACTGTCTGCAAGATACATCCTTAACTGTCTGTAAGATATATCCTTAACTGTCTGTAAGATACATCCTTAACTGTCTGTAACATACATCCTTAACTGTGTGTAAGATACATCCTCAACTGTCTGTAAGATAGATCCTTAACTGTCTGTAAGACACATCCTCAACTGTATGTAAGACACATCTTTAACTGTCCATAAAATACATCCTTAACTGTCTGTAAGATACATCCTTAACTGTCTGTAAGATACATCCTTAACTGCCTGTAAGATACATCCTTAGCAGTCTGTAAGACACATCCTTAACTGTCTATAAGATACATTCTTAACTGTGTGTAAGATACATCCTCAACTGTCTGTAAGATACATCCTTAGCAGTCTGTAAGATACATCCTTAACTGTCTATAAGATACATTCTTAACTGTGTGTAAGATACATCCTCAACTGTCTGTAAGATACATCCTTAGCAGTCTGTAAGATACATCCTTAACTTTCGATAAGATACATCCTTAACTGTCTGTAACATACATCCTTAACTGTCTGTAAGATACACCCTCAACTGTCTGTAAGATACATCCTTAACTGTCTGTAAGATATATCCTTAACTGTCTGTACGATACATCCTTAACTGTCTATAAGATACATCCTTAACTGTGTGTAAGATACATCCTCAACTCTCTGTAAGATAGATCCTTAACTGTCTGTAAGATACATCCTCAACTGTCTGTAAGATAGATCCTTAACTGTCTGTAAGACACATCCTCAACTGTATGTAAGACACATCTTTAACTGTCCATAAAATACATCCTTAACTGTCTGTAAGATACATCCTTAACTGTCTGTAAGATACATCCTTAACTGCCTGTAAGATACATCCTTAGCAGTCTGTAAGACACATCCTTAACTGTCTATAAGATACATTCTTAACTGTGTGTAAGATACATCCTCAACTGTCTGTAAGATACATCCTTAGCAGTCTGTAAGATACATCCTTAACTGTCTATAAGATACATTCTTAACTGTGTGTAAGATACATCCTCAACTGTCTGTAAGATACATCCTTAGCAGTCTGTAAGATACATCCTTAACTTTCGATAAGATACATCCTTAACTGTCTGTAACATACATCCTTAACTGTCTGTAAGATACACCCTCAACTGTCTGTAAGATACATCCTTATCTGTCTGTAAGATATATCCTTAACTGTCTGTACGATACATCCTTAACTGTCTATAAGATACATCCTTAACTGTGTGTAAGATACATCCTCAACTCTCTGTAAGATAGATCCTTAACTGTCTGTAAGATACATCCTCAACTGTCTGTAAGATACATCCTTATCTGTCTGTAAGATTTATCCTTAACTGTCTGTAAGATACATCCTTAACTGTCTGTAAGATACATCCTTAATTCTTCTTAAGATATATCCTTAACTGTCGATAAGATACATCCTTAACTGTCTGTAAGATACATCCTTAACTGTCTGTAAAACACATCCTGAACTGTCTGTAAGAAATATCCTTAACTGTCTGGGAGATACATCCTTAACTGTCTGTAACATACATCCTTAACTGTCTGTAAGATACACCCTCAACTGTCTGTAAGATACATCCTTAACTGTCTGTACGATACATCCTTAACTGTCTGTAAGATACATCCTTAACTGTGTGTAATATACATCCTCAACTGTCTGTAAGATAGATCCTTAACTGTCTGTAAGATACATCCTCAACTGTCTGTAAGATACATCCTTATCTGTCTGTAAGATATATCCTTAACTGTCTGTAAGATACATCCTTAACTGTCTGTAAGATACATCCTTAACTGTGTGTAAGATACGTCCTCAAATGTCTGTAAGATACATCCTTAACTGTCTGTAAGATACATCCTTAACTGTCCGTAAAATACATCCTTAACTGTCTGTAAGATACATCCTTAACTGTCTGTAAGATACATCCTTAACTGTCTGTAACATACATCCTTAACTGCCTGTAAGATACATCCTTAACTGTCTGTAAGATACATCCTTAACTGTCTGTAAGATACATCCTTAACTCTTCTTAAGATATATCCTTAACTGTCGATAAGATACATCCTTAACTGTCTGTAAGATACATCCTTAACTCTTCGTAAGATACATCCTTAACTCTTGGTAAGATACATCCTTAACTGTTTGTAAGATATATCCTTAACTGTCTGTAAAACACATCCTGAACTGTCTATAAGAAACATCTTTAACTGTCTGGGAGATACATCCTTAACTGTCTGTAACATACATCCTTAACTGTCTGTAAGATACATCCTCAACTGTCTGCAAGACACATCCTCAACTGTCTGTAAGATAGATCCTTAACTGTCTGTAAGACACATCCTCAACTGTATGTAAGACACATCCTTAACTGTCTGTAAGATACATCCTTAACTGTCTGTAAGATACATCCTTAACTGTCTGTAAGATACATCCTTAACTGTTCGTAAGATACATCCTTAACTCTCGGTAAGATACATCCTTAACTGTTTGTAAGATACATCCTTAACTGTCTGTAAAACACATCCTGAACTGTCTATAAGAAACATCCTTAACTGTCTGGGAGATACATCCTTAACTGTCTGTAACATACATCCTTAACTGTCTGTAAGATACATCCTCAACTGTCTGCAAGATACATCCTTAACTGTCTGTAAGATATATCCTTAACTGTCTGTAAGATACATCCTTAACTGTCTGTAACATACATCCTTAACTGTGTGTAAGATACATCCTCAACTGTCTGTAAGATAGATCCTTAACTGTCTGTAAGACACATCCTCAACTGTATGTAAGACACATCTTTAACTGTCCATAAAATACATCCTTAACTGTCTGTAAGATACATCCTTAACTGTCTGTAAGATACATCCTTAACTGCCTGTAAGATACATCCTTAGCAGTCTGTAAGACACATCCTTAACTGTCTATAAGATACATTCTTAACTGTGTGTAAGATACATCCTCAACTTTCTGTAAGATACATCCTTAGCAGTCTGTAAGATACATCCTTAACTGTCTATAAGATACATTCTTAACTGTGTGTAAGATACATCCTCAACTGTCTGTAAGATACATCCTTAGCAGTCTGTAAGATACATCCTTAACTTTCGATAAGATACATCCTTAACTGTCTGTAACATACATCCTTAACTGTCTGTAAGATACACCCTCAACTGTCTGTAAGATACATCCTTAACTGTCTGTAAGATATATCCTTAACTGTCTGTACGATACATCCTTAACTGTCTATAAGATACATCCTTAACTGTGTGTAAGATACATCCTCAACTCTCTGTAAGATAGATCCTTAACTGTCTGTAAGATACATCCTCAACTGTCTGTAAGATACATCCTTATCTGTCTGTAAGATTTATCCTTAACTGTCTGTAAGATACATCCTTAACTGTCTGTAAGATACATCCTTAATTCTTCTTAAGATATATCCTTAACTGTCGATAAGATACATCCTTAACTGTCTGTAAGATACATCCTTAACTGTCGATAAGATACATCCTTAACTGTCTGTAAGATACATCCTTAACTCTTCGTAAGATACATCCTTAACTCTCGGTAAGTTACATCCTTAATTGTTTGCAAGATACATCCTTAACTGTCTGTAAAACACATCCTGAACTGTCTGTAAGAAACATCCTTAACTGTCTGGGAGATACATCCTTAACTGTCTGTAACATACATCCTTAACTGTCTGTAAGATACACCCTCAACTGTCTGTAAGATACATCCTTAACTGTCTGTAAGATATATCCTTAACTGTCAGTACGATACATCCTTAACTGTCTGTAAGATACATCCTTAACTGTGTGTAAGATACATCCTCAACTGTCTGTAAGATAGATCCTTAACTGTCTGTAAGATACATCCTCACTGTCTGTAAGATACATCCTTATCTGTCTGTAAGATATATCCTTAACTGTCTGTACGATACATCCTTAACTGTCTGTAAGATACATCCTTAACTGTTTTTAAGATACATCCTTAACTCTTCTTAAGATATATCCTTAACTGTCGATAAGATACATCCTTAACTGTCTGTAAGATACATCCTTAACTCTTCGTAAGATACATCCTTAACTCTCGGTAAGATACATCCTTAACTGTTTTTAAGATACATCCTTAACTGTCTGTAAAACACATCCTGAACTGTCTGTAAGAAACATCCTTAACTGTCTGTGAGATACATCCTTAACTGTCTGTAACATACATCCTTAACTGTCTGTAAGATACACCCTCAACTGTCTGTAAGATACATCCTTAACTGTCTGTAAGATATATCCTTAAATGTCTGTACGATACATCCTTAACTGTCTGTAAGATACATCCTTAACTGTGTGTAAGATACATCCTCAACTGTCTGTAAGATAGATCCTTAACTGTCTGTAAGATACATCCTCAACTGTCTGTAAGATACATCCTTATCTGTCTGTAAGATTTATCCTTAACTGTCTGTAAGATACATCCTTAACTGTCTGTAAGATACATCCTTAACTCTTCTTAAGATATATCCTTAACTGTCGATAAGATACATCCTTAACTGTCTGTAAGATACATCCTTAACTGTCGATAAGATACATCCTTAACTGTCTGTAACATACATCCTTAACTGTCTGTAAGATACACCCTCAACTGTCTGTAAGATACATCCTTAACTGTCTGTAAGATATATCCTTAACTGTCTGTACGATACATCCTTAACTGTCTGTAAGATACATCCTTAACTGTGTGTAAGATACATCCTCAACTGTCTGTAAGATAGATCCTTAACTGTCTGTAAGATACATCCTCAACTGTCTGTAAGATACATCCTTATCTGTCTGTAAGATATATCCTTAACTGTCTGTAAGATACATCCTTAACTGTCTGTAAGATACATCCTTAACTGTGTGTAAGATACATCCTCAAATGTCTGTAAGATACATCCTTAACTGTCTGTAAGATACATCCTTAACTGTCCGTAAAATACATCCTTAACTGTCTGCAAGATACATCCTTAACTGTCTGTAACATACATCCTTAACTGCCTGTAAGATACATCCTTAACTGTCTGTAAGATACATCCTTAACTGTCTGTAAGATACATCCTTAACTCTTCTTAAGATATATCCTTAACTGTCAATAAGATACATCCTTAACTGTCTGTAAGATACATCCTTAACTCTTCGTAAGATACATCCTTAACTCTCGGTAAGATACATCCTTAACTGTTTGTAAGATATATCCTTAACTGTCTGTAAAACACATCCTGAACTGTCTATAAGAAACATCCTTAACTGTCTGGGAGATACATCCTTAACTGTCTGTAACATACATCCTTAACTGTCTGTAAGATACATCCTCAACTGTCTGCAAGATACATCCTTAACTGTCTGTAAGATATATCCTTAACTGTCTGTAAGATACATCCTTAACTGTCTGTAAGATACATCCTTAACTCTTCGTAAGATACATCCTTAACTGTCTGTAAGATACATCCTTAACTCTCGGTAAGATACATCCTTAACTGTTTGTAAGATACATCCTTAACTGTCTGTAAAACACATCCTGAACTGTCTGTAAGAAACATCCTTAACTGTCTGGGAGATACATCCTTAACTGTCTGTAACATACATCCTTAACTGTCTGTAAGATACACCCTCAACTGTCTGTAAGATACATCCTTAACTGTCTGTAAGATATATCCTTAACTGTCTGTACGATACATCCTTAACTGTCTGTAAGATACATCCTTAACTGTGTGTAAGATACATCCTCAACTGTCTGTAAGATAGATCCTTAACTGTCTGTAAGATACATCCTCAACTGTCTGTAAGATACATCCTTATCTGTCTGTAAGATTTATCCTTAACTGTCTGTAAGATACATCCTTAACTGTCTGTAAGATACATCCTTAACTGTCTGTAAGATACATCCTTAACTGTGTGTAAGATACATCCTCAAATGTCTGTAAGATACATCCTTAACTGTCTGTAAGATACATCCTTAACTGTCCGTAAAATACATCCTTAACTGTCTGTAAGATACATCCTTAACTGTCTGTAAGATACATCCTTAACTGTCTGTAACATACATCTTTAACTGCCTGTAAGATACATCCTTAACTGTCTGTAAGATACATCCTTAACTGTCTGTAAGATACATCCTTAACTCTTCTTAAGATATATCCTTAACTGTCGATAAGATACATCCTTAACTGTCTGTAAGATATATCCTTAACTGTCTGTACGATACATCCTTAACTGTCTGTAAGATACATCCTTAACTGTTTGTAAGATACATCCTTAACTCTTCTTAAGATATATCCTTAACTGTCGATAAGATACATCCTTAACTGTCTGTAAGATACATCCTTAACTCTTCGTAAGATACATCCTTAACTCTCGGTAAGATACATCCTTAACTGTTTTTAAGATACATCCTTAACTGTCTGTAAAACACATCCTGAACTGTCTGTAAGAAACATCCTTAACTGTCTGGGAGATACATCCTTAACTGTCTGTAACATACATCCTTAACTGTCTGTAAGATACACCCTCAACTGTCTGTAAGATACATCCTTAACTGTCTGTAAGATATATCCTTAACTGTCTGTACGATACATCCTTAACTGTCTGTAAGATACATCCTTAACTGTGTGTAAGATACATCCTCAACTGTCTGTAAGATAGATCCTTAACTGTCTGTAAGATACATCCTCAACTGTCTGTAAGATACATCCTTAACTGTCTGTAAGATACATCCTTAACTCTTCTTAAGATATATCCTTAACTGTCGATAAGATACATCCTTAACTGTCTGTAAGATACATCCTTAACTGTCGATAAGATACATCCTTAACTGTCTGTAACATACATCCTTAACTGTCTGTAAGATACACCCTCAACTGTCTGTAAGATACATCCTTAACTGTCTGTAAGATATATCCTTAACTGTCTGTACGATACATCCTTAACTGTCTGTAAGATACATCCTTAACTGTGTGTAAGATACATCCTCAACTGTCTGTAAGATAGATCCTTAACTGTCTGTAAGATACATCCTCAACTGTCTGTAAGATACATCCTTAACTGTCTGTAAGATATATCCTTAACTGTCTGTAAGATACATCCTTAACTGTCTGTAAGATACATCCTTAACTGTGTGTAAGATACATCCTCAAATGTCTGTAAGATACATCCTTAACTGTCTGTAAGATACATCCTTAACTGTCCGTAAAATACATCCTTAACTGTCTGCAAGATACATCCTTAACTGTCTGTAACATACATCCTTAACTGCCTGTAAGATACATCCTTAACTGTCTGTAAGATACATCCTTAACTGTCTGTAAGATACATCCTTAACTCTTCTTAAGATATATCCTTAACTGTCAATAAGATACATCCTTAACTGTCTGTAAGATACATCCTTAACTCTTCGTAATATACATCCTTAACTCTCGGTAAGATACATCCTTAACTGTTTGTAAGATATATCCTTAACTGTCTGTAAAACACATCCTGAACTGTCTATAAGAAACATCCTTAACTGTCTGGGAGATACATCCTTAACTGTCTGTAACATACATCCTTAACTGTCTGTAAGATACATCCTCAACTGTCTGCAAGATACATCCTTAACTGTCTGTAAGATATATCCTTAACTGTCTGTAAGATACATCCTTAACTGTCTGTAAGATACATCCTTAACTCTTCGTAAGATACATCCTTAACTGTCTGTAAGATACATCCTTAACTCTCGGTAAGATACATCCTTAACTGTTTGTAAGATACATCCTTAACTGTCTGTAAAACACATCCTGAACTGTCTGTAAGAAACATCCTTAACTGTCTGGGAGATACATCCTTAACTGTCTGTAACATACATCCTTAACTGTCTGTAAGATACACCCTCAACTGTCTGTAAGATACATCCTTAACTGTCTGTAAGATATATCCTTAACTGTCTGTACGATACATCCTTAACTGTCTGTAAGATACATCCTTAACTGTGTGTAAGATACATCCTCAACTGTCTGTAAGATAGATCCTTAACTGTCTGTAAGATACATCCTCAACTGTCTGTAAGATACATCCTTATCTGTCTGTAAGATTTATCCTTAACTGTCTGTAAGATACATCCTTAACTGTCTGTAAGATACATCCTTAACTGTCTATAAAATACATCCTTAACTGTGTGTAAGATACATCCTCAAATGTCTGTAAGATACATCCTTAACTGTCTGTAAGATACATCCTTAACTGTCCGTAAAATACATCCTTAACTGTCTGTAAGATACATCCTTAACTGTCTGTAAGATACATCCTTAACTGTCTGTAACATACATCTTTAACTGCCTGTAAGATACATCCTTAACTGTCTGTAAGATACATCCTTAACTGTCTGTAAGATACATCCTTAACTCTTCTTAAGATATATCCTTAACTGTCGATAAGATACATCCTTAACTGTCTGTAAGATACATCCTTAACTGTCTGTAAGATACATCCTTAACTGTCTGTAACATACATCCTTAACTGCCTGTAAGATACATCCTTAACTGTCTGTAAGATACATCCTTAACTGTCTGTAAGATACATCCTTAACTCTTCTTAAGATATATCCTTAACTGTCGATAAGATACATCCTTAACTGTCTGTAAGATACATCCTTAACTCTTCGTAAGATACATCCTTAACTCTTGGTAAGATACATCCTTAACTGTTTGTAAGATATATCCTTAACTGTCTGTAAAACACATCCTGAACTGTCTATAAGAAACATCTTTAACTGTCTGGGAGATACATCCTTAACTGTCTGTAACATACATCCTTAACTGTCTGTAAGATACATCCTCAACTGTCTGCAAGATACATCCTCAACTGTCTGTAAGATAGATCCTTAACTGTCTGTAAGACACATCCTCAACTGTATGTAAGACACATCCTTAACTGTCTGTAAGATACATCCTTAACTGTCTGTAAGATACATCCTTAACTGTCTGTAACATACATCTTTAACTGCCTGTAAGATACATCCTTAACTGTCTGTAAGATACATCCTTAACTGTCTGTAAGATACATCCTTAACTCTTCTTAAGATATATCCTTAACTGTCGATAAGATACATCCTTAACTGTCTGTAAGATACATCCTTAACTGTCTGTAAGATACATCCTTAACTGTCTGTAACATACATCCTTAACTGCCTGTAAGATACATCCTTAACTGTCTGTAAGATACATCCTTAACTGTCTGTAAGATACATCCTTAACTCTTCTTAAGATATATCCTTAACTGTCGATAAGATACATCCTTAACTGTCTGTAAGATACATCCTTAACTCTTCGTAAGATACATCCTTAACTCTTGGTAAGATACATCCTTAACTGTTTGTAAGATATATCCTTAACTGTCTGTAAAACACATCCTGAACTGTCTATAAGAAACATCTTTAACTGTCTGGGAGATACATCCTTAACTGTCTGTAACATACATCCTTAACTGTCTGTAAGATACATCCTCAACTGTCTGCAAGATACATCCTCAACTGTCTGTAAGATAGATCCTTAACTGTCTGTAAGACACATCCTCAACTGTATGTAAGACACATCCTTAACTGTCTGTAAGATACATCCTTAACTGTCTGTAAGATACATCCTTAACTGTCTGTAACATACATCTTTAACTGCCTGTAAGATACATCCTTAACTGTCTGTAAGATACATCCTTAACTGTCTGTAAGATACATCCTTAACTCTTCTTAAGATATATCCTTAACTGTCGATAAGATACATCCTTAACTGTCTGTAAGATACATCCTTAACTGTCTGTAAGATACATCCTTAACTGTCTGTAACATACATCCTTAACTGCCTGTAAGATACATCCTTAACTGTCTGTAAGATACATCCTTAACTGTCTGTAAGATACATCCTTAACTCTTCTTAAGATATATCCTTAACTGTCGATAAGATACATCCTTAACTGTCTGTAAGATACATCCTTAACTCTTCGTAAGATACATCCTTAACTCTTGGTAAGATACATCCTTAACTGTTTGTAAGATATATCCTTAACTGTCTGTAAAACACATCCTGAACTGTCTATAAGAAACATCTTTAACTGTCTGGGAGATACATCCTTAACTGTCTGTAACATACATCCTTAACTGTCTGTAAGATACATCCTCAACTGTCTGCAAGATACATCCTCAACTGTCTGTAAGATAGATCCTTAACTGTCTGTAAGACACATCCTCAACTGTATGTAAGACACATCCTTAACTGTCTGTAAGATACATCCTTAACTGTCTGTAAGATACATCCTTAACTGTCTGTAAGATACATCCTTAACTGTTCGTAAGATACATCCTTAACTCTCGGTAAGATACATCCTTAACTGTTTGTAAGATACATCCTTAACTGTCTGTAAAACACATCCTGAACTGTCTATAAGAAACATCCTTAACTGTCTGGGAGATACATCCTTAACTGTCTGTAACATACATCCTTAACTGTCTGTAAGATACATCCTCAACTGTCTGCAAGATACATCCTTAACTGTCTGTAAGATACATCCTTAACTGTCTGTAAGATACATCCTTAACTGTGTGTAAGATACATCCTCAAATGTCTGTAAGATACATCCTTAACTGTCTGTAAGATACATCCTTAACTGTCCGTAAAATACATCCTTAACTGTCTGCAAGATACATCCTTAACTGTCTGTAACATACATCCTTAACTGCCTGTAAGATACATCCTTAACTGTCTGTAAGATACATCCTTAACTGTCTGTAAGATACATCCTTAACTCTTCTTAAGATATATCCTTAACTGTCAATAAGATACATCCTTAACTGTCTGTAAGATACATCCTTAACTCTTCGTAAGATACATCCTTAACTCTCGGTAAGATACATCCTTAACTGTTTGTAAGATATATCCTTAACTGTCTGTAAAACACATCCTGAACTGTCTATAAGAAACATCCTTAACTGTCTGGGAGATACATCCTTAACTGTCTGTAACATACATCCTTAACTGTCTGTAAGATACATCCTCAACTGTCTGCAAGATACATCCTTAACTGTCTGTAAGATATATCCTTAACTGTCTGTAAGATACATCCTTAACTGTCTGTAAGATACATCCTTAACTCTTCGTAAGATACATCCTTAACTGTCTGTAAGATACATCCTTAACTCTCGGTAAGATACATCCTTAACTGTTTGTAAGATACATCCTTAACTGTCTGTAAAACACATCCTGAACTGTCTGTAAGAAACATCCTTAACTGTCTGGGAGATACATCCTTAACTGTCTGTAACATACATCCTTAACTGTCTGTAAGATACACCCTCAACTGTCTGTAAGATACATCCTTAACTGTCTGTAAGATATATCCTTAACTGTCTGTACGATACATCCTTAACTGTCTGTAAGATACATCCTTAACTGTGTGTAAGATACATCCTCAACTGTCTGTAAGATAGATCCTTAACTGTCTGTAAGATACATCCTCAACTGTCTGTAAGATACATCCTTATCTGTCTGTAAGATTTATCCTTAACTGTCTGTAAGATACATCCTTAACTGTCTGTAAGATACATCCTTAACTGTCTATAAAATACATCCTTAACTGTGTGTAAGATACATCCTCAAATGTCTGTAAGATACATCCTTAACTGTCTGTAAGATACATCCTTAACTGTCCGTAAAATACATCCTTAACTGTCTGTAAGATACATCCTTAACTGTCTGTAAGATACATCCTTAACTGTCTGTAACATACATCTTTAACTGCCTGTAAGATACATCCTTAACTGTCTGTAAGATACATCCTTAACTGTCTGTAAGATACATCCTTAACTCTTCTTAAGATATATCCTTAACTGTCGATAAGATACATCCTTAACTGTCTGTAAGATACATCCTTAACTGTCTGTAAGATACATCCTTAACTGTCTGTAACATACATCCTTAACTGCCTGTAAGATACATCCTTAACTGTCTGTAAGATACATCCTTAACTGTCTGTAAGATACATCCTTAACTGTCTGTAAGATACATCCTTAACTGTCGATAAGATACATCCTTAACTGTCTGTAAGATACATCCTTAACTCTTCGTAAGATACATCCTTAACTCTTGGTAAGATACATCCTTAACTGTTTGTAAGATATATCCTTAACTGTCTGTAAAACACATCCTGAACTGTCTATAAGAAACATCTTTAACTGTCTGGGAGATACATCCTTAACTGTCTGTAACATACATCCTTAACTGTCTGTAAGATACATCCTCAACTGTCTGCAAGATACATCCTCAACTGTCTGTAAGATAGATCCTTAACTGTCTGTAAGACACATCCTCAACTGTATGTAAGATACATCCTCAAATGTCTGTAAGATACATCCTTAACTGTCTGTAAGATACATCCTTAACTGTCCGTAAAATACATCCTTAACTGTCTGCAAGATACATCCTTAACTGTCTGTAACATACATCCTTAACTGCCTGTAAGATACATCCTTAACTGTCTGTAAGATACATCCTTAACTGTCTGTAAGATACATCCTTAACTCTTCTTAAGATATATCCTTAACTGTCAATAAGATACATCCTTAACTGTCTGTAAGATACATCCTTAACTCTTCGTAAGATACATCCTTAACTCTCGGTAAGATACATCCTTAACTGTTTGTAAGATATATCCTTAACTGTCTGTAAAACACATCCTGAACTGTCTATAAGAAACATCCTTAACTGTCTGGGAGATACATCCTTAACTGTCTGTAACATACATCCTTAACTGTCTGTAAGATACATCCTCAACTGTCTGCAAGATACATCCTTAACTGTCTGTAAGATATATCCTTAACTGTCTGTAAGATACATCCTTAACTGTCTGTAAGATACATCCTTAACTCTTCGTAAGATACATCCTTAACTGTCTGTAAGATACATCCTTAACTCTCGGTAAGATACATCCTTAACTGTTTGTAAGATACATCCTTAACTGTCTGTAAAACACATCCTGAACTGTCTGTAAGAAACATCCTTAACTGTCTGGGAGATACATCCTTAACTGTCTGTAACATACATCCTTAACTGTCTGTAAGATACACCCTCAACTGTCTGTAAGATACATCCTTAACTGTCTGTAAGATATATCCTTAACTGTCTGTACGATACATCCTTAACTGTCTGTAAGATACATCCTTAACTGTGTGTAAGATACATCCTCAACTGTCTGTAAGATAGATCCTTAACTGTCTGTAAGATACATCCTCAACTGTCTGTAAGATACATCCTTATCTGTCTGTAAGATTTATCCTTAACTGTCTGTAAGATACATCCTTAACTGTCTGTAAGATACATCCTTAACTGTCTGTAAGATACATCCTTAACTGTGTGTAAGATACATCCTCAAATGTCTGTAAGATACATCCTTAACTGTCTGTAAGATACATCCTTAACTGTCCGTAAAATACATCCTTAACTGTCTGTAAGATACATCCTTAACTGTCTGTAAGATACATCCTTAACTGTCTGTAACATACATCTTTAACTGCCTGTAAGATACATCCTTAACTGTCTGTAAGATACATCCTTAACTGTCTGTAAGATACATCCTTAACTCTTCTTAAGATATATCCTTAACTGTCGATAAGATACATCCTTAACTGTCTGTAAGATATATCCTTAACTGTCTGTACGATACATCCTTAACTGTCTGTAAGATACATCCTTAACTGTTTGTAAGATACATCCTTAACTCTTCTTAAGATATATCCTTAACTGTCGATAAGATACATCCTTAACTGTCTGTAAGATACATCCTTAACTCTTCGTAAGATACATCCTTAACTCTCGGTAAGATACATCCTTAACTGTTTTTAAGATACATCCTTAACTGTCTGTAAAACACATCCTGAACTGTCTGTAAGAAACATCCTTAACTGTCTGGGAGATACATCCTTAACTGTCTGTAACATACATCCTTAACTGTCTGTAAGATACACCCTCAACTGTCTGTAAGATACATCCTTAACTGTCTGTAAGATATATCCTTAACTGTCTGTACGATACATCCTTAACTGTCTGTAAGATACATCCTTAACTGTGTGTAAGATACATCCTCAACTGTCTGTAAGATAGATCCTTAACTGTCTGTAAGATACATCCTCAACTGTCTGTAAGATACATCCTTAACTGTCTGTAAGATACATCCTTAACTCTTCTTAAGATATATCCTTAACTGTCGATAAGATACATCCTTAACTGTCTGTAAGATACATCCTTAACTGTCGATAAGATACATCCTTAACTGTCTGTAACATACATCCTTAACTGTCTGTAAGATACACCCTCAACTGTCTGTAAGATACATCCTTAACTGTCTGTAAGATATATCCTTAACTGTCTGTACGATACATCCTTAACTGTCTGTAAGATACATCCTTAACTGTGTGTAAGATACATCCTCAACTGTCTGTAAGATAGATCCTTAACTGTCTGTAAGATACATCCTCAACTGTCTGTAAGATACATCCTTATCTGTCTGTGAGATATATCCTTAACTGTCTGTAAGATACATCCTTAACTGTCTGTAAGATACATCCTTAACTGTGTGTAAGATACATCCTCAAATGTCTGTAAGATACATCCTTAACTGTCTGTAAGATACATCCTTAACTGTCCGTAAAATACATCCTTAACTGTCTGCAAGATACATCCTTAACTGTCTGTAACATACATCCTTAACTGCCTGTAAGATACATCCTTAACTGTCTGTAAGATACATCCTTAACTGTCTGTAAGATACATCCTTAACTCTTCTTAAGATATATCCTTAACTGTCAATAAGATACATCCTTAACTGTCTGTAAGATACATCCTTAACTCTTCGTAATATACATCCTTAACTCTCGGTAAGATACATCCTTAACTGTTTGTAAGATATATCCTTAACTGTCTGTAAAACACATCCTGAACTGTCTATAAGAAACATCCTTAACTGTCTGGGAGATACATCCTTAACTGTCTGTAACATACATCCTTAACTGTCTGTAAGATACATCCTCAACTGTCTGCAAGATACATCCTTAACTGTCTGTAAGATATATCCTTAACTGTCTGTAAGATACATCCTTAACTGTCTGTAAGATACATCCTTAACTCTTCGTAAGATACATCCTTAACTGTCTGTAAGATACATCCTTAACTCTCGGTAAGATACATCCTTAACTGTTTGTAAGATACATCCTTAACTGTCTGTAAAACACATCCTGAACTGTCTGTAAGAAACATCCTTAACTGTCTGGGAGATACATCCTTAACTGTCTGTAACATACATCCTTAACTGTCTGTAAGATACACCCTCAACTGTCTGTAAGATACATCCTTAACTGTCTGTAAGATATATCCTTAACTGTCTGTACGATACATCCTTAACTGTCTGTAAGATACATCCTTAACTGTGTGTAAGATACATCCTCAACTGTCTGTAAGATAGATCCTTAACTGTCTGTAAGATACATCCTCAACTGTCTGTAAGATACATCCTTATCTGTCTGTAAGATTTATCCTTAACTGTCTGTAAGATACATCCTTAACTGTCTGTAAGATACATCCTTAACTGTCTATAAAATACATCCTTAACTGTGTGTAAGATACATCCTCAAATGTCTGTAAGATACATCCTTAACTGTCTGTAAGATACATCCTTAACTGTCCGTAAAATACATCCTTAACTGTCTGTAAGATACATCCTTAACTGTCTGTAAGATACATCCTTAACTGTCTGTAACATACATCTTTAACTGCCTGTAAGATACATCCTTAACTGTCTGTAAGATACATCCTTAACTGTCTGTAAGATACATCCTTAACTCTTCTTAAGATATATCCTTAACTGTCGATAAGATACATCCTTAACTGTCTGTAAGATACATCCTTAACTGTCTGTAAGATACATCCTTAACTGTCTGTAACATACATCCTTAACTGCCTGTAAGATACATCCTTAACTGTCTGTAAGATACATCCTTAACTGTCTGTAAGATACATCCTTAACTCTTCTTAAGATATATCCTTAACTGTCGATAAGATACATCCTTAACTGTCTGTAAGATACATCCTTAACTCTTCGTAAGATACATCCTTAACTCTTGGTAAGATACATCCTTAACTGTTTGTAAGATATATCCTTAACTGTCTGTAAAACACATCCTGAACTGTCTATAAGAAACATCTTTAACTGTCTGGGAGATACATCCTTAACTGTCTGTAACATACATCCTTAACTGTCTGTAAGATACATCCTCAACTGTCTGCAAGATACATCCTCAACTGTCTGTAAGATAGATCCTTAACTGTCTGTAAGACACATCCTCAACTGTATGTAAGACACATCCTTAACTGTCTGTAAGATACATCCTTAACTGTCTGTAAGATACATCCTTAACTGTCTGTAACATACATCTTTAACTGCCTGTAAGATACATCCTTAACTGTCTGTAAGATACATCCTTAACTGTCTGTAAGATACATCCTTAACTCTTCTTAAGATATATCCTTAACTGTCGATAAGATACATCCTTAACTGTCTGTAAGATACATCCTTAACTGTCTGTAAGATACATCCTTAACTGTCTGTAACATACATCCTTAACTGCCTGTAAGATACATCCTTAACTGTCTGTAAGATACATCCTTAACTGTCTGTAAGATACATCCTTAACTCTTCTTAAGATATATCCTTAACTGTCGATAAGATACATCCTTAACTGTCTGTAAGATACATCCTTAACTCTTCGTAAGATACATCCTTAACTCTTGGTAAGATACATCCTTAACTGTTTGTAAGATATATCCTTAACTGTCTGTAAAACACATCCTGAACTGTCTATAAGAAACATCTTTAACTGTCTGGGAGATACATCCTTAACTGTCTGTAACATACATCCTTAACTGTCTGTAAGATACATCCTCAACTGTCTGCAAGATACATCCTCAACTGTCTGTAAGATAGATCCTTAACTGTCTGTAAGACACATCCTCAACTGTATGTAAGACACATCCTTAACTGTCTGTAAGATACATCCTTAACTGTCTGTAAGATACATCCTTAACTGTCTGTAAGATACATCCTTAACTGTTCGTAAGATACATCCTTAACTCTCGGTAAGATACATCCTTAACTGTTTGTAAGATACATCCTTAACTGTCTGTAAAACACATCCTGAACTGTCTATAAGAAACATCCTTAACTGTCTGGGAGATACATCCTTAACTGTCTGTAACATACATCCTTAACTGTCTGTAAGATACATCCTCAACTGTCTGCAAGATACATCCTTAACTGTCTGTAACATACATCCTTAACTGTCTGTAAGATACATCCTTAACTGTGTGTAAGATACATCCTCAAATGTCTGTAAGATACATCCTTAACTGTCTGTAAGATACATCCTTAACTGTCCGTAAAATACATCCTTAACTGTCTGCAAGATACATCCTTAACTGTCTGTAACATACATCCTTAACTGCCTGTAAGATACATCCTTAACTGTCTGTAAGATACATCCTTAACTGTCTGTAAGATACATCCTTAACTCTTCTTAAGATATATCCTTAACTGTCAATAAGATACATCCTTAACTGTCTGTAAGATACATCCTTAACTCTTCGTAAGATACATCCTTAACTCTCGGTAAGATACATCCTTAACTGTTTGTAAGATATATCCTTAACTGTCTGTAAAACACATCCTGAACTGTCTATAAGAAACATCCTTAACTGTCTGGGAGATACATCCTTAACTGTCTGTAACATACATCCTTAACTGTCTGTAAGATACATCCTCAACTGTCTGCAAGATACATCCTTAACTGTCTGTAAGATATATCCTTAACTGTCTGTAAGATACATCCTTAACTGTCTGTAAGATACATCCTTAACTCTTCGTAAGATACATCCTTAACTGTCTGTAAGATACATCCTTAACTCTCGGTAAGATACATCCTTAACTGTTTGTAAGATACATCCTTAACTGTCTGTAAAACACATCCTGAACTGTCTGTAAGAAACATCCTTAACTGTCTGGGAGATACATCCTTAACTGTCTGTAACATACATCCTTAACTGTCTGTAAGATACACCCTCAACTGTCTGTAAGATACATCCTTAACTGTCTGTAAGATATATCCTTAACTGTCTGTACGATACATCCTTAACTGTCTGTAAGATACATCCTTAACTGTGTGTAAGATACATCCTCAACTGTCTGTAAGATAGATCCTTAACTGTCTGTAAGATACATCCTCAACTGTCTGCAAGATACATCCTTAACTGTCTGTAAGATATATCCTTAACTGTCTGTAAGATACATCCTTAACTGTCTGTAAAATACATCCTTAACTGTGTGTAAGATACATCCTCAACTGTCTGTAAGATAGATCCTTAACTGTCTGTAAGACACATCCTCAACTGTATGTAAGACACATCTTTAACTGTCCATAAAATACATCCTTAACTGTCTGTAAGATACATCCTTAACTGTCTGTAAGATACATCCTTAACTGCCTGTAAGATACATCCTTAGCAGTCTGTAAGACACATCCTTAACTGTCTATAAGATACATTCTTAACTGTGTGTAAGATACATCCTCAACTGTCTGTAAGATACATCCTTAGCCGTCTGTAAGATACATCCTTAACTGTCTATAAGATACATTCTTAACTGTGTGTAAGATACATCCTCAACTGTCTGTAAGATACATCCTTAGCAGTCTGTAAGATACATCCTTAACTTTCGATAAGATACATCCTTAACTGTCTGTAACATACATCCTTAACTGTCTGTAAGATACACCCTCAACTGTCTGTAAGATACATCCTTAACTGTCTGTAAGATATATCCTTAACTGTCTGTACGATACATCCTTAACTGTCTGTAAGATACATCCTTAACTGTGTGTAAGATACATCCTCAACTCTCTGTAAGATAGATCCTTAACTGTCTGTAAGATACATCCTCAACTGTCTGTAAGATACATCCTTATCTGTCTGTAAGATTTATCCTTAACTGTCTGTAAGATACATCCTTAACTGTCTGTAAGATACATCCTTAATTCTTCTTAAGATATATCCTTAACTGTCGATAAGATACATCCTTAACTGTCTGTAAGATACATCCTTAACTGTCGATGAGATACATCCTTAACTGTCTGTAAGATACATCCTTAACTCTTCGTAAGATACATCCTTAACTCTCGGTAAGTTAAATCCTTAATTGTTTGTAAGATACATCCTTAACTGTCTGTAAAACACATCCTGAACTGTCTGTAAGAAACATCCTTAACTGTCTGGGAGATACATCCTTAACTGTCTGTAACATACATCCTTAACTGTCTGTAAGATACACCCTCAACTGTCTGTAAGATACATCCTTAACTGTCGATAAGATACATCCTTAACTGTCTGTAACATACATCCTTAACTGTCTGTAAGATACACCCTCAACTGTCTGTAAGATACATCCTTAACTGTCTGTAAGATATATCCTTAACTGTCTGTACGATACATCCTTAACTGTCTGTAAGATACATCCTTAACTGTGTGTAAGATACATCCTCAACTGTCTGTAAGATAGATCCTTAACTGTCTGTAAGATACATCCTCAACTGTCTGTAAGATACATCCTTATCTGTCTGTAAGATATATCCTTAACTGTCTGTAAGATACATCCTTAACTGTCTGTAAGATACATCCTTAACTGTGTGTAAGATACATCCTCAAATGTCTGTAAGATACATCCTTAACTGTCTGTAAGATACATCCTTAACTGTCCGTAAAATACATCCTTAACTGTCTGCAAGATACATCCTTAACTGTCTGTAACATACATCCTTAACTGCCTGTAAGATACATCCTTAACTGTCTGTAAGATACATCCTTAACTGTCTGTAAGATACATCCTTAACTCTTCTTAAGATATATCCTTAACTGTCAATAAGATACATCCTTAACTGTCTGTAAGATACATCCTTAACTCTTCGTAATATACATCCTTAACTCTCGGTAAGATACATCCTTAACTGTTTGTAAGATATATCCTTAACTGTCTGTAAAACACATCCTGAACTGTCTATAAGAAACATCCTTAACTGTCTGGGAGATACATCCTTAACTGTCTGTAACATACATCCTTAACTGTCTGTAAGATACATCCTCAACTGTCTGCGAGATACATCCTTAACTGTCTGTAAGATATATCCTTAACTGTCTGTAAGATACATCCTTAACTGTCTGTAAGATACATCCTTAACTCTTCGTAAGATACATCCTTAACTGTCTGTAAGATACATCCTTAACTCTCGGTAAGATACATCCTTAACTGTTTGTAAGATACATCCTTAACTGTCTGTAAAACACATCCTGAACTGTCTGTAAGAAACATCCTTAACTGTCTGGGAGATACATCCTTAACTGTCTGTAACATACATCCTTAACTGTCTGTAAGATACACCCTCAACTGTCTGTAAGATACATCCTTAACTGTCTGTAAGATATATCCTTAACTGTCTGTACGATACATCCTTAACTGTCTGTAAGATACATCCTTAACTGTGTGTAAGATACATCCTCAACTGTCTGTAAGATAGATCCTTAACTGTCTGTAAGATACATCCTCAACTGTCTGTAAGATACATCCTTATCTGTCTGTAAGATTTATCCTTAACTGTCTGTAAGATACATCCTTAACTGTCTGTAAGATACATCCTTAACTGTCTATAAAATACATCCTTAACTGTGTGTAAGATACATCCTCAAATGTCTGTAAGATACATCCTTAACTGTCTGTAAGATACATCCTTAACTGTCCGTAAAATACATCCTTAACTGTCTGTAAGATACATCCTTAACTGTCTGTAAGATACATCCTTAACTGTCTGTAACATACATCTTTAACTGCCTGTAAGATACATCCTTAACTGTCTGTAAGATACATCCTTAACTGTCTGTAAGATACATCCTTAACTCTTCTTAAGATATATCCTTAACTGTCGATAAGATACATCCTTAACTGTCTGTAAGATACATCCTTAACTGTCTGTAAGATACATCCTTAACTGTCTGTAACATACATCCTTAACTGCCTGTAAGATACATCCTTAACTGTCTGTAAGATACATCCTTAACTGTCTGTAAGATACATCCTTAACTCTTCTTAAGATATATCCTTAACTGTCGATAAGATACATCCTTAACTGTCTGTAAGATACATCCTTAACTCTTCGTAAGATACATCCTTAACTCTTGGTAAGATACATCCTTAACTGTTTGTAAGATATATCCTTAACTGTCTGTAAAACACATCCTGAACTGTCTATAAGAAACATCTTTAACTGTCTGGGAGATACATCCTTAACTGTCTGTAACATACATCCTTAACTGTCTGTAAGATACATCCTCAACTGTCTGCAAGATACATCCTCAACTGTCTGTAAGATAGATCCTTAACTGTCTGTAAGACACATCCTCAACTGTATGTAAGACACATCCTTAACTGTCTGTAAGATACATCCTTAACTGTCTGTAAGATACATCCTTAACTGTCTGTAACATACATCTTTAACTGCCTGTAAGATACATCCTTAACTGTCTGTAAGATACATCCTTAACTGTCTGTAAGATACATCCTTAACTCTTCTTAAGATATATCCTTAACTGTCGATAAGATACATCCTTAACTGTCTGTAAGATACATCCTTAACTGTCTGTAAGATACATCCTTAACTGTCTGTAACATACATCCTTAACTGCCTGTAAGATACATCCTTAACTGTCTGTAAGATACATCCTTAACTGTCTGTAAGATACATCCTTAACTCTTCTTAAGATATATCCTTAACTGTCGATAAGATACATCCTTAACTGTCTGTAAGATACATCCTTAACTCTTCGTAAGATACATCCTTAACTCTTGGTAAGATACATCCTTAACTGTTTGTAAGATATATCCTTAACTGTCTGTAAAACACATCCTGAACTGTCTATAAGAAACATCTTTAACTGTCTGGGAGATACATCCTTAACTGTCTGTAACATACATCCTTAACTGTCTGTAAGATACATCCTCAACTGTCTGCAAGATACATCCTCAACTGTCTGTAAGATAGATCCTTAACTGTCTGTAAGACACATCCTCAACTGTATGTAAGACACATCCTTAACTGTCTGTAAGATACATCCTTAACTGTCTGTAAGATACATCCTTAACTGTCTGTAAGATACATCCTTAACTGTTCGTAAGATACATCCTTAACTCTCGGTAAGATACATCCTTAACTGTTTGTAAGATACATCCTTAACTGTCTGTAAAACACATCCTGAACTGTCTATAAGAAACATCCTTAACTGTCTGGGAGATACATCCTTAACTGTCTGTAACATACATCCTTAACTGTCTGTAAGATACATCCTCAACTGTCTGCAAGATACATCCTTAACTGTCTGTAAGATACATCCTTAACTGTCTGTAAGATACATCCTTAACTGTGTGTAAGATACATCCTCAAATGTCTGTAAGATACATCCTTAACTGTCTGTAAGATACATCCTTAACTGTCCGTAAAATACATCCTTAACTGTCTGCAAGATACATCCTTAACTGTCTGTAACATACATCCTTAACTGCCTGTAAGATACATCCTTAACTGTCTGTAAGATACATCCTTAACTGTCTGTAAGATACATCCTTAACTCTTCTTAAGATATATCCTTAACTGTCAATAAGATACATCCTTAACTGTCTGTAAGATACATCCTTAACTCTTCGTAAGATATATCCTTAACTGTCTGTAAGATACATCCTTAACTGTCTATAAGAAACATCCTTAACTGTCTGGGAGATACATCCTTAACTGTCTGTAACATACATCCTTAACTGTCTGTAAGATACATCCTCAACTGTCTGCAAGATACATCCTTAACTGTCTGTAAGATATATCCTTAACTGTCTGTAAGATACATCCTTAACTGTCTGTAAGATACATCCTTAACTCTTCGTAAGATACATCCTTAACTGTCTGTAAGATACATCCTTAACTCTCGGTAAGATACATCCTTAACTGTTTGTAAGATACATCCTTAACTGTCTGTAAAACACATCCTGAACTGTCTGTAAGAAACATCCTTAACTGTCTGGGAGATACATCCTTAACTGTCTGTAACATACATCCTTAACTGTCTGTAAGATACACCCTCAACTGTCTGTAAGATACATCCTTAACTGTCTGTAAGATATATCCTTAACTGTCTGTACGATACATCCTTAACTGTCTGTAAGATACATCCTTAACTGTGTGTAAGATACATCCTCAACTGTCTGTAAGATAGATCCTTAACTGTCTGTAAGATACATCCTCAACTGTCTGTAAGATACATCCTTATCTGTCTGTAAGATTTATCCTTAACTGTCTGTAAGATACATCCTTAACTGTCTGTAAGATACATCCTTAACTGTCTATAAAATACATCCTTAACTGTGTGTAAGATACATCCTCAAATGTCTGTAAGATACATCCTTAACTGTCTGTAAGATACATCCTTAACTGTCCGTAAAATACATCCTTAACTGTCTGTAAGATACATCCTTAACTGTCTGTAAGATACATCCTTAACTGTCTGTAACATACATCTTTAACTGCCTGTAAGATACATCCTTAACTGTCTGTAAGATACATCCTTAACTGTCTGTAAGATACATCCTTAACTCTTCTTAAGATATATCCTTAACTGTCGATAAGATACATCCTTAACTGTCTGTAAGATACATCCTTAACTGTCTGTAAGATACATCCTTAACTGTCTGTAACATACATCCTTAACTGCCTGTAAGATACATCCTTAACTGTCTGTAAGATACATCCTTAACTGTCTGTAAGATACATCCTTAACTCTTCTTAAGATATATCCTTAACTGTCGATAAGATACATCCTTAACTGTCTGTAAGATACATCCTTAACTCTTCGTAAGATACATCCTTAACTCTTGGTAAGATACATCCTTAACTGTTTGTAAGATATATCCTTAACTGTCTGTAAAACACATCCTGAACTGTCTATAAGAAACATCCTTAACTGTCTGGGAGATACATCCTTAACTGTCTGTAACATACATCCTTAACTGTCTGTAAGATACATCCTCAACTGTCTGCAAGATACATCCTTAACTGTCTGTAAGATATATCCTTAACTGTCTGTAAGATACATCCTTAACTGTCTGTAAGATACATCCTTAACTCTTCGTAAGATACATCCTTAACTGTCTGTAAGATACATCCTTAACTCTCGGTAAGATACATCCTTAACTGTTTGTAAGATACATCCTTAACTGTCTGTAAAACACATCCTGAACTGTCTGTAAGAAACATCCTTAACTGTCTGGGAGATACATCCTTAACTGTCTGTAACATACATCCTTAACTGTCTGTAAGATACACCCTCAACTGTCTGTAAGATACATCCTTAACTGTCTGTAAGATATATCCTTAACTGTCTGTACGATACATCCTTAACTGTCTGTAAGATACATCCTTAACTGTGTGTAAGATACATCCTCAACTGTCTGTAAGATAGATCCTTAACTGTCTGTAAGATACATCCTCAACTGTCTGTAAGATACATCCTTATCTGTCTGTAAGATTTATCCTTAACTGTCTGTAAGATACATCCTTAACTGTCTGTAAGATACATCCTTAACTGTCTATAAAATACATCCTTAACTGTGTGTAAGATACATCCTCAAATGTCTGTAAGATACATCCTTAACTGTCTGTAAGATACATCCTTAACTGTCCGTAAAATACATCCTTAACTGTCTGTAAGATACATCCTTAACTGTCTGTAAAACACATCCTGAACTGTCTATAAGAAACATCCTTAACTGTCTGGGAGATACATCCTTAACTGTCTGTAACATACATCCTTAACTGTCTGTAAGATACATCCTCAACTGTCTGCAAGATACATCCTTAACTGTCTGTAAGATACATCCTTAACTGTCTGTAAGATACATCCTTAACTGTGTGTAAGATACATCCTCAAATGTCTGTAAGATACATCCTTAACTGTCTGTAAGATACATCCTTAACTGTCCGTAAAATACATCCTTAACTGTCTGCAAGATACATCCTTAACTGTCTGTAACATACATCCTTAACTGCCTGTAAGATACATCCTTAACTGTCTGTAAGATACATCCTTAACTGTCTGTAAGATACATCCTTAACTCTTCTTAAGATATATCCTTAACTGTCAATAAGATACATCCTTAACTGTCTGTAAGATACATCCTTAACTCTTCGTAAGATATATCCTTAACTGTCTGTAAGATACATCCTTAACTGTCTATAAGAAACATCCTTAACTGTCTGGGAGATACATCCTTAACTGTCTGTAACATACATCCTTAACTGTCTGTAAGATACATCCTCAACTGTCTGCAAGATACATCCTTAACTGTCTGTAAGATATATCCTTAACTGTCTGTAAGATACATCCTTAACTGTCTGTAAGATACATCCTTAACTCTTCGTAAGATACATCCTTAACTGTCTGTAAGATACATCCTTAACTCTCGGTAAGATACATCCTTAACTGTTTGTAAGATACATCCTTAACTGTCTGTAAAACACATCCTGAACTGTCTGTAAGAAACATCCTTAACTGTCTGGGAGATACATCCTTAACTGTCTGTAACATACATCCTTAACTGTCTGTAAGATACACCCTCAACTGTCTGTAAGATACATCCTTAACTGTCTGTAAGATATATCCTTAACTGTCTGTACGATACATCCTTAACTGTCTGTAAGATACATCCTTAACTGTGTGTAAGATACATCCTCAACTGTCTGTAAGATAGATCCTTAACTGTCTGTAAGATACATCCTCAACTGTCTGTAAGATACATCCTTATCTGTCTGTAAGATTTATCCTTAACTGTCTGTAAGATACATCCTTAACTGTCTGTAAGATACATCCTTAACTGTCTATAAAATACATCCTTAACTGTGTGTAAGATACATCCTCAAATGTCTGTAAGATACATCCTTAACTGTCTGTAAGATACATCCTTAACTGTCCGTAAAATACATCCTTAACTGTCTGTAAGATACATCCTTAACTGTCTGTAAGATACATCCTTAACTGTCTGTAACATACATCTTTAACTGCCTGTAAGATACATCCTTAACTGTCTGTAAGATACATCCTTAACTGTCTGTAAGATACATCCTTAACTCTTCTTAAGATATATCCTTAACTGTCGATAAGATACATCCTTAACTGTCTGTAAGATACATCCTTAACTGTCTGTAAGATACATCCTTAACTGTCTGTAACATACATCCTTAACTGCCTGTAAGATACATCCTTAACTGTCTGTAAGATACATCCTTAACTGTCTGTAAGATACATCCTTAACTCTTCTTAAGATATATCCTTAACTGTCGATAAGATACATCCTTAACTGTCTGTAAGATACATCCTTAACTCTTCGTAAGATACATCCTTAACTCTTGGTAAGATACATCCTTAACTGTTTGTAAGATATATCCTTAACTGTCTGTAAAACACATCCTGAACTGTCTATAAGAAACATCCTTAACTGTCTGGGAGATACATCCTTAACTGTCTGTAACATACATCCTTAACTGTCTGTAAGATACATCCTCAACTGTCTGCAAGATACATCCTTAACTGTCTGTAAGATATATCCTTAACTGTCTGTAAGATACATCCTTAACTGTCTGTAAGATACATCCTTAACTCTTCGTAAGATACATCCTTAACTGTCTGTAAGATACATCCTTAACTCTCGGTAAGATACATCCTTAACTGTTTGTAAGATACATCCTTAACTGTCTGTAAAACACATCCTGAACTGTCTGTAAGAAACATCCTTAACTGTCTGGGAGATACATCCTTAACTGTCTGTAACATACATCCTTAACTGTCTGTAAGATACACCCTCAACTGTCTGTAAGATACATCCTTAACTGTCTGTAAGATATATCCTTAACTGTCTGTACGATACATCCTTAACTGTCTGTAAGATACATCCTTAACTGTGTGTAAGATACATCCTCAACTGTCTGTAAGATAGATCCTTAACTGTCTGTAAGATACATCCTCAACTGTCTGTAAGATACATCCTTATCTGTCTGTAAGATTTATCCTTAACTGTCTGTAAGATACATCCTTAACTGTCTGTAAGATACATCCTTAACTGTCTATAAAATACATCCTTAACTGTGTGTAAGATACATCCTCAAATGTCTGTAAGATACATCCTTAACTGTCTGTAAGATACATCCTTAACTGTCCGTAAAATACATCCTTAACTGTCTGTAAGATACATCCTTAACTGTCTGTAAGATACATCCTTAACTGTCTGTAACATACATCTTTAACTGCCTGTAAGATACATCCTTAACTGTCTGTAAGATACATCCTTAACTGTCTGTAAGATACATCCTTAACTCTTCTTAAGATATATCCTTAACTGTCGATAAGATACATCCTTAACTGTCTGTAAGATACATCCTTAACTGTCTGTAAGATACATCCTTAACTGTCTGTAACATACATCCTTAACTGCCTGTAAGATACATCCTTAACTGTCTGTAAGATACATCCTTAACTGTCTGTAAGATACATCCTTAACTCTTCTTAAGATATATCCTTAACTGTCGATAAGATACATCCTTAACTGTCTGTAAGATACATCCTTAACTCTTCGTAAGATACATCCTTAACTCTTGGTAAGATACATCCTTAACTGTTTGTAAGATATATCCTTAACTGTCTGTAAAACACATCCTGAACTGTCTATAAGAAACATCTTTAACTGTCTGGGAGATACATCCTTAACTGTCTGTAACATACATCCTTAACTGTCTGTAAGATACATCCTCAACTGTCTGCAAGATACATCCTCAACTGTCTGTAAGATAGATCCTTAACTGTCTGTAAGACACATCCTCAACTGTATGTAAGACACATCCTTAACTGTCTGTAAGATACATCCTTAACTGTCTGTAAGATACATCCTTAACTGTCTGTAACATACATCTTTAACTGCCTGTAAGATACATCCTTAACTGTCTGTAAGATACATCCTTAACTGTCTGTAAGATACATCCTTAACTCTTCTTAAGATATATCCTTAACTGTCGATAAGATACATCCTTAACTGTCTGTAAGATACATCCTTAACTGTCTGTAAGATACATCCTTAACTGTCTGTAACATACATCCTTAACTGCCTGTAAGATACATCCTTAACTGTCTGTAAGATACATCCTTAACTGTCTGTAAGATACATCCTTAACTCTTCTTAAGATATATCCTTAACTGTCGATAAGATACATCCTTAACTGTCTGTAAGATACATCCTTAACTCTTCGTAAGATACATCCTTAACTCTTGGTAAGATACATCCTTAACTGTTTGTAAGATATATCCTTAACTGTCTGTAAAACACATCCTGAACTGTCTATAAGAAACATCTTTAACTGTCTGGGAGATACATCCTTAACTGTCTGTAACATACATCCTTAACTGTCTGTAAGATACATCCTCAACTGTCTGCAAGATACATCCTCAACTGTCTGTAAGATAGATCCTTAACTGTCTGTAAGACACATCCTCAACTGTATGTAAGACACATCCTTAACTGTCTGTAAGATACATCCTTAACTGTCTGTAAGATACATCCTTAACTGTCTGTAAGATACATCCTTAACTGTTCGTAAGATACATCCTTAACTCTCGGTAAGATACATCCTTAACTGTTTGTAAGATACATCCTTAACTGTCTGTAAAACACATCCTGAACTGTCTATAAGAAACATCCTTAACTGTCTGGGAGATACATCCTTAACTGTCTGTAACATACATCCTTAACTGTCTGTAAGATACACCCTCAACTGTCTGTAAGATACATCCTTAACTGTCTGTAAGATATATCCTTAACTGTCTGTACGATACATCCTTAACTGTCTGTAAGATACATCCTTAACTGTGTGTAAGATACATCCTCAACTGTCTGTAAGATAGATCCTTAACTGTCTGTAAGATACATCCTCAACTGTCTGTAAGATACATCCTTATCTGTCTGTAAGATTTATCCTTAACTGTCTGTAAGATACATCCTTAACTGTCTGTAAGATACATCCTTAACTGTCTATAAAATACATCCTTAACTGTGTGTAAGATACATCCTCAAATGTCTGTAAGATACATCCTTAACTGTCTGTAAGATACATCCTTAACTGTCCGTAAAATACATCCTTAACTGTCTGTAAGATACATCCTTAACTGTCTGTAAGATACATCCTTAACTGTCTGTAACATACATCTTTAACTGCCTGTAAGATACATCCTTAACTGTCTGTAAGATACATCCTTAACTGTCTGTAAGATACATCCTTAACTCTTCTTAAGATATATCCTTAACTGTCGATAAGATACATCCTTAACTGTCTGTAAGATACATCCTTAACTGTCTGTAAGATACATCCTTAACTGTCTGTAACATACATCCTTAACTGCCTGTAAGATACATCCTTAACTGTCTGTAAGATACATCCTTAACTGTCTGTAAGATACATCCTTAACTCTTCTTAAGATATATCCTTAACTGTCGATAAGATACATCCTTAACTGTCTGTAAGATACATCCTTAACTCTTCGTAAGATACATCCTTAACTCTTGGTAAGATACATCCTTAACTGTTTGTAAGATATATCCTTAACTGTCTGTAAAACACATCCTGAACTGTCTATAAGATACATTCTTAACTGTGTGTAAGATACATCCTCAACTGTCTGTAAGATACATCCTTAGCAGTCTGTAAGATACATCCTTAACTGTCTATAAGATACATTCTTAACTGTGTGTAAGATACATCCTCAACTGTCTGTAAGATACATCCTTAGCAGTCTGTAAGATACATCCTTAACTTTCGATAAGATACATCCTTAACTGTCTGTAACATACATCCTTAACTGTCTGTAAGATACACCCTCAACTGTCTGTAAGATACATCCTTAACTGTCTGTAAGATATATCCTTAACTGTCTGTACGATACATCCTTAACTGTCTGTAAGATACATCCTTAACTGTGTGTAAGATACATCCTCAACTCTCTGTAAGATAGATCCTTAACTGTCTGTAAGATACATCCTCAACTGTCTGTAAGATACATCCTTATCTGTCTGTAAGATTTATCCTTAACTGTCTGTAAGATACATCCTTAACTGTCTGTAAGATACATCCTTAATTCTTCTTAAGATATATCCTTAACTGTCGATAAGATACATCCTTAACTGTCTGTAAGATACATCCTTAACTGTCGATGAGATACATCCTTAACTGTCTGTAAGATACATCCTTAACTCTTCGTAAGATACATCCTTAACTCTCGGTAAGTTACATCCTTAATTGTTTGTAAGATACATCCTTAACTGTCTGTAAAACACATCCTGAACTGTCTGTAAGAAACATCCTTAACTGTCTGGGAGATACATCCTTAACTGTCTGTAACATACATCCTTAACTGTCTGTAAGATACACCCTCAACTGTCTGTAAGATACATCCTTAACTGTCTGTAAGATACATCCTTATCTGTCTGTAAGATATATCCTTAACTGTCTGTAAGATACATCCTTAACTGTTCGTAAGATACATCCTTAACTCTCGGTAAGATACATCCTTAACTGTTTGTAAGATACATCCTTAACTGTCTGTAAAACACATCCTGAACTGTCTATAAGAAACATCCTTAACTGTCTGGGAGATACATCCTTAACTGTCTGTAACATACATCCTTAACTGTCTGTAAGATACATCCTCAACTGTCTGCAAGATACATCCTTAACTGTCTGTAAGATATATCCTTAACTGTCTGTAAGATACATCCTTAACTGTCTGTAAAATACATCCTTAACTGTGTGTAAGATACATCCTCAACTGTCTGTAAGATAGATCCTTAACTGTCTGTAAGACACATCCTCAACTGTATGTAAGACACATCTTTAACTGTCCATAAAATACATCCTTAACTGTCTGTAAGATACATCCTTAACTGTCTGTAAGATACATCCTTAACTGCCTGTAAGATACATCCTTAGCAGTCTGTAAGACACATCCTTAACTGTCTATAAGATACATTCTTAACTGTGTGTAAGATACATCCTCAACTGTCTGTAAGATACATCCTTAGCAGTCTGTAAGATACATCCTTAACTGTCTATAAGATACATTCTTAACTGTGTGTAAGATACATCCTCAACTGTCTGTAAGATACATCCTTAGCAGTCTGTAAGATACATCCTTAACTTTCGATAAGATACATCCTTAACTGTCTGTAACATACATCCTTAACTGTCTGTAAGATACACCCTCAACTGTCTGTAAGATACATCCTTAACTGTCTGTAAGATATATCCTTAACTGTCTGTACGATACATCCTTAACTGTCTGTAAGATACATCCTTAACTGTGTGTAAGATACATCCTCAACTCTCTGTAAGATAGATCCTTAACTGTCTGTAAGATACATCCTCAACTGTCTGTAAGATACATCCTTATCTGTCTGTAAGATTTATCCTTAACTGTCTGTAAGATACATCCTTAACTGTCTGTAAGATACATCCTTAATTCTTCTTAAGATATATCCTTAACTGTCGATAAGATACATCCTTAACTGTCTGTAAGATACATCCTTAACTGTCGATGAGATACATCCTTAACTGTCTGTAAGATACATCCTTAACTCTTCGTAAGATACATCCTTAACTCTCGGTAAGTTACATCCTTAATTGTTTGTAAGATACATCCTTAACTGTCTGTAAAACACATCCTGAACTGTCTGTAAGAAACATCCTTAACTGTCTGGGAGATACATCCTTAACTGTCTGTAACATACATCCTTAACTGTCTGTAAGATACACCGTCAACTGTCTGTAAGATACATCCTTAACTGTCTGTAAGATACATCCTTATCTGTCTGTAAGATATATCCTTAACTGTCTGTAAGATACATCCTTAATTGTCGGTAAGATACATCCTTAACTGTGTGTAAGATACGTCCTCAAATGTCTGTAAGATACATCCTTAACTGTCTGTAAGATACATCCTTAACTGTCCGTAAAATACATCCTTAACTGTCTGTAAGATACATCCTTAACTGTCTGTAAGATACATCCTTAACTGTCTGTAACATACATCCTTAACTGTCTGTAAGATACATCCTCAACTGTCTGCAAGATACATCCTTAACTGTCTGTAAGATATATCCTTAACTGTCTGTAAGATACATCCTTAACTGTCTGTAAAATACATCCTTAACTGTGTGTAAGATACATCCTCAACTGTCTGTAAGATAGATCCTTAACTATCTGTAAGACACATCCTCAACTGTATGTAAGACACATCTTTAACTGTCCATAAAATACATCCTTAACTGTCTGTAAGATACATCCTTAACTGTCTGTAAGATACATCCTTAACTGCCTGTACGATACATCCTTAGCAGTCTGTAAGACACATCCTTAACTGTCTATAAGATACATTCTTAACTGTGTGTAAGATACATCCTCAACTGTCTGTAAGATACATCTTTGGAGTCTGTAAGATACATCCTTAACTGTCTATAAGATACATTCTTAACTGTGTGTAAGATACATCCTCAACTGTCTGTAAGATACATCCTTAGCAGTCTGTAAGATACATCCTTAACTTTCGATAAGATACATCCTTAACTGTCTGTAACATACATCCTTAACTGTCTGTAAGATACACCCTCAACTGTCTGTAAGATACATCCTTAACTGTCTGTAAGATATATCCTTAACTGTCTGTACGATACATCCTTAACTGTCTGTAAGATACATCCTTAACTGTGTGTAAGATACATCCTCAACTCTCTGTAAGATAGATCCTTAACTGTCTGTAAGATACATCCTCAACTGTCTGTAAGATACATCCTTATCTGTCTGTAAGATTTATCCTTAACTGTCTGTAAGATACATCCTTAACTGTCTGTAAGATACATCCTTAACTGTCGATGAGATACATCCTTAACTGTCTGTAAGATACATCCTTAACTCTTCGTAAGATACATCCTTAACTCTCGGTAAGTTACATCCTTAATTGTTTGTAAGATACATCCTTAACTGTCTGTAAAACACATCCTGAACTGTCTGTAAGAAACATCCTTAACTGTCTGGGAGATACATCCTTAACTGTCTGTAACACACATCCTTAACTGTCTGTAAGATACACCCTCAACTGTCTGTAAGATACATCCTTAACTGTCTGTAAGATACATCCTTATCTGTCTGTAAGATATATCCTTAACTGTCTGTAAGATACATCCTTAATTGTCGGTAAGATACATCCTTAACTGTGTGTAAGATACGTCCTCAAATGTCTGTAAGATACATCCTTAACTGTCTGTAAGATACATCCTTAACTGTCCGTAAAATACATCCTTAACTGTCTGTAAGATACATCCTTAACTGTCTGTAAGATACATCCTTAACTGTCTGTAACATACATCCTTAACTGTTTGTAAGATACATCCTTAACTGTCTGTAAGATACATCCTTAACTGTCTGTAAGATACATCCTTAACTCTTCTTAAGATATATCCTTAACTGTCGATAAGATACATCCTTAACTGTCTGTAAGATACATCCTTAACTCTTCGTAAGATACATCCTTAACTCTTGGTAAGATACATCCTTAACTGTTTGTAAGATATATCCTTAACTGTCTGTAAAACACATCCTGAACTGTCTATAAGAAACATCTTTAACTGTCTGGGAGATACATCCTTAACTGTCTGTAACATACATCCTTAACTGTCTGTAAGATACATCCTCAACTGTCTGCAAGATACATCCTCAACTGTCTGTAAGATAGATCCTTAACTGTCTGTAAGACACATCCTCAACTGTATGTAAGACACATCCTTAACTGTCTGTAAGATACATCCTTAACTGTCTGTAAGATACATCCTTAACTGTCTGTAAGATACATCCTTAACTGTCTATAAGAAACATCCTTAACTGTCTGGGAGATACATCCTTAACTGTCTGTAACATACATCCTTAACTGTCTGTAAGATACATCCTCAACTGTCTGCAAGATACATCCTTAACTGTCTGTAAGATATATCCTTAACTGTCTGTAAGATACATCCTTAACTGTCTGTAAAATACATCCTTAACTGTCTGTAAGATACATCCTTAACTCTTCGTAAGATACATCCTTAACTCTTGGTAAGATACATCCTCAACTGTCTGTAAGATAGATCCTTAACTGTCTGTAAGACACATCCTCAACTGTATGTAAGACACATCTTTAACTGTCCATAAAATACATCCTTAACTGTCTGTAAGATACATCCTTAACTGTCTGTAAGATACATCCTTAACTGCCTGTAAGATACATCCTTAGCAGTCTGTAAGACACATCCTTAACTGTCTATAAGATACATTCTTAACTGTGTGTAAGATACATCCTCAACTGTCTGTAAGATACATCCTTAGCAGTCTGTAAGATACATCCTTAACTGTCTATAAGATACATTCTTAACTGTGTGTAAGATACATCCTCAACTGTCTGTAAGATACATCCTTAGCAGTCTGTAAGATACATCCTTAACTTTCGATAAGATACATCCTTAACTGTCTGTAAGATACATCCTTAACTGTCTGTAAGATATATCCTTAACTGTCTGTACGATACATCCTTAACTGTCTGTAAGATACATCCTTAACTGTGTGTAAGATACATCCTCAACTCTCTGTAAGATAGATCCTTAACTGTCTGTAAGATACATCCTCAACTGTCTGTAAGATACATGCTTATCTGTCTGTAAGATTTATCCTTAACTGTCTGTACGATACATCCTTAACTGTCTGTAAGATACATCCTTAACTGTCCGTAAAATACATCCTTAACTGTCTGTAAGATACATCCTTAACTGTCTGTAAGATACATCCTTAACTGTCTGTAACATACATCCTTAACTGTTTGTAAGATACATCCTTAACTGTCTGTAAGATACATCCTTAACTGTCTGTAAGATACATCCTTAACTCTTCTTAAGATATATCCTTAACTGTCGATAAGATACATCCTTAACTGTCTGTAAGATACATCCTTAACTCTTCGTAAGATACATCCTTAACTCTTGGTAAGATACATCCTTAACAGTTTGTAAGATATATCCTTAACTGTCTGTAAAACACATCCTGAACTGTCTATAAGAAACATCTTTAACTGTCTGGGAGATACATCCTTAACTGTCTGTAACATACATCCTTAACTGTCTGTAAGATACATCCTCAACTGTCTGCAAGATACATCCTTAACTGTCTGTAAGATAGATCCTTAACTGTCTGTAAGACACATCCTCAACTGTATGTAAGACACATCTTTAACTGTCCATAAAATACATCCTTAACTGTCTGTAAGATACATCCTTAACTGTCTGTAAGATACATCCTTAACTGCCTGTAAGATACATCCTTAGCAGTCTGTAAGACACATCCTTAACTGTCTATAAGATACATTCTTAACTGTGTGTAAGATACATCCTCAACTGTCTGTAAGATACATCCTTAGCAGTCTGTAAGATACATCCTTAACTGTCTATAAGATACATTCTTAACTGTGTGTAAGATACATCCTCAACTGTCTGTAAGATACATCCTTAGCAGTCTGTAAGATACATCCTTAACTTTCGATAAGATACATCCTTAACTGTCTGTAAGATACATCCTTAACTGTCTGTAAGATATATCCTTAACTGTCTGTACGATACATCCTTAACTGTCTGTAAGATACATCCTTAACTGTGTGTAAGATACATCCTCAACTCTCTGTAAGATAGATCCTTAACTGTCTGTAAGATACATCCTCAACTGTCTGTAAGATACATGCTTATCTGTCTGTAAGATTTATCCTAAACTGTCTGTAAGATACATCCTTAACTGTCTGTAAGATACATCCTTAATTCTTCTTAAGATATATCCTTAACTGTCGATAAGATACATCCTTAACTGTCTGTAAGATACATCCTTAACTGTCGATAAGATACATCCTTAACTGTCTGTAAGATACATCCTTAACTCTTCGTAAGATACATCCTTAACTCTCGGTAAGTTACATCCTTAATTGTTTGTAAGATACATCCTTAACTGTCTGTAAAACACATCCTGAACTGTCTGTAAGAAACATCCTTAACTGTCTGGGAGATACATCCTTAACTGTCTGTAACATACATCCTTAACTGTCTGTAAGATAAACCCTCAACTGTCTGTAAGATACATCCTTAACTGTCTGTAAGATATATCCTTAACTGTCAGTACGATACATCCTTAACTGTCTGTAAGATACATCCTTAACTGTGTGTAAGATACATCCTCAACTGTCTGTAAGATACATCCTTAACTGTCTGTAAGATACATCCTCAACTGTCTATAAGATACATCCTTATCTGTCTGTAAGATATATCCTTAACTGTCTGTACGATACATCCTTAACTGTCTGTAAGATACATCCTTAACTGTTTGTAAGATACATCCTTAACTCTTCTTAAGATATATCCTTAACTGTCGATAAGATACATCCTTAACTGTCTGTAAGATACATCCTTAACTCTTCGTAAGATACATCCTTAACTCTCGGTAAGATACATCCTTAACTGTTTTTAAGATACATCCTTAACTGTCTGTAAAACACATCCTGAACTGTCTGTAACATACATCCTTAACTGTCTGTAAGATACACCCTCAACTGTCTGTAAGATACATCCTTAACTGTCTGTAAGATATATCCTTAACTGTCTGTACGATACATCCTTAACTGTCTGTAAGATACATCCTTAACTGTGTGTAAGATACATCCTCAACTGTCTGTAAGATAGATCCTTAACTGTCTGTAAGATACATCCTCAACTGTCTGTAAGATACATCCTTATCTGTCTGTAAGATTTATCCTTAACTGTCTGTAAGATACATCCTTAACTGTCTGTAAGATACATCCTTAACTCTTCTTAAGATATATCCTTAACTGTCGATAAGATACATCCTTAACTGTCTGTAAGATACATCCTTAACTGTCGATAAGATACATCCTTAACTGTCTGTAAGATACATCCTTAACTCTTCGTAAGATACATCCTTAACTCTCGGTAAGATACATCCTTAACTGTTTGTAAGATACATCCTTAACTGTCTGTAAAACACATCCTGAACTGTCTGTAAGAAACATCCTTAACTGTCTGGGAGATACATCCTTAACTGTCTGTAACATACATCCTTAACTGTCTGTAAGATACACCCTCAACTGTCTGTAAGATACATCCTTAACTGTCTGTAAGATATATCCTTAACTGTCTGTACGATACATCCTTAACTGTCTGTAAGATACATCCTTAACTGTTTGTAAGATACATCCTTATCTGTCTGTAAGATATATCCTTAACTGTCTGTAAGATACATCCTTAACTGTGTGTAAGATACATCCTTAACTGTGTGTAAGATACATCCTCAAATGTCTGTAAGATACATCCTTAACTGTCTGTAAGATACATCCTTAACTGTCCGTAAAATACATCCTTAACTGTCTGTAAGATACATCCTTAACTGTCTGTAACATACATCCTTAACTGCCTGTAAGATACATCCTTAACTGTCTGTAAGATACATCCTTAACTGTCTGTAAGATACATCCTTAACTCTTCTTAAGATATATCCTTAACTGTCGATAAGATACATCCTTAACTGTCTGTAAGATACATCCTTAACTGTTCGTAAGATACATCCTTAACTCTCGGTAAGATACATCCTTAACTGTTTGTAAGATACATCCTTAACTGTCTGTAAAACACATCCTGAACTGTCTATAAGAAACATCCTTAACTGTCTGGGAGATACATCCTTAACTGTCTGTAACATACATCCTTAACTGTCTGTAAGATACATCCTCAACTGTCTGCAAGATACATCCTTAACTGTCTGTAAGATATATCCTTAACTGTCTGTAAGATACATCCTTAACTGTCTGTAAGATACATCCTTAACTGTGTGTAAGATACATCCTCAACTGTCTGTAAGATAGATCCTTAACTGTCTGTAAGACACATCCTCAACTGTATGTAAGACACATCTTTAACTGTCCATAAAATACATCCTTAACTGTCTGTAAGATACATCCTTAACTGTCTGTAAGATACATCCTTAACTGCCTGTAAGATACATCCTTAGCAGTCTGTAAGACACATCCTTAACTGTCTATAAGATACATTCTTAACTGTGTGTAAGATACATCCTCAACTGTCTGTAAGATACATCCTTAGCAGTCTGTAAGATACATCCTTAACTGTCTATAAGATACATTCTTAACTGTGTGTAAGATACATCCTCAACTGTCTGTAAGATACATCCTTAGCAGTCTGTAAGATACATCCTTAACTTTCGATAAGATACATCCTTAACTGTCTGTAACATACACTCTTAACTGTCTGTAAGATACACCCTCAACTGTCTGTAAGATACATCCTTAACTGTCTGTAAGATATATCCTTAACTGTCTGTACGATACATCCTTAACTGTCTGTAAGATACATCCTTAACTGTGTGTAAGATACATCCTCAACTCTCTGTAAGATAGATCCTTAACTGTCTGTAAGATACATCCTCAACTGTCTGTAAGATACATCCTTATCTGTCTGTAAGATTTATCCTTAACTGTCTGTAAGATACATCCTTAACTGTCTGTAAGATACATCCTTAATTCTTCTTAAGATATATCCTTAACTGTCGATAAGATACATCCTTAACTGTCTGTAAGATACATCCTTAACTGTCGATAAGATACATCCTTAACTGTCTGTAAGATACATCCTTAACTCTTCGTAAGATACATCCTTAACTCTCGGTAAGTTACATCCTTAATTGTTTGTAAGATACATCCTTAACTGTCTGTAAAACACATCCTGAACTGTCTGTAAGAAACATCCTTAACTGTCTGGGAGATACATCCTTAACTGTCTGTAACATACATCCTTAACTGTCTGTAAGATACACCCTCAACTGTCTGTAAGATACATCCTTAACTGTCTGTAAGATACATCCTTATCTGTCTGTAAGATATATCCTTAACTGTCTGTAAGATACATCCTTAACTGTCCGTAAAATACATCCTTAACTGTCTGTAAGATACATCCTTAACTGTCTGTAAGATACATCCTTAACTGTCTGTAACATACATCCTTAACTGTTTGTAAGATACATCCTTAACTGTCTGTAAGATACATCCTTAACTGTCTGTAAGATACATCCTTAACTCTTCTTAAGATATATACTTAACTGTCGATAAGATACATCCTTAACTGTCTGTAAGATACATCCTTAACTCTTCGTAAGATACATCCTTAACTCTTGGTAAGATACATCCTTAACTGTTTGTAAGATATATCCTTAACTGTCTGTAAAACACATCCTGAACTGTCTATAAGAAACATCTTTAACTGTCTGGGAGATACATCCTTAACTGTCTGTAACATACATCCTTAACTGTCTGTAAGATACATCCTCAACTGTCTGCAAGATACATCCTCAACTGTCTGTAAGATAGATCCTTAACTGTCTGTAAGACACATCCTCAACTGTATGTAAGACACATCCTTAACTGTCTGTAACATACACTCTTAACTGTCTGTAAGATACACCCTCAACTGTCTGTAAGATACATCCTTAACTGTCTGTAAGATATATCCTTAACTGTCTGTACGATACATCCTTAACTGTCTGTAAGATACATCCTTAACTGTGTGTAAGATACATCCTCAACTCTCTGTAAGATAGATCCTTAACTGTCTGTAAGATACATCCTCAACTGTCTGTAAGATACATCCTTATCTGTCTGTAAGATTTATCCTTAACTGTCTGTAAGATACATCCTTAACTGTCTGTAAGATACATCCTTAATTCTTCTTAAGATATATCCTTAACTGTCGATAAGATACATCCTTAACTGTCTGTAAGATACATCCTTAACTGTCGATAAGATACATCCTTAACTGTCTGTAAGATACATCCTTAACTCTTCGTAAGATACATCCTTAACTCTCGGTAAGTTACATCCTTAATTGTTTGTAAGATACATCCTTAACTGTCTGTAAAACACATCCTGAACTGTCTGTAAGAAACATCCTTAACTGTCTGGGAGATACATCCTTAACTGTCTGTAACATACATCCTTAACTGTCTGTAAGATACACCCTCAACTGTCTGTAAGATACATCCTTAACTGTCTGTAAGATACATCCTTATCTGTCTGTAAGATATATCCTTAACTGTCTGTAAGATACATCCTTAACTGTCCGTAAAATACATCCTTAACTGTCTGTAAGATACATCCTTAACTGTCTGTAAGATACATCCTTAACTGTCTGTAACATACATCCTTAACTGTTTGTAAGATACATCCTTAACTGTCTGTAAGATACATCCTTAACTGTCTGTAAGATACACCCTCAACTGTCTGTAAGATACATCCTTAACTGTCTGTAAGATACATCCTTATCTGTCTGTAAGATATATCCTTAACTGTCTGTAAGATACATCCTTAACTGTCCGTAAAATACATCCTTAACTGTCTGTAAGATACATCCTTAACTGTCTGTAAGATACATCCTTAACTGTCTGTAACATACATCCTTAACTGTTTGTAAGATACATCCTTAACTGTCTGTAAGATACATCCTTAACTGTCTGTAAGATACATCCTTAACTCTTCTTAAGATATATACTTAACTGTCGATAAGATACATCCTTAACTGTCTGTAAGATACATCCTTAACTCTTCGTAAGATACATCCTTAACTCTTGGTAAGATACATCCTTAACTGTTTGTAAGATATATCCTTAACTGTCTGTAAAACACATCCTGAACTGTCTATAAGAAACATCTTTAACTGTCTGGGAGATACATCCTTAACTGTCTGTAACATACATCCTTAACTGTCTGTAAGATACATCCTCAACTGTCTGCAAGATACATCCTCAACTGTCTGTAAGATAGATCCTTAACTGTCTGTAAGACACATCCTCAACTGTATGTAAGACACATCCTTAACTGTCTGTAACATACACTCTTAACTGTCTGTAAGATACACCCTCAACTGTCTGTAAGATACATCCTTAACTGTCTGTAAGATATATCCTTAACTGTCTGTACGATACATCCTTAACTGTCTGTAAGATACATCCTTAACTGTGTGTAAGATACATCCTCAACTCTCTGTAAGATAGATCCTTAACTGTCTGTAAGATACATCCTCAACTGTCTGTAAGATACATCCTTATCTGTCTGTAAGATTTATCCTTAACTGTCTGTAAGATACATCCTTAACTGTCTGTAAGATACATCCTTAATTCTTCTTAAGATATATCCTTAACTGTCGATAAGATACATCCTTAACTGTCTGTAAGATACATCCTTAACTGTCGATAAGATACATCCTTAACTGTCTGTAAGATACATCCTTAACTCTTCGTAAGATACATCCTTAACTCTCGGTAAGTTACATCCTTAATTGTTTGTAAGATACATCCTTAACTGTCTGTAAAACACATCCTGAACTGTCTGTAAGAAACATCCTTAACTGTCTGGGAGATACATCCTTAACTGTCTGTAACATACATCCTTAACTGTCTGTAAGATACACCCTCAACTGTCTGTAAGATACATCCTTAACTGTCTGTAAGATACATCCTTATCTGTCTGTAAGATATATCCTTAACTGTCTGTAAGATACATCCTTAACTGTCCGTAAAATACATCCTTAACTGTCTGTAAGATACATCCTTAACTGTCTGTAAGATACATCCTTAACTGTCTGTAACATACATCCTTAACTGTTTGTAAGATACATCCTTAACTGTCTGTAAGATACATCCTTAACTGTCTGTAAGATACATCCTTAACTCTTCTTAAGATATATACTTAACTGTCGATAAGATACATCCTTAACTGTCTGTAAGATACATCCTTAACTCTTCGTAAGATACATCCTTAACTCTTGGTAAGATACATCCTTAACTGTTTGTAAGATATATCCTTAACTGTCTGTAAAACACATCCTGAACTGTCTATAAGAAACATCTTTAACTGTCTGGGAGATACATCCTTAACTGTCTGTAACATACATCCTTAACTGTCTGTAAGATACATCCTCAACTGTCTGCAAGATACATCCTCAACTGTCTGTAAGATAGATCCTTAACTGTCTGTAAGACACATCCTCAACTGTATGTAAGACACATCCTTAACTGTCTGTAAGATACATCCTTAACTGTCTGTAAGATACATCCTTAACTGTCTGTAAGATACATCCTTAACTGTTCGTAAGATACATCCTTAACTCTCGGTAAGATACATCCTTAACTGTCTGTAAAACACATCCTGAACTGTCTATAAGAAACATCCTTAACTGTCTGGGAGATACATCCTTAACTGTCTGTAACATACATCCTTAACTGTCTGTAAGATACATCCTCAACTGTCTGCAAGATACATCCTTAACTGTCTGTAAGATATATCCTTAACTGTCTGTAAGATACATCCTTAACTGTCTGTAAAATACATCCTTAACTGTGTGTAAGATACATCCTCAACTGTCTGTAAGATAGATCCTTAACTGTCTGTAAGACACATCCTCAACTGTATGTAAGACACATCTTTAACTGTCCATAAAATACATCCTTAACTGTCTGTAAGATACATCCTTAACTGTCTGTAAGATACATCCTTAACTGCCTGTAAGATACAACCTTAGCAGTCTGTAAGACACATCCTTAACTGTCTATAAGATACATTCTTAACTGTGTGTAAGATACATCCTCAACTGTCTGTAAGATACATCCTTAGCAGTCTGTAAGATACATCCTTAACTGTCTATAAGATACATTCTTAACTGTGTGTAAGATACATCCTCAACTGTCTGTAAGATACATCCTTAGCAGTCTGTAAGATACATCCTTAACTTTCGATAAGATACATCCTTAACTGTCTGTAAGATACATCCTTAACTGTCTGTAAGATATATCCTTAACTGTCTGTACGATACATCCTTAACTGTCTGTAAGATACATCCTTAACTGTGTGTAAGATACATCCTCAACTCTCTGTAAGATAGATCCTTAACTGTCTGTAAGATACATCCTCAACTGTCTGTAAGATACATGCTTATCTGTCTGTAAGATTTATCCTAAACTGTCTGCAAAGATACATCCTTAACTGTCTGTAAGATACATCCTTAATTCTTCTTAAGATATATCCTTAACTGTCGATAAGATACATCCTTAACTGTCTGTAAGATACATCCTTAACTGTCGATAAGATACATCCTTAACTGTCTGTAAGATACATCCTTAACTCTTCGTAAGATACATCCTTAACTCTCGGTAAGTTACATCCTTAATTGTTTGTAAGATACATCCTTAACTGTCTGTAAAACACATCCTGAACTGTTTGTAAGAAACATCCTTAACTGTCTGGGAGATACATCCTTAACTGTCTGTAACATACATCCTTAACTGTCTGTAAGATACACCCTCAACTGTCTGTAAGATACATCCTTAACTGTCTGTAAGATGTATCCTTAACTGTCAGTACGATACATCCTTAACTGTCTGTAAGATACATCCTTAACTGTGTGTAAGATACATCCTCAACTGTCTGTAAGATAGATCCTTAACTGTCTGTAAGATACATCCTCAACTGTCTGTAAGATACATCCTTATCTGTCTGTAAGATATATCCTTAACTGTCTGTACGATACATCCTTAACTGTCTGTAAGATACATCCTTAACTGTTTGTAAGATACATCCTTAACTCTTCTTAAGATATATCCTTAACTGTCGATAAGATACATCCTTAACTGTCTGTAAGATACATCCTTAACTCTTCGTAAGATACATCCTTAACTCTCGGTAAGATACATCCTTAACTGTTTTTAAGATACATCCTTAACTGTCTGTAAGATACACCCTCAAATGTCTGTAAGATACATCCTTAACTGTCTGTACGATACATCCTTAACTGTCTGTAAGATACATCCTTAACTGTGTGTAATATACATCCTCAACTGTCTGTAAGATAGATCCTTAACTGTCTGTAAGATACATCCTCAACTGTCTGTAAGATACATCCTTATCTGTCTGTAAGATATATCCTTAACTGTCTGTAAGATACATCCTTAACTGTCTGTAAGATACATCCTTAACTGTGTGTAAGATACGTCCTCAAATGTCTGTAAGATACATCCTTAACTGTCTGTAAGATACATCCTTAACTGTCCGTAAAATACATCCTTAACTGTCTGTAAGATACATCCTTAACTCTTCTTAAGATACATCCTTAACTGTCTGTAACATACATCCTTAACTGCCTGTAAGATACATCCTTAACTGTCTGTAAGATACATCCTTAACTGTCTGTAAGATACATCCTTAACTCTTCTTAAGATATATCCTTAACTGTCGATAAGATACATCCTTAACTGTCTGTAAGATACATCCTTAACTCTTCGTAAGATACATCCTTAACTCTTGGTAAGATACATCCTTAACTGTTTGTAAGATACATCCTTAACTGTCTGTAAAACACATCCTGAACTGTCTATAAGAAACATCTTTAACTGTCTGGGAGATACATCCTTAACTGTCTGTAACATACATCCTTAACTGTCTGTAAGATACATCCTTAACTGTCTGTAAGATACACCCTCAACTGTCTGTAAGATAGATCCTTAACTGTCTGTAAGATATATCCTTAACTGTCTGTAAGATACATCCTTAACTGTCTGTAAGATACATCCTTAACTGTGTGTAAGATACATCCTCAACTGTCTGTAAGATAGATCCTTAACTGTCTGTAAGATACATCCTCAACTGTCTGTAAGATACATCCTTATTTGTCTGTAAGATTTATCCTTAACTGTCTGTAAGATACATCCTTAACTGTCTGTAAGATACATCCTTAACTGTCTGTAAGATACATCCTTAACTGTGTGTAAGATACATCCTCAAATGTCTGTAAGATACATCCTTAACTGTCTGTAAGATACATCCTTAACTGTCCGTAAAATACATCCTTAACTGTCTGTAATATACATCCTTAACTGTCTGTAAGATACATCCTTAACTGTCTGTACATACATCTTTAACTGCCTGTAAGATACATCCTTAACTGTCTGTAAGATACATCCTTAACTGTCTGTAAGATACATCCTTAACTCTTCTTAAGATATATCCTTAACTGTCGATAAGATACATCCTTAACTGTCTGTAAGATATATCCTTAACTGTCTGTACGATACATCCTTAACTGTCTGTAAGATACATCCTTAACTGTCTGTAAGATATATCCTTAACTGTCTGTAAGATACATCCTTAACTGTCTGTAAGATACATCCTTAACTGTGTGTAAGATACATCCTCAACTGTCTGTAAGATAGATCCTTAACTGTCTGTAAGATACATCCTCAACTGTCTGTAAGATACATCCTTATTTGTCTGTAAGATTTATCCTTAACTGTCTGTAAGATACATCCTTAACTGTCTGTAAGATACATCCTTAACTGTCTGTAAGATACATCCTTAACTGTGTGTAAGATACATCCTCAAATGTCTGTAAGATACATCCTTAACTGTCTGTAAGATACATCCTTAACTGTCCGTAAAATACATCCTTAACTGTCTGTAAGATACATCCTTAACTGTCTGTAAGATACATCCTTAACTGTCTGTAACATACATCTTTAACTGCCTGTAAGATACATCCTTAACTGTCTGTAAGATACATCCTTAACTGTCTGTAAGATACATCCTTAACTCTTCTTAAGATATATCCTTAACTGTCGATAAGATACATCCTTAACTGTCTGTAAGATATATCCTTAACTGTCTGTACGATACATCCTTAACTGTCTGTAAGATACATCCTTAACTGTTTGTAAGATACATCCTTAACTCTTCTTAAGATATATCCTTAACTGTCGATAAGATACATCCTTAACTGTCTGTAAGATACATCCTTAACTCTTCGTAAGATACATCCTTAACTCTCGGTAAGATACATCCTTAACTGTTTTTAAGATACATCCTTAACTGTCTGTAAAACACATCCTGAACTGTCTGTAAGAAACATCCTTAACTGTCTGGGAGATACATCCTTAACTGTCTGTAACATACATCCTTAACTGTCTGTAAGATACACCCTCAACTGTCTGTAAGATACATCCTTAACTGTCTGTAAGATATATCCTTAACTGTCTGTACGATACATCCTTAACTGTCTGTAAGATACATCCTTAACTGTGTGTAAGATACATCCTCAACTGTCTGTAAGATAGATCCTTAACTGTCTGTAAGATACATCCTCAACTGTCTGTAAGATACATCCTTATCTGTCTGTAAGATTTATCCTTAACTGTCTGTAAGATACATCCTTAACTGTCTGTAAGATACATCCTTAACTTTTCTTAAGATATATCCTTAACTGTCGATAAGATACATCCTTAACTGTCTGTAAGATACATCCTTAACTGTCGATAAGATACATCCTTAACTGTCTGTAACATACATCCTTAACTGTCTGTAAGATACACCCTCAACTGTCTGTAAGATACATCCTTAACTGTCTGTAAGATATATCCTTAACTGTCTGTACGATACATCCTTAACTGTCTGTAAGATACATCCTTAACTGTGTGTAAGATACATCCTCAACTGTCTGTAAGATAGATCCTTAACTGTCTGTAAGATACATCCTCAACTGTCTGTAAGATATATCCTTATCTGTCTGTAAGATATATCCTTAACTGTCTGTAAGATACATCCTTAACTGTCTGTAAGATACATCCTTAACTGTGTGTAAGATACATCCTCAAATGTCTGTAAGATACATCCTTAACTGTCTGTAAGATACATCCTTAACTGTCCGTAAAATACATCCTTAACTGTCTGCAAGATAAATCCTTAACTGTCTGTAACATACATCCTTAACTGCCTGTAAGATACATCCTTAACTGTCCGTAAAATACATCCTCAACTGTCTGTAAGATACATCCTTATCTGTCTGTAAGATATATCCTTAACTGTCTGTAAGATACATCCTTAACTGTCTGTAAGATACATCCTTAACTGTCTGTAAGATACATCCTTAACTCTTCTTAAGATATATCCTTAACTGTCGATAAGATACATCCTTAACTGTCTGTAAGATACATCCTTAACTCTTCGTAAGATACATCCTTAACTCTTGGTAAGATACATCCTTAACTGTTTGTAAGATACATCCTTAACTGTCTGTAAAACACATCCTGAACTGTCTATAAGAAACATCTTTAACTGTCTGGGAGATACATCCTTAACTGTCTGTAACATACATCCTTAACTGTCTGTAAGATACATCCTTAACTGTCTGTAAGATACACCCTCAACTGTCTGTAAGATAGATCCTTAACTGTCTGTAAGATATATCCTTAACTGTCTGTAAGATACATCCTTAACTGTCTGTAAGATACATCCTTAACTGTGTGTAAGATACATCCTCAACTGTCTGTAAGATAGATCCTTAACTGTCTGTAAGATACATCCTCAACTGTCTGTAAGATACATCCTTATTTGTCTGTAAGATTTATCCTTAACTGTCTGTAAGATACATCCTTAACTGTCTGTAAGATACATCCTTAACTGTCTGTAAGATACATCCTTAACTGTGTGTAAGATACATCCTCAAATGTCTGTAAGATACATCCTTAACTGTCTGTAAGATACATCCTTAACTGTCCGTAAAATACATCCTTAACTGTCTGTAATATACATCCTTAACTGTCTGTAAGATACATCCTTAACTGTCTGTAACATACATCTTTAACTGCCTGTAAGATACATCCTTAACTGTCTGTAAGATACATCCTTAACTGTCTGTAAGATACATCCTTAACTCTTCTTAAGATATATCCTTAACTGTCGATAAGATACATCCTTAACTGTCTGTAAGATATATCCTTAACTGTCTGTACGATACATCCTTAACTGTCTGTAAGATACATCCTTAACTGTCTGTAAGATATATCCTTAACTGTCTGTAAGATACATCCTTAACTGTCTGTAAGATACATCCTTAACTGTGTGTAAGATACATCCTCAACTGTCTGTAAGATAGATCCTTAACTGTCTGTAAGATACATCCTCAACTGTCTGTAAGATACATCCTTATTTGTCTGTAAGATTTATCCTTAACTGTCTGTAAGATACATCCTTAACTGTCTGTAAGATACATCCTTAACTGTCTGTAAGATACATCCTTAACTGTGTGTAAGATACATCCTCAAATGTCTGTAAGATACATCCTTAACTGTCTGTAAGATACATCCTTAACTGTCCGTAAAATACATCCTTAACTGTCTGTAAGATACATCCTTAACTGTCTGTAAGATACATCCTTAACTGTCTGTAACATACATCTTTAACTGCCTGTAAGATACATCCTTAACTGTCTGTAAGATACATCCTTAACTGTCTGTAAGATACATCCTTAACTCTTCTTAAGATATATCCTTAACTGTCGATAAGATACATCCTTAACTGTCTGTAAGATATATCCTTAACTGTCTGTACGATACATCCTTAACTGTCTGTAAGATACATCCTTAACTGTTTGTAAGATACATCCTTAACTCTTCTTAAGATATATCCTTAACTGTCGATAAGATACATCCTTAACTGTCTGTAAGATACATCCTTAACTCTTCGTAAGATACATCCTTAACTCTCGGTAAGATACATCCTTAACTGTTTTTAAGATACATCCTTAACTGTCTGTAAAACACATCCTGAACTGTCTGTAAGAAACATCCTTAACTGTCTGGGAGATACATCCTTAACTGTCTGTAACATACATCCTTAACTGTCTGTAAGATACACCCTCAACTGTCTGTAAGATACATCCTTAACTGTCTGTAAGATATATCCTTAACTGTCTGTACGATACATCCTTAACTGTCTGTAAGATACATCCTTAACTGTGTGTAAGATACATCCTCAACTGTCTGTAAGATAGATCCTTAACTGTCTGTAAGATACATCCTCAACTGTCTGTAAGATACATCCTTATCTGTCTGTAAGATTTATCCTTAACTGTCTGTAAGATACATCCTTAACTGTCTGTAAGATACATCCTTAACTTTTCTTAAGATATATCCTTAACTGTCGATAAGATACATCCTTAACTGTCTGTAAGATACATCCTTAACTGTCGATAAGATACATCCTTAACTGTCTGTAACATACATCCTTAACTGTCTGTAAGATACACCCTCAACTGTCTGTAAGATACATCCTTAACTGTCTGTAAGATATATCCTTAACTGTCTGTACGATACATCCTTAACTGTCTGTAAGATACATCCTTAACTGTGTGTAAGATACATCCTCAACTGTCTGTAAGATAGATCCTTAACTGTCTGTAAGATACATCCTCAACTGTCTGTAAGATATATCCTTATCTGTCTGTAAGATATATCCTTAACTGTCTGTAAGATACATCCTTAACTGTCTGTAAGATACATCCTTAACTGTGTGTAAGATACATCCTCAAATGTCTGTAAGATACATCCTTAACTGTCTGTAAGATACATCCTTAACTGTCCGTAAAATACATCCTTAACTGTCTGCAAGATAAATCCTTAACTGTCTGTAACATACATCCTTAACTGCCTGTAAGATACATCCTTAACTGTCTGTAAGATACATCCTTAACTCTTCTTAAGATATATCCTTAACTGTCAATAAGATACATCCTTAACTGTCTGTAAGATACATCCTTAACTCTTCGTAAGATACATCCTTAACTCTCGGTAAGATACATCCTTAACTGTTTGTAAGATATATCCTTAACTGTCTGTAAAACACATCCTGAACTGTCTATAAGAAACATCCTTAACTGTCTGGGAGATACATCCTTAACTGTCTGTAACATACATCCTTAACTGTCTGTAAGATACATCCTCAACTGTCTGCAAGATACATCCTTAACTGTCTGTAAGATATATCCTTAACTGTCTGTAAGATACATCCTTAACTGTCTGTAAGATACATCCTTAACTCTTCGTAAGATACATCCTTAACTGTCTGTAAGATACATCCTTAACTCTCGGTAAGATACATCCTTAACTGTTTGTAAGATACATCCTTAACTGTCTGTAAAACACATCCTGAACTGTCTGTAAGAAACATCCTTAACTGTCTGGGAGATACATCCTTAACTGTCTGTAACATACATCCTTAACTGTCTGTAAGATACACCCTCAACTGTCTGTAAGATACATCCTTAACTGTCTGTAAGATATATCCTTAACTGTCTGTACGATACATCCTTAACTGTCTGTAAGATACATCCTTAACTGTGTGTAAGATACATCCTCAACTGTCTGTAAGATAGATCCTTAACTGTCTGTAAGATACATCCTCAACTGTCTGTAAGATACATCCTTATCTGTCTGTAAGATTTATCCTTAACTGTCTGTAAGATACATCCTTAACTGTCTGTAAGATACATCCTCAACTGTCTGCAAGATACATCCTTAACTGTCTGTAAGATATATCCTTAACTGTCTGTAAGATACATCCTTAACTGTCTGTAAGATACATCCTTAACTCTTCGTAAGATACATCCTTAACTGTCTGTAAGATACATCCTTAACTCTCGGTAAGATACATCCTTAACTGTTTGTAAGATACATCCTTAACTGTCTGTAAAACACATCCTGAACTGTCTGTAAGAAATATCCTTAACTGTCTGGGAGATACATCCTTAACTGTCTGTAACATACATCCTTAACTGTCTGTAAGATACACCCTCAACTGTCTGTAAGATACATCCTTAACTGTCTGTAAGATATATCCTTAACTGTCTGTACGATACATCCTTAACTGTCTGTAAGATACATCCTTAACTGTGTGTAAGATACATCCTCAACTGTCTGTAAGATAGATCCTTAACTGTCTGTAAGATATATCCTCAACTGTCTGTAAGATACATCCTTATCTGTCTGTAAGATTTATCCTTAACTGTCTGTAAGATACATCCTTAACTGTCTGTAAGATACATCCTTAACTGTCTGTAAGATACATCCTTAACTGTGTGTAAGATACATCCTCAAATGTCTGTAAGATACATCCTTAACTGTCTGTAAGATACATCCTTAACTGTCCGTAAAATACATCCTTAACTGTCTGTAAGATACATCCTTAACTGTCTGTAAGATACATCCTTAACTGTCTGTAACATACATCTTTAACTGCCTGTAAGATACATCCTTAACTGTCTGTAAGATACATCCTTAACTCTTCTTAAGATATATCCTTAACTGTCGATAAGATACATCCTTAACTGTCTGTAAGATACATCCTTAACTGTCGATAAGATACATCCTTAACTGTCTGTAAGATACATCCTTAACTCTTCGTAAGATACATCCTTAACTCTCGGTAAGATACATCCTTAACTGTTTGTAAGATACATCCTTAACTGTCTGTAAAACACATCCTGAACTGTCTGTAAGAAATATCCTTAACTGTCTGGGAGATACATCCTTAACTGTCTGTAACATACATCCTTAACTGTCTGTAAGATACACCCTCAACTGTCTGTAAGATACATCCTTAACTGTCTGTACGATACATCCTTAACTGTCTGTAAGATACATCCTTAACTGTGTGTAATATACATCCTCAACTGTGTGTAAGATAGATCCTTAACTGTCTGTAAGATACATCCTCAACTGTCTGTAAGATACATCCTTATCTGTCTGTAAGATATATCCTTAACTGTCTGTAAGATACATCCTTAACTGTCTGTAAGATACATCCTTAACTGTGTGTAAGATACGTCCTCAAATGTCTGTAAGATACATCCTTAACTGTCTGTAAGATACATCCTTAACTGTCCGTAAAATACATCCTTAACTGTCTGTAAGATACATCCTTAACTGTCTGTAAGATACATCCTTAACTGTCTGTAACATACATCCTTAACTGCCTGTAAGATACATCCTTAACTGTCTGTAAGATACATCCTTAACTGTCTGTAAGATACATCCTTAACTCTTCTTAAGATATATCCTTAACTGTCGATAAGATACATCCTTAACTGTCTGTAAGATACATCCTTAACTCTTCGTAAGATACATCCTTAACTCTTGGTAAGATACATCCTTAACTGTTTGTAAGATATATCCTTAACTGTCTGTAAAACACATCCTGAACTGTCTATAAGAAACATCTTTAACTGTCTGGGAGATACATCCTTAACTGTCTGTAACATACATCCTTAACTGTCTGTAAGATACATCCTCAACTGTCTGCAAGATACATCCTCAACTGTCTGTAAGATAGATCCTTAACTGTCTGTAAGACACATCCTCAACTGTATGTAAGACACATCCTTAACTGTCTGTAAGATACATCCTTAACTGTCTGTAAGATACATCCTTAACTGTCTGTAAGATACATCCTTAACTCTTCGTAAGATACATCCTTAACTGTCTGTAAGATACATCCTTAACTCTCGGTAAGATACATCCTTAACTGTTTGTAAGATACATTCTTAACTGTCTGTAAAACACATCCTGAACTGTCTGTAAGAAACATCCTTAACTGTCTGGGAGATACATCCTTAACTGTCTGTAACATACATCCTTAACTGTCTGTAAGATACACCCTCAACTGTCTGTAAGATACATCCTTAACTGTCTGTAAGATATATCCTTAACTGTCTGTACGATACATCCTTAACTGTCTGTAAGATACATCCTTAACTGTGTGTAAGATACATCCTCAACTGTCTGTAAGATAGATCCTTAACTGTCTGTAAGATACATCCTCAACTGTCTGTAAGATACATCCTTATCTGTCTGTAAGATTTATCCTTAACTGTCTGTAAGATACATCCTTAACTGTCTGTAAGATACATCCTCAACTGTCTGCAAGATACATCCTTAACTGTCTGTAAGATATATCCTTAACTGTCTGTAAGATACATCCTTAACTGTCTGTAAGATACATCCTTAACTCTTCGTAAGATACATCCTTAACTGTCTGTAAGATACATCCTTAACTCTCGGTAAGATACATCCTTAACTGTTTGTAAGATACATCCTTAACTGTCTGTAAAACACATCCTGAACTGTCTGTAAGAAATATCCTTAACTGTCTGGGAGATACATCCTTAACTGTCTGTAAGATACACCCTCAACTGTCTGTAAGATACATCCTTAACTGTCTGTAAGATATATCCTTAACTGTCTGTACGATACATCCTTAACTGTCTGTAAGATACATCCTTAACTGTGTGTAAGATACATCCTCAACTGTCTGTAAGATAGATCCTTAACTGTCTGTAAGATACATCCTCAACTGTCTGTAAGATACATCCTTATCTGTCTGTAAGATTTATCCTTAACTGTCTGTAAGATACATCCTTAACTGTCTGTAAGATACATCCTTAACTGTCTGTAAGATACATCCTTAACTGTGTGTAAGATACATCCTCAAATGTCTGTAAGATACATCCTTAACTGTCTGTAAGATACATCCTTAACTGTCCGTAAAATACATCCTTAACTGTCTGTAAGATACATCCTTAACTGTCTGTAAGATACATCCTTAACTGTCTGTAACATACATCTTTAACTGCCTGTAAGATACATCCTTAACTGTCTGTAAGATACATCCTTAACTGTCTGTAAGATACATCCTTAACTCTTCTTAAGATATATCCTTAACTGTCGATAAGATACATCCTTAACTGTCTGTAAGATACATCCTTAACTCTTCGTAAGATACATCCTTAACTCTCGGTAAGATACATCCTTAACTGTTTGTAAGATACATCCTTAACTGTCTGTAAAACACATCCTGCACTGTCTGTAAGAAATATCCTTAACTGTCTGGGAGATACATCCTTAACTGTCTGTAACATACATCCTTAACTGTCTGTAAGATACACCCTCAACTGTCTGTAAGATACATCCTTAACTGTCTGTACGATACATCCTTAACTGTCTGTAAGATACATCCTTAACTGTGTGTAATATACATCCTCAACTGTCTGTAAGATAGATCCTTAACTGTCTGTAAGATACATCCTCAACTGTCTGTAAGATACATCCTTATCTGTCTGTAAGATATATCCTTAACTGTCTGTAAGATACATCCTTAACTGTCTGTAAGATACATCCTTAACTGTGTGTAAGATACGTCCTCAAATGTCTGTAAGATACATCCTTAACTGTCTGTAAGATACATCCTTAACTGTCCGTAAAATACATCCTTAACTGTCTGTAAGTTACATCCTTAACTGTCTGTAAGATACATCCTTAACTGTCTGTAACATACATCCTTAACTGCCTGTAAGATACATCCTTAACTGTCTGTAAGATACATCCTTAACTGTCTGTAAGATACATCCTTAACTCTTCTTAAGATATATCCTTAACTGTCGATAAGATACATCCTTAACTGTCTGTAAGATACATCCTTAACTCTTCGTAAGATACATCCTTAACTCTTGGTAAGATACATCCTTAACTGTTTGTAAGATATATCCTTAACTGTCTGTAAAACACATCCTGAACTGTCTATAAGAAACATCTTTAACTGTCTGGGAGATACATCCTTAACTGTCTGTAACATACATCCTTAACTGTCTGTAAGATACATCCTCAACTGTCTGCAAGACACATCCTCAACTGTCTGTAAGATAGATCCTTAACTGTCTGTAAGACACATCCTCAACTGTATGTAAGACACATCCTTAACTGTCTGTAAGATACATCCTTAACTGTCTGTAAGATACATCCTTAACTGTCTGTAAGATACATCCTTAACTGTTCGTAAGATACATCCTTAACTGTCTGTAAAACACATCCTGAACTGTCTATAAGAAACATCCTTAACTGTCTGGGAGATACATCCTTAACTGTCTGTAACATACATCCTTAACTGTCTGTAAGATACATCCTCAACTGTCTGCAAGATACATCCTTAACTGTCTGTAAGATATATCCTTAACTGTCTGTACGATACATCCTTAACTGTCTGTAAGATACATCCTTAACTGTGTGTAAGATACATCCTCAACTGTCTGTAAGATAGATCCTTAACTGTCTGTAAGATACATCCTCAACTGTCTGTAAGATACATCCTTATCTGTCTGTAAGATTTATCCTTAACTGTCTGTAAGATACATCCTTAACTGTCTGTAAGATACATCCTTAACTGTCTGTAAGATACATCCTTAACTGTGTGTAAGATACATCCTCAAATGTCTGTAAGATACATCCTTAACTGTCTGTAAGATACATCCTTAACTGTCCGTAAAATACATCCTTAACTGTCTGTAAGATACATCCTTAACTGTCTGTAAGATACATCCTTAACTGTCTGTAACATACATCTTTAACTGCCTGTAAGATACATCCTTAACTGTCTGTAAGATACATCCTTAACTGTCTGTAAGATACATCCTTAACTCTTCTTAAGATATATCCTTAACTGTCGATAAGATACATCCTTAACTGTCTGTAAGATACATCCTTAACTCTTCGTAAGATACATCCTTAACTCTCGGTAAGATACATCCTTAACTGTTTGTAAGATACATCCTTAACTGTCTGTAAAACACATCCTGAACTGTCTGTAAGAAATATCCTTAACTGTCTGGGAGATACATCCTTAACTGTCTGTAACATACATCCTTAACTGTCTGTAAGATACACCCTCAACTGTCTGTAAGATACATCCTTAACTGTCTGTACGATACATCCTTAACTGTCTGTAAGATACATCCTTAACTGTGTGTAATATACATCCTCAACTGTCTGTAAGATAGATCCTTAACTGTCTGTAAGATACATCCTCAACTGTCTGTAAGATACATCCTTATCTGTCTGTAAGATATATCCTTAACTGTCTGTAAGATACATCCTTAACTGTCTGTAAGATACATCCTTAACTGTGTGTAAGATACGTCCTCAAATGTCTGTAAGATACATCCTTAACTGTCTGTAAGATACATCCTTAACTGTCCGTAAAATACATCCTTAACTGTCTGTAAGTTACATCCTTAACTGTCTGTAAGATACATCCTTAACTGTCTGTAACATACATCCTTAACTGCCTGTAAGATACATCCTTAACTGTCTGTAAGATACATCCTTAACTGTCTGTAAGATACATCCTTAACTCTTCTTAAGATATATCCTTAACTGTCGATAAGATACATCCTTAACTGTCTGTAAGATACATCCTTAACTCTTCGTAAGATACATCCTTAACTCTTGGTAAGATACATCCTTAACTGTTTGTAAGATATATCCTTAACTGTCTGTAAAACACATCCTGAACTGTCTATAAGAAACATCTTTAACTGTCTGGGAGATACATCCTTAACTGTCTGTAACATACATCCTTAACTGTCTGTAAGATACATCCTCAACTGTCTGCAAGACACATCCTCAACTGTCTGTAAGATAGATCCTTAACTGTCTGTAAGACACATCCTCAACTGTATGTAAGACACATCCTTAACTGTCTGTAAGATACATCCTTAACTGTCTGTAAGATACATCCTTAACTGTCTGTAAGATACATCCTTAACTGTTCGTAAGATACATCCTTAACTGTCTGTAAAACACATCCTGAACTGTCTATAAGAAACATCCTTAACTGTCTGGGAGATACATCCTTAACTGTCTGTAACATACATCCTTAACTGTCTGTAAGATACATCCTCAACTGTCTGCAAGATACATCCTTAACTGTCTGTAAGATATATCCTTAACTGTCTGTAAGATACATCCTTAACTGTCTGTAAGATACATCCTTAACTCTTCGTAAGATACATCCTTAACTGTCTGTAAGATAGATCCTTAACTGTCTGTAAGACACATCCTCAACTGTATGTAAGACACATCTTTAACTGTCCATAAAATACATCCTTAACTGTCTGTAAGATACATCCTTAACTGTCTGTAAGATACATCCTTAACTGCCTGTAAGATACATCCTTAGCAGTCTGTAAGACACATCCTTAACTGTCTATAAGATACATTCTTAACTGTGTGTAAGATACATCCTCAACTGTCTGTAAGATACATCCTTAGCAGTCTGTAAGATACATCCTTAACTGTCTATAAGATACATTCTTAACTGTGTGTAAGATACATCCTCAACTGTCTGTAAGATACATCCTTAGCAGTCTGTAAGATACATCCTTAACTTTCGATAAGATACATCCTTAACTGTCTGTAACATACATCCTTAACTGTCTGTAAGATACACCCTCAACTGTCTGTAAGATACATCCTTAACTGTCTGTAAGATATATCCTTAACTGTCTGTACGATACATCCTTAACTGTCTGTAAGATACATCCTTAACTGTGTGTAAGATACATCCTCAACTCTCTGTAAGATAGATCCTTAACTGTCTGTAAGATACATCCTCAACTGTCTGTAAGATACATCCTTATCTGTCTGTAAGATTTATCCTTAACTGTCTGTAAGATACATCCTTAACTGTCTGTAAGATACATCCTTAATTCTTCTTAAGATATATCCTTAACTGTCGATAAGATACATCCTTAACTGTCTGTAAGATACATCCTTAACTGTCGATAAGATACATCCTTAACTGTCTGTAAGATACATCCTTAACTCTTCGTAAGATACATCCTTAACTCTCGGTAAGTTACATCCTTAATTGTTTGCAAGATACATCCTTAACTGTCTGTAAAACACATCCTGAACTGTCTGTAAGAAACATCCTTAACTGTCTGTGAGATACATCCTTAACTGTCTGTAACATACATCCTTAACTGTCTGTAAGATACACCCTCAACTGTTTGTAAGATACATCCTTAACTGTCTGTAAGATATATCCTTAACTGTCAGTACGATACATCCTTAACTGTCTGTAAGATACATCCTTAACTGTGTGTAAGATACATCCTCAACTGTCTGTAAGATAGATCCTTAACTGTCTGTAAGATACATCCTCAACTGTCTGTAAGATACATCCTTATCTGTCTGTAAGATATATCCTTAACTGTCTGTACGATACATCCTTAACTGTCTGTAAGATACATCCTTAACTGTTTTTAAGATACATCCTTAACTCTTCTTAAGATATATCCTTAACTGTCGATAAGATACATCCTTAACTGTCTGTAAGATACATCCTTAACTCTTCGTAAGATACATCCTTAACTCTCGGTAAGATACATCCTTAACTGTTTTTAAGATACATCCTTAACTGTCTGTAAAACACATCCTGAACTGTCTGTAAGAAACATCCTTAACTGTCTGTGAGATACATCCTTAACTGTCTGTAACATACATCCTTAACTGTCTGTAAGATACACCCTCAACTGTCTGTAAGATACATCCTTAACTGTCTGTAAGATATATCCTTAACTGTCTGTACGATACATCCTTAACTGTCTGTAAGATACATCCTTAACTGTGTGTAAGATACATCCTCAACTGTCTGTAAGATAGATCCTTAACTGTCTGTAAGATACATCCTCAACTGTCTGTAAGATACATCCTTATCTGTCTGTAAGATTTATCCTTAACTGTCTGTAAGATACATCCTTAACTGTCTGTAAGATACATCCTTAACTCTTCTTAAGATATATCCTTAACTGTCGATAAGATACATCCTTAACTGTCTGTAAGATACATCCTTAACTGTCGATAAGATACATCCTTAACTGTCTGTAAGATACATCCTTAACTCTTCTTAAGATATATCCTTAACTGTCAATAAGATACATCCTTAACTGTCTGTAAGATACATCCTTAACTCTTCGTAAGATACATCCTTAACTCTCGGTAAGATACATCCTTAACTGTTTGTAAGATATATCCTTAACTGTCTGTAAAACACATCCTGAACTGTCTATAAGAAACATCCTTAACTGTCTGGGAGATACATCCTTAACTGTCTGGGAGATATATCCTTAACTGTCTGTAAGATACATCCTTAACTGTCTGTAAGATACATCCTTAACTGTGTGTAAGATACATCCTCAAATGTCTGTAAGATACATCCTTAACTGTCTGTAAGATACATCCTTAACTGTCCGTAAAATACATCCTTAACTGTCTGCAAGATACATCCTTAACTGTCTGTAACATACAACCTTAACTGCCTGTAAGATACATCCTTAACTGTCTGTAAGATACATCCTTAACTGTCTGTAAGATACATCCTTAACTCTTCTTAAGATATATCCTTAACTGTCAATAAGATACATCCTTAACTGTCTGTAAGATACATCCTTAAGTCTTCGTAAGATACATCCTTAACTCTCGGTAAGATACATCCTTAACTGTTTGTAAGATATATCCTTAACTGTCTGTAAAACACATCCTGAACTGTCTATAAGAAACATCCTTAACTGTCTGGGAGATACATCCTTAACTGTCTGTAACATACATCCTTAACTGTCTGTAAGATACATCCTCAACTGTCTGCAAGATACATCCTTAACTGTCTGTAAGATATATCCTTAACTGTCTGTAAGATACATCCTTAACTGTCTGTAAGATACATCCTTAACTCTTCGTAAGATACATCCTTAACTGTCTGTAAGATACATCCTTAACTCTCGGTAAGATACATCCTTAACTGTTTGTAAGATACATCCTTAACTGTCTGTAAAACACATCCTGAACTGTCTGTAAGAAACATCCTTAACTGTCTGGGAGATACATCCTTAACTGTCTGTAACATACATCCTTAACTGTCTGTAAGATACACCCTCAACTGTCTGTAAGATACATCCTTAACTGTCTGTAAGATATATCCTTAACTGTCTGTACGATACATCCTTAACTGTCTGTAAGATACATCCTTAACTGTGTGTAAGATACATCCTCAACTGTCTGTAAGATAGATCCTTAACTGTCTGTAAGATACATCCTCAACTGTCTGTAAGATACATCCTTATCTGTCTGTAAGATTTATCCTTAACTGTCTGTAAGATACATCCTTAACTGTCTGTAAGATACATCCTTAACTGTCTGTAAGATACATCCTTAACTGTGTGTAAGATACATCCTCAAATGTCTGTAAGATACATCCTTAACTGTCTGTAAGATACATCCTTAACTGTCCGTAAAATACATCCTTAACTGTCTGTAAGATACATCCTTAACTGTCTGTAAGATACATCCTTAACTGTCTGTAACATACATCTTTAACTGCCTGTAAGATACATCCTTAACTGTCTGTAAGATACATCCTTAACTGTCTGTAAGATACATCCTTAACTCTTCTTAAGATATATCCTTAACTGTCGATAAGATACATCCTTAACTGTCTGTAAGATGTATCCTTAACTGTCTGTACGATACATCCTTAACTGTCTGTAAGATACATCCTTAACTGTTTGTAAGATACATCCTTAACTCTTCTTAAGATATATCCTTAACTGTCGATAAGATACATCCTTAACTGTCTGTAAGATACATCCTTATCTGTCTGTAAGATATATCCTTAACTGTCTGTAAGATACATCCTTAACTGTCTGTAAGATACATCCTTAACTGTGTGTAAGATACATCCTCAAATGTCTGTAAGATACATCCTTAACTGTCTGTAAGATACATCCTTAACTGTCCGTAAAATACATCCTTAACTGTCTGCAAGATACATCCTTAACTGTCTGTAACATACAACCTTAACTGCCTGTAAGATACATCCTTAACTGTCTGTAAGATACATCCTTAACTGTCTGTAAGATACATCCTTAACTCTTCTTAAGATATATCCTTAACTGTCAATAAGATACATCCTTAACTGTCTGTAAGATACATCCTTAACTCTTCGTAAGATACATCCTTAACTCTCGGTAAGATACATCCTTAACTGTTTGTAAGATATATCCTTAACTGTCTGTAAAACACATCCTGAACTGTCTATAAGAAACATCCTTAACTGTCTGGGAGATACATCCTTAACTGTCTGTAACATACATCCTTAACTGTCTGTAAGATACATCCTCAACTGTCTGCAAGATACATCCTTAACTGTCTGTAAGATATATCCTTAACTGTCTGTAAGATACATCCTTAACTGTCTGTAAGATACATCCTTAACTCTTCGTAAGATACATCCTTAACTGTCTGTAAGATACATCCTTAACTCTCGGTAAGATACATCCTTAACTGTTTGTAAGATACATCCTTAACTGTCTGTAAAACACATCCTGAACTGTCTGTAAGAAACATCCTTAACTGTCTGGGAGATACATCCTTAACTGTCTGTAACATACATCCTTAACTGTCTGTAAGATACACCCTCAACTGTCTGTAAGATACATCCTTAACTGTCTGTAAGATATATCCTTAACTGTCTGTACGATACATCCTTAACTGTCTGTAAGATACATCCTTAACTGTGTGTAAGATACATCCTCAACTGTCTGTAAGATAGATCCTTAACTGTCTGTAAGATACATCCTCAACTGTCTGTAAGATACATCCTTATCTGTCTGTAAGATTTATCCTTAACTGTCTGTAAGATACATCCTTAACTGTCTGTAAGATACATCCTTAACTGTCTGTAAGATACATCCTTAACTGTGTGTAAGATACATCCTCAAATGTCTGTAAGATACATCCTTAACTGTCTGTAAGATACATCCTTAACTGTCCGTAAAATACATCCTTAACTGTCTGTAAGATACATCCTTAACTGTCTGTAAGATACATCCTTAACTGTCTGTAACATACATCTTTAACTGCCTGTAAGATACATCCTTAACTGTCTGTAAGATACATCCTTAACTGTCTGTAAGATACATCCTTAACTCTTCTTAAGATATATCCTTAACTGTCGATAAGATACATCCTTAACTGTCTGTAAGATGTATCCTTAACTGTCTGTACGATACATCCTTAACTGTCTGTAAGATACATCCTTAACTGTTTGTAAGATACATCCTTAACTCTTCTTAAGATATATCCTTAACTGTCGATAAGATACATCCTTAACTGTCTGTAAGATACATCCTTAACTCTTCGTAAGATACATCCTTAACTCTCGGTAAGATACATCCTTAACTGTTTTTAAGATACATCCTTAACTGTCTGTAAAACACATCCTGAACTGTCTGTAAGAAACATCCTTAACTGTCTGGGAGATACATCCTTAACTGTCTGTAACATACATCCTTAACTGTCTGTAAGATACACCCTCAACTGTCTGTAAGATACATCCTTAACTGTCTGTAAGATATATCCTTAACTGTCTGTACGATACATCCTTAACTGTCTGTAAGATACATCCTTAACTGTGTGTAAGATACATCCTCAACTGTCTGTAAGATAGATCCTTAACTGTCTGTAAGATACATCCTCAACTGTCTGTAAGATACATCCTTATCTGTCTGTAAGATTTATCCTTAACTGTCTGTAAGATACATCCTTAACTGTCTGTAAGATACATCCTTAACTCTTCTTAAGATATATCCTTAACTGTCGATAAGATACATCCTTAACTGTCTGTAAGATACATCCTTAACTGTCGATAAGATACATCCTTAACTGTCTGTAACATACATCCTTAACTGTCTGTAAGATACACCCTCAACTGTCTGTAAGATACATCCTTAACTGTCTGTAAGATATATCCTTAACTGTCTGTACGATACATCCTTAACTATCCGTAAAATACATCCTTAACTGTCTGCAAGATACATCCTTAACTGTCTGTAACATACATCCTTAACTGCCTGTAAGATACATCCTTAACTGTCTGTAAGATACATCCTTAACTGTCTGTAAGATACATCCTTAACTCTTCTTAAGATATATCCTTAACTGTCAATAAGATACATCCTTAACTGTCTGTAAGATACATCCTTAACTCTTCGTAAGATACATCCTTAACTCTCGGTAAGATACATCCTTAACTGTTTGTAAGATATATCCTTAACTGTCTGTAAAACACATCCTGAACTGTCTATAAGAAACATCCTTAACTGTCTGGGAGATACATCCTTAACTGTCTGTAACATACATCCTTAACTGTCTGTAAGATACATCCTCAACTGTCTGCAAGATACATCCTTAACTGTCTGTAAGATATATCCTTAACTGTCTGTACGATACATCCTTAACTGTCTGTAAGATACATCCTTAACTGTGTGTAAGATACATCCTCAACTGTCTGTAAGATAGATCCTTAACTGTCTGTAAGATACATCCTCAACTGTCTGTAAGATACATCCTTATCTGTCTGTAAGATTTATCCTTAACTGTCTGTAAGATACATCCTTAACTGTCTGTAAGATACATCCTTAACTGTCTGTAAGATACATCCTTAACTGTGTGTAAGATACATCCTCAAATGTCTGTAAGATACATCCTTAACTGTCTGTAAGATACATCCTTAACTGTCCGTAAAATACATCCTTAACTGTCTGTAAGATACATCCTTAACTGTCTGTAAGATACATCCTTAACTGTCTGTAACATACATCTTTAACTGCCTGTAAGATACATCCTTAACTGTCTGTAAGATACATCCTTAACTGTCTGTAAGATACATCCTTAACTCTTCTTAAGATATATCCTTAACTGTCGATAAGATACATCCTTAACTGTCTGTAAGATACAACCTTAACTGTCGATAAGATACATCCTTAACTGTCTGTAAGATACATCCTTAACTCTTCGTAAGATACATCCTTAACTCTCGGTAAGATACATCCTTAACTGTTTGTAAGATACATCCTTAACTGTCTGTAAAACACATCCTGAACTGTCTGTAAGAAATATCCTTAACTGTCTGGGAGATACATCCTTAACTGTCTGTAACATACATCCTTAACTGTCTGTAAGATACACCCTCAACTGTCTGTAAGATACATCCTTAACTGTCTGTAAGATATATCCTTAACTGTCTGTACGATACATCCTTAACTGTCTGTAAGATACATCCTTAACTGTGTGTAATATACATCCTCAACTGTCTGTAAGATAGATCCTTAACTGTCTGTAAGATACATCCTCAACTGTCTGTAAGATACATCCTTATCTGTCTGTAAGATATATCCTTAACTGTCTGTAAGATACATCCTTAACTGTCTGTAAGATACATCCTTAACTGTGTGTAAGATACGTCCTCAAATGTCTGTAAGATACATCCTTAACTGTCTGTAAGATACATCCTTAATTGTCCGTAAAATACATCCTTAACTGTCTGTAAGATACATCCTTAACTGTCTGTAAGATACATCCTTAACTGTCTGTAACATACATCCTTAACTGCCTGTAAGATACATCCTTAACTGTCTGTAAGATACATCCTTAACTGTCTGTAAGATACATCCTTAACTCTTCTTAAGATATATCCTTAACTGTCGATAAGATACATCCTTAACTGTCTGTAAGATACATCCTTAACTCTTCGTAAGATACATCCTTAACTCTTGGTAAGATACATCCTTAACTCTTCGTAAGATACATCCTTAACTCTCGGTAAGATACATCCTTAACTGTTTGTAAGATACATCCTTAACTGTCTGTAAAACACATCCTGAACTGTCTGTAAGAAATATCCTTAACTGTCTGGGAGATACATCCTTAACTGTCTGTAACATACATCCTTAACTGTCTGTAAGATACACCCTCAACTGTCTGTAAGATACATCCTTAACTGTCTGTAAGATATATCCTTAACTGTCTGTACGATACATCCTTAACTGTCTGTAAGATACATCCTTAACTGTGTGTAATATACATCCTCAACTGTCTGTAAGATAGATCCTTAACTGTCTGTAAGATACATCCTCAACTGTCTGTAAGATACATCCTTATCTGTCTGTAAGATATATCCTTAACTGTCTGTAAGATACATCCTTAACTGTCTGTAAGATACATCCTTAACTGTGTGTAAGATACGTCCTCAAATGTCTGTAAGATACATCCTTAACTGTCTGTAAGATACATCCTTAATTGTCCGTAAAATACATCCTTAACTGTCTGTAAGATACATCCTTAACTGTCTGTAAGATACATCCTTAACTGTCTGTAACATACATCCTTAACTGCCTGTAAGATACATCCTTAACTGTCTGTAAGATACATCCTTAACTGTCTGTAAGATACATCCTTAACTCTTCTTAAGATATATCCTTAACTGTCGATAAGATACATCCTTAACTGTCTGTAAGATACATCCTTAACTCTTCGTAAGATACATCCTTAACTCTTGGTAAGATACATCCTTAACTCTTCGTAAGATACATCCTTAACTCTCGGTAAGATACATCCTTAACTGTTTTTAAGATACATCCTTAACTGTCTGTAAAACACATCCTGAACTGTCTGTAAGAAACATCCTTAACTGTCTGTGAGATACATCCTTAACTGTCTGTAACATACATCCTTAACTGTCTGTAAGATACACCCTCAACTGTCTGTAAGATACATCCTTAACTGTCTGTAAGATATATCCTTAACTGTCTGTACGATACATCCTTAACTGTCTGTAAGACACATCCTTAACTGTGTGTAAGATACATCCTCAACTGTCTGTAAGATAGATCCTTAACTGTCTGTAAGATACATCCTCAACTGTCTGTAAGATACATCCTTATCTGTCTGTAAGATTTATCCTTAACTGTCTGTAAGATACATCCTTAACTGTCTGTAAGATACATCCTTAACTCTTCTTAAGATATATCCTTAACTGTCGATAAGATACATCCTTAACTGTCTGTAAGATACATCCTTAACTGTCGATAAGATACATCCTTAACTGTCTGTAACATACATCCTTAACTGTCTGTAAGATACACCCTCAACTGTCTGTAAGATACATCCTTAACTGTCTGTAAGATATATCCTTAACTGTCTGTACGATACATCCTTAACTGTCTGTAAGATACATCCTTAACTGTGTGTAAGATACATCCTCTACTGTCTGTAAGATAGATCCTTAACTGTCTGTAAGATACATCCTCAACTGTCTGTAAGATACATCCTTATCTGTCTGTAAGATATATCCTTAACTGTCTGTAAGATACATCCTTAACTGTCTGTAAGATACATCCTTAACTGTGTGTAAGATACATCCTCAAATGTCTGTAAGATACATCCTTAACTGTCTGTAAGATACATCCTTAACTGTCCGTAAAATACATCCTTAACTGTCTGCAAGATACATCCTTAACTGTCTGTAACATACATCCTTAACTGCCTGTAAGATACATCCTTAACTGTCTGTAAGATACATCCTTAACTGTCTGTAAGATACATCCTTAACTCTTCTTAAGATATATCCTTAACTGTCAATAAGATACATCCTTAACTGTCTGTAAGATACATCCTTAACTCTTCGTAAGATACATCCTTAACTCTCGGTAAGATACATCCTTAACTGTTTGTAAGATATATCCTTAACTGTCTGTAAAACACATCCTGAACTGTCTATAAGAAACATCCTTAACTGTCTGGGAGATACATCCTTAACTGTCTGTAACATACATCCTTAACTGTCTGTAAGATACATCCTCAACTGTCTGCAAGATACATCCTTAACTGTCTGTAAGATATATCCTTAACTGTCTGTAAGATACATCCTTAACTGTCTGTAAGATACATCCTTAACTCTTCGTAAGATACATCCTTAACTGTCTGTAAGATACATCCTTAACTCTCGGTAAGATACATCCTTAACTGTTTGTAAGATACATCCTTAACTGTCTGTAAAACACATCCTGAACTGTCTGTAAGAAACATCCTTAACTGTCTGGGAGATACATCCTTAACTGTCTGTAACATACATCCTTAACTGTCTGTAAGATACACCCTCAACTGTCTGTAAGATACATCCTTAACTGTCTGTAAGATATATCCTTAACTGTCTGTACGATACATCCTTAACTGTCTGTAAGATACATCCTTAACTGTGTGTAAGATACATCCTCAACTGTCTGTAAGATAGATCCTTAACTGTCTGTAAGATACATCCTCAACTGTCTGTAAGATACATCCTTATCTGTCTGTAAGATTTATCCTTAACTGTCTGTAAGATACATCCTTAACTGTCTGTAAGATACATCCTTAACTGTCTGTAAGATACATCCTTAACTGTGTGTAAGATACATCCTCAAATGTCTGTAAGATACATCCTTAACTGTCTGTAAGATACATCCTTAACTGTCCGTAAAATACATCCTTAACTGTCTGTAAGATACATCCTTAACTGTCTGTAAGATACATCCTTAACTGTCTGTAACATACATCTTTAACTGCCTGTAAGATACATCCTTAACTGTCTGTAAGATACATCCTTAACTGTCTGTAAGATACATCCTTAACTCTTCTTAAGATATATCCTTAACTGTCGATAAGATACATCCTTAACTGTCTGTAAGATGTATCCTTAACTGTCTGTACGACACATCCTTAACTGTCTGTAAGATACATCCTTAACTGTTTGTAAGATACATCCTTAACTCTTCTTAAGATATATCCTTAACTGTCGATAAGATACATCCTTAACTGTCTGTAAGATACATCCTTAACTCTTCGTAAGATACATCCTTAACTCTCGGTAAGATACATCCTTAACTGTTTTTAAGATACATCCTTAACTGTCTGTAAAACACATCCTGAACTGTCTGTAAGAAACATCCTTAACTGTCTGGGAGATACATCCTTAACTGTCTGTAACATACATCCTTAACTGTCTGTAAGATACACCCTCAACTGTCTGTAAGATACATCCTTAACTGTCTGTAAGATATATCCTTAACTGTCTGTACGATACATCCTTAACTGTCTGTAAGATACATCCTTAACTGTGTGTAAGATACATCCTCAACTGTCTGTAAGATAGATCCTTAACTGTCTGTAAGATACATCCTCAGCTGTCTGTAAGATACATCCTTATCTGTCTGTAAGATTTATCCTTAACTGTCTGTAAGATACATCCTTAACTGTCTGTAAGATACATCCTTAACTCTTCTTAAGATATATCCTTAACTGTCGATAAGATACATCCTTAACTGTCTGTAAGATACATCCTTAACTGTCGATAAGATACATCCTTAACTGTCTGTAACATACATCCTTAACTGTCTGTAAGATACACCCTCAACTGTCTGTAAGATACATCCTTAACTGTCTGTAAGATATATCCTTAACTGTCTGTACGATACATCCTTAACTGTCTGTAAGATACATCCTTAACTGTGTGTAAGATACATCTTCAACTGTCTGTAAGATAGATCCTTAACTGTCTGTAAGATACATCCTCAACTGTCTGTAAGATACATCCTTATCTGTCTGTAAGATATATCCTTAACTGTCTGTAAGATACATCCTTAACTGTCTGTAAGATACATCCTTAACTGTGTGTAAGATACATCCTCAAATGTCTGTAAGATACATCCTTAACTGTCTGTAAGATACATCCTTAACTGTGTGTAAGATACATCCTCAACTGTCTGTAAGATAGATCCTTAACTGTCTGTAAGATACATCCTCAACTGTCTGTAAGATACATCCTTATCTGTCTGTAAGATTTATCCTTAACTGTCTGTAAGATACATCCTTAACTGTCTGTAAGATACATCCTTAACTCTTCTTAAGATATATCCTTAACTGTCGATAAGATACATCCTTAACTGTCTGTAAGATACATCCTTAACTGTCGATAAGATACATCCTTAACTGTCTGTAACATACATCCTTAACTGTCTGTAAGATACACCCTCAACTGTCTGTAAGATACATCCTTAACTGTCTGTAAGATATATCCTTAACTGTCTGTACGATACATCCTTAACTGTCTGTAAGATACATCCTTAACTGTGTGTAAGATACATCCTCAACTGTCTGTAAGATAGATCCTTAACTGTCTGTAAGATACATCCTCAACTGTCTGTAAGATACATCCTTATCTGTCTGTAAGATATATCCTTAACTGTCTGTAAGATACATCCTTAACTGTCTGTAAAATACATCCTTAACTGTCTGCAAGATACATCCTTAACTGTCTGTAACATACATCCTTAACTGCCTGTAAGATACATCCTTAACTGTCTGTAAGATACATCCTTAACTGTCTGTAAGATACATCATTAACTCTTCTTAAGATATATCCTTAACTGTCAATAAGATACATCCTTAACTGTCTGTAAGATACATCCTTAACTCTTCGTAAGATACATCCTTAACTCTCGGTAAGATACATCCTTAACTGTTTGTAAGATATATCCTTAACTGTCTGTAAAACACATCCTGAACTGTCTATAAGAAACATCCTTAACTGTCTGGGAGATACATCCTTAACTGTCTGTAACATACATCCTTAACTGTCTGTAAGATACATCCTCAACTGTCTGCAAGATACATCCTTAACTGTCTGTAAGATATATCCTTAACTGTCTGTAAGATACATCCTTAACTGTCTGTAAGATACATCCTTAACTCTTCGTAAGATACATCCTTAACTGTCTGTAAGATACATCCTTAACTCTCGGTAAGATACATCCTTAACTGTTTGTAAGATACATCCTTAACTGTCTGTAAAACACATCCTGAACTGTCTGTAAGAAACATCCTTAACTGTCTGGGAGATACATCCTTAACTGTCTGTAACATACATCCTTAACTGTCTGTAAGATACACCCTCAACTGTCTGTAAGATACATCCTTAACTGTCTGTAAGATATATCCTTAACTGTCTGTACGATACATCCTTAACTGTCTGTAAGATACATCCTTAACTGTGTGTAAGATACATCCTCAACTGTCTGTAAGATAGATCCTTAACTGTCTGTAAGATACATCCTCAACTGTCTGTAAGATACATCCTTATCTGTCTGTAAGATTTATCCTTAACTGTCTGTAAGATACATCCTTAACTGTCTGTAAGATACATCCTTAACTGTCTGTAAGATACATCCTCAGCTGTCTGTAAGATACATCCTTATCTGTCTGTAAGATTTATCCTTAACTGTCTGTAAGATACATCCTTAACTGTCTGTAAGATACATCCTTAACTCTTCTTAAGATATATCCTTAACTGTCGATAAGATACATCCTTAACTGTCTGTAAGATACATCCTTAACTGTCGATAAGATACATCCTTAACTGTCTGTAACATACATCCTTAACTGTCTGTAAGATACACCCTCAACTGTCTGTAAGATACATCCTTAACTGTCTGTAAGATATATCCTTAACTGTCTGTACGATACATCCTTAACTGTCTGTAAGATACATCCTTAACTGTGTGTAAGATACATCCTCAACTGTCTGTAAGATAGATCCTTAACTGTCTGTAAGATACATCCTCAACTGTCTGTAAGATACATCCTTATCTGTCTGTAAGATATATCCTTAACTGTCTGTAAGATACATCCTTAACTGTCTGTAAGATACATCCTTAACTGTGTGTAAGATACATCCTCAAATGTCTGTAAGATACATCCTTAACTGTCTGTAAGATACATCCTTAACTGTGTGTAAGATACATCCTCAACTGTCTGTAAGATAGATCCTTAACTGTCTGTAAGATACATCCTCAACTGTCTGTAAGATACATCCTTATCTGTCTGTAAGATTTATCCTTAACTGTCTGTAAGATACATCCTTAACTGTCTGTAAGATACATCCTTAACTCTTCTTAAGATATATCCTTAACTGTCGATAAGATACATCCTTAACTGTCTGTAAGATACATCCTTAACTGTCGATAAGATACATCCTTAACTGTCTGTAACATACATCCTTAACTGTCTGTAAGATACACCCTCAACTGTCTGTAAGATACATCCTTAACTGTCTGTAAGATATATCCTTAACTGTCTGTACGATACATCCTTAACTGTCTGTAAGATACATCCTTAACTGTGTGTAAGATACATCCTCAACTGTCTGTAAGATAGATCCTTAACTGTCTGTAAGATACATCCTCAACTGTCTGTAAGATACATCCTTATCTGTCTGTAAGATATATCCTTAACTGTCTGTAAGATACATCCTTAACTGTCTGTAAGATACATCCTTAACTGTGTGTAAGATACATCCTCAAATGTCTGTAAGATACATCCTTAACTGTCTGTAAGATACATCCTTAACTGTCCGTAAAATACATCCTTAACTGTCTGCAAGATACATCCTTAACTGTCTGTAACATACATCCTTAACTGCCTGTAAGATACATCCTTAACTGTCTGTAAGATACATCCTTAACTGTCTGTAAGATACATCCTTAACTCTTCTTAAGATATATCCTTAACTGTCAATAAGATACATCCTTAACTGTCTGTAAGATACATCCTTAACTCTTCGTAAGATACATCCTTAACTCTCGGTAAGATACATCCTTAACTGTTTGTAAGATATATCCTTAACTGTCTGTAAAACACATCCTGAACTGTCTATAAGAAACATCCTTAACTGTCTGGGAGATACATCCTTAACTGTCTGTAACATACATCCTTAACTGTCTGTAAGATACATCCTCAACTGTCTGCAAGATACATCCTTAACTGTCTGTAAGATATATCCTTAACTGTCTGTAAGATACATCCTTAACTGTCTGTAAGATACATCCTTAACTCTTCGTAAGATACATCCTTAACTGTCTGTAAGATACATCCTTAACTCTCGGTAAGATACATCCTTAACTGTTTGTAAGATACATCCTTAACTGTCTGTAAAACACATCCTGAACTGTCTGTAAGAAACATCCTTAACTGTCTGGGAGATACATCCTTAACTGTCTGTAACATACATCCTTAACTGTCTGTAAGATACACCCTCAACTGTCTGTAAGATACATCCTTAACTGTCTGTAAGATATATCCTTAACTGTCTGTACGATACATCCTTAACTGTCTGTAAGATACATCCTTAACTGTGTGTAAGATACATCCTCAACTGTCTGTAAGATAGATCCTTAACTGTCTGTAAGATACATCCTCAACTGTCTGTAAGATACATCCTTATCTGTCTGTAAGATTTATCCTTAACTGTCTGTAAGATACATCCTTAACTGTCTGTAAGATACATCCTTAACTGTCTGTAAGATACATCCTTAACTGTGTGTAAGATACATCCTCAAATGTCTGTAAGATACATCCTTAACTGTCTGTAAGATACATCCTTAACTGTCCGTAAAATACATCCTTAACTGTCTGTAAGATACATCCTTAACTGTCTGTAAGATACATCCTTAACTGTCTGTAACATACATCTTTAACTGCCTGTAAGATACATCCTTAACTGTCTGTAAGATACATCCTTAACTGTCTGTAAGATACATCCTTAACTCTTCTTAAGATATATCCTTAACTGTCGATAAGATACATCCTTAACTGTCTGTAAGATACATCCTTAACTGTCGATAAGATACATCCTTAACTGTCTGTAAGATACATCCTTAACTCTTCGTAAGATACATCCTTAACTCTCGGTAAGATACATCCTTAACTGTTTGTAAGATACATCCTTAACTGTCTGTAAAACACATCCTGAACTGTCTGTAAGAAATATCCTTAACTGTCTGGGAGATACATCCTTAACTGTCTGTAACATACATCCTTAACTGTCTGTAAGATACACCCTCAACTGTCTGTAAGATACATCCTTAACTGTGTGTAATATACATCCTCAACTGTCTGTAAGATAGATCCTTAACTGTCTGTAAGATACATCCTCAACTGTCTGTAAGATACATCCTTATCTGTCTGTAAGATATATCCTTAACTGTCTGTAAGATACATCCTTAACTGTCTGTAAGATACATCCTTAACTGTGTGTAAGATACGTCCTCAAATGTCTGTAAGATACATCCTTAACTGTCTGTAAGATACATCCTTAACTGTCCGTAAAATACATCCTTAACTGTCTGTAAGATACATCCTTAACTGTCTGTAAGATACATCCTTAACTGTCTGTAACATACATCCTTAACTGCCTGTAAGATACATCCTTAACTGTCCGTAAGATACATCCTTAACTGTCTGTAAGATACATCCTTAACTCTTCTTAAGATATATCCTTAACTGTCGATAAGATACATCCTTAACTGTCTGTAAGATACATCCTTAACTCTTCGTAAGATACATCCTTAACTCTTGGTAAGATACATCCTTAACTGTTTGTAAGATATATCCTTAACTGTCTGTAAAACACATCCTGAACTGTCTATAAGAAACATCTTTAACTGTCTGGGAGATACATCCTTAACTGTCTGTAACATACATCCTTAACTGTCTGTAAGATACATCCTCAACTGTCTGCAAGATACATCCTCAACTGTCTGTAAGATAGATCCTTAACTGTCTGTAAGACACATCCTCAACTGTATGTAAGACACATCCTTAACTGTCTGTAAGATACATCCTTAACTGTCTGTAAGATACATCCTTAACTGTCTGTAAGATACATCCTTAACTGTTCGTAAGATACATCCTTAACTCTCGGTAAGATACATCCTTAACTGTTTGTAAGATACATCCTTAACTGTCTGTAAAACACATCCTGAACTGTCTATAAGAAACATCCTTAACTGTCTGGGAGATACATCCTTAACTGTCTGTAACATACATCCTTAACTGTCTGTAAGATACATCCTCAACTGTCTGCAAGATACATCCTTAACTGTCTGTAAGATATATCCTTAACTGTCTGTAAGATACATCCTTAACTGTCTGTAAGATACATCCTTAACTGTGTGTAAGATACATCCTCAACTGTCTGTAAGATAGATCCTTAACTGTCTGTAAGACACATCCTCAACTGTATGTAAGACACATCTTTAACTGTCCATAAAATACATCCTTAACTGTCTGTAAGATACATCCTTAACTGTCTGTAAGATACATCCTTAACTGCCTGTAAGATACATCCTTAGCAGTCTGTAAGACACATCCTTAACTGTCTATAAGATACATTCTTAACTGTGTGTAAGATACATCCTCAACTGTCTGTAAGATACATCCTTAGCAGTCTGTAAGATACATCCTTAACTGTCTATAAGATACATTCTTAACTGTGTGTAAGATACATCCTCAACTGTCTGTAAGATACATCCTTAGCAGTCTGTAAGATACATCCTTAACTTTCGATAAGATACATCCTTAACTGTCTGTAACATACATCCTTAACTGTCTGTAAGATACACCCTCAACTGTCTGTAAGATACATCCTTAACTGTCTGTAAGATATATCCTTAACTGTCTGTACGATACATCCTTAACTGTCTGTAAGATACATCCTTAACTGTGTGTAAGATACATCCTCAACTCTCTGTAAGATAGATCCTTAACTGTCTGTAAGATACATCCTCAACTGTCTGTAAGATACATCCTTATCTGTCTGTAAGATTTATCCTTAACTGTCTGTAAGATACATCCTTAACTGTCTGTAAGATACATCCTTAATTCTTCTTAAGATATATCCTTAACTGTCGATAAGATACATCCTTAACTGTCTGTAAGATACATCCTTAACAGTCGATGAGATACATCCTTAACTGTCTGTAAGATACATCCTTAACTCTTCGTAAGATACATCCTTAACTCTCGGTAAGTTAAATCCTTAATTGTTTGTAACATACATCCTTAACTGTCTGTAAAACACATCCTGAACTGTCTGTAAGAAACATCCTTATCTGTCTGTAAGATATATCCTTAACTGTCTGTAACATACATCCTTAACTGTCTGTAAGATACACCCTCAACTGTCTGTAAGATACATCCTTAACTGTCTGTAAGATACATCCTTATCTGTCTGTAAGATATATCCTTAACTGTCTGTAAGATACATCCTTAACTGTTCGTAAGATACATCCTTAACTCTCGGTAAGATACATCCTTAACTGTTTGTAAGATACATCCTTAACTGTCTGTAAAACACATCCTGAACTGTCTATAAGAAACATCCTTAACTGTCTGGGAGATACATCCTTAACTGTCTGTAACATACATCCTTAACTGTCTGTAAGATACATCCTCAACTGTCTGCAAGATACATCCTTAACTGTCTGTAAGATATATCCTTAACTGTCTGTAAGATACATCCTTAACTGTCTGTAAAATACATCCTTAACTGTGTGTAAGATACATCCTCAACTGTCTGTAAGATAGATCCTTAACTGTCTGTAAGACACATCCTCAACTGTATGTAAGACACATCTTTAACTGTCCATAAAATACATCCTTAACTGTCTGTAAGATACATCCTTAACTGTCTGTAAGATACATCCTTAACTGCCTGTAAGATACATCCTTAGCAGTCTGTAAGACACATCCTTAACTGTCTATAAGATACATTCTTAACTGTGTGTAAGATACATCCTCAACTGTCTGTAAGATACATCCTTAGCAGTCTGTAAGATACATCCTTAACTGTCTATAAGATACATTCTTAACTGTGTGTAAGATACATCCTCAACTGTCTGTAAGATACATCCTTAGCAGTCTGTAAGATACATCCTTAACTTTCGATAAGATACATCCTTAACTGTCTGTAACATACATCCTTAACTGTCTGTAAGATACACCCTCAACTGTCTGTAAGATACATCCTTAACTGTCTGTAAGATATATCCTTAACTGTCTGTACGATACATCCTTAACTGTCTGTAAGATACATCCTTAACTGTGTGTAAGATACATCCTCAACTGTCTGTAAGATAGATCCTTAACTGTCTGTAAGATACATCCTCAACTGTCTGTAAGATACATCCTTATCTGTCTGTAAGATTTATCCTTAACTGTCTGTAAGATACATCCTTAACTGTCTGTAAGATACATCCTTAATTCTTCTTAAGATATATCCTTAACTGTCGATAAGATACATCCTTAACTGTCTGTAAGATACATCCTTAACTGTCGATGAGATACATCCTTAACTGTCTGTAAGATACATCCTTAACTGTCTGTAAGATACATCCTTAACTGTCTGTAAGATACATCCTTAACTGTTCGTAAGATACATCCTTAACTCTCGGTAAGATACATCCTTAACTGTTTGTAAGATACATCCTTAACTGTCTGTAAAACACATCCTGAACTGTCTATAAGAAACATCCTTAACTGTCTGGGAGATACATCCTTAACTGTCTGTAACATACATCCTTAACTGTCTGTAAGATACATCCTCAACTGTCTGCAAGATACATCCTTAACTGTCTGTAAGATATATCCTTAACTGTCTGTAAGATACATCCTTAACTGTCTGTAAAATACATCCTTAACTGTGTGTAAGATACATCCTCAACTGTCTGTAAGATAGATCCTTAACTGTCTGTAAGACACATCCTCAACTGTATGTAAGACACATCTTTAACTGTCCATAAAATACATCCTTAACTGTCTGTAAGATACATCCTTAACTGTCTGTAAGATACATCCTTAACTGCCTGTAAGATACATCCTTAGCAGTCTGTAAGACACATCCTTAACTGTCTATAAGATACATTCTTAACTGTGTGTAAGATACATCCTCAACTGTCTGTAAGATACATCCTTAGCAGTCTGTAAGATACATCCTTAACTGTCTATAAGATACATTCTTAACTGTGTGTAAGATACATCCTCAACTGTCTGTAAGATACATCCTTAGCAGTCTGTAAGATACATCCTTAACTTTCGATAAGATACATCCTTAACTGTCTGTAACATACATCCTTAACTGTCTGTAAGATACACCCTCAACTGTCTGTAAGATACATCCTTAACTGTCTGTAAGATATATCCTTAACTGTCTGTACGATACATCCTTAACTGTCTGTAACATACATCCTTAACTGTGTGTAAGATACATCCTCAACTCTCTGTAAGATAGATCCTTAACTGTCTGTAAGATACATCCTCAACTGTCTGTAAGATACATCCTTATCTGTCTGTAAGATTTATCCTTAACTGTCTGTAAGATACATCCTTAACTGTCTGTAAGATACATCCTTAATTCTTCTTAAGATATATCCTTAACTGTCGATAAGATACATCCTTAACTGTCTGTAAGATACATCCTTAACTGTCGATGAGATACATCCTTAACTGTCTGTAAGATACATCCTTAACTCTTCGTAAGATACATCCTTAACTCTCGGTAAGTTAAATCCTTAATTGTTTGTAAGATACATCCTTAACTGTCTGTAAAACACATCCTGAACTGTCTGTAAGAAACATCCTTAACTGTCTGGGAGATACATCCTTAACTGTCTGTAACATACATCCTTAACTGTCTGTAAGATACACCCTCAACTGTCTGTAAGATACATCCTTAACTGTCTGTAAGATACATCCTTATCTGTCTGTAAGATATATCCTTAACTGTCTGTAAGATACATCCTTAACTGTTCGTAAGATACATCCTTAACTCTCGGTAAGATACATCCTTAACTGTTTGTAAGATACATCCTTAACTGTCTGTAAAACACATCCTGAACTGTCTATAAGAAACATCCTTAACTGTCTGGGAGATACATCCTTAACTGTCTGTAACATACATCCTTAACTGTCTGTAAGATACATCCTCAACTGTCTGCAAGATACATCCTTAACTGTCTGTAAGATATATCCTTAACTGTCTGTAAGATACATCCTTAACTGTCTGTAAAATACATCCTTAACTGTGTGTAAGATACATCCTCAACTGTCTGTAAGATACATCCTTAACTGTCTGTAAGACACATCCTCAACTGTATGTAAGACACATCTTTAACTGTCCATAAAATACATCCTTAACTGTCTGTAAGATACATCCTTAACTGTCTGTAAGATACATCCTTAACTGCCTGTAAGATACATCCTTAGCAGTCTGTAAGACACATCCTTAACTGTCTATAAGATACATTCTTAACTGTGTGTAAGATACATCCTCAACTGTCTGTAAGATACATCCTTAGCAGTCTGTAAGATACATCCTTAACTGTCTATAAGATACATTCTTAACTGTGTGTAAGATACATCCTCAACTGTCTGTAAGATACATCCTTAGCAGTCTGTAAGATACATCCTTAACTTTCGATAAGATACATCCTTAACTGTCTGTAACATACATCCTTAACTGTCTGTAAGATACACCCTCAACTGTCTGTAAGATACATCCTTAACTGTCTGTAAGATATATCCTTAACTGTCTGTACGATACATCCTTAACTGTCTGTAAGATACATCCTTAACTGTGTGTAAGATACATCCTCAACTCTCTGTAAGATAGATCCTTAACTGTCTGTAAGATACATCCTCAACTGTCTGTAAGATACATCCTTATCTGTCTGTAAGATTTATCCTTAACTGTCTGTAAGATACATCCTTAATTCTTCTTAAGATATATCCTTAACTGTCGATAAGATACATCCTTAACTGTCTGTAAGATACATCCTTAACTGTCGATGAGATACATCCTTAACTGTCTGTAAGATACATCCTTAACTCTTCGTAAGATACATCCTTAACTCTCGGTAAGTTACATCCTTAATTGTTTGTAAGATACATCCTTAACTGTCTGTAAAACACATCCTGAACTGTCTGTAAGAAACATCCTTAACTGTCTGGGAGATACATCCTTAACTGTCTGTAACATACATCCTTAACTGTCTGTAAGATACACCCTCAACTGTCTGTAAGATACATCCTTAACTGTCTGTAAGATACATCCTTATCTGTCTGTAAGATATATCCTTAACTGTCTGTAAGATACATCCTTAATTGTCGGTAAGATACATCCTTAACTGTGTGTAAGATACGTCCTCAAATGTCTGTAAGATACATCCTTAACTGTCTGTAAGATACATCCTTAACTGTCCGTAAAATACATCCTTAACTGTCTGTAAGATACATCCTTAACTGTCTGTAAGATACATCCTTAACTGTCTGTAACATACATCCTTAACTGTTTGTAAGATACATCCTTAACTGTCTGTAAGATACATCCTTAACTGTCTGTAAGATACATCCTTAACTCTTCTTAAGATATATCCTTAACTGTCGATAAGATACATCCTTAACTGTCTGTAAGATACATCCTTAACTCTTCGTAAGATACATCCTTAACTCTTGGTAAGATACATCCTTAACTGTTTGTAAGATATATCCTTAACTGTCTGTAAAACACATCCTGAACTGTCTATAAGAAACATCTTTAACTGTCTGGGAGATACATCCTTAACTGTCTGTAACATACATCCTTAACTGTCTGTAAGATACATCCTCAACTGTCTGCAAGATACATCCTCAACTGTCTGTAAGATAGATCCTTAACTGTCTGTAAGACACATCCTCAACTGTATGTAAGACACATCCTTAACTGTCTGTAAGATACATCCTTAACTGTCTGTAAGATACATCCTTAACTGTCTGTAAGATACATCCTTAACTGTTCGTAAGATACATCCTTAACTCTCGGTAAGATACATCCTTAACTGTTTGTAAGATACATCCTTAACTGTCTGTAAAACACATCCTGAACTGTCTATAAGAAACATCCTTAACTGTCTGGGAGATACATCCTTAACTGTCTGTAACATACATCCTTAACTGTCTGTAAGATACATCCTCAACTGTCTGCAAGATACATCCTTAACTGTCTGTAAGATATATCCTTAACTGTCTGTAAGATACATCCTTAACTGTCTGTAAAATACATCCTTAACTGTGTGTAAGATACATCCTCAACTGTCTGTAAGATAGATCCTTAACTGTCTGTAAGACACATCCTCAACTGTATGTAAGACACATCTTTAACTGTCCATAAAATACATCCTTAACTGTCTGTAAGATACATCCTTAACTGTCTGTAAGATACATCCTTAACTGCCTGTAAGATACATCCTTAGCAGTCTGTAAGACACATCCTTAACTGTCTATAAGATACATTCTTAACTGTGTGTAAGATACATCCTCAACTGTCTGTAAGATACATCCTTAGCAGTCTGTAAGATACATCCTTAACTGTCTATAAGATACATTCTTAACTGTGTGTAAGATACATCCTCAACTGTCTGTAAGATACATCCTTAGCAGTCTGTAAGATACATCCTTAACTTTCGATAAGATACATCCTTAACTGTCTGTAAGATACATCCTTAACTGTCTGTAAGATATATCCTTAACTGTCTGTACGATACATCCTTAACTGTCTGTAAGATACATCCTTAACTGTGTGTAAGATACATCCTCAACTCTCTGTAAGATAGATCCTTAACTGTCTGTAAGATACATCCTCAACTGTCTGTAAGATACATGCTTATCTGTCTGTAAGATTTATCCTTAACTGTCTGTACGATACATCCTTAACTGTCTGTAAGATACATCCTTAACTGTCCGTAAAATACATCCTTAACTGTCTGTAAGATACATCCTTAACTGTCTGTAAGATACATCCTTAACTGTCTGTAACATACATCCTTAACTGTTTGTAAGATACATCCTTAACTGTCTGTAAGATACATCCTTAACTGTCTGTAAGATACATCCTTAACTCTTCTTAAGATATATCCTTAACTGTCGATAAGATACATCCTTAACTGTCTGTAAGATACATCCTTAACTCTTCGTAAGATACATCCTTAACTCTTGGTAAGATACATCCTTAACTGTTTGTAAGATATATCCTTAACTGTCTGTAAAACACATCCTGAACTGTCTATAAGAAACATCTTTAACTGTCTGGGAGATACATCCTTAACTGTCTGTAACATACATCCTTAACTGTCTGTAAGATACATCCTCAACTGTCTGCAAGATACATCCTCAACTGTCTGTAAGATAGATCCTTAACTGTCTGTAAGACACATCCTCAACTGTATGTAAGACACATCCTTAACTGTCTGTAAGATACATCCTTAACTGTCTGTAAGATACATCCTTAACTGTCTGTAAGATACATCCTTAACTGTTCGTAAGATACATCCTTAACTCTTCGTAAGATACATCCTTAACTGTCTGTAAGATACATCCTTAACTCTTCGTAAGATACATCCTTAACTCTCGGTAAGATACATCCTTAACTGTTTGTAAGATACATCCTTAACTGTCTGTAAAAAACATCCTGAACTGTCTATAAGAAACATCCTTAACTGTCTGGGAGATACATCCTTAACTGTCTGTAACATACATCCTTAACTGTCTGTAAGATACATCCTCAACTGTCTGCAAGATACATCCTTAACTGTCTGTAAGATATATCCTTAACTGTCTGTAAGATACATCCTTAACTGTCTGTAAAATACATCCTTAACTGTGTGTAAGATACATCCTCAACTGTCTGTAAGATAGATCCTTAACTGTCTGTAAGACACATCCTCAACTGTATGTAAGACACATCTTTAACTGTCCATAAAATACATCCTTAACTGTCTGTAAGATACATCCTTAACTGTCTGTAAGATACATCCTTAACTGCCTGTAAGATACATCCTTAGCAGTCTGTAAGACACATCCTTAACTGTCTATAAGATACATTCTTAACTGTGTGTAAGATACATCCTCAACTGTCTGTAAGATACATCCTTAGCAGTCTGTAAGATACATCCTTAACTGTCTATAAGATACATTCTTAACTGTGTGTAAGATACATCCTCAACTGTCTGTAAGATACATCCTTAGCAGTCTGTAAGATACATCCTTAACTTTCGATAAGATACATCCTTAACTGTCTGTAAGATACATCCTTAACTGTCTGTAAGATATATCCTTAACTGTCTGTACGATACATCCTTAACTGTCTGTAAGATACATCCTTAACTGTGTGTAAGATACATCCTCAACTCTCTGTAAGATAGATCCTTAACTGTCTGTAAGATACATCCTCAACTGTCTGTAAGATACATGCTTATCTGTCTGTAAGATTTATCCTAAACTGTCTGTAAGATACATCCTTAACTGTCTGTAAGATACATCCTTAATTCTTCTTAAGATATATCCTTAACTGTCGATAAGATACATCCTTAACTGTCTGTAAGATACATCCTTAACTGTCGATAAGATACATCCTTAACTGTCTGTAAGATACATCCTTAACTCTTCGTAAGATACATCCTTAACTCTCGGTAAGTTACATCCTTAATTGTTTGTAAGATACATCCTTAACTGTCTGTAAAACACATCCTGAACTGTCTGTAAGAAACATCCTTAACTGTCTGGGAGATACATCCTTAACTGTCTGTAACATACATCCTTAACTGTCTGTAAGATACACCCTCAACTGTCTGTAAGATACATCCTTAACTGTCTGTAAGATATATCCTTAACTGTCAGTACGATACATCCTTAACTGTCTGTAAGATACATCCTTAACTGTGTGTAAGATACATCCTCAACTGTCTGTAAGATAGATCCTTAACTGTCTGTAAGATACATCCTCAACTGTCTGTAAGATACATCCTTAACTGTTTGTAAGATACATCCTTAACTCTTCTTAAGATATATCCTTAACTGTCGATAAGATACATCCTTAACTGTCTGTAAGATACATCCTTAACTCTTCGTAAGATACATCCTTAACTCTCGGTAAGATACATCCTTAACTGTTTTTAAGATACATCCTTAACTGTCTGTAAAACACATCCTGAACTGTCTGTAAGAAACATCCTTAACTGTCTGGGAGATACATCCTTAACTGTCTGTAACATACATCCTTAACTGTCTGTAAGATACACCCTCAACTGTCTGTAAGATACATCCTTAACTGTCTGTAAGATATATCCTTAACTGTCTGTACGATACATCCTTAACTGTCTGTAAGATACATCCTTAACTGTGTGTAAGATACATCCTCAACTGTCTGTAAGATAGATCCTTAACTGTCTGTAAGATACATCCTCAACTGTCTGTAAGATACATCCTTATCTGTCTGTAAGATTTATCCTTAACTGTCTGTAAGATACATCCTTAACTGTCTGTAAGATACATCCTTAACTCTTCTTAAGATATATCCTTAACTGTCGATAAGATACATCCTTAACTGTCTGTAAGATACATCCTTAACTGTCGATAAGATACATCCTTAACTGTCTGTAAGATACATCCTTAACTCTTCGTAAGATACATCCTTAACTCTCGGTAAGATACATCCTTAACTGTTTGTAAGATACATCCTTAACTGTCTGTAAAACACATCCTGAACTGTCTGTAAGAAACATCCTTAACTGTCTGGGAGATACATCCTTAACTGTCTGTAACATACATCCTTAACTGTCTGTAAGATACACCCTCAACTGTCTGTAAGATACATCCTTAACTGTCTGTAAGATATATCCTTAACTGTCTGTACGATACATCCTTAACTGTCTGTAAGATACATCCTTAACTGTTTGTAAGATACATCCTTATCTGTCTGTAAGATATATCCTTAACTGTCTGTAAGATACATCCTTAACTGTGTGTAAGATACATCCTTAACTGTGTGTAAGATACATCCTCAAATGTCTGTAAGATACATCCTTAACTGTCTGTAAGATACATCCTTAACTGTCCGTAAAATACATCCTTAACTGTCTGTAAGATACATCCTTAACTGTCTGTAACATACATCCTTAACTGCCTGTAAGATACATCCTTAACTGTCTGTAAGATACATCCTTAACTGTCTGTAAGATACATCCTTAACTCTTCTTAAGATATATCCTTAACTGTCGATAAGATACATCCTTAACTGTCTGTAAGATACATCCTTAACTGTTCGTAAGATACATCCTTAACTCTCGGTAAGATACATCCTTAACTGTTTGTAAGATACATCCTTAACTGTTTGTAAAACACATCCTGAACTGTCTATAAGAAACATCCTTAACTGTCTGGGAGATACATCCTTAACTGTCTGTAACATACATCCTTAACTGTCTGTAAGATACATCCTCAACTGTCTGCAAGATACATCCTTAACTGTCTGTAAGATATATCCTTAACTGTCTGTAAGATACATCCTTAACTGTCTGTAAGATACATCCTTAACTGTGTGTAAGATACATCCTCAACTGTCTGTAAGATAGATCCTTAACTGTCTGTAAGACACATCCTCAACTGTATGTAAGACACATCTTTAACTGTCCATAAAATACATCCTTAACTGTCTGTAAGATACATCCTTAACTGTCTGTAAGATACATCCTTAACTGCCTGTAAGATACATCCTTAGCAGTCTGTAAGACACATCCTTAACTGTCTATAAGATACATTCTTAACTGTGTGTAAGATACATCCTCAACTGTCTGTAAGATACATCCTTAGCAGTCTGTAAGATACATCCTTAACTGTCTATAAGATACATTCTTAACTGTGTGTAAGATACATCCTCAACTGTCTGTAAGATACATCCTTAGCAGTCTGTAAGATACATCCTTAACTTTCGATAAGATACATCCTTAACTGTCTGTAACATACACTCTTAACTGTCTGTAAGATACACCCTCAACTGTCTGTAAGATACATCCTTAACTGTCTGTAAGATATATCCTTAACTGTCTGTACGATACATCCTTAACTGTCTGTAAGATACATCCTTAACTGTGTGTAAGATACATCCTCAACTCTCTGTAAGATAGATCCTTAACTGTCTGTAAGATACATCCTCAACTGTCTGTAAGATACATCCTTATCTGTCTGTAAGATTTATCCTTAACTGTCTGTAAGATACATCCTTAACTGTCTGTAAGATACATCCTTAATTCTTCTTAAGATATATCCTTAACTGTCGATAAGATACATCCTTAACTGTCTGTAAGATACATCCTTAACTGTCGATAAGATACATCCTTAACTGTCTGTAAGATACATCCTTAACTCTTCGTAAGATACATCCTTAACTCTCGGTAAGTTACATCCTTAATTGTTTGTAAGATACATCCTTAACTGTCTGTAAAACACATCCTGAACTGTCTGTAAGAAACATCCTTAACTGTCTGGGAGATACATCCTTAACTGTCTGTAACATACATCCTTAACTGTCTGTAAGATACACCCTCAACTGTCTGTAAGATACATCCTTAACTGTCTGTAAGATACATCCTTATCTGTCTGTAAGATATATCCTTAACTGTCTGTAAGATACATCCTTAATTGTCTGTAAGATACATCCTTAACTGTGTGTAAGATACGTCCTCAAATGTCTGTAAGATACATCCTTAACTGTCTGTAAGATACATCCTTAACTGTCCGTAAAATACATCCTTAACTGTCTGTAAGATACATCCTTAACTGTCTGTAAGATACATCCTTAACTGTCTGTAACGTACATCCTTAACTGTTTGTAAGATACATCCTTAACTGTCTGTAAGATACATCCTTAACTGTCTGTAAGATACATCCTTAACTCTTCTTAAGATATATCCTTAACTGTCGATAAGATACATCCTTAACTGTCTGTAAGATACATCCTTAACTCTTCGTAAGATACATCCTTAACTCTTGGTAAGATACATCCTTAACTGTTTGTAAGATATATCCTTAACTGTCTGTAAAACACATCCTGAACTGTCTATAAGAAACATCTTTAACTGTCTGGGAGATACATCCTTAACTGTCTGTAACATACATCCTTAACTGTCTGTAAGATACATCCTCAACTGTCTGCAAGATACATCCTCAACTGTCTGTAAGATAGATCCTTAACTGTCTGTAAGACACATCCTCAACTGTATGTAAGACACATCCTTAACTGTCTGTAAGATACATCCTTAACTGTCTGTAAGATACATCCTTAACTGTCTGTAAGATACATCCTTAACTGTTCGTAAGATACATCCTTAACTCTCGGTAAGATACATCCTTAACTGTTTGTAAGATACATCCTTAACTGTCTGTAAAACACATCCTGAACTGTCTATAAGAAACATCCTTAACTGTCTGGGAGATACATCCTTAACTGTCTGTAACATACATCCTTAACTGTCTGTAAGATACATCCTTAACTGTCTGTAAAACACATCCTGAACTGTCTATAAGAAACATCCTTAACTGTCTGGGAGATACACCCTTAACTGTCTGTAACATACATCCTTAACTGTCTGTAACATACATCCTTAACTGTCTGTAAAACACATCCTGAACTGTCTGTAAGAAACATCCTTAACTGTCTGGGAGATACATCCTTAACTGTCTGTAAGATACATCCTTAACTGTGTGTAAGATACATCCTCAAATGTCTGTAAGATACATCCTTAACTGTCTGTAAGATATATCCTTAACTGTCTGTACGATACATCCTTAACTGTCTGTAAGATACATCCTTAACTGTGTGTAAGATACATCCTCAACTGTCTGTAAGATAGATCCTTAACTGTCTGTAAGATACATCCTCAACTGTCTGTAAGATACATCCTTATCTGTCTGGGAGATACATCCTTAACTGTCTGTAAGATATATCCTTAACTGTCTGTAAGATACATCCTTAACTGTCTGTAAGATACATCCTTAACTCTTCGTAAGATACATCCTTAACTGTCTGTAAGATACATCCTTAACTCTCGGTAAGATACATCCTTAACTGTTTGTAAGATACATCCTTAACTGTCTGTAAAACACATCCTGAACTGTCTGTAAGAAACATCCTTAACTGTCTGGGAGATACATCCTTAACTGTCTGTAAGATACATCCTTAACTGTGTGTAAGATACATCCTCAAATGTCTGTAAGATACATCCTTAACTGTTTGTAAGATATATCCTTAACTGTCTGTACGATACATCCTTAACTGTCTGTAAGATACATCCTTAACTGTGTGTAAGATACATCCTCAACTGTCTGTAAGATAGATCCTTAACTGTCTGTAAGATACATCCTCAACTGTCTGTAAGATACATCCTTATCTGTCTGGGAGATACATCCTTAACTGTCTGTAACATACATCCTTAACTGTCTTTAAGATACACCCTCAACTGTCTGTAAGATACATCCTTAACTGTCTGTAAGATATATCCTTAACTGTCTGTACGATACATCCTTAACTGTCTGTGAGATACATCCTTAACTGTGTGTAAGATACATCCTTAACTGTCCGTAAGATATATCCTTAACTGTCTGTACGATACATCCTTAACTGTCTGTAAGATACATCCTTAACTGTCTGTAAGATATATCCTTAACTGTCTGTACGATACATCCTTAACTGTCTGTAAGATACATCCTTAACTGTGTGTAAGATACATCCTCAACTGTCTGTAAGATAGATCCTTAACTGTCTGTAAGATACATCCTTAACTCTTCTTAAGATATATCCTTAACTGTCGATAAGATACATCCTTAACTGTCTGTAAGATACAACCTTAACTGTCGATAAGATACATCCTTAACTGTCTGTAAGATACATCCTTAACTCTTCGTAAGATACATCCTTAACTCTCGGTAAGTTACATCCTTAATTGTTTGTAAGATACATCCTTAACTGTCTGTAAAACACATCCTGAACTGTCTGTAAGATACACCCTCAACTGTCTGTAAGATACATCCTTAACTGTCTGTAAGATATATCCTTAACTGTCAGTACGATACATCCTTAACTGTCTGTAAGATACATCCTTAACTGTGTGTAAGATACATCCTCAACTGTCTGTAAGATAGATCCTTAACTGTCTGTAAGATACATCCTCAACTGTCTGTAAGATACATCCTTATCTGTCTGTAAGATATATCCTTAACTGTCTGTACGATACATCCTTAACTGTCTGTAAGATACATCCTTAACTGTTTGTAAGATACATCCTTAACTCTTCTTAAGATATATCCTTAACTGTCGATAAGATACATCCTTAACTGTCTGTAAGATACATCCTTAACTCTTCGTAAGATACATCCTTAACTCTCGGTAAGATACATCCTTAACTGTTTTTAAGATACATCCTTAACTGTCTGTAAAACACATCCTGAACTGTCTGTAAGAAACATCCTTAACTGTCTGGGAGATACATCCTTAACTGTCTGTAACATACATCCTTAACTGTCTGTAAGATACACCCTCAACTGTCTGTAAGATACATCCTTAACTGTCTGTAAGATATATCCTTGACTGTCTGTACGATACATCCTTAACTGTCTGTAAGATACATCCTTAACTGTGTGTAAGATACATCCTCAACTGTCTGTAAGATAGATCCTTAACTGTCTGTAAGATACATCCTCAACTGTCTGTAAGATACATCCTTATCTGTCTGTAAGATTTATCCTTAACTGTCTGTAAGATACATCCTTAACTGTCTGTAAGATACATCCTTAACTCTTCTTAAGATATATCCTTAACTGTCGATAAGATACATCCTTAACTGTCTGTAAGATACATCCTTAACTCTTAGTAAGATACATCCTTTACTCTCGGTAAGATACATCCTTAACTGTTTGTAAGATATATCCTTAACTGTCTGTAAAACACATCCTGAACTGTCTATAAGAAACATCCTTAACTGTCTGGGAGATACATCCTTAACTGTCTGTAACATACATCCTTAACTGTCTGTAAGATACATCCTCAACTGTCTGTAAGATACATCCTTAACTCTCTGTAAGATATACCATTAACTGTCTGTAAGATACATCCTTAACTGTCTGTAAGATACATCCTTAACTGTGTGTAAGATACATCCTCAACTGTCTGTAAGATAGATCCTCAACTGTCTGTAAGACACATCCTCAACTGTCTGTAAGATACATCCTTAACTGTCTGTAAGATACATCCTTAACTGTCTGTAACATACGTCCTCAACTGTCTGTAAGATACATCCTTAACTGCCTGTAAGATACATCCTCAACTGTCTGTAAGATACATCCTCAACTGTCTGTAAGATACATCCTTAACTGTCTGTAAGATACATCCTTAACTGTCTATAAGATACATCCTTAACTGTGTGTAAGATACATCCTTAACTGTGTGTAAGATACATCCTCAACTGTCTGTAAGATAGATCCTCAACTGTCTGTAAGACACATCCTCAACTGTCTGTAAGATACATCCTTAACTGTCTGTAAGATACATCCTTAACTGTCTGTAACATACGTCCTCAACTGTCTGTAAGATACATCCTTAACTCTTAGTAAGATACATCCTTTACTCTCGGTAAGATACATCCTTAACTGTTTGTAAGATACATCCTTAACTGTCTGTAAAACACATCCTGAACTGTCTATAAGAAACATCCTTAACTGTCTGGGAGATAAATCCTTAACTGTCTGTAACATACATCCATAACTGTCTGTAAGATACATCCTCAACTGTCTGTAAGATACATCCTTAACTCTCTGTAAGATATACCATTAACTGTCTGTAAGATACATCCTTAACTGTCTGTAAGATACATCCTTAACTGTGTGTAAGATACATCCTCAACTGTCTGTAAGATAGATCCTCAACTGTCTGTAAGACACATCCTCAACTGTCTGTAAGATACATCCTTAACTGTCTGTAAGATACATCCTTAACTGTCTGTAACATACGTCCTCAACTGTCTGTAAGATACATCCTTAACTGCCTGTAAGATACATCCTTAACTGTCTGTAAGATACATCCTTAACTGTCTGTAAGATATATCCTTAACTGTCTATAAGATACATCCTCAACTGTCTGTAAGATAAATCCTTAACTGTCTGTAAGATACGTCCTTAACTCTCGGTAAGATACATCCTTAACTGTGTGTAAGATACATCCTCAACTGTCTGTAAGATACATCCTTAGCAGTCTGTAAGATACATCCTTAACTGTCTGTAAGATACATCCTTAACTCTTCTTAAGATACATCCTTAACTCTCGGTAAGATACATCCTTAACTGTCTGTAACATACATCCTCAACTGTCTGTAAGATAAATCCTTAACTGTCTGTAAGATACGTCCTTAACTCTCGGTAAGATACATCCTTAACTGTGTGTAAGCTACATCCTCAACTGTCTGTAAGATACATCCTTAGCAGTCTGTAAGATACATCCTTAACTGTCTGTAAGATACATCCTTAACTCTTCTTAAGATACATCCTTAACTCTCGGTAAGATACATCCTTAACTGTCTGTAACATACATCCTTAACTGTCTGTAACATACATCCTTAACTGCCTGTAAGATACATCCTTAACTGTCTGTAAGATACATCCTTAACTGTCTGTAACATACGTCCTCAACTGTCTGTAAGATACATCCTTAACTGTCTGTAAGATACATCCTTAACTGTCTGTAACATATGTCCTTAACTGTCTATAAGATACATCCTTAACTGTCTGTAAGATACATCCTTAACTCTTCTTAAGATATATCCTTAACTGTCGATAAGATACATCCTTAACTGTCTGTAAGATACATCCTTAACTGTCTGTAAGATACATCCTTAACTGTCTGTAAGATACATCCTTATCTGTCTGTAAGATATATCCTTAACTGTCTGTAAGATACATCCTTAACTGTCTGTAAGATATATCCTTAACTGTCTGTACGATACATCCTTAACTGTCTGTAAGATACATCCTTAACTGTGTGTAAGATACATCCTCAACTGTCTGTAAGATAGATCCTTAACTGTCTGTAAGATACATCCTTAACTCTTCTTAAGATATATCCTTAACTGTCGATAAGATACATCCTTAACTGTCTGTAAGATACAACCTTAACTGTCGATAAGATACATCCTTAACTGTCTGTAAGATACATCCTTAACTCTTCGTAAGATACATCCTTAACTCTCGGTAAGTTACATCCTTAATTGTTTGTAAGATACATCCTTAACTGTCTGTAAAACACATCCTGAACTGTCTGTAAGATACACCCTCAACTGTCTGTAAGATACATCCTTAACTGTCTGTAAGATATATCCTTAACTGTCAGTACGATACATCCTTAACTGTCTGTAAGATACATCCTTAACTGTGTGTAAGATACATCCTCAACTGTCTGTAAGATAGATCCTTAACTGTCTGTAAGATACATCCTCAACTGTCTGTAAGATACATCCTTATCTGTCTGTAAGATATATCCTTAACTGTCTGTACGATACATCCTTAACTGTCTGTAAGATACATCCTTAACTGTTTGTAAGATACATCCTTAACTCTTCTTAAGATATATCCTTAACTGTCGATAAGATACATCCTTAACTGTCTGTAAGATACATCCTTAACTCTTCGTAAGATACATCCTTAACTCTCAGTAAGATACATAATTAACTGTTTTTAAGATACATCCTTAACTGTCTGTAAAACACATCCTGAACTGTCTGTAAGAAACATCCTTAACTGTCTGGGAGATACATCCTTAACTGTCTGTAACATACATCCTTAACTGTCTGTAAGATACACCCTCAACTGTCTGTAAGATACATCCTTAACTGTCTGTAAGATATATCCTTGACTGTCTGTACGATACATCCTTAACTGTCTGTAAGATACATCCTTAACTGTGTGTAAGATACATCCTCAACTGTCTGTAAGATAGATCCTTAACTGTCTGTAAGATACATCCTCAACTGTCTGTAAGATACATCCTTATCTGTCTGTAAGATTTATCCTTAACTGTCTGTAAGATACATCCTTAACTGTCTGTAAGATACATCCTTAACTCTTCTTAAGATATATCCTTAACTGTCGATAAGATACATCCTTAACTGTCTGTAAGATACATCCTTAACTCTTAGTAAGATACATCCTTTACTCTCGGTAAGATACATCCTTAACTGTTTGTAAGATATATCCTTAACTGTCTGTAAAACACATCCTGAACTGTCTATAAGAAACATCCTTAACTGTCTGGGAGATACATCCTTAACTGTCTGTAAGATACATCCTCAACTGTCTGTAAGATACATCCTTAACTCTCTGTAAGATATACCATTAACTGTCTGTAAGATACATCCTTAACTGTCTGTAAGATACATCCTTAACTGTGTGTAAGATACATCCTCAACTGTCTGTAAGATAGATCCTCAACTGTCTGTAAGACACATCCTCAACTGTCTGTAAGATACATCCTTAACTGTCTGTAAGATACATCCTTAACTGTCTGTAACATACGTCCTCAACTGTCTGTAAGATACATCCTTAACTGCCTGTAAGATACATCCTCAACTGTCTGTAAGATACATCCTCAACTGTCTGTAAGATACATCCTTAACTGTCTGTAAGATACATCCTTAACTGTCTATAAGATACATCCTTAACTATCTGTAAGATACATCCTTAACTGTCTGTAACATACATCCTTAACTATCTGTAAGATACATCCTGAACTGTCTGTAAGATACGTCCTTAACTGTCTGTAAGATATATCCTTAACTGTCTGTAAGATACATCCTTAACTGTCTGTAAGATACATCCTTAACTCTTAGTAAGATACATCCTTTACTCTCGGTAAGATACATCCTTAACTGTTTGTAAGATACATCCTTAACTGTCTGTAAAACACATCCTGAACTGTCTATAAGAAACATCCTTAACTGTCTGGGAGATACATCCTTAACTGTCTGTAACATACATCCTTAACTGTCTGTAAGATACATCCTCAACTGTCTGTAAGATACATCCTTAACTCTCTGTAAGATATATCCTTAACTGTCTGTAAGATACATCCTTAACTGTCTGTAAGATACATCCTTAACTGTGTGTAAGATACATCCTTAACTGTCTGTAAGATAGATCCTCAACTGTCTGTAAGATACATCCTTAACTCTCTGTAAGATATATCCTTAACTGTCTGTAAGATACATCCTTAACTGTCTGTAAGATACATCCTTAACTGTCTGTAAGATACATCCTCAACTGTCTGTAAGATAGATCCTCAACTGTCTGTAAGACACATCCTCAACTGTCTGTAAGATACATCCTTAACTGTCTGTAAGATACATCCTTAACTGTCCGTAAAATACATCCTTAACTGTCTGTAAGATACATCCTTAACTGTCTGTAAGATACATCCTTAACTGTCTGTAACATACATCCTTAACTGCCTGTAAGATACATCCTTAACTGTCTGTAAGATACATCCTCAACTGTCTGTAAGATACATCCTTAGCAGTCTGTAAGATACATCCTTAACTGTCTGTAAGATACATCCTTAACTCTTCTTAAGATACATCCTTAACTCTCGGTAAGATACATCCTTAACTGTCTGTAACATACATCCTTAACTGCCTGTAAGATACATCCTCAACTGTCTGGAAGATACATCCTTAACTGTCTGTAACATACGTCCTTAACTGTCTGTAAGATACATCCTTAACTGTCTGTAAGATACATCCTTAACTGTCTGTAAGATACATCCTTAACTCTTCTTAAGATACATCCTTAACTCTCGGTAAGATACATCCTTAACTGTCTGTAACATACATCCTTAACTGCCTGTAAGATACATCCTCAACTGTCTGGAAGATACATCCTTAACTGTCTGTAACATACGTCCTTAACTGTCTGTAAGATACATCCTTAACTGTCTGTAAGATACATCCTTAACTCTTCTTAATATACATCCTTAACTGTCGATAAGATACATCCTTAATTGTCTGTAAGATACATCCTTAACTGTGTGTAAGATACATCCTTAACTGTCTGTAAGATACATCCTTAACTGTCTGTAAGATACATCCTTAACTGTCTGTAACATACATCCTTAACTATCTGTAAGATACATCCTCAACTGTCTGTAAGATACATCCTCAACTGTCTGTAAGATACATCCTTAACTGTCTGTAAGATACATCTTTAACTGTCTATAAGATACATCCTTAACTATCTGTAAGATACATCCTTAACTGTCTGTAACATACATCCTTAACTATCTGTAAGATACATCCTGAACTGTCTGTAAGATACGTCCTTAACTGTCTGTAAGATATATCCTTAACTGTCTGTAAGATACATCCTTAACTGTCTGTAAGATATATCCTTAACTATCTGTAAGATACATCCTTAACTGTCTGTAAGAGACATCCTTAACTGTGTGTAAGATACATCCTCAACTGTCTGTAAGATAGATCCTTAACTGTCTGTAAGACACATCCTCAACTGTCTGTAAGATACATCCTTAACTGTCTGTAAGATACATCCTTAACTTTCCGTAAAATACATCCTTAACTGTCTGTAAGATACATCATTAACTGTCTGTAACATACATCCTTAACTGCCTGTAAGATACATCCTTAACTGTCTGTAAGATACATCCTTAACTGTCTGTAACATATGTCCTCAACTGTCTGTAAGATACATCCTTAACTCTTCGTAAGATACATCCTTAACTCTCGGTAAGTTACATCCTTAATTGTTTGTAAGATACATCCTTAACTGTCTGTAAAACACATCCTGAACTGTCTGTAAGATACACCCTCAACTGTCTGTAAGATACATCCTTAACTGTCTGTAAGATATATCCTTAACTGTCAGTACGATACATCCTTAACTGTCTGTAAGATACATCCTTAACTGTGTGTAAGATACATCCTCAACTGTCTGTAAGATAGATCCTTAACTGTCTGTAAGATACATCCTCAACTGTCTGTAAGATACATCCTTATCTGTCTGTAAGATATATCCTTAACTGTCTGTACGATACATCCTTAACTGTCTGTAAGATACATCCTTAACTGTTTGTAAGATACATCCTTAACTCTTCTTAAGATATATCCTTAACTGTCGATAAGATACATCCTTAACTGTCTGTAAGATACATCCTTAACTCTTCGTAAGATACATCCTTAACTCTCAGTAAGATACATCCTTAACTGTTTTTAAGATACATCCTTAACTGTCTGTAAAACACATCCTGAACTGTCTGTAAGAAACATCCTTAACTGTCTGGGAGATACATCCTTAACTGTCTGTAACATACATCCTTAACTGTCTGTAAGATACACCCTCAACTGTCTGTAAGATACATCCTTAACTGTCTGTAAGATATATCCTTGACTGTCTGTACGATACATCCTTAACTGTCTGTAAGATACATCCTTAACTGTGTGTAAGATACATCCTCAACTGTCTGTAAGATAGATCCTTAACTGTCTGTAAGATACATCCTCAACTGTCTGTAAGATACATCCTTATCTGTCTGTAAGATTTATCCTTAACTGTCTGTAAGATACATCCTTAACTGTCTGTAAGATACATCCTTAACTCTTCTTAAGATATATCCTTAACTGTCGATAAGATACATCCTTAACTGTCTGTAAGATACATCCTTAACTCTTAGTAAGATACATCCTTTACTCTCGGTAAGATACATCCTTAACTGTTTGTAAGATATATCCTTAACTGTCTGTAAAACACATCCTGAACTGTCTATAAGAAACATCCTTAACTGTCTGGGAGATACATCCTTAACTGTCTGTAAGATACATCCTCAACTGTCTGTAAGATACATCCTTAACTCTCTGTAAGATATACCATTAACTGTCTGTAAGATACATCCTTAACTGTCTGTAAGATACATCCTTAACTGTGTGTAAGATACATCCTCAACTGTCTGTAAGATAGATCCTCAACTGTCTGTAAGACACATCCTCAACTGTCTGTAAGATACATCCTTAACTGTCTGTAAGATACATCCTTAACTGTCTGTAACATACGTCCTCAACTGTCTGTAAGATACATCCTTAACTGCCTGTAAGATACATCCTCAACTGTCTGTAAGATACATCCTCAACTGTCTGTAAGATACATCCTTAACTGTCTGTAAGATACATCCTTAACTGTCTATAAGATACATCCTTAACTATCTGTAAGATACATCCTTAACTGTCTGTAACATATGTCCTTAACTGTCTGTAAAACACATCCTGAACTGTCTATAAGAAACATCCTTAACTGTCTGGGAGATACATATGTCCTTAACTGTCTGTAAGATACATCCTTAACTGTCTGTAAGATACATCCTTAACACTTCTTAAGATATATCCTTAACTGTCGATAAGATACATCCTTAACTGTCTGTAAGATACATCCTTAACTCTTAGTAAGATACATCCTTTACTCTCGGTAAGATACATCCTTAACTGTTTGTAAGATATATCCTTAACTGTCTGTAAAACACATCCTGAACTGTCTATAAGAAACATCCTTAACTGTCTGGGAGATACATCCTTAACTGTCTGTAACATACATCCTTAACAATCTGTAAGATACATCCTGAACTGTCTGTAAGATACGTCCTTAACTGTCTGTAAGATATATCCTTAACTGTCTGTAAGATACATCCTTAACTGTCTGTAAGATATATCCTTAACTATCTGTAAGATACATCCTTAACTGTCTGTAAGATACATCCTTAACTGTGTGTAAGATACATCCTCAACTGTCTGTAAGATAGATCCTTAACTGTCTGTAAGACACATCCTCAACTGTCTGTAAGATACATCCTTAACTGTCTGTAAGATACATCCTTAACTTGCCGTAAAATACATCCTTAACTGTCTGTAAGATACATCCTTAACTGTCTGTAACATACATCCTTAACTGCCTGTAAGATACATCCTTAACTGTCTGTAAGATACATCCTTAACTGTCTGTAACATATGTCCTTAACTGTCTGTAAGATACATCCTTAACTGTCTGTAAGATACATCCTTAACTCTTCTTAAGATATATCCTTAACTGTCGATAAGATACATCCTTAACTGTCTGTAAGATACATCCTTAACTCTTAGTAAGATACATCCTTTACTCTCGGTAAGATACATCCTTAACTGTTTGTAAGATACATCCTTAACTGTCTGTAAAACACATCCTGAACTGTCTATAAGAAACATCCTTAACTGTCTGGGAGATAAATCCTTAACTGTCTGTAACATACATCCATAACTGTCTGTAAGATACATCCTCAACTGTCTGTAAGATACATCCTTAACTCTCTGTAAGATATACCATTAACTGTCTGTAAGATACATCCTTAACTGTCTGTAAGATACATCCTTAACTGTGTGTAAGATACATCCTCAACTGTCTGTAAGATAGATCCTCAACTGTCTGTAAGACACATCCTCAACTGTCTGTAAGATACATCCTTAACTGTCTGTAAGATACATCCTTAACTGTCTGTAACATACGTCCTCAACTGTCTGTAAGATACATCCTTAACTGCCTGTAAGATACATCCTTAACTGTCTGTAAGATACATCCTTAACTGTCTGTAAGATATATCCTTAACTGTCTATAAGATACATCCTCAACTGTCTGTAAGATAAATCCTTAACTGTCTGTAAGATACATCCTTAACTCTCGGTAAGATACATCCTTAACTGTGTGTAAGATACATCCTCAACTGTCTGTAAGATACATCCTTAGCAGTCTGTAAGATACATCCTTAACTGTCTGTAAGATACATCCTTAACTCTTCTTAAGATACATCCTTAACTCTCGGTAAGATACATCCTTAACTGTCTGTAACATACATCCTCAACTGTCTGTAAGATAAATCCTTAACTGTCTGTAAGATACGTCCTTAACTCTCGGTAAGATACATCCTTAACTGTGTGTAAGCTACATCCTCAACTGTCTGTAAGATACATCCTTAGCAGTCTGTAAGATACATCCTTAACTGTCTGTAAGATACATCCTTAACTCTTCTTAAGATACATCCTTAACTCTCGGTAAGATACATCCTTAACTGTCTGTAACATACATCCTTAACTGTCTGTAACATACATCCTTAACTGCCTGTAAGATACATCCTTAACTGTCTGTAAGATACATCCTTAACTGTCTGTAACATACGTCCTCAACTGTCTGTAAGATACATCCTTAACTGTCTGTAAGATACATCCTTAACTGTCTGTAACATATGTCCTTAACTGTCTATAAGATACATCCTTAACTGTCTGTAAGATACATCCTTAACTCTTCTTAAGATATATCCTTAACTGTCGATAAGATACATCCTTAACTGTCTGTAAGATACATCCTTAACTGTCTGTAAGATACATCCTTAACTGTGTGTAAGATACATCCTCAACTGTCTGTAAGATAGATCCTCAACTGTCTGTAAGACACATCCTTAACTGTCTGTAACATACATCCTTAACTGCCTGTAAGATACATCCTTAACTGTCTGTAAGATACATCCTTAACTGTCTGTAACATACGTCCTCAACTGTCTGTAAGATACATCCTTAACTGCCTGTAAGATACATCCTTAACTGTCTGTAACATATGTCCTTAACTGTCTATAAGATACACCCTTAACTGTCTGTAAGATACATCCTTAACTGTCTGTAACATACATCCTTAACTATTTGTAAGATACATCCTTAACTATCTGTAAGATACATCCTTAACTCTTCTTAAGATACATCCTTAACTCTCGGTAAGATACATCCTTAACTGTCTGTAACATACATCCTTAACTGTCTGTAACATACATCCTTAACTGCCTGTAAGATACATCCTTAACTGTCTGTAAGATACATCCTTAACTGTCTGTAACATACGTCCTCAACTGTCTGTAAGATACATCCTTAACTGTCTGTAAGATACATCCTTAACTGTCTGTAACATATGTCCTTAACTGTCTATAAGATACATCCTTAACTGTCTGTAACATACATCCTTAACTGCCTGTAAGATACATCCTTAACTGTCTGTAAGATACATCCTTAACTGTCTGTAACATATGTCCTTAACTGTCTGTAAGATACATCCTTAACTGTCTGTAAGATACATCCTTAACTCTTCTTAAGATATATCCTTAACTGTCGATAAGATACATCCTTAACTGTCTGTAAGATACATCCTTAACTCTTAGTAAGATACATCCTTTACTCTCGGTAAGATACATCCTTAACTGTTTGTAAGATATATCCTTAACTGTCTGTAAAACACATCCTGAACTGTCTATAAGATACATCCTTAACTGTCTGGGAGATACATCCTTAACTGTCTGTAACATACGTCCTCAACTGTCTGTAAGATAGATCCTCAACTGTCTGTAAGACACATCCTCAACTGTCTGTAAGATACATCCTTAACTGCCTGTAAGATACATCCTTAACTGTCTGTAAGATACATCCTTAACTGTCTGTAAGATATATCCTTAACTGTCTATAAGATACATCCTCAACTGTCTGTAAGATAAATCCTTAACTGTCTGTAAGATACGTCCTTAACTCTCGGTAAGATACATCCTTAACTGTGTGTAAGATACATCCTCAACTGTCTGTAAGATACATCCTTAGCAGTCTGTAAGATACATCCTTAACTGTCTGTAAGATACATCCTTAACTCTTCTTAAGATACATCCTTAACTCTCGGTAAGATACATCCTTAACTGTCTGTAACATACATCCTCAACTGTCTGTAAGATAAATCCTTAACTGTCTGTAAGATACGTCCTTAACTCTCGGTAAGATACATCCTTAACTGTGTGTAAGCTACATCCTCAACTGTCTGTAAGATACATCCTTAGCAGTCTGTAAGATACATCCTTAACTGTCTGTAAGATACATCCTTAACTCTTCTTAAGATACATCCTTAACTCTCGGTAAGATACATCCTTAACTGTCTGTAACATACATCCTTAACTGTCTGTAACATACATCCTTAACTGCCTGTAAGATACATCCTTAACTGTCTGTAAGATACATCCTTAACTGTCTGTAAAATACGTCCTCAACTGTCTGTAAGATACATCCTTAACTGTCTGTAAGATACATCCTTAACTGTCTGTAACATATGTCCTTAACTGTCTATAAGATACATCCTTAACTGTCTGTAAGATACATCCTTAACTCTTCTTAAGATATATCCTTAACTGTCGATAAGATACATCCTTAACTGTCTGTAAGATACATCCTTAACTGTCTGTAAGATACATCCTTAACTGTGTGTAAGATACATCCTCAACTGTCTGTAAGATAGATCCTCAACTGTCTGTAAGACACATCCTTAACTGTCTGTAACATACATCCTTAACTGCCTGTAAGATACATCCTTAACTGTCTGTAAGATACATCCTTAACTGTCTGTAACATACGTCCTCAACTGTCTGTAAGATACATCCTTAACTGCCTGTAAGATACATCCTTAACTGTCTGTAACATATGTCCTTAACTGTCTATAAGATACATCCTTAACTGTCTGTAAGATACATCCTTAACTGTCTGTAACATACATCCTTAACTATTTGTAAGATACATCCTTAACTATCTGTAAGATACATCCTTAACTCTTCTTAAGATACATCCTTAACTCTCGGTAAGATACATCCTTAACTGTCTGTAACATACATCCTTAACTGTCTGTAACATACATCCTTAACTGCCTGTAAGATACATCCTTAACTGTCTGTAAGATACATCCTTAACTGTCTGTAACATACGTCCTCAACTGTCTGTAAGATACATCCTTAACTGTCTGTAAGATACATCCTTAACTGTCTGTAACATATGTCCTTAACTGTCTATAAGATACATCCTTAACTGTCTGTAACATACATCCTTAACTGCCTGTAAGATACATCCTTAACTGTCTGTAAGATACATCCTTAACTGTCTGTAACATATGTCCTTAACTGTCTGTAAGATACATCCTTAACTGTCTGTAAGATACATCCTTAACTCTTCTTAAGATATATCCTTAACTGTCGATAAGATACATCCTTAACTGTCTGTAAGATACATCCTTAACTCTTAGTAAGATACATCCTTTACTCTCGGTAAGATACATCCTTAACTGTTTGTAAGATATATCCTTAACTGTCTGTAAAACACATCCTGAACTGTCTATAAGAAACATCCTTAACTGTCTGGGAGATACATCCTTAACTGTCTGTAACATACATCCTTAACAATCTGTAAGATACATCCTGAACTGTCTGTAAGATACGTCCTTAACTGTCTGTAAGATATATCCTTAACTGTCTGTAAGATACATCCTTAACTGTCTGTAAGATATATTCTTAACTATCTGTAAGATACATCCTTAACTGTCTGTAAGATACATCCTTAACTGTGTGTAAGATACATCCTCAACTGTCTGTAAGATAGATCCTTAACTGTCTGTAAGACACATCCTCAACTGTCTGTAAGATACATCCTTAACTGTCTGTAAGATACATCCTTAACTTGCCGTAAAATACATCCTTAACTGTCTGTAAGATACATCCTTAACTGTCTGTAACATACATCCTTAACTGCCTGTAAGATACATCCTTAACTGTCTGTAAGATACATCCTTAACTGTCTGTAACATATGTCCTTAACTGTCTGTAAGATACATCCTTAACTGTCTGTAAGATACATCCTTAACTCTTCTTAAGATATATCCTTAACTGTCGATAAGATACATCCTTAACTGTCTGTAAGATACATCCTTAACTCTTAGTAAGATACATCCTTTACTCTCGGTAAGATACATCCTTAACTGTTTGTAAGATACATCCTTAACTGTCTGTAAAACACATCCTGAACTGTCTATAAGAAACATCCTTAACTGTCTGGGAGATAAATCCTTAACTGTCTGTAACATACATCCATAACTGTCTGTAAGATACATCCTCAACTGTCTGTAAGATACATCCTTAACTCTCTGTAAGATATACCATTAACTGTCTGTAAGATACATCCTTAACTGTCTGTAAGATACATCCTTAACTGTGTGTAAGATACATCCTCAACTGTCTGTAAGATAGATCCTCAACTGTCTGTAAGACACATCCTCAACTGTCTGTAAGATACATCCTTAACTGTCTGTAAGATACATCCTTAACTGTCTGTAACATACGTCCTCAACTGTCTGTAAGATACATCCTTAACTGCCTGTAAGATACATCCTTAACTGTCTGTAAGATACATCCTTAACTGTCTGTAAGATATATCCTTAACTGTCTATAAGATACATCCTCAACTGTCTGTAAGATAAATCCTTAACTGTCTGTAAGATACGTCCTTAACTCTCGGTAAGATACATCCTTAACTGTGTGTAAGATACATCCTCAACTGTCTGTAAGATACATCCTTAGCAGTCTGTAAGATACATCCTTAACTGTCTGTAAGATACATCCTTAACTCTTCTTAAGATACATCCTTAACTCTCGGTAAGATACATCCTTAACTGTCTGTAACATACATCCTCAACTGTCTGTAAGATAAATCCTTAACTGTCTGTAAGATACGTCCTTAACTCTCGGTAAGATACATCCTTAACTGTGTGTAAGCTAAATCCTCAACTGTCTGTAAGATACATCCTTAGCAGTCTGTAAGATACATCCTTAACTGTCTGTAAGATACATCCTTAACTCTTCTTAAGATACATCCTTAACTCTCGGTAAGATACATCCTTAACTGTCTGTAACATACATCCTTAACTGTCTGTAACATACATCCTTAACTGCCTGTAAGATACATCCTTAACTGTCTGTAAGATACATCCTTAACTGTCTGTAACATACGTCCTCAACTGTCTGTAAGATACATCCTTAACTGTCTGTAAGATACATCCTTAACTGTCTGTAACATATGTCCTTAACTGTCTATAAGATACATCCTTAACTGTCTGTAAGATACATCCTTAACTCTTCTTAAGATATATCCTTAACTGTCGATAAGATACATCCTTAACTGTCTGTAAGATACATCCTTAACTGTCTGTAAGATACATCCTTAACTGTGTGTAAGATACATCCTCAACTGTCTGTAAGATAGATCCTCAACTGTCTGTAAGACACATCCTTAACTGTCTGTAACATACATCCTTAACTGCCTGTAAGATACATCCTTAACTGTCTGTAAGATACATCCTTAACTGTCTGTAACATACGTCCTCAACTGTCTGTAAGATACATCCTTAACTGCCTGCAAGATACATCCTTAACTGTCTGTAACATATGTCCTTAACTGTCTATAAGATACATCCTTAACTGTCTGTAAGATACATCCTTAACTGTCTGTAACATACATCCTTAACTATTTGTAAGATACATCCTTAACTATCTGTAAGATACATCCTTAACTCTTCTTAAGATACATCCTTAACTCTCGGTAAGATACATCCTTAACTGTCTGTAACATACATCCTTAACTGTCTGTAACATACATCCTTAACTGCCTGTAAGATACATCCTTAACTGTCTGTAAGATACATCCTTAACTGTCTGTAACATACGTCCTCAACTGTCTGTAAGATACATCCTTAACTGTCTGTAAGATACATCCTTAACTGTCTGTAACATATGTCCTTAACTGTCTATAAGATACATCCTTAACTGTCTGTAAGATACATCCTTAACTCTTCTTAAGATATATCCTTAACTGTCGATAAGATACATCCTTAACTGTCTGTAAGATACATCCTTAACTGCCTGTAACATACATCCTTAACTGTGTGTAAGATACATCCTCAACTGTCTGTAAGATACATCCTTAACTGTCTGTAAAACACATCCTGAACTGTCTATAAGAAACATCCTTAACTGTCTGGGAGATACATCCTTAACTGTCTGTAACATACATCCTTAACTGTCTGTAAGATACATCCTCAACTGTCTGTAAGATACATCCTTAACTCTCTGTAAGATATACCATTAACTGTCTGTAAGATACATCCTTAACTGTCTGTAAGATACATCCTTAACTGTGTGTAAGATACATCCTCAACTGTCTGTAAGATAGATCCTCAACTGTCTGTAAGACACATCCTCAACTGTCTGTAAGATACATCCTTAACTGTCTGTAAGATACATCCTTAACTGTCTGTAACATACGTCCTCAACTGTCTGTAAGATACATCCTTAACTGCCTGTAAGATACATCCTTAACTGTCTGTAAGATACATCCTTAACTGTCTGTAAGATATATCCTTAACTGTCTATAAGATACATCCTCAACTGTCTGTAAGATAAATCCTTAACTGTCTGTAAGATACGTCCTTAACTCTCGGTAAGATACATCCTCAACTGTGTGTAAGATACATCCTCAACTGTCTGTAAGATACATCCTTAGCAGTCTGTAAGATACATCCTTAACTGTCTGTAAGATACATCCTTAACTCTTCTTAAGATACATCCTTAACTCTCGGTAAGATACATCCTTAACTGTCTGTAACATACATCCTTAACTGTCTGTAACATACATCCTTAACTGCCTGTAAGATACATCCTTAACTGTCTGTAAGATACATCCTTAACTGTCTGTAACATACGTCCTCAACTGTCTGTAAGATACATCCTTAACTGTCTGTAAGATACATCCTTAACTGTCTGTAACATATGTCCTTAACTGTCTATAAGATACATCCTTAACTGTCTGTAAGATACATCCTTAACTCTTCTTAAGATATATCCTTAACTGTCGATAAGATACATCCTTAACTGTCTGTAAGATACATCCTTAACTGTCTGTAAGATACATCCTTAACTGTGTGTAAGATACATCCTCAACTGTCTGTAAGATAGATCCTCAACTGTCTGTAAGACACATCCTCAACTGTCTGTAAGATACATCCTAAACTGCCTGTAAGATACATCCTTAACTGTCTGTAAGATACATCCTTAACTGTCTGTAAGATATATCCTTAACTGTCTATAAACTACATCCTCAACTGTCTGTAAGATAAATCCTTAACTGTCTGTAAGATACGTCCTTAACTCTCGGTAAGATACATCCTTAACTGTGTGTAAGATACATCCTCAACTGTCTGTAAGATACATCCTTAGCAGTCTGTAAGATACATCCTTAACTGTCTGTAAGATACATCCTTAACTCTTCTTAAGATACATCCTTAACTCTCGGTAAGATACATCCTTAACTGTCTGTAACATACATCCTTAACTGTCTGTAACATACATCCTTAACTGCCTGTAAGATACATCCTTAACTGTCTGTAAGATACATCCTTAACTGTCTGTAACATACGTCCTCAACTGTCTGTAAGATACATCCTTAACTGCCTGTAAGATACATCCTTAACTGTCTGTAACATATGTCCTTAACTGTCTATAAGATACATCCTTAACTGTCTGTAAGATACATCCTTAACTGTCTGTAACATACATCCTTAACTATTTGTAAGATACATCCTTAACTATCTGTAAGATACATCCTTAACTGTCTGTAACATACATCCTTAACAATCTGTAAGATACATCCTGAACTGTCTGTAAGATACGTCCTTAACTGTCTGTAAGATATATCCTTAACTGTCTGTAAGATACATCCTTAACTGTCTGTAAGATATATCCTTAACTATCTGTAAGATACATCCTTAACTGTCTGTAAGATACATCCTTAACTGTGTGTAAGATACATCCTCAACTGTCTGTAAGATAGATCCTTAACTGTCTGTAAGACACATCCTCAACTGTCTGTAAGATACATCCTTAACTGTCTGTAAGATACATCCTTAACTTGCCGTAAAATACATCCTTAACTCTCGGTAAGATACATCCTTAACTGTCTGTAACATACATCCTTAACTGCCTGTAAGATACATCCTTAACTGTCTGTAAGATACATCCTTAACTGTCTGTAACATATGTCCTTAACTGTCTGTAAGATACATCCTTAACTGTCTGTAAGATACATCCTTAACTCTTCTTAAGATATATCCTTAACTGTCGATAAGATACATCCTTAACTGTCTGTAAGATACATCCTTAACTCTTAGTAAGATACATCCTTTACTCTCGGTAAGATACATCCTTAACTGTTTGTAAGATACATCCTTAACTGTCTGTAAAACACATCCTGAACTGTCTATAAGAAACATCCTTAACTGTCTGGGAGATACATCCTTAACTGTCTGTAACATACATCCTTAACTGTCTGTAAGATACATCCTCAACTGTCTGTAAGATACATCCTTAACTCTCTGTAAGATATACCATTAACTGTCTGTAAGATACATCCTTAACTGTCTGTAAGATACATCCTTAACTGTGTGTAAGATACATCCTCAACTGTCTGTAAGATAGATCCTCAACTGTCTGTAAGACACATCCTCAACTGTCTGTAAGATACATCCTTAACTGTCTGTAAGATACATCCTTAACTGTCTGTAAGATAAATCCTTAACTGTCTGTAAGATACGTCCTTAACTCTCGGTAAGATACATCCTTAACTGTGTGTAAGATACATCCTCAACTGTCTGTAAGATACATCCTTAGCAGTCTGTAAGATACATCCTTAACTGTCTGTAAGATACATCCTTAACTCTTCTTAAGATACATCCTTAACTCTCGGTAAGATACATCCTTAACTGTCTGTAACATACATCCTTAACTGTCTGTAACATACATCCTTAACTGCCTGTAAGATACATCCTTAACTGTCTGTAAGATACATCCTTAACTGTCTGTAACATACGTCCTCAACTGTCTGTAAGATACATCCTTAACTGCCTGTAAGATACATCCTTAACTGTCTGTAACATATGTCCTTAACTGTCTATAAGATACATCCTTAACTGTCTGTAAGATACATCCTTAACTGTCTGTAACATACATCCTTAACTATTTGTAAGATACATCCTTAACTATCTGTAAGATACATCCTTAACTGTCTGTAACATATATCCTTAACAATCTGTAAGATACATCCTGAACTGTCTGTAAGATACATCCTTAACTCTCTGTAAGATATATCCTTAACTGTCGATAAGATACATCCTTAACTGTCTGTAAGATACATCCTTAACTGTCTGTAAGATACATCCTTAACTGTGTGTAAGATACATCCTCAACTGTCTGTAAGATAGATCCTCAACTGTCTGTAAGACACATCCTCAACTGTCTGTAAGATACATCCTAAACTGCCTGTAAGATACATCCTTAACTGTCTGTAAGATACATCCTTAACTGTCTGTAAGATATATCCTTAACTGTCTATAAACTACATCCTCAACTGTCTGTAAGATAAATCCTTAACTGTCTGTAAGATACGTCCTTAACTCTCGGTAAGATACATCCTTAACTGTGTGTAAGATACATCCTCAACTGTCTGTAAGATACATCCTTAGCAGTCTGTAAGATACATCCTTAACTGTCTGTAAGATACATCCTTAACTCTTCTTAAGATACATCCTTAACTCTCGGTAAGATACATCCTTAACTGTCTGTAACATACATCCTTAACTGTCTGTAACATACATCCTTAACTGCCTGTAAGATACATCCTTAACTGTCTGTAAGATACATCCTTAACTGTCTGTAACATACGTCCTCAACTGTCTGTAAGATACATCCTTAACTGCCTGTAAGATACATCCTTAACTGTCTGTAACATATGTCCTTAACTGTCTATAAGATACATCCTTAACTGTCTGTAAGATACATCCTTAACTGTCTGTAACATACATCCTTAACTATTTGTAAGATACATCCTTAACTATCTGTAAGATACATCCTTAACTGTCTGTAACATACATCCTTAACAATCTGTAAGATACATCCTGAACTGTCTGTAAGATACGTCCTTAACTGTCTGTAAGATATATCCTTAACTGTCTGTAAGATACATCCTTAACTGTCTGTAAGATATATCCTTAACTATCTGTAAGATACATCCTTAACTGTCTGTAAGATACATCCTTAACTGTGTGTAAGATACATCCTCAACTGTCTGTAAGATAGATCCTTAACTGTCTGTAAGACACATCCTCAACTGTCTGTAAGATACATCCTTAACTGTCTGTAAGATACATCCTTAACTTGCCGTAAAATACATCCTTAACTGTCTGTAAGATACATCCTTAACTGTCTGTAACATACATCCTTAACTGCCTGTAAGATACATCCTTAACTGTCTGTAAGATACATCCTTAACTGTCTGTAACATATGTCCTTAACTGTCTGTAAGATACATCCTTAACTGTCTGTAAGATACATCCTTAACTCTTCTTAAGATATATCCTTAACTGTCGATAAGATACATCCTTAACTGTCTGTAAGATACATCCTTAACTCTTAGTAAGATACATCCTTTACTCTCGGTAAGATACATCCTTAACTGTTTGTAAGATACATCCTTAACTGTCTGTAAAACACATCCTGAACTGTCTATAAGAAACATCCTTAACTGTCTGGGAGATACATCCTTAACTGTCTGTAACATACATCCTTAACTGTCTGTAAGATACATCCTCAACTGTCTGTAAGATACATCCTTAACTCTCTGTAAGATATACCATTAACTGTCTGTAAGATACATCCTTAACTGTCTGTAAGATACATCCTTAACTGTGTGTAAGATACATCCTCAACTGTCTGTAAGATAGATCCTCAACTGTCTGTAAGACACATCCTCAACTGTCTGTAAGATACATCCTTAACTGTCTGTAAGATACATCCTTAACTGTCTGTAAGATAAATCCTTAACTGTCTGTAAGATACGTCCTTAACTGCCTGTAAGATACATCCTTAACTGTCTGTAAGATACATCCTTAACTGTCTGTAAGATATATCCTTAACTGTCTATAAGATACATCCTCAACTGTCTGTAAGATAAATCCTTAACTGTCTGTAAGATACGTCCTTAACTCTCGGTAAGATACATCCTTAACTGTGTGTAAGATACATCCTCAACTGTCTGTAAGATACATCCTTAGCAGTCTGTAAGATACATCCTTAACTGTCTGTAAGATACATCCTTAACTCTTCTTAAGATACATCCTTAACTCTCGGTAAGATACATCCTTAACTGTCTGTAACATACATCCTCAACTGTCTGTAAGATAAATCCTTAACTGTCTGTAAGATACGTCCTTAACTCTCGGTAAGATACATCCTTAACTGTGTGTAAGATACATCCTCAACTGTCTGTAAGATACATCCTTAGCAGTCTGTAAGATACATCCGTAACTGTCTGTAAGATACATCCTTAACTCTTCTTAAGATACATCCTTAACTCTCGGTAAGATACATCCTTAACTGTCTGTAACATACATCCTTAACTGTCTGTAACATACATCCTTAACTGCCTGTAAGATACATCCTTAACTGTCTGTAAGATACATCCTTAACTGTCTGTAACATACGTCCTCAACTGTCTGTAAGATACATCCTTAACTGTCTGTAAGATACATCCTTAACTGTCTGTAACATATGTCCTTAACTGTCTATAAGATACATCCTTAACTGTCTGTAAGATACATCCTTAACTCTTCTTAAGATATATCCTTAACTGTCGATAAGATACATCCTTAACTGTCTGTAAGATACATCCTTAACTGTCTGTAAGATACATCCTTAACTGTGTGTAAGATACATCCTCAACTGTCTGTAAGATAGATCCTCAACTGTCTGTAAGACACATCCTCAACTGTCTGTAAGATACATCCTTAACTGCCTGTAAGATACATCCTTAACTGTCTGTAAGATACATCCTTAACTGTCTGTAAGATATATCCTTAACTGTCTATAAGATACATCCTCAACTGTCTGTAAGATAAATCCTTAACTGTCTGTAAGATACGTCCTTAACTCTCGGTAAGATACATCCTTAACTGTGTGTAAGATACATCCTCAACTGTCTGTAAGATACATCCTTAGCAGTCTGTAAGATACATCCTTAACTGTCTGTAAGATACATCCTTAACTCTTCTTAAGATACATCCTTAACTCTCGGTAAGATACATCCTTAACTGTCTGTAACATACATCCTTAACTGTCTGTAACATACATCCTTAACTGCCTGTAAGATACATCCTTAACTGTCTGTAAGATACATCCTTAACTGTCTGTAACATACGTCCTCAACTGTCTGTAAGATACATCCTTAACTGTCTGTAAGATACATCCTTAACTGTCTGTAACATATGTCCTTAACTGTCTATAAGATACATCCTTAACTGTCTGTAAGATACATCCTTAACTGTCTGTAACATACATCCTTAACTATTTGTAAGATACATCCTTAACTATCTGTAAGATACATCCTTAACTGTCTGTAAGATACATCCTTAACTTTCTGTAACATATGTCCTTAACTGTCTATAAGATACATCCTTAACTGTCTGTAAGATACATCCTTAACTCTTCTTAAGATATATCCTTAACTGTCGATAAGATACATCCTTAACTGTCTGTAAGATACATCCTTAACTGTCTGTAAGATACATCCTTAACTGTGTGTAAGATACATCCTCAACTGTCTGTAAGATACATCCTTAACTCTCTGTAAGATATACCATTAACTGTCTGTAAGATACATCCTTAACTGTCTGTAAGATACATCCTTAACTGTGTGTAAGATACATCCTCAACTGTCTGTAAGATAGATCCTCAACTGTCTGTAAGACACATCCTCAACTGTCTGTAAGATACATCCTTAACTGTCTGTAAGATACATCCTTAACTGTCTGTAACATACGTCCTCAACTGTCTGTAAGATACATCCTTAACTGCCTGTAAGATACATCCTTAACTGTCTGTAAGATACATCCTTAACTGTCTGTAAGATATATCCTTAACTGTCTATAAGATACATCCTCAACTGTCTGTAAGATAAATCCTTAACTGTCTGTAAGATACGTCCTTAACTCTCGGTAAGATACATCCTTAACTGTGTGTAAGATACATCCTCAACTGTCTGTAAGATACATCCTTAGCAGTCTGTAAGATACATCCTTAACTGTCTGTAAGATACATCCTTAACTCTTCTTAAGATACATCCTTAACTCTCGGTAAGATACATCCTTAACTCTTCTTAAGATACATCCTTAACTCTCGGTAAGATACATCCTTAACTGTCTGTAACATACATCCTTAACTGTCTGTAACATACATCCTTAACTGCCTGTAAGATACATCCTTAACTGTCTGTAAGATACATCCTTAACTGTCTGTAACATACGTCCTCAACTGTCTGTAAGATACATCCTTAACTGTCTGTAAGATACATCCTTAACTGTCTGTAACATACATCCTTAACTGTCTGTAACATACATCCTTAACTGCCTGTAAGATACATCCTTAACTGTCTGTAAGATACATCCTTAACTGTCTGTAACATACGTCCTCAACTGTCTGTAAGATACATCCTTAACTGTCTGTAAGATACATCCTTAACTGTCTGTAACATATGTCCTTAACTGTCTATAAGATACATCCTTAACTGTCTGTAAGATACATCCTTAACTCTTCTTAAGATATATCCTTAACTGTCGATAAGATACATCCTTAACTGTCTGTAAGATACATCCTTAACTGCCTGTAACATACATCCTTAACTGTGTGTAAGATACATCCTCAACTGTCTGTAAGATACATCCTTAACTGTCTGTAAAACACATCCTGAACTGTCTATAAGAAACATCCTTAACTGTCTGGGAGATACATCCTTAACTGTCTGTAACATACATCCTTAACTGTCTGTAAGATACATCCTCAACTGTCTGTAAGATACATCCTTAACTCTCTGTAAGATATACCATTAACTGTCTGTAAGATACATCCTTAACTGTCTGTAAGATACATCCTTAACTGTGTGTAAGATACATCCTCAACTGTCTGTAAGATAGATCCTCAACTGTCTGTAAGACACATCCTCAACTGTCTGTAAGATACATCCTTAACTGTCTGTAAGATACATCCTTAACTGTCTGTAACATACGTCCTCAACTGTCTGTAAGATACATCCTTAACTGCCTGTAAGATACATCCTTAACTGTCTGTAAGATACATCCTTAACTGTCTGTAAGATATATCCTTAACTGTCTATAAGATACATCCTCAACTGTCTGTAAGATAAATCCTTAACTGTCTGTAAGATACGTCCTTAACTCTCGGTAAGATACATCCTTAACTGTGTGTAAGATACATCCTCAACTGTCTGTAAGATACATCCTTAGCAGTCTGTAAGATACATCCTTAACTGTCTGTAAGATACATCCTTAACTCTTCTTAAGATATATCCTTAACTCTCGGTAAGATACATCCTTAACTGTCTGTAACATACATCCTCAACTGTCTGTAAGATAAATCCTTAACTGTCTGTAAGATACGTCCTTAACTCTCGGTAAGATACATCCTTAACTGTGTGTAAGATACATCCTCAACTGTCTGTAAGATACATCCTTAGCAGTCTGTAAGATACATCCGTAACTGTCTGTAAGATACATCCTTAACTCTTCTTAAGATACATCCTTAACTCTCGGTAAGATACATCCTTAACTGTCTGTAACATACATCCTTAACTGTCTGTAACATACATCCTTAACTGCCTGTAAGATACATCCTTAACTGTCTGTAAGATACATCCTTAACTGTCTGTAACATACGTCCTCAACTGTCTGTAAGATACATCCTTAACTGTCTGTAAGATACATCCTTAACTGTCTGTAACATATGTCCTTAACTGTCTATAAGATACATCCTTAACTGTCTGTAAGATACATCCTTAACTCTTCTTAAGATATATCCTTAACTGTCGATAAGATACATCCTTAACTGTCTGTAAGATACATCCTTAACTGTCTGTAAGATACATCCTTAACTGTGTGTAAGATACATCCTCAACTGTCTGTAAGATAGATCCTCAACTGTCTGTAAGACACATCCTCAACTGTCTGTAAGATACATCCTTAACTGCCTGTAAGATACATCCTTAACTGTCTGTAAGATACATCCTTAACTGTCTGTAAGATATATCCTTAACTGTCTATAAGATACATCCTCAACTGTCTGTAAGATAAATCCTTAACTGTCTGTAAGATACGTCCTTAACTCTCGGTAAGATACATCCTTAACTGTGTGTAAGATACATCCTCAACTGTCTGTAAGATACATCCTTAGCAGTCTGTAAGATACATCCTTAACTGTCTGTAAGATACATCCTTAACTCTTCTTAAGATACATCCTTAACTCTCGGTAAGATACATCCTTAACTGTCTGTAACATACATCCTTAACTGTCTGTAACATACATCCTTAACTGCCTGTAAGATACATCCTTAACTGTCTGTAAGATACATCCTTAACTGTCTGTAACATACGTCCTCAACTGTCTGTAAGATACATCCTTAACTGTCTGTAAGATACATCCTTAACTGTCTGTAACATATGTCCTTAACTGTCTATAAGATACATCCTTAACTGTCTGTAAGATACATCCTTAACTGTCTGTAACATACATCCTTAACTATTTGTAAGATACATCCTTAACTATCTGTAAGATACATCCTTAACTGTCTGTAAGATACATCCTTAACTTTCTGTAACATATGTCCTTAACTGTCTATAAGATACATCCTTAACTGTCTGTAAGATACATCCTTAACTCTTCTTAAGATATATCCTTAACTGTCGATAAGATACATCCTTAACTGTCTGTAAGATACATCCTTAACTGTCTGTAAGATACATCCTTAACTGTGTGTAAGATACATCCTCAACTGTCTGTAAGATACATCCTTAACTCTCTGTAAGATATACCATTAACTGTCTGTAAGATACATCCTTAACTGTCTGTAAGATACATCCTTAACTGTGTGTAAGATACATCCTCAACTGTCTGTAAGATAGATCCTCAACTGTCTGTAAGACACATCCTCAACTGTCTGTAAGATACATCCTTAACTGTCTGTAAGATACATCCTTAACTGTCTGTAACATACGTCCTCAACTGTCTGTAAGATACATCCTTAACTGCCTGTAAGATACATCCTTAACTGTCTGTAAGATACATCCTTAACTGTCTGTAAGATATATCCTTAACTGTCTATAAGATACATCCTCAACTGTCTGTAAGATAAATCCTTAACTGTCTGTAAGATACGTCCTTAACTCTCGGTAAGATACATCCTTAACTGTGTGTAAGATACATCCTCAACTGTCTGTAAGATACATCCTTAGCAGTCTGTAAGATACATCCTTAACTGTCTGTAAGATACATCCTTAACTCTTCTTAAGATACATCCTTAACTCTCGGTAAGATACATCCTTAACTGTCTGTAACATACATCCTCAACTGTCTGTAAGATAAATCCTTAACTGTCTGTAAGATACGTCCTTAACTCTCGGTAAGATACATCCTTAACTGTGTGTAAGATACATCCTCAACTGTCTGTAAGATACATCCTTAGCAGTCTGTAAGATACATCCTTAACTGTCTGTAAGATACATCCTTAACTCTTCTTAAGATACATCCTTAACTCTCGGTAAGATACATCCTTAACTGTCTGTAACATACATCCTTAACTGTCTGTAACATACATCCTTAACTGCCTGTAAGATACATCCTTAACTGTCTGTAAGATACATCCTTAACTGTCTGTAACATACGTCCTCAACTGTCTGTAAGATACATCCTTAACTGTCTGTAAGATACATCCTTAACTGTCTGTAACATATGTCCTTAACTGTCTATAAGATACATCCTTAACTGTCTGTAAGATACATCCTTAACTCTTCTTAAGATATATCCTTAACTGTCGATAAGATACATCCTTAACTGTCTGTAAGATACATCCTTAACTGTCTGTAAGATACATCCTTAACTGTGTGTAAGATACATCCTCAACTGTCTGTAAGATAGATCCTCAACTGTCTGTAAGACACATCCTCAACTGTCTGTAAGATACATCCTTAACTTCCTGTAAGATACATCCTTAACTGTCTGTAAGATACATCCTTAACTGTCTGTAAGATATATCCTTAACTGTCTATAAGATACATCCTCAACTGTCTGTAAGATAAATCCTTAACTGTCTGTAAGATACGTCCTTAACTCTCGGTAAGATACATCCTTAACTGTGTGTAAGATACATCCTCAACTGTCTGTAAGATACATCCTTAGCAGTCTGTAAGATACATCCTTAACTGTCTGTAAGATACATCCTTAACTCTTCTTAAGATACATCCTTAACTCTCGGTAAGATACATCCTTAACTGTCTGTAACATACATCCTTAACTGTCTGTAACATACATCCTTAACTGCCTGTAAGATACATCCTTAACTGTCTGTAAGATACATCCTTAACTGTCTGTAACATACGTCCTTAACTTTCTGTAACATATGTCCTTAACTGTCTATAAGATACATCCTTAACTGTCTGTAAGATACATCCTTAACTCTTCTTAAGATATATCCTTAACTGTCGATAAGATACATCCTTAACTGTCTGTAAGATACATCCTTAACTGTCTGTAAGATACATCCTTAACTGTGTGTAAGATACATCCTCAACTGTCTGTAAGATACATCCTTAACTCTCTGTAAGATATACCATTAACTGTCTGTAAGATACATCCTTAACTGTCTGTAAGATACATCCTTAACTGTGTGTAAGATACATCCTCAACTGTCTGTAAGATAGATCCTCAACTGTCTGTAAGACACATCCTCAACTGTCTGTAAGATACATCCTTAACTGTCTGTAAGATACATCCTTAACTGTCTGTAACATACGTCCTCAACTGTCTGTAAGATACATCCTTAACTGCCTGTAAGATACATCCTTAACTGTCTGTAAGATACATCCTTAACTGTCTGTAAGATATATCCTTAACTGTCTATAAGATACATCCTCAACTGTCTGTAAGATAAATCCTTAACTGTCTGTAAGATACGTCCTTAACTCTCGGTAAGATACATCCTTAACTGTGTGTAAGATACATCCTCAACTGTCTGTAAGATACATCCTTAGCAGTCTGTAAGATACATCCTTAACTGTCTGTAAGATACATCCTTAACTCTTCTTAAGATACATCCTTAACTCTCGGTAAGATACATCCTTAACTGTCTGTAACATACATCCTCAACTGTCTGTAAGATAAATCCTTAACTGTCTGTAAGATACGTCCTTAACTCTCGGTAAGATACATCCTTAACTGTGTGTAAGATACATCCTCAACTGTCTGTAAGATACATCCTTAGCAGTCTGTAAGATACATCCTTAACTGTCTGTAAGATACATCCTTAACTCTTCTTAAGATACATCCTTAACTCTCGGTAAGATACATCCTTAACTGTCTGTAACATACATCCTTAACTGTCTGTAACATACATCCTTAACTGCCTGTAAGATACATCCTTAACTGTCTGTAAGATACATCCTTAACTGTCTGTAACATACGTCCTCAACTGTCTGTAAGATACATCCTTAACTGTCTGTAAGATACATCCTTAACTGTCTGTAAGATAAATCCTTAACTGTCTGTAAGATACGTCCTTAACTCTCGGTAAGATACATCCTTAACTGTGTGTAAGATACATCCTCAACTGTCTGTAAGATACATCCTTAGCAGTCTGTAAGATACATCCTTAACTGTCTGTAAGATACATCCTTAACTCTTCTTAAGATACATCCTTAACTCTCGGTAAGATACATCCTTAACTGTCTGTAACATACATCCTTAACTGTCTGTAACATACATCCTTAACTGCCTGTAAGATACATCCTTAACTGTCTGTAAGATACATCCTTAACTGTCTGTAACATACGTCCTCAACTGTCTGTAAGATACATCCTTAACTGTCTGTAAGATACAACCTTAACTGTCTGTAACATATGTCCTTAACTGTCTATAAGATACATCCTTAACTGTCTGTAAGATACATCCTTACCTGTCTGTAACATACATCCTTAACTATTTGTAAGATACATCCTTAACTATCTGTAAGATACATCCTTAACTGTCTGTAAGATACATCCTTAACTTTCTGTAACCTATGTCCTTAACTGTCTATAAGATACATCCTTAACTGTCTGTAAGATACATCCTTAACTCTTCTTAAGATATATCCTTAACTGTCGATAATATACATCCTTAACTGTCTGTAAGATACATCCTTAACTGTCTGTAAGATACATCCTTAACTGTGTGTAAGATACATCCTCAACTGTCTGTAAGATAGATCCTCAACTGTCTGTAAGACACATCCTCAACTGTCTGGGAGATACATCCTTAACTGTCTGTAACATACATCCTTAACTGTCTGTAAGATACATCCTCAACTGTCTGTAAGATACATCCTTAACTCTCTGTAAGATATACCATTAACTGTCTGTGAGATACATCCTTAACTGTCTGTAAGATACATCCTTAACTGTGTGTAAGATACATCCTCAACTGTCTGTAAGATAGATCCTCAACTGTCTGTAAGACACATCCTCAACTGTCTGTAAGATACATCCTTAACTGTCTGTAAGATAAATCCTTAACTGTCTGTAAGATACGTCCTTAACTCTCGGTAAGATACATCCTTAACTGTGTGTAAGATACATCCTCAACTGTCTGTAAGATACATCCTTAGCAGTCTGTAAGATAAATCCTTAACTGTCTGTAAGATACATCCTTAACTCTTCCTAAAAGATACATCCTTAACTCTCGGTAAGATACATCCTTAACTGTCTGTAACATACATCCTTAACTGTCTGTAACATACATCCTTAACTGCCTGTAAGATACATCCTTAACTGTCTGTAAGATACATCCTTAACTGTCTGTAACATACGTCCTCAACTGTCTGTAAGATACATCCTTAACTGCCTGTAAGATACATCCTTAACTGTCTGTAACATATGTCCTTAACTGTCTATAAGATACATCCTTAACTGTCTGTAAGATACATCCTTAACTGTCTGTAACATACATCCTTAACTATTTGTAAGATACATCCTTAACTATCTGTAAGATACATCCTTAACTGTCTGTAACATACATCCTTAACAATCTGTAAGATACATCCTGAACTGTCTGTAAGATACGTCCTTAACTGTCTGTAAGATATATCCTTAACTGTCTGTAAGATACATCCTTAACTGTCTGTAAGATATATCCTTAACTATCTGTAAGATACATCCTTAACTGTCTGTAAGATACATCCTTAACTGTGTGTAAGATACATCCTCAACTGTCTGTAAGATAGATCCTTAACTGTCTGTAAGATACATCCTTAACTGTGTGTAAGATACATCCTCAACTGTCTGTAAGATAGATCCTCAACTGTCTGTAAGATAGATCCTCAACTGTCTGTAAGACACATCCTCAACTGTCTGTAAGATACATCCTTAACTGTCTGTAAGATACATCCTTAACTGTCTGTAACATACGTCCTCAACTGTCTGTAAGATACATCCTTAACTGCCTGTAAGATACATCCTTAACTGTCTGTAACATACGTCCTCAACTGTCTGTAAGATACATCCTTAACTGTCTGTAAGATACATCCTTAACTGTCTGTAACATACGTCCTCAACTGTCTGTAAGACACATCCTCAACTGTCTATAAGATACATCCTTAACTGTCTGTAAGATACATCCTTAACTCTTCTTAAGATATATCCTTAACTGTCGATAAGATACATCCTTAACTGTCTGTAAGATACATCCTTAACTGTCTGTAAGATACATCCTTAACTGTGTGTAAGATACATCCTCAACTGTCTGTAAGATACATCCTTAACTCTCTGTAAGATATACCATTAACTGTCTGTAAGATACATCCTTAACTGTCTGTAAGATACATCCTTAACTGTGTGTAAGATACATCCTCAACTGTCTGTAAGATAGATCCTCAACTGTCTGTAAGACACATCCTCAACTGTCTGTAAGATACATCCTTAACTGTCTGTAAGATACATCCTTAACTGTCTGTAACATACGTCCTCAACTGTCTGTAAGATACATCCTTAACTGCCTGTAAGATACATCCTTAACTGTCTGTAAGATACATCCTTAACTGTCTGTAAGATATATCCTTAACTGTCTATAAGATACATCCTCAACTGTCTGTAAGATAAATCCTTAACTGTCTGTAAGATACGTCCTTAACTCTCGGTAAGATACATCCTTAACTGTGTGTAAGATACATCCTCAACTGTCTGTAAGATACATCCTTAGCAGTCTGTAAGATACATCCTTAACTGTCTGTAAGATACATCCTTAACTCTTCTTAAGATACATCCTTAACTCTCGGTAAGATACATCCTTAACTGTCTGTAACATACATCCTCAACTGTCTGTAAGATAAATCCTTAACTGTCTGTAAGATACGTCCTTAACTCTCGGTAAGATACATCCTTAACTGTGTGTAAGATACATCCTCAACTGTCTGTAAGATACATCCTTAGCAGTCTGTAAGATACATCCTTAACTGTCTGTAAGATACATCCTTAACTCTTCTTAAGATACATCCTTAACTCTCGGTAAGATACATCCTTAACTGTCTGTAACATACATCCTTAACTGTCTGTAACATACATCCTTAACTGCCTGTAAGATACATCCTTAACTGTCTGTAAGATACATCCTTAACTGTCTGTAACATACGTCCTCAACTGTCTGTAAGATACATCCTTAACTGTCTGTAAGATACATCCTTAACTGTCTGTAACATATGTCCTTAACTGTCTATAAGATACATCCTTAACTGTCTGTAAGATACATCCTTAACTCTTCTTAAGATATATCCTTAACTGTCGATAAGATACATCCTTAACTGTCTGTAAGATACATCCTTAACTGTCTGTAAGATACATCCTTAACTGTGTGTAAGATACATCCTCAACTGTCTGTAAGATAGATCCTCAACTGTCTGTAAGACACATCCTCAACTGTCTGTAAGATACATCCTTAACTGCCTGTAAGATACATCCTTAACTGTCTGTAAGATACATCCTTAACTGTCTGTAAGATATATCCTTAACTGTCTATAAGATACATCCTCAACTGTCTGTAAGATAAATCCTTAACTGTCTGTAAGATACGTCCTTAACTCTCGGTAAGATACATCCTTAACTGTGTGTAAGATACATCCTCAACTGTCTGTAAGATACATCCTTAGCAGTCTGTAAGATACATCCTTAACTGTCTGTAAGATACATCCTTAACTCTTCTTAAGATACATCCTTAACTCTCGGTAAGATACATCCTTAACTGTCTGTAACATACATCCTTAACTGTCTGTAACATACATCCTTAACTGCCTGTAAGATACATCCTTAACTGTCTGTAAGATACATCCTTAACTGTCTGTAACATACGTCCTCAACTGTCTGTAAGATACATCCTTAACTGTCTGTAAGATACAACCTTAACTGTCTGTAACATATGTCCTTAACTGTCTATAAGATACATCCTTAACTGTCTGTAAGATACATCCTTACCTGTCTGTAACATACATCCTTAACTATTTGTAAGATACATCCTTAACTATCTGTAAGATACATCCTTAACTGTCTGTAAGATACATCCTTAACTTTCTGTAACCTATGTCCTTAACTGTCTATAAGATACATCCTTAACTGTCTGTAAGATACATCCTTAACTCTTCTTAAGATATATCCTTAACTGTCGATAATATACATCCTTAACTGTCTGTAAGATACATCCTTAACTGTCTGTAAGATACATCCTTAACTGTGTGTAAGATACATCCTCAACTGTCTGTAAGATAGATCCTCAACTGTCTGTAAGACACATCCTCAACTGTCTGGGAGATACATCCTTAACTGTCTGTAACATACATCCTTAACTGTCTGTAAGATACATCCTCAACTGTCTGTAAGATACATCCTTAACTCTCTGTAAGATATACCATTAACTGTCTGTAAGATACATCCTTAACTGTCTGTAAGATACATCCTTAACTGTGTGTAAGATACATCCTCAACTGTCTGTAAGATAGATCCTCAACTGTCTGTAAGACACATCCTCAACTGTCTGTAAGATACATCCTTAACTGTCTGTAAGATAAATCCTTAACTGTCTGTAAGATACGTCCTTAACTCTCGGTAAGATACATCCTTAACTGTGTGTAAGATACATCCTCAACTGTCTGTAAGATACATCCTTAGCAGTCTGTAAGATAAATCCTTAACTGTCTGTAAGATACATCCTTAACTCTTCCTAAAAGATACATCCTTAACTCTCGGTAAGATACATCCTTAACTGTCTGTAACATACATCCTTAACTGTCTGTAACATACATCCTTAACTGCCTGTAAGATACATCCTTAACTGTCTGTAAGATACATCCTTAACTGTCTGTAACATACGTCCTCAACTGTCTGTAAGATACATCCTTAACTGCCTGTAAGATACATCCTTAACTGTCTGTAACATATGTCCTTAACTGTCTATAAGATACATCCTTAACTGTCTGTAAGATACATCCTTAACTGTCTGTAACATACATCCTTAACTATTTGTAAGATACATCCTTAACTATCTGTAAGATACATCCTTAACTGTCTGTAACATACATCCTTAACAATCTGTAAGATACATCCTGAACTGTCTGTAAGATACGTCCTTAACTGTCTGTAAGATATATCCTTAACTGTCTGTAAGATACATCCTTAACTGTCTGTAAGATATATCCTTAACTATCTGTAAGATACATCCTTAACTGTCTGTAAGATACATCCTTAACTGTGTGTAAGATACATCCTCAACTGTCTGTAAGATAGATCCTTAACTGTCTGTAAGATACATCCTTAACTGTGTGTAAGATACATCCTCAACTGTCTGTAAGATAGATCCTCAACTGTCTGTAAGACACATCCTCAACTGTCTGTAAGATACATCCTTAACTGTCTGTAAGATACATCCTTAACTGTCTGTAACATACGTCCTCAACTGTCTGTAAGATACATCCTTAACTGCCTGTAAGATACATCCTTAACTGTCTGTAAGATACATCCTTAACTGTCTGTAAGATATATCCTTAACTGTCTATAAGATACATCCTCAACTGTCTGTAAGATAAATCCTTAACTGTCTGTAAGATACGTCCTTAACTCTCGGTAAGATACATCCTTAACTGTGTGTAAGATACATCCTCAACTGTCTGTAAGATACATCCTTAGCAGTCTGTAAGATACATCCTTAACTGTCTGTAAGATACATCCTTAACTCTTCTTAAGATACATCCTTAACTCTCGGTAAGATACATCCTTAACTGTCTGTAACATACATCCTCAACTGTCTGTAAGATAAATCCTTAACTGTCTGTAAGATACGTCCTTAACTCTCGGTAAGATACATCCTTAACTGTGTGTAAGATACATCCTCAACTGTCTGTAAGATACATCCTTAGCAGTCTGTAAGATACATCCTTAACTGTCTGTAAGATACATCCTTAACTCTTCTTAAGATACATCCTTAACTCTCGGTAAGATACATCCTTAACTGTCTGTAACATACATCCTTAACTGTCTGTAACATACATCCTTAACTGCCTGTAAGATACATCCTTAACTGTCTGTAAGATACATCCTTAACTGTCTGTAACATACGTCCTCAACTGTCTGTAAGATACATCCTTAACTGTCTGTAAGATACATCCTTAACTGTCTGTAACATATGTCCTTAACTGTCTATAAGATACATCCTTAACTGTCTGTAAGATACATCCTTAACTCTTCTTAAGATATATCCTTAACTGTCGATAAGATACATCCTTAACTGTCTGTAAGATACATCCTTAACTGTCTGTAAGATACATCCTTAACTGTGTGTAAGATACATCCTCAACTGTCTGTAAGATAGATCCTCAACTGTCTGTAAGACACATCCTCAACTGTCTGTAAGATACATCCTTAACTGCCTGTAAGATACATCCTTAACTGTCTGTAAGATACATCCTTAACTGTCTGTAAGATATATCCTTAACTGTCTATAAGATACATCCTCAACTGTCTGTAAGATAAATCCTTAACTGTCTGTAAGATACGTCCTTAACTCTCGGTAAGATACATCCTTAACTGTGTGTAAGATACATCCTCAACTGTCTGTAAGATACATCCTTAGCAGTCTGTAAGATACATCCTTAACTGTCTGTAAGATACATCCTTAACTCTTCTTAAGATACATCCTTAACTCTCGGTAAGATACATCCTTAACTGTCTGTAACATACATCCTTAACTGTCTGTAACATACATCCTTAACTGCCTGTAAGATACATCCTTAACTGTCTGTAAGATACATCCTTAACTGTCTGTAACATACGTCCTCAACTGTCTGTAAGATACATCCTTAACTGTCTGTAAGATACAACCTTAACTGTCTGTAACATATGTCCTTAACTGTCTATAAGATACATCCTTAACTGTCTGTAAGATACATCCTTACCTGTCTGTAACATACATCCTTAACTATTTGTAAGATACATCCTTAACTATCTGTAAGATACATCCTTAACTGTCTGTAAGATACATCCTTAACTTTCTGTAACCTATGTCCTTAACTGTCTATAAGATACATCCTTAACTGTCTGTAAGATACATCCTTAACTCTTCTTAAGATATATCCTTAACTGTCGATAATATACATCCTTAACTGTCTGTAAGATACATCCTTAACTGTCTGTAAGATACATCCTTAACTGTGTGTAAGATACATCCTCAACTGTCTGTAAGATAGATCCTCAACTGTCTGTAAGACACATCCTCAACTGTCTGGGAGATACATCCTTAACTGTCTGTAACATACATCCTTAACTGTCTGTAAGATACATCCTCAACTGTCTGTAAGATACATCCTTAACTCTCTGTAAGATATACCATTAACTGTCTGTAAGATACATCCTTAACTGTCTGTAAGATACATCCTTAACTGTGTGTAAGATACATCCTCAACTGTCTGTAAGATAGATCCTCAACTGTCTGTAAGACACATCCTCAACTGTCTGTAAGATACATCCTTAACTGTCTGTAAGATAAATCCTTAACTGTCTGTAAGATACGTCCTTAACTCTCGGTAAGATACATCCTTAACTGTGTGTAAGATACATCCTCAACTGTCTGTAAGATACATCCTTAGCAGTCTGTAAGATAAATCCTTAACTGTCTGTAAGATACATCCTTAACTCTTCCTAAAAGATACATCCTTAACTCTCGGTAAGATACATCCTTAACTGTCTGTAACATACATCCTTAACTGTCTGTAACATACATCCTTAACTGCCTGTAAGATACATCCTTAACTGTCTGTAAGATACATCCTTAACTGTCTGTAACATACGTCCTCAACTGTCTGTAAGATACATCCTTAACTGCCTGTAAGATACATCCTTAACTGTCTGTAACATATGTCCTTAACTGTCTATAAGATACATCCTTAACTGTCTGTAAGATACATCCTTAACTGTCTGTAACATACATCCTTAACTATTTGTAAGATACATCCTTAACTATCTGTAAGATACATCCTTAACTGTCTGTAACATACATCCTTAACAATCTGTAAGATACATCCTGAACTGTCTGTAAGATACGTCCTTAACTGTCTGTAAGATATATCCTTAACTGTCTGTAAGATACATCCTTAACTGTCTGTAAGATATATCCTTAACTATCTGTAAGATACATCCTTAACTGTCTGTAAGATACATCCTTAACTGTGTGTAAGATACATCCTCAACTGTCTGTAAGATAGATCCTTAACTGTCTGTAAGATACATCCTTAACTGTGTGTAAGATACATCCTCAACTGTCTGTAAGATAGATCCTCAACTGTCTGTAAGACACATCCTCAACTGTCTGTAAGATACATCCTTAACTGTCTGTAAGATACATCCTTAACTGTCTGTAACATACGTCCTCAACTGTCTGTAAGATACATCCTTAACTGCCTGTAAGATACATCCTTAACTGTCTGTAAGATACATCCTTAACTGTCTGTAAGATATATCCTTAACTGTCTATAAGATACATCCTCAACTGTCTGTAAGATAAATCCTTAACTGTCTGTAAGATACGTCCTTAACTCTCGGTAAGATACATCCTTAACTGTGTGTAAGATACATCCTCAACTGTCTGTAAGATACATCCTTAGCAGTCTGTAAGATACATCCTTAACTGTCTGTAAGATACATCCTTAACTCTTCTTAAGATACATCCTTAACTCTCGGTAAGATACATCCTTAACTGTCTGTAACATACATCCTCAACTGTCTGTAAGATAAATCCTTAACTGTCTGTAAGATACGTCCTTAACTCTCGGTAAGATACATCCTTAACTGTGTGTAAGATACATCCTCAACTGTCTGTAAGATACATCCTTAGCAGTCTGTAAGATACATCCTTAACTGTCTGTAAGATACATCCTTAACTCTTCTTAAGATACATCCTTAACTCTCGGTAAGATACATCCTTAACTGTCTGTAACATACATCCTTAACTGTCTGTAACATACATCCTTAACTGCCTGTAAGATACATCCTTAACTGTCTGTAAGATACATCCTTAACTGTCTGTAACATACGTCCTCAACTGTCTGTAAGATACATCCTTAACTGTCTGTAAGATACATCCTTAACTGTCTGTAACATATGTCCTTAACTGTCTATAAGATACATCCTTAACTGTCTGTAAGATACATCCTTAACTCTTCTTAAGATATATCCTTAACTGTCGATAAGATACATCCTTAACTGTCTGTAAGATACATCCTTAACTGTCTGTAAGATACATCCTTAACTGTGTGTAAGATACATCCTCAACTGTCTGTAAGATAGATCCTCAACTGTCTGTAAGACACATCCTCAACTGTCTGTAAGATACATCCTTAACTGCCTGTAAGATACATCCTTAACTGTCTGTAAGATATATCCTTAACTGTCTGTAAGATATATCCTTAACTGTCTATAAGATACATCCTCAACTGTCTGTAAGATAAATCCTTAACTGTCTGTAAGATACGTCCTTAACTCTCGGTAAGATACATCCTTAACTGTGTGTAAGATACATCCTCAACTGTCTGTAAGATACATCCTTAGCAGTCTGTAAGATACATCCTTAACTGTCTGTAAGATACATCCTTAACTCTTCTTAAGATACATCCTTAACTCTCGGTAAGATACATCCTTAACTGTCTGTAACATACATCCTTAACTGTCTGTAACATACATCCTTAACTGCCTGTAAGATACATCCTTAACTGTCTGTAAGATACATCCTTAACTGTCTGTAACATACGTCCTCAACTGTCTGTAAGATACATCCTTAACTGTCTGTAAGATACAACCTTAACTGTCTGTAACATATGTCCTTAACTGTCTATAAGATACATCCTTAACTGTCTGTAAGATACATCCTTAACTGTCTGTAACATACATCCTTAACTATTTGTAAGATACATCCTTAACTATCTGTAAGATACATCCTTAACTGTCTGTAAGATACATCCTTAACTTTCTGTAACATATGTCCTTAACTGTCTATAAGATACATCCTTAACTGTCTGTAAGATACATCCTTAACTCTTCTTAAGATATATCCTTAACTGTCGATAATATACATCCTTAACTGTCTGTAAGATACATCCTTAACTGTCTGTAAGATACATCCTTAACTGTGTGTAAGATACATCCTCAACTGTCTGTAAGATAGATCCTCAACTGTCTGTAAGACACATCCTCAACTGTCTGGGAGATACATCCTTAACTGTCTGTAACATACATCCTTAACTGTCTGTAAGATACATCCTCAACTGTCTGTAAGATACATCCTTAACTCTCTGTAAGATATACCATTAACTGTCTGTAAGATACATCCTTAACTGTCTGTAAGATACATCCTTAACTGTGTGTAAGATACATCCTCAACTGTCTGTAAGATAGATCCTCAACTGTCTGTAAGACACATCCTCAACTGTCTGTAAGATACATCCTTAACTGTCTGTAAGATAAATCCTTAACTGTCTGTAAGATACGTCCTTAACTCTCGGTAAGATACATCCTTAACTGTGTGTAAGATACATCCTCAACTGTCTGTAAGATACATCCTTAGCAGTCTGTAAGATAAATCCTTAACTGTCTGTAAGATACATCCTTAACTCTTCCTAAAAGATACATCCTTAACTCTCGGTAAGATACATCCTTAACTGTCTGTAACATACATCCTTAACTGTCTGTAACATACATCCTTAACTGCCTGTAAGATACATCCTTAACTGTCTGTAAGATACATCCTTAACTGTCTGTAACATACGTCCTCAACTGTCTGTAAGATACATCCTTAACTGCCTGTAAGATACATCCTTAACTGTCTGTAACATATGTCCTTAACTGTCTATAAGATACATCCTTAACTGTCTGTAAGATACATCCTTAACTGTCTGTAACATACATCCTTAACTATTTGTAAGATACATCCTTAACTATCTGTAAGATACATCCTTAACTGTCTGTAACATACATCCTTAACAATCTGTAAGATACATCCTGAACTGTCTGTAAGATACGTCCTTAACTGTCTGTAAGATATATCCTTAACTGTCTGTAAGATACATCCTTAACTGTCTGTAAGATATATCCTTAACTATCTGTAAGATACATCCTTAACTGTCTGTAAGATACATCCTTAACTGTGTGTAAGATACATCCTCAACTGTCTGTAAGATAGATCCTTAACTGTCTGTAAGACACATCCTCAACTGTCTGTAAGATACATCCTTAACTGTCTGTAAGATACATCCTTAACTTGCCGTAAAATACATCCTTAACTGTCTGTAAGATACATCCTTAACTGTCTGTAACATACATCCTTAACTGCCTGTAAGATACATCCTTAACTCTCTGTAAGATACATCCTTAACTGTCTGTAAGATACATCCTTAACTGTCTGTAACATACGTCCTCAACTGTCTGTAAGATACATCCTTAACTGTCTGTAAGATACATCCTTAACTGTCTGTAACATATGTCCTTAACTGTCTATAAGATACATCCTTAACTGTCTGTAAGATACATCCTTAACTCTTCTTAAGATATATCCTTAACTGTCGATAAGATACATCCTTAACTGTCTGTAAGATACATCCTTAACTGTCTGTAAGATACATCCTTAACTGTGTGTAAGATACATCCTCAACTGTCTGTAAGATAGATCCTCAACTGTCTGTAAGACACATCCTCAACTGTCTGTAAGATACATCCTTAACTGCCTGTAAGATACATCCTTAACTGTCTGTAAGATACATCCTTAACTGTCTGTAAGATATATCCTTAACTGTCTATAAGATACATCCTCAACTGTCTGTAAGATAAATCCTTAACTGTCTGTAAGATACGTCCTTAACTCTTCTTAAGATATATCCTTAACTGTGTGTAAGATACATCCTCAACTGTCTGTAAGATACATCCTTAGCAGTCTGTAAGATACATCCTTAACTGTCTGTAAGATACATCCTTAACTCTTCTTAAGATACATCCTTAACTCTCGGTAAGATACATCCTTAACTGTCTGTAACATACATCCTTAACTGTCTGTAACATACATCCTTAACTGCCTGTAAGATACATCCTTAACTGTCTGTAAGATACATCCTTAACTGTCTGTAACATACGTCCTCAACTGTCTGTAAGATACATCCTTAACTGTCTGTAAGATACAACCTTAACTGTCTGTAACATATGTCCTTAACTGTCTATAAGATACATCCTTAACTGTCTGTAAGATACATCCTTACCTGTCTGTAACATACATCCTTAACTATTTGTAAGATACATCCTTAACTATCTGTAAGATACATCCTTAACTGTCTGTAAGATACATCCTTAACTTTCTGTAACCTATGTCCTTAACTGTCTATAAGATACATCCTTAACTGTCTGTAAGATACATCCTTAACTCTTCTTAAGATATATCCTTAACTGTCGATAATATACATCCTTAACTGTCTGTAAGATACATCCTTAACTGTCTGTAAGATACATCCTTAACTGTGTGTAAGATACATCCTCAACTGTCTGTAAGATAGATCCTCAACTGTCTGTAAGACACATCCTCAACTGTCTGGGAGATACATCCTTAACTGTCTGTAACATACATCCTTAACTGTCTGTAAGATACATCCTCAACTGTCTGTAAGATACATCCTTAACTCTCTGTAAGATATACCATTAACTGTCTGTAAGATACATCCTTAACTGTCTGTAAGATACATCCTTAACTGTGTGTAAGATACATCCTCAACTGTCTGTAAGATAGATCCTCAACTGTCTGTAAGACACATCCTCAACTGTCTGTAAGATACATCCTTAACTGTCTGTAAGATAAATCCTTAACTGTCTGTAAGATACGTCCTTAACTCTCGGTAAGATACATCCTTAACTGTGTGTAAGATACATCCTCAACTGTCTGTAAGATACATCCTTAGCAGTCTGTAAGATAAATCCTTAACTGTCTGTAAGATACATCCTTAACTCTTCCTAAAAGATACATCCTTAACTCTCGGTAAGATACATCCTTAACTGTCTGTAACATACATCCTTAACTGTCTGTAACATACATCCTTAACTGCCTGTAAGATACATCCTTAACTGTCTGTAAGATACATCCTTAACTGTCTGTAACATACGTCCTCAACTGTCTGTAAGATACATCCTTAACTGCCTGTAAGATACATCCTTAACTGTCTGTAACATATGTCCTTAACTGTCTATAAGATACATCCTTAACTGTCTGTAAGATACATCCTTAACTGTCTGTAACATACATCCTTAACTATTTGTAAGATACATCCTTAACTATCTGTAAGATACATCCTTAACTGTCTGTAACATACATCCTTAACAATCTGTAAGATACATCCTGAACTGTCTGTAAGATACGTCCTTAACTGTCTGTAAGATATATCCTTAACTGTCTGTAAGATACATCCTTAACTGTCTGTAAGATATATCCTTAACTATCTGTAAGATACATCCTTAACTGTCTGTAAGATACATCCTTAACTGTGTGTAAGATACATCCTCAACTGTCTGTAAGATAGATCCTTAACTGTCTGTAAGATACATCCTTAACTGTGTGTAAGATACATCCTCAACTGTCTGTAAGATAGATCCTCAACTGTCTGTAAGACACATCCTCAACTGTCTGTAAGATACATCCTTAACTGTCTGTAAGATACATCCTTAACTGTCTGTAACATACGTCCTCAACTGTCTGTAAGATACATCCTTAACTGCCTGTAAGATACATCCTTAACTGTCTGTAAGATACATCCTTAACTGTCTGTAAGATATATCCTTAACTGTCTATAAGATACATCCTCAACTGTCTGTAAGATAAATCCTTAACTGTCTGTAAGATACGTCCTTAACTCTCGGTAAGATACATCCTTAACTGTGTGTAAGATACATCCTCAACTGTCTGTAAGATACATCCTTAGCAGTCTGTAAGATACATCCTTAACTGTCTGTAAGATACATCCTTAACTCTTCTTAAGATACATCCTTAACTCTCGGTAAGATACATCCTTAACTGTCTGTAACATACATCCTCAACTGTCTGTAAGATAAATCCTTAACTGTCTGTAAGATACGTCCTTAACTCTCGGTAAGATACATCCTTAACTGTGTGTAAGATACATCCTCAACTGTCTGTAAGATACATCCTTAGCAGTCTGTAAGATACATCCTTAACTGTCTGTAAGATACATCCTTAACTCTTCTTAAGATACATCCTTAACTCTCGGTAAGATACATCCTTAACTGTCTGTAACATACATCCTTAACTGTCTGTAACATACATCCTTAACTGCCTGTAAGATACATCCTTAACTGTCTGTAAGATACATCCTTAACTGTCTGTAACATACGTCCTCAACTGTCTGTAAGATACATCCTTAACTGTCTGTAAGATACATCCTTAACTGTCTGTAACATATGTCCTTAACTGTCTATAAGATACATCCTTAACTGTCTGTAAGATACATCCTTAACTCTTCTTAAGATATATCCTTAACTGTCGATAAGATACATCCTTAACTGTCTGTAAGATACATCCTTAACTGTCTGTAAGATACATCCTTAACTGTGTGTAAGATACATCCTCAACTGTCTGTAAGATAGATCCTCAACTGTCTGTAAGACACATCCTCAACTGTCTGTAAGATACATCCTTAACTGCCTGTAAGATACATCCTTAACTGTCTGTAAGATACATCCTTAACTGTCTGTAAGATATATCCTTAACTGTCTATAAGATACATCCTCAACTGTCTGTAAGATAAATCCTTAACTGTCTGTAAGATACGTCCTTAACTCTCGGTAAGATACATCCTTAACTGTGTGTAAGATACATCCTCAACTGTCTGTAAGATACATCCTTAGCAGTCTGTAAGATACATCCTTAACTGTCTGTAAGATACATCCTTAACTCTTCTTAAGATACATCCTTAACTCTCGGTAAGATACATCCTTAACTGTCTGTAACATACATCCTTAACTGTCTGTAACATACATCCTTAACTGCCTGTAAGATACATCCTTAACTGTCTGTAAGATACATCCTTAACTGTCTGTAACATACGTCCTCAACTGTCTGTAAGATACATCCTTAACTGTCTGTAAGATACAACCTTAACTGTCTGTAACATATGTCCTTAACTGTCTATAAGATACATCCTTAACTGTCTGTAAGATACATCCTTAACTGTCTGTAACATACATCCTTAACTATTTGTAAGATACATCCTTAACTATCTGTAAGATACATCCTTAACTGTCTGTAAGATACATCCTTAACTTTCTGTAACATATGTCCTTAACTGTCTATAAGATACATCCTTAACTGTCTGTAAGATACATCCTTAACTCTTCTTAAGATATATCCTTAACTGTCGATAATATACATCCTTAACTGTCTGTAAGATACATCCTTAACTGTCTGTAAGATACATCCTTAACTGTGTGTAAGATACATCCTCAACTGTCTGTAAGATAGATCCTCAACTGTCTGTAAGACACATCCTCAACTGTCTGGGAGATACATCCTTAACTGTCTGTAACATACATCCTTAACTGTCTGTAAGATACATCCTCAACTGTCTGTAAGATACATCCTTAACTCTCTGTAAGATATACCATTAACTGTCTGTAAGATACATCCTTAACTGTCTGTAAGATACATCCTTAACTGTGTGTAAGATACATCCTCAACTGTCTGTAAGATAGATCCTCAACTGTCTGTAAGACACATCCTCAACTGTCTGTAAGATACATCCTTAACTGTCTGTAAGATAAATCCTTAACTGTCTGTAAGATACGTCCTTAACTCTCGGTAAGATACATCCTTAACTGTGTGTAAGATACATCCTCAACTGTCTGTAAGATACATCCTTAGCAGTCTGTAAGATAAATCCTTAACTGTCTGTAAGATACATCCTTAACTCTTCCTAAAAGATACATCCTTAACTCTCGGTAAGATACATCCTTAACTGTCTGTAACATACATCCTTAACTGTCTGTAACATACATCCTTAACTGCCTGTAAGATACATCCTTAACTGTCTGTAAGATACATCCTTAACTGTCTGTAACATACGTCCTCAACTGTCTGTAAGATACATCCTTAACTGCCTGTAAGATACATCCTTAACTGTCTGTAACATATGTCCTTAACTGTCTATAAGATACATCCTTAACTGTCTGTAAGATACATCCTTAACTGTCTGTAACATACATCCTTAACTATTTGTAAGATACATCCTTAACTATCTGTAAGATACATCCTTAACTGTCTGTAACATACATCCTTAACAATCTGTAAGATACATCCTGAACTGTCTGTAAGATACGTCCTTAACTGTCTGTAAGATATATCCTTAACTGTCTGTAAGATACATCCTTAACTGTCTGTAAGATATATCCTTAACTATCTGTAAGATACATCCTTAACTGTCTGTAAGATACATCCTTAACTGTGTGTAAGATACATCCTCAACTGTCTGTAAGATAGATCCTTAACTGTCTGTAAGACACATCCTCAACTGTCTGTAAGATACATCCTTAACTGTCTGTAAGATACATCCTTAACTTGCCGTAAAATACATCCTTAACTGTCTGTAAGATACATCCTTAACTGTCTGTAACATACATCCTTAACTGCCTGTAAGATACATCCTTAACTCTCTGTAAGATACATCCTTAACTGTCTGTAACATATGTCCTTAACTGTCTGTAAGATACATCCTTAACTGTCTGTAAGATACATCCTTAACTCTTCTTAAGATATATCCTTAACTGTCGATAAGATACATCCTTAACTGTCTGTAAGATACATCCTTAACTCTTAGTAAGATACATCCTTTACTCTCGGTAAGATACATCCTTAACTGTTTGTAAGATACATCCTTAACTGTCTGTAAAACACATCCTGAACTGTCTATAAGAAACATCCTTAACTGTCTGGGAGATACATCCTTAACTGTCTGTAACATACATCCTTAACTGTCTGTAAGATACATCCTCAACTGTCTGTAAGATACATCCTTAACTCTCTGTAAGATATACCATTAACTGTCTGTAAGATACATCCTTAACTGTCTGTAAGATACATCCTTAACTGTGTGTAAGATACATCCTCAACTGTCTGTAAGATAGATCCTCAACTGTCTGTAAGACACATCCTCAACTGTCTGTAAGATACATCCTTAACTGTCTGTAAGATACATCCTTAACTGTCTGTAACATACGTCCTCAACTGTCTGTAAGATACATCCTTAACTGCCTGTAAGATACATCCTTAACTGTCTGTAAGATACATCCTTAACTGTCTGTAAGATATATCCTTAACTGTCTATAAGATACATCCTCAACTGTCTGTAAGATAAATCCTTAACTGTCTGTAAGATACGTCCTTAACTCTCGGTAAGATACATCCTTAACTGTGTGTAAGATACATCCTCAACTGTCTGTAAGATACATCCTTAGCAGTCTGTAAGATACATCCTTAACTGTCTGTAAGATACATCCTTAACTCTTCTTAAGATACATCCTTAACTCTCGGTAAGATACATCCTTAACTGTCTGTAACATACATCCTCAACTGTCTGTAAGATAAATCCTTAACTGTCTGTAAGATACGTCCTTAACTCTCGGTAAGATACATCCTTAACTGTGTGTAAGATACATCCTCAACTGTCTGTAAGATACATCCTTAGCAGTCTGTAAGATACATCCGTAACTGTCTGTAAGATACATCCTTAACTCTTCTTAAGATACATCCTTAACTCTCGGTAAGATACATCCTTAACTGTCTGTAACATACATCCTTAACTGTCTGTAACATACATCCTTAACTGCCTGTAAGATACATCCTTAACTGTCTGTAAGATACATCCTTAACTGTCTGTAACATACGTCCTCAACTGTCTGTAAGATACATCCTTAACTGTCTGTAAGATACATCCTTAACTGTCTGTAACATATGTCCTTAACTGTCTATAAGATACATCCTTAACTGTCTGTAAGATACATCCTTAACTCTTCTTAAGATATATCCTTAACTGTCGATAAGATACATCCTTAACTGTCTGTAAGATACATCCTTAACTGTCTGTAAGATACATCCTTAACTGTGTGTAAGATACATCCTCAACTGTCTGTAAGATAGATCCTCAACTGTCTGTAAGACACATCCTCAACTGTCTGTAAGATACATCCTTAACTGCCTGTAAGATACATCCTTAACTGTCTGTAAGATACATCCTTAACTGTCTGTAAGATATATCCTTAACTGTCTATAAGATACATCCTCAACTGTCTGTAAGATAAATCCTTAACTGTCTGTAAGATACGTCCTTAACTCTCGGTAAGATACATCCTTAACTGTGTGTAAGATACATCCTCAACTGTCTGTAAGATACATCCTTAGCAGTCTGTAAGATACATCCTTAACTGTCTGTAAGATACATCCTTAACTCTTCTTAAGATACATCCTTAACTCTCGGTAAGATACATCCTTAACTGTCTGTAACATACATCCTTAACTGTCTGTAACATACATCCTTAACTGCCTGTAAGATACATCCTTAACTGTCTGTAAGATACATCCTTAACTGTCTGTAACATACGTCCTCAACTGTCTGTAAGATACATCCTTAACTGTCTGTAAGATACATCCTTAACTGTCTGTAACATATGTCCTTAACTGTCTATAAGATACATCCTTAACTGTCTGTAAGATACATCCTTAACTCTTCTTAAGATATATCCTTAACTGCCGATAAGATACATCCTTAACTGTGTGAAAGATACATCCTCAACTGTCTGTAAGATAGATCCTCAACTGTCTGTAAGACACATCCTCAACTGTCTGTAAGATACATCCTTAACTGCCTGTAACATACATCCTTAACTGTGTGTAAGATACATCCTCAACTGTCTGTAAGATACATCCTTAACTGTCTGTAAAACACATCCTGAACTGTCTATAAGAAACATCCTTAACTGTCTGGGAGATACATCCTTAACTGTCTGTAACATACATCCTTAACTGTCTGTAAGATACATCCTCAACTGTCTGTAAGATACATCCTTAACTCTCTGTAAGATATACCATTAACTGTCTGTAAGATACATCCTTAACTGTCTGTAAGATACATCCTTAACTGTGTGTAAGATACATCCTCAACTGTCTGTAAGATAGATCCTCAACTGTCTGTAAGACACATCCTCAACTGTCTGTAAGATACATCCTTAACTGTCTGTAAGATACATCCTTAACTGTCTGTAACATACGTCCTCAACTGTCTGTAAGATACATCCTTAACTGCCTGTAAGATACATCCTTAACTGTCTGTAAGATACATCCTTAACTGTCTGTAAGATATATCCTTAACTGTCTATAAGATACATCCTCAACTGTCTGTAAGATAAATCCTTAACTGTCTGTAAGATACGTCCTTAACTCTCGGTAAGATACATCCTTAACTGTGTGTAAGATACATCCTCAACTATCTGTAAGATACATCCTTAGCAGTCTGTAAGATACATCCTTAACTGTCTGTAAGATACATCCTTAACTCTTCTTAAGATACATCCTTAACTCTCGGTAAGATACATCCTTAACTGTCTGTAACATACATCCTTAACTGTCTGTAACATACATCCTTAACTGCCTGTAAGATACATCCTTAACTGTCTGTAAGATACATCCTTAACTGTCTGTAACATACGTCCTCAACTGTCTGTAAGATACATCCTTAACTGTCTGTAAGATACATCCTTAACTGTCTGTAAGATACATCCTTAACTCTCGGTAAGATACATCCTTAACTGTGTGTAAGATACATCCTCAACTGTCTGTAAGATACATCCTTAGCAGTCTGTAAGATACATCCGTAACTGTCTGTAAGATACATCCTTAACTCTTCTTAAGATACATCCTTAACTCTCGGTAAGATACATCCTTAACTGTCTGTAACATACATCCTTAACTGTCTGTAACATACATCCTTAACTGCCTGTAAGATACATCCTTAACTGTCTGTAAGATACATCCTTAACTGTCTGTAACATACGTCCTCAACTGTCTGTAAGATACATCCTTAACTGTCTGTAAGATACATCCTTAACTGTCTGTAACATATGTCCTTAACTGTCTATAAGATACATCCTTAACTGTCTGTAAGATACATCCTTAACTCTTCTTAAGATATATCCTTAACTGTCGATAAGATACATCCTTAACTGTCTGTAAGATACATCCTTAACTGTCTGTAAGATACATCCTTAACTGTGTGTAAGATACATCCTCAACTGTCTGTAAGATAGATCCTCAACTGTCTGTAAGACACATCCTCAACTGTCTGTAAGATACATCCTTAACTGCCTGTAAGATACATCCTTAACTGTCTGTAAGATACATCCTTAACTGTCTGTAAGATATATCCTTAACTGTCTATAAGATACATCCTCAACTGTCTGTAAGATAAATCCTTAACTGTCTGTAAGATACGTCCTTAACTCTCGGTAAGATACATCCTTAACTGTGTGTAAGATACATCCTCAACTGTCTGTAAGATACATCCTTAGCAGTCTGTAAGATACATCCTTAACTGTCTGTAAGATACATCCTTAACTCTTCTTAAGATACATCCTTAACTCTCGGTAAGATACATCCTTAACTGTCTGTAACATACATCCTTAACTGTCTGTAACATACATCCTTAACTGCCTGTAAGATACATCCTTAACTGTCTGTAAGATACATCCTTAACTGTCTGTAACATACGTCCTCAACTGTCTGTAAGATACATCCTTAACTGTCTGTAAGATACATCCTTAACTGTCTGTAACATATGTCCTTAACTGTCTATAAGATACATCCTTAACTGTCTGTAAGATACATCCTTAACTGTCTGTAACATACATCCTTAACTATTTGTAAGATACATCCTTAACTATCTGTAAGATACATCCTTAACTGTCTGTAAGATACATCCTTAACTTTCTGTAACGTATGTCCTTAACTGTCTATAAGGTACATCCTTAACTGTCTGTAAGATACATCCTTAACTCTTCTTAAGATATATCCTTAACTGTCGATAAGATACATCCTTAACTGTCTGTAAGATACATCCTTAACTGTCTGTAAGATACATCCTTAACTGTGTGTAAGATACATCCTCAACTGTCTGTAAGATACATCCTTAACTCTCTGTAAGATATACCATTAACTGTCTGTAAGATACATCCTTAACTGTCTGTAAGATACATCCTTAACTGTGTGTAAGATACATCCTCAACTGTCTGTAACATACGTCCTCAACTGTCTGTAAGATACATCCTTAACTGCCTGTAAGATACATCCTTAACTGTCTGTAAGATACATCCTTAACTGTCTGTAAGATATATCCTTAACTGTTTATAAGATACATCCTCAACTGTCTGTAAGATAAATCCTTAACTGTCTGTAAGATACGTCCTTAACTCTCGGTAAGATACATCCTTAACTGTGTGTAAGATACATCCTCAACTGTCTGTAAGATACATCCTTAGCAGTCTGTAAGATACATCCTTAACTGTCTGTAAGATACATCCTTAACTCTTCTTAAGATACATCCTTAACTCTCGGTAAGATACATCCTTAACTGTCTGTAACATACATCCTCAACCGTCTGTAAGATAAATCCTTAACTGTCTGTAAGATACGTCCTTAACTCTCGGTAAGATACATCCTTAACTGTGTGTAAGATACATCCTCAACTGTCTGTAAGATACATCCTTAGCAGTCTGTAAGATACATCCTTAACTGTCTGTAAGATACATCCTTAACTCTTCTTAAGATACATCCTTAACTCTCGGTAAGATACATCCTTAACTGTCTGTAACATACATCCTTAACTGTCTGTAACATACATCCTTAACTGCCTGTAAGATACATCCTTAACTGTCTGTAAGATACATCCTTAACTGTCTGTAACATACGTCCTCAACTGTCTGTAAGATACATCCTTAACTGTCTGTAAGATACATCCTTAACTGTCTGTAACATATGTCCTTAACTGTCTATAAGATACATCCTTAACTGTCTGTAAGATACATCCTTAACTCTTCTTAAGATATATCCTTAACTGCCGATAAGATACATCCTTAACTGTGTGAAAGATACATCCTCAACTGTCTGTAAGATAGATCCTCAACTGTCTGTAAGACACATCCTCAACTGTCTGTAAGATACATCCTTAACTGCCTGTAACATACATCCTTAACTGTGTGTAAGATACATCCTCAACTGTCTGTAAGATACATCCTTAACTGTCTGTAAAACACATCCTGAACTGTCTATAAGAAACATCCTTAACTGTCTGGGAGATACATCCTTAACTGTCTGTAACATACATCCTTAACTGTCTGTAAGATACATCCTCAACTGTCTGTAAGATACATCCTTAACTCTCTGTAAGATATACCATTAACTGTCTGTAAGATACATCCTTAACTGTCTGTAAGATACATCCTTAACTGTGTGTAAGATACATCCTCAACTGTCTGTAAGATAGATCCTCAACTGTCTGTAAGACACATCCTCAACTGTCTGTAAGATACATCCTTAACTGTCTGTAAGATACATCCTTAACTGTCTGTAACATACGTCCTCAACTGTCTGTAAGATACATCCTTAACTGCCTGTAAGATACATCCTTAACTGTCTGTAAGATACATCCTTAACTGTCTGTAAGATATATCCTTAACTGTCTATAAGATACATCCTCAACTGTCTGTAAGATAAATCCTTAACTGTCTGTAAGATACGTCCTTAACTCTCGGTAAGATACATCCTTAACTGTGTGTAAGATACATCCTCAACTATCTGTAAGATACATCCTTAGCAGTCTGTAAGATACATCCTTAACTGTCTGTAAGATACATCCTTAACTCTTCTTAAGATACATCCTTAACTCTCGGTAAGATACATCCTTAACTGTCTGTAACATACATCCTTAACTGTCTGTAACATACATCCTTAACTGCCTGTAAGATACATCCTTAACTGTCTGTAAGATACATCCTTAACTGTCTGTAACATACGTCCTCAACTGTCTGTAAGATACATCCTTAACTGTCTGTAAGATACATCCTTAACTGTCTGTAACATATGTCCTTAACTGTCTATAAGATACATCCTTAACTGTCTGTAAGATACATCCTTAACTGTCTGTAACATACATCCTTAACTATTTGTAAGATACATCCTTAACTATCTGTAAGATACATCCTTAACTGTCTGTAACATACATCCTTAACAATCTGTAAGATACATCCTGAACTGTCTGTAAGATACGTCCTTAACTGTCTGTAAGATATATCCTTAACTGTCTGTAAGATACATCCTTAACTGTCTGTAAGATATATCCCTAACTATCTGTAAGATACATCCTTAACTGTCTGTAAGATACATCCTTAACTGTGTGTAAGATACATCCTCAACTGTCTGTAAGATACATCCTTAACTGTCTGTAAGACACATCCTCAACTGTCTGTAAGATACATCCTTAACTGTCTGTAAGATACATCCTTAACTTGCCGTAAAATACATCCTTAACTGTCTGTAAGATACATCCTTAACTGTCTGTAACATACATCCTTAACTGCCTGTAAGATACATCCTTAACTGTCTGTAAGATACATCCTTAACTGTCTGTAACATATGTCCTTAACTGTCTGTAAGATACATCCTTAACTGTCTGTAAGATACATCCTTAACTCTTCTTAAGATATATCCTTAACTGTCGATAAGATACATCCTTAACTGTCTGTAAGATACATCCTTAACTCTTAGTAAGATACATCCTTTACTCTCGGTAAGATACATCCTTAACTGTTTGTAAGATACATCCTTAACTGTCTGTAAAACACATCCTGAACTGTCTATAAGAAACATCCTTAACTGTCTGGGAGATACATCCTTAACTGTCTGTAACATACATCCTTAACTGTCTGTAAGATACATCCTCAACTGTCTGTAAGATACATCCTTAACTCTCTGTAAGATATACCATTAACTGTCTGTAAGATACATCCTTATCTGTCTGTAAGATACATCCTTAACTGTGTGTAAGATACATCCTCAACTGTCTGTAAGATAGATCCTCAACTGTCTGTAAGACACATCCTCAACTGTCTGTAAGATACATCCTTAACTGCCTGTAAGATACATCCTTAACTGTCTGTAAGATACATCCTTAACTGTCTGTAAGATATATCCTTAACTGTCTATAAGATACATCCTCAACTGTCTGTAAGATAAATCCTTAACTGTCTGTAAGATACGTCCTTAACTCTCGGTAAGATACATCCTTAACTGTGTGTAAGATACATCCTCAACTGTCTGTAAGATACATCCTTAGCAGTCTGTAAGATACATCCTTAACTGTCTGTAAGATACATCCTTAACTCTTCTTAAGATACATCCTTAACTCTCGGTAAGATACATCCTTAACTGTCTGTAACATACATCCTTAACTGTCTGTAACATACATCCTTAACTGCCTGTAAGATACATCCTTAACTGTCTGTAAGATACATCCTTAACTGTCTGTAACATACGTCCTCAACTGTCTGTAAGATACATCCTTAACTGTCTGTAAGATACAACCTTAACTGTCTGTAACATATGTCCTTAACTGTCTATAAGATACATCCTTAACTGTCTGTAAGATACATCCTTAACTGTCTGTAACATACATCCTTAACTATTTGTAAGATACATCCTTAACTATCTGTAAGATACATCCTTAACTGTCTGTAAGATACATCCTTAACTTTCTGTAACATATGTCCTTAACTGTCTATAAGATACATCCTTAACTGTCTGTAAGATACATCCTTAACTCTTCTAAAGATATATCCTTAACTGTCGATAATATACATCCTTAACTGTCTGTAAGATACATCCTTAACTGTCTGTAAGATACATCCTTAACTGTGTGTAAGATACATCCTCAACTGTCTGTAAGATAGAACCTCAACCGTCTGTAAGACACATCCTCAACTGTCTGTAAGATACATCCTTAACTGTCTGTAAGATATATCCTTAACTATCTGTAAGATACATCCTTAACTGTCTGTAAGATACATCCTTAACTGTGTGTAAGATACATCCTCAACTGTCTGTAAGATAGATCCTTAACTGTCTGTAAGACACATCCTCAACTGTCTGTAAGATACATCCTTAACTGTCTGTAAGATACATCCTTAACTTGCCGTAAAATACATCCTTAACTGTCTGTAAGATACATCCTTAACTGTCTGTAACATACATCCTTAACTGCCTGTAAGATACATCCTTAACTGTCTGTAAGATACATCCTTAACTGTCTGTAACATATGTCCTTAACTGTCTGTAAGATACATCCTTAACTGTCTGTAAGATACATCCTTAACTCTTCTTAAGATATATCCTTAACTGTCGATAAGATACATCCTTAACTGTCTGTAAGATACATCCTTAACTCTTAGTAAGATACATCCTTTACTCTCGGTAAGATACATCCTTAACTGTTTGTAAGATACATCCTTAACTGTCTGTAAAACACATCCTGAACTGTCTATAAGAAACATCCTTAACTGTCTGGGAGATACATCCTTAACTGTCTGTAACATACATCCTTAACTGTCTGTAAGATACATCCTCAACTGTCTGTAAGATACATCCTTAACTCTCTGTAAGATATACCATTAACTGTCTGTAAGATACATCCTTATCTGTCTGTAAGATACATCCTTAACTGTGTGTAAGATACATCCTCAACTGTCTGTAAGATAGATCCTCAACTGTCTGTAAGACACATCCTCAACTGTCTGTAAGATACATCCTTAACTGCCTGTAAGATACATCCTTAACTGTCTGTAAGATACATCCTTAACTGTCTGTAAGATATATCCTTAACTGTCTATAAGATACATCCTCAACTGTCTGTAAGATAAATCCTTAACTGTCTGTAAGATACGTCCTTAACTCTCGGTAAGATACATCCTTAACTGTGTGTAAGATACATCCTCAACTGTCTGTAAGATACATCCTTAGCAGTCTGTAAGATACATCCTTAACTGTCTGTAAGATACATCCTTAACTCTTCTTAAGATACATCCTTAACTCTCGGTAAGATACATCCTTAACTGTCTGTAACATACATCCTTAACTGTCTGTAACATACATCCTTAACTGCCTGTAAGATACATCCTTAACTGTCTGTAAGATACATCCTTAACTGTCTGTAACATACGTCCTCAACTGTCTGTAAGATACATCCTTAACTGTCTGTAAGATACAACCTTAACTGTCTGTAACATATGTCCTTAACTGTCTATAAGATACATCCTTAACTGTCTGTAAGATACATCCTTAACTGTCTGTAACATACATCCTTAACTATTTGTAAGATACATCCTTAACTATCTGTAAGATACATCCTTAACTGTCTGTAAGATACATCCTTAACTTTCTGTAACATATGTCCTTAACTGTCTATAAGATACATCCTTAACTGTCTGTAAGATACATCCTTAACTCTTCTTAAGATATATCCTTAACTGTCGATAATATACATCCTTAACTGTCTGTAAGATACATCCTTAACTGTCTGTAAGATACATCCTTAACTGTGTGTAAGATACATCCTCAACTGTCTGTAAGATAGAACCTCAACCGTCTGTAAGACACATCCTCAACTGTCTGTAAGATACATCCTTAACTGTCTGTAAGATATATCCTTAACTATCTGTAAGATACATCCTTAACTGTCTGTAAGATACATCCTTAACTGTGTGTAAGATACATCCTCAACTGTCTGTAAGATAGATCCTTAACTGTCTGTAAGACACATCCTCAACTGTCTGTAAGATACATCCTTAACTGTCTGTAAGATACATCCTTAACTTGCCGTAAAATACATCCTTAACTGTCTGTAAGATACATCCTTAACTGTCTGTAACATACATCCTTAACTGCCTGTAAGATACATCCTTAACTGTCTGTAAGATACATCCTTAACTGTCTGTAACATATGTCCTTAACTGTCTGTAAGATACATCCTTAACTGTCTGTAAGATACATCCTTAACTCTTCTTAAGATATATCCTTAACTGTCGATAAGATACATCCTTAACTGTCTGTAAGATACATCCTTAACTCTTAGTAAGATACATCCTTTACTCTCGGTAAGATACATCCTTAACTGTTTGTAAGATACATCCTTAACTGTCTGTAAAACACATCCTGAACTGTCTATAAGAAACATCCTTAACTGTCTGGGAGATACATCCTTAACTGTCTGTAACATACATCCTTAACTGTCTGTAAGATACATCCTCAACTGTCTGTAAGATACATCCTTAACTCTCTGTAAGATATACCATTAACTGTCTGTAAGATACATCCTTATCTGTCTGTAAGATACATCCTTAACTGTGTGTAAGATACATCCTCAACTGTCTGTAAGATAGATCCTCAACTGTCTGTAAGACACATCCTCAACTGTCTGTAAGATACATCCTTAACTGCCTGTAAGATACATCCTTAACTGTCTGTAAGATACATCCTTAACTGTCTGTAAGATATATCCTTAACTGTCTATAAGATACATCCTCAACTGTCTGTAAGATAAATCCTTAACTGTCTGTAAGATACGTCCTTAACTCTCGGTAAGATACATCCTTAACTGTGTGTAAGATACATCCTCAACTGTCTGTAAGATACATCCTTAGCAGTCTGTAAGATACATCCTTAACTGTCTGTAAGATACATCCTTAACTCTTCTTAAGATACATCCTTAACTCTCGGTAAGATACATCCTTAACTGTCTGTAACATACATCCTTAACTGTCTGTAACATACATCCTTAACTGCCTGTAAGATACATCCTTAACTGTCTGTAAGATACATCCTTAACTGTCTGTAACATACGTCCTCAACTGTCTGTAAGATACATCCTTAACTGTCTGTAAGATACAACCTTAACTGTCTGTAACATATGTCCTTAACTGTCTATAAGATACATCCTTAACTGTCTGTAAGATACATCCTTAACTGTCTGTAACATACATCCTTAACTATTTGTAAGATACATCCTTAACTATCTGTAAGATACATCCTTAACTGTCTGTAAGATACATCCTTAACTTTCTGTAACATATGTCCTTAACTGTCTATAAGATACATCCTTAACTGTCTGTAAGATACATCCTTAACTCTTCTTAAGATATATCCTTAACTGTCGATAATATACATCCTTAACTGTCTGTAAGATACATCCTTAACTGTCTGTAAGATACATCCTTAACTGTGTGTAAGATACATCCTCAACTGTCTGTAAGATAGAACCTCAACCGTCTGTAAGACACATCCTCAACTGTCTGTAAGATACATCCTTAACTGTCTGTAAGATATATCCTTAACTATCTGTAAGATACATCCTTAACTGTCTGTAAGATACATCCTTAACTGTGTGTAAGATACATCCTCAACTGTCTGTAAGATAGATCCTTAACTGTCTGTAAGACACATCCTCAACTGTCTGTAAGATACATCCTTAACTGTCTGTAAGATACATCCTTAACTTGCCGTAAAATACATCCTTAACTGTCTGTAAGATACATCCTTAACTGTCTGTAACATACATCCTTAACTGCCTGTAAGATACATCCTTAACTGTCTGTAAGATACATCCTTAACTGTCTGTAACATATGTCCTTAACTGTCTGTAAGATACATCCTTAACTGTCTGTAAGATACATCCTTAACTCTTCTTAAGATATATCCTTAACTGTCGATAAGATACATCCTTAACTGTCTGTAAGATACATCCTTAACTCTTAGTAAGATACATCCTTTACTCTCGGTAAGATACATCCTTAACTGTTTGTAAGATACATCCTTAACTGTCTGTAAAACACATCCTGAACTGTCTATAAGAAACATCCTTAACTGTCTGGGAGATACATCCTTAACTGTCTGTAACATACATCCTTAACTGTCTGTAAGATACATCCTCAACTGTCTGTAAGATACATCCTTAACTCTCTGTAAGATATACCATTAACTGTCTGTAAGATACATCCTTATCTGTCTGTAAGATACATCCTTAACTGTGTGTAAGATACATCCTCAACTGTCTGTAAGATAGATCCTCAACTGTCTGTAAGACACATCCTCAACTGTCTGTAAGATACATCCTTAACTGCCTGTAAGATACATCCTTAACTGTCTGTAAGATACATCCTTAACTGTCTGTAAGATATATCCTTAACTGTCTATAAGATACATCCTCAACTGTCTGTAAGATAAATCCTTAACTGTCTGTAAGATACGTCCTTAACTCTCGGTAAGATACATCCTTAACTGTGTGTAAGATACATCCTCAACTGTCTGTAAGATACATCCTTAGCAGTCTGTAAGATACATCCTTAACTGTCTGTAAGATACATCCTTAACTCTTCTTAAGATACATCCTTAACTCTCGGTAAGATACATCCTTAACTGTCTGTAACATACATCCTTAACTGTCTGTAACATACATCCTTAACTGCCTGTAAGATACATCCTTAACTGTCTGTAAGATACATCCTTAACTGTCTGTAACATACGTCCTCAACTGTCTGTAAGATACATCCTTAACTGTCTGTAAGATACAACCTTAACTGTCTGTAACATATGTCCTTAACTGTCTATAAGATACATCCTTAACTGTCTGTAAGATACATCCTTAACTGTCTGTAACATACATCCTTAACTATTTGTAAGATACATCCTCAACTGTCTGTAAGATACATCCTTAACTCTCTGTAAGATATACCATTAACTGTCTGTAAGATACATCCTTATCTGTCTGTAAGATACATCCTTAACTGTGTGTAAGATACATCCTCAACTGTCTGTAAGATAGATCCTCAACTGTCTGTAAGACACATCCTCAACTGTCTGTAAGATACATCCTTAACTGCCTGTAAGATACATCCTTAACTGTCTGTAAGATACATCCTTAACTGTCTGTAAGATATATCCTTAACTGTCTATAAGATACATCCTCAACTGTCTGTAAGATAAATCCTTAACTGTCTGTAAGATACGTCCTTAACTCTCGGTAAGATACATCCTTAACTGTGTGTAAGATACATCCTCAACTGTCTGTAAGATACATCCTTAGCAGTCTGTAAGATACATCCTTAACTGTCTGTAAGATACATCCTTAACTCTTCTTAAGATACATCCTTAACTCTCGGTAAGATACATCCTTAACTGTCTGTAACATACATCCTTAACTGTCTGTAACATACATCCTTAACTGCCTGTAAGATACATCCTTAACTGTCTGTAAGATACATCCTTAACTGTCTGTAACATACGTCCTCAACTGTCTGTAAGATACATCCTTAACTGTCTGTAAGATACAACCTTAACTGTCTGTAACATATGTCCTTAACTGTCTATAAGATACATCCTTAACTGTCTGTAAGATACATCCTTAACTGTCTGTAACATACATCCTTAACTATTTGTAAGATACATCCTTAACTATCTGTAAGATACATCCTTAACTGTCTGTAAGATACATCCTTAACTTTCTGTAACATATGTCCTTAACTGTCTATAAGATACATCCTTAACTGTCTGTAAGATACATCCTTAACTCTTCTTAAGATATATCCTTAACTGTCGATAATATACATCCTTAACTGTCTGTAAGATACATCCTTAACTGTCTGTAAGATACATCCTTAACTGTGTGTAAGATACATCCTCAACTGTCTGTAAGATAGAACCTCAACCGTCTGTAAGACACATCCTCAACTGTCTGTAAGATACATCCTTAACTGCCTGTAACATACATCCTTAACTGTGTGTAAGATATATCCTCAACTGTCTGTAAGATACATCCTTAACTGTCTGTAAAACACATCCTGAACTGTCTATAAGAAACATCCTTAACTGTCTGGGAGATACATCCTTAACTGTCTGTAACATACATCCTTAACTGTCTGTAAGATACATCCTCAACTGTCTGTAAGATACATCCTTAACTCTCTGTAAGATATACCATTAACTGTCTGTAAGATACATCCTTAACTGTCTGTAAGATACATCCTTAACTGTGTGTAAGATACATCCTCAACTGTCTGTAAGATAGATCCTCAACTGTCTGTAAGACACATCCTCAACTGTCTGTAAGATACATCCTTAACTGACTGTAAGATACATCCTTAACTGTCTGTAACATACGTCCTCAACTGTCTGTAAGATACATCCTTAACTGCCTGTAAGATACATCCTTAACTGTCTGTAAGATACATCCTTAACTGTCTGTAAGATATATCCTTAACTGTCTATAAGATACATCCTCAACTGTCTGTAAGATAAATCCTTAACTGTCTGTAAGATACGTCCTTAACTCTCGGTAAGATACATCCTTAACTGTGTGTAAGATACATCCTCAACTGTCTGTAAGATACATCCTTAGCAGTCTGTAAGATACATCCTTAACTGTCTGTAAGATACATCCTTAACTCTTCTTAAGATACATCCTTAACTCTCGTTAAGATACATCCTTAACTGTCTGTAACATACATCCTTAACTGTCTGTAACATACATCCTTAACTGCCTGTAAGATACATCCTTAACTGTCTGTAAGATACATCCTTAACTGTCTGTAACATACGTCCTCAACTGTCTGTAAGATACATCCTTAACTGTCTGTAAGATACATCCTTAACTGTCTGTAACATATGTCCTTAACTGTCTATAAGATACATCCTTAACTGTCTGTAAGATACATCCTTAACTGTCTGTAACATACATCCTTAACTATTTGTAAGATACATCCTTAACTATCTGTAAGATACATCCTTAACTGTCTGTAACATACATCCTTAACAATCTGTAAGATACATCCTGAACTGTCTGTAAGATACGTCCTTAACTGTCTGTAAGATATATCCTTAACTGTCTGTAAGATACATCCTTAACTGTCTGTAAGATATATCCTTAACTATCTGTAAGATACATCCTTAACTGTCTGTAAGATACATCCTTAACTGTGTGTAAGATACATCCTCAACTGTCTGTAAGATAGATCCTTAACTGTCTGTAAGACACATCCTCAACTGTCTGTAAGATACATCCTTAACTGCCTGTAAGATACATCCTTAACTGTCTGTAAGATACATCCTTAACTGTCTGTAAGATATATCCTTAACTGTCTATAAGATACATCCTCAACTGTCTGTAAGATAAATCCTTAACTGTCTGTAAGATACGTCCTTAACTCTCGGTAAGATACATCCTTAACTGTGTGTAAGATACATCCTCAACTGTCTGTAAGATACATCCTTAGCAGTCTGTAAGATACATCCTTAACTGTCTGTAAGATACATCCTTAACTCTTCTTAAGATACATCCTTAACTCTCGGTAAGATACATCCTTAACTGTCTGTAACATACATCCTTAACTGTCTGTAACATACATCCTTAACTGCCTGTAAGATACATCCTTAACTGTCTGTAAGATACATCCTTAACTGTCTGTAACATACGTCCTCAACTGTCTGTAAGATACATCCTTAACTGTCTGTAAGATACAACCTTAACTGTCTGTAACATATGTCCTTAACTGTCTATAAGATACATCCTTAACTGTCTGTAAGATACATCCTTAACTGTCTGTAACATACATCCTTAACTATTTGTAAGATACATCCTCAACTGTCTGTAAGATACATCCTTAACTCTCTGTAAGATATACCATTAACTGTCTGTAAGATACATCCTTATCTGTCTGTAAGATACATCCTTAACTGTGTGTAAGATACATCCTCAACTGTCTGTAAGATAGATCCTCAACTGTCTGTAAGACACATCCTCAACTGTCTGTAAGATACATCCTTAACTGCCTGTAAGATACATCCTTAACTGTCTGTAAGATACATCCTTAACTGTCTGTAAGATATATCCTTAACTGTCTATAAGATACATCCTCAACTGTCTGTAAGATAAATCCTTAACTGTCTGTAAGATACGTCCTTAACTCTCGGTAAGATACATCCTTAACTGTGTGTAAGATACATCCTCAACTGTCTGTAAGATACATCCTTAGCAGTCTGTAAGATACATCCTTAACTGTCTGTAAGATACATCCTTAACTCTTCTTAAGATACATCCTTAACTCTCGGTAAGATACATCCTTAACTGTCTGTAACATACATCCTTAACTGTCTGTAACATACATCCTTAACTGCCTGTAAGATACATCCTTAACTGTCTGTAAGATACATCCTTAACTGTCTGTAACATACGTCCTCAACTGTCTGTAAGATACATCCTTAACTGTCTGTAAGATACAACCTTAACTGTCTGTAACATATGTCCTTAACTGTCTATAAGATACATCCTTAACTGTCTGTAAGATACATCCTTAACTGTCTGTAACATACATCCTTAACTATTTGTAAGATACATCCTTAACTATCTGTAAGATACATCCTTAACTGTCTGTAAGATACATCCTTAACTTTCTGTAACATATGTCCTTAACTGTCTATAAGATACATCCTTAACTGTCTGTAAGATACATCCTTAACTCTTCTTAAGATATATCCTTAACTGTCGATAATATACATCCTTAACTGTCTGTAAGATACATCCTTAACTGTCTGTAAGATACATCCTTAACTGTGTGTAAGATACATCCTCAACTGTCTGTAAGATAGAACCTCAACCGTCTGTAAGACACATCCTCAACTGTCTGTAAGATACATCCTTAACTGCCTGTAACATACATCCTTAACTGTGTGTAAGATATATCCTCAACTGTCTGTAAGATACATCCTTAACTGTCTGTAAAACACATCCTGAACTGTCTATAAGAAACATCCTTAACTGTCTGGGAGATACATCCTTAACTGTCTGTAACATACATCCTTAACTGTCTGTAAGATACATCCTCAACTGTCTGTAAGATACATCCTTAACTCTCTGTAAGATATACCATTAACTGTCTGTAAGATACATCCTTAACTGTCTGTAAGATACATCCTTAACTGTGTGTAAGATACATCCTCAACTGTCTGTAAGATAGATCCTCAACTGTCTGTAAGACACATCCTCAACTGTCTGTAAGATACATCCTTAACTGACTGTAAGATACATCCTTAACTGTCTGTAACATACGTCCTCAACTGTCTGTAAGATACATCCTTAACTGCCTGTAAGATACATCCTTAACTGTCTGTAAGATACATCCTTAACTGTCTGTAAGATATATCCTTAACTGTCTATAAGATACATCCTCAACTGTCTGTAAGATAAATCCTTAACTGTCTGTAAGATACGTCCTTAACTCTCGGTAAGATACATCCTTAACTGTGTGTAAGATACATCCTCAACTGTCTGTAAGATACATCCTTAGCAGTCTGTAAGATACATCCTTAACTGTCTGTAAGATACATCCTTAACTCTTCTTAAGATACATCCTTAACTCTCGTTAAGATACATCCTTAACTGTCTGTAACATACATCCTTAACTGTCTGTAACATACATCCTTAACTGCCTGTAAGATACATCCTTAACTGTCTGTAAGATACATCCTTAACTGTCTGTAACATACGTCCTCAACTGTCTGTAAGATACATCCTTAACTGTCTGTAAGATACATCCTTAACTGTCTGTAACATATGTCCTTAACTGTCTATAAGATACATCCTTAACTGTCTGTAAGATACATCCTTAACTGTCTGTAACATACATCCTTAACTATTTGTAAGATACATCCTTAACTATCTGTAAGATACATCCTTAACTGTCTGTAACATACATCCTTAACAATCTGTAAGATACATCCTGAACTGTCTGTAAGATACGTCCTTAACTGTCTGTAAGATATATCCTTAACTGTCTGTAAGATACATCCTTAACTGTCTGTAAGATATATCCTTAACTATCTGTAAGATACATCCTTAACTGTCTGTAAGATACATCCTTAACTGTGTGTAAGATACATCCTCAACTGTCTGTAAGATAGATCCTTAACTGTCTGTAAGACACATCCTCAACTGTCTGTAAGATACATCCTTAACTGTCTGTAAGATACATCCTTAACTTGCCGTAAAATACATCCTTAACTGTCTGTAAGATACATCCTTAACTGTCTGTAACATACATCCTTAACTGCCTGTAAGATACATCCTTAACTGTCTGTAAGATACATCCTTAACTGTCTGTAACATATGTCCTTAACTGTCTGTAAGATACATCCTTAACTGTCTGTAAGATACATCCTTAACTCTTCTTAAGATATATCCTTAACTGTCGATAAGATACATCCTTAACTGTCTGTAAGATACATCCTTAACTCTTAGTAAGATACATCCTTTACTCTCGGTAAGATACATCCTTAACTGTTTGTAAGATACATCCTTAACTGTCTGTAAAACACATCCTGAACTGTCTATAAGAAACATCCTTAACTGTCTGGGAGATACATCCTTAACTGTCTGTAACATACATCCTTAACTGTCTGTAAGATACATCCTCAACTGTCTGTAAGATACATCCTTAACTCTCTGTAAGATATACCATTAACTGTCTGTAAGATACATCCTTATCTGTCTGTAAGATACATCCTTAACTGTCTGTAAGATACATCCTTAACTGTCTGTAACATACGTCCTCAACTGTCTGTAAGATACATCCTTAACTGTCTGTAAGATACATCCTTAACTGTCTGTAACATATGTCCTTAACTGTCTATAAGATAAATCCTTAACTGTCTGTAAGATACATCCTTAACTGTCTGTAACATACATCCTTAACTATTTGTAAGATACATCCTTAACTATCTGTAAGATACATCCTTAACTGTCTGTAAGATACATCCTTAACTTTCTGTAACATATGTCCTTAACTGTCTATAAGATACATCCTTAACTGTCTGTAAGATACATCCTTAACTCTTCTTAAGATATATCCTTAACTGTCGATAAGATACATCCTTAACTGTCTGTAAGATACATCCTTAACTGTCTGTAAGATACATCCTTAACTGTCTGTAAGATACATCCTTAACTGTCCGTAAAATACATCCTTAACTGTCTGTAAGATACATCCTTAACTGTCTGTAACATACATCCTTAACTGTCTGTAACATACATCCTTAACTGTCTGTAACATACATCTTTAACTGCCTGTAAGATACATCCTTAACTGTCTGTAAGATACATCCTTATCTGTCTGTAAGATATATCCTTAACTGTCTGTAAGATACATCCTTAACTGTCTGAAGATACATCCTTAACTGTCTGTAAGATACATCCTTAACTGTCTGTAAGATACATCCTTAACTGTCCGTAAAATACATCCTTAACTGTCCGTAAGATACATCCTTAACTGTCTGTAAGATACATCCTTAACTGTGTGTAAGATACATCCTCAACTGTCTGTAAGATAGATCCTCAACTGTCTGTAAGACACATCCTCAACTGTCTGTAAGATACATCCTTAACTGTCTGTAAGATACATCCTTAACTGTCTGTAACATACGTCCTCAACTGTCTGTAAGATACATCCTTAACTGCCTGTAACATACATCCTTAACTGTGTGTAAGATACATCCTCAACTGTCTGTAAGATACATCCTTAACTGTCTGTAAAACACATCCTGAACTGTCTATAAGAAACATCCTTAACTGTCTGGGAGATACATCCTTAACTGTCTGTAACATACATCCTTAACTGTCTGTAAGATACATCCTCAACTGTCTGTAAGATACATCCTTAACTCTCTGTAAGATATACCATTAACTGTCTGTAAGATACATCCTTAACTGTCTGTAAGATACATCCTTAACTGTGTGTAAGATACATCCTCAACTGTCTGTAAGATAGATCCTCAACTGTCTGTAAGACACATCCTCAACTGTCTGTAAGATACATCCTTAACTGTCTGTAAGATACATCCTTAACTGTCTGTAACATACGTCCTCAACTGTCTGTAAGATACATCCTTAACTGCCTGTAAGATACATCCTTAACTGTCTGTAAGATACATCCTTAACTGTCTGTAAGATATATCCTTAACTGTCTATAAGATACATCCTCAACTGTCTGTAAGATAAATCCTTAACTGTCTGTAAGATACGTCCTTAACTCTCGGTAAGATACATCCTTAACTGTGTGTAAGATACATCCTCAACTATCTGTAAGATACATCCTTAGCAGTCTGTAAGATACATCCTTAACTGTCTGTAAGATACATCCTTAACTCTTCTTAAGATACATCCTTAACTCTCGGTAAGATACATCCTTAACTGTCTGTAACATACATCCTTAACTGTCTGTAACATACATCCTTAACTGCCTGTAAGATACATCCTTAACTGTCTGTAAGATACATCCTTAACTGTCTGTAACATACGTCCTCAACTGTCTGTAAGATACATCCTTAACTGTCTGTAAGATACATCCTTAACTGTCTGTAACATATGTCCTTAACTGTCTATAAGATACATCCTTAACTGTCTGTAAGATACATCCTTAACTGTCTGTAACATACATCCTTAACTATTTGTAAGATACATCCTTAACTATCTGTAAGATACATCCTTAACTGTCTGTAACATACATCCTTAACAATCTGTAAGATACATCCTGAACTGTCTGTAAGATACGTCCTTAACTGTCTGTAAGATATATCCTTAACTGTCTGTAAGATACATCCTTAACTGTCTGTAAGATATATCCCTAACTATCTGTAAGATACATCCTTAACTGTCTGTAAGATACATCCTTAACTGTGTGTAAGATACATCCTCAACTGTCTGTAAGATACATCCTTAACTGTCTGTAAGACACATCCTCAACTGTCTGTAAGATACATCCTTAACTGTCTGTAAGATACATCCTTAACTTGCCGTAAAATACATCCTTAACTGTCTGTAAGATACATCCTTAACTGTCTGTAACATACATCCTTAACTGCCTGTAAGATACATCCTTAACTGTCTGTAAGATACATCCTTAACTGTCTGTAACATATGTCCTTAACTGTCTGTAAGATACATCCTTAACTGTCTGTAAGATACATCCTTAACTCTTCTTAAGATATATCCTTAACTGTCGATAAGATACATCCTTAACTGTCTGTAAGATACATCCTTAACTCTTAGTAAGATACATCCTTTACTCTCGGTAAGATACATCCTTAACTGTTTGTAAGATACATCCTTAACTGTCTGTAAAACACATCCTGAACTGTCTATAAGAAACATCCTTAACTGTCTGGGAGATACATCCTTAACTGTCTGTAACATACATCCTTAACTGTCTGTAAGATACATCCTCAACTGTCTGTAAGATACATCCTTAACTCTCTGTAAGATATACCATTAACTGTCTGTAAGATACATCCTTATCTGTCTGTAAGATACATCCTTAACTGTGTGTAAGATACATCCTCAACTGTCTGTAAGATAGATCCTCAACTGTCTGTAAGACACATCCTCAACTGTCTGTAAGATACATCCTTAACTGCCTGTAAGATACATCCTTAACTGTCTGTAAGATACATCCTTAACTGTCTGTAAGATATATCCTTAACTGTCTATAAGATACATCCTCAACTGTCTGTAAGATAAATCCTTAACTGTCTGTAAGATACGTCCTTAACTCTCGGTAAGATACATCCTTAACTGTGTGTAAGATACATCCTCAACTGTCTGTAAGATACATCCTTAGCAGTCTGTAAGATACATCCTTAACTGTCTGTAAGATACATCCTTAACTCTTCTTAAGATACATCCTTAACTCTCGGTAAGATACATCCTTAACTGTCTGTAACATACATCCTTAACTGTCTGTAACATACATCCTTAACTGCCTGTAAGATACATCCTTAACTGTCTGTAAGATACATCCTTAACTGTCTGTAACATACGTCCTCAACTGTCTGTAAGATACATCCTTAACTGTCTGTAAGATACAACCTTAACTGTCTGTAACATATGTCCTTAACTGTCTATAAGATACATCCTTAACTGTCTGTAAGATACATCCTTAACTGTCTGTAACATACATCCTTAACTATTTGTAAGATACATCCTTAACTATCTGTAAGATACATCCTTAACTGTCTGTAAGATACATCCTTAACTTTCTGTAACATATGTCCTTAACTGTCTATAAGATACATCCTTAACTGTCTGTAAGATACATCCTTAACTCTTCTAAAGATATATCCTTAACTGTCGATAATATACATCCTTAACTGTCTGTAAGATACATCCTTAACTGTCTGTAAGATACATCCTTAACTGTGTGTAAGATACATCCTCAACTGTCTGTAAGATAGAACCTCAACCGTCTGTAAGACACATCCTCAACTGTCTGTAAGATACATCCTTAACTGTCTGTAAGATATATCCTTAACTATCTGTAAGATACATCCTTAACTGTCTGTAAGATACATCCTTAACTGTGTGTAAGATACATCCTCAACTGTCTGTAAGATAGATCCTTAACTGTCTGTAAGACACATCCTCAACTGTCTGTAAGATACATCCTTAACTGTCTGTAAGATACATCCTTAACTTGCCGTAAAATACATCCTTAACTGTCTGTAAGATACATCCTTAACTGTCTGTAACATACATCCTTAACTGCCTGTAAGATACATCCTTAACTGTCTGTAAGATACATCCTTAACTGTCTGTAACATATGTCCTTAACTGTCTGTAAGATACATCCTTAACTGTCTGTAAGATACATCCTTAACTCTTCTTAAGATATATCCTTAACTGTCGATAAGATACATCCTTAACTGTCTGTAAGATACATCCTTAACTCTTAGTAAGATACATCCTTTACTCTCGGTAAGATACATCCTTAACTGTTTGTAAGATACATCCTTAACTGTCTGTAAAACACATCCTGAACTGTCTATAAGAAACATCCTTAACTGTCTGGGAGATACATCCTTAACTGTTTGTAACATACATCCTTAACTGTCTGTAAGATACATCCTCAACTGTCTGTAAGATACATCCTTAACTCTCTGTAAGATATACCATTAACTGTCTGTAAGATACATCCTTAACTGTCTGTAAGATACATCCTTAACTGTGTGTAAGATACATCCTCAACTGTCTGTAAGATAGATCCTCAACTGTCTGTAAGACACATCCTCAACTGTCTGTAAGATACATCCTTAACTGTCTGTAAGATACATCCTTAACTGTCTGTAACATACGTCCTCAACTGTCTGTATGATACATCCTTAACTGCCTGTAAGATACATCCTTATCTGTCTGTAAGATACATCCTTAACTGTCTGTAAGATATATCCTTAACTGTCTATAAGATACATCCTCAACTGTCTGTAAGATAAATCCTTAACTGTCTGTAAGATACGTCCTTAACTCTCGGTAAGATACATCCTTAACTGTGTGTAAGATACATCCTCAACTGTCTGTAAGATACATCCTTAGCAGTCTGTAAGATACATCCTTAACTGTCTGTAAGATACATCCTTAACTCTTCTTAAGATACATCCTTAACTCTCGGTAAGATACATCCTTAACTGTCTGTAACATACATCCTCAACTGTCTGTAAGATAAATCCTTAACTGTCTGTAAGATACGTCCTTAACTCTCGGTAAGATACATCCTTAACTGTGTGTAAGATACATCCTCAACTGTCTGTAAGATACATCCTTAGCAGTCTGTAAGATACATCCTTAACTGTCTGTAAGATACATCCTTAACTCTTCTTAAGATACATCCTTAACTCTCGGTAAGATACATCCTTAACTGTCTGTAACATACATCCTTAACTGTCTGTAACATACATCCTTAACTGCCTGTAAGATACATCCTTAACTGTCTGTAAGATCCATCCTTAACTGTCTGTAACATACGTCCTCAACTGTCTGTAAGATACATCCTTAACTGTCTGTAAGATACATCCTTAACTGTCTGTAACATATGTCCTTAACTGTCTATAAGATACATCCTTAACTGTCTGTAAGATACATCCTTAACTCTTCTTAAGATATATCCTTAACTGTCGATAAGATACATCCTTAACTGTCTGTAAGATACATCCTTAACTGTCTGTAAGATACATCCTTAACTGTGTGTAAGATACATCCTCAACTGTCTGTAAGATAGATCCTCAACTGTCTGTAAGACACATCCTCAACTGTCTGTAAGATACATCCTTAACTGCCTGTAAGATACATCCTTAACTGTTTGTAAGATACATCCTTAACTGTCTGTAAGATATATCCTTAACTGTCTATAAGATACATCCTCAACTGTCTGTAAGATAAATCCTTAACTGTCTGTAAGATACGTCCTTAACTCTCGGTAAGATACATCCTTAACTGTGTGTAAGATACATCCTCAACTGTCTGTAAGATACATCCTTAGCAGTCTGTAAGATACATCCTTAACTGTCTGTAAGATACATCCTTAACTGTCTGTAAGATACATCCTTAACTCTCGGTAAGATACATCCTTAACTGTCTGTAACATACATCCTTAACTGTCTGTAACATACATCCTTAACTGCCTGTAAGATACATCCTTAACTGTCTGTAAGATACATCCTTAACTGTCTGTAACATACGTCCTCAACTGTCTGTAAGATACATCCTTAACTGTCTGTAAGATACAACCTTAACTGTCTGTAACATATGTCCTTAACTGTCTATAAGATACATCCTTAACTGTGTGTAAGATACATCCTTAACTGTCTGTAACATACATCCTTAACTATTTGTAAGATACATCCTTAACTATCTGTAAGATACATCCTTAACTGTCTGTAAGATACATCCTTAACTTTCTGTAACATATGTCCTTAACTGTCTATAAGATACATCCTTAACTGTCTGTAAGATACATCCTTAACTCTTCTTAAGATATATCCTTAACTGTCGATAAGATACATCCTTAACTGTCTGTAAGATACATCCTTAACTGTCTGTAAGATACATCCTTAACTGTGTGTAAGATACATCCTCAACTGTCTGTAAGATAGATCCTCAACTGTCTGTAAGACACATCCTCAACTGTCTGTAAGATACATCCTTAACTGCCTGTAACATACATCCTTAACTGTGTGTAAGATACATCCTCAACTGTCTGTAAGATACATCCTTAACTGTCTGTAAAACACATCCTGAACTGTCTATAAGAAACATCCTTAACTGTCTGGGAGATACATCCTTAACTGTCTGTAACATACATCCTTAACTGTCTGTAAGATACATCCTCAACTGTCTGTAAGATACATCCTTAACTCTCTGTAAGATATACCATTAACTGTCTGTAAGATACATCCTTAACTGTCTGTAAGATACATCCTTAACTGTCTGTAAGATACATCCTCAACTGTCTGTAAGATAGATCCTCAACTGTCTGTAAGACACATCCTCAACCGTCTGTAAGATACATCCTTAACTGTCTGTAAGATACATCCTTAACTGTCTGTAACATACGTCCTCAACTGTCTGTAAGATACATCCTTAACTGCCTGTAAGATACATCCTTAACTGTCTGTAAGATACATCCTTAACTGTCTGTAAGATATATCCTTAACTGTCTATAAGATACATCCTCAACTGTCTGTAAGATAAATCCTTAACTGTCTGTAAGATACGTCCTTAACTCTCGGTAAGATACATCCTTAACTGTGTGTAAGATACATCCTCAACTGTCTGTAAGATACATCCTTAGCAGTCTGTAAGATACATCCTTAACTGTCTGTAAGATACATCCTTAACTCTTCTTAAGATACATCCTTAACTCTCGGTAAGATACATCCTTAACTGTCTGTAACATACATCCTTAACTGTCTGTAACATACATCCTTAACTGCCTGTAAGATACATCCTTAACTGTCTGTAAGATACATCCTTAACTGTCTGTAACATACGTCCTCAACTGTCTGTAAGATACATCCTTAACTGTCTGTAAGATACATCCTTAACTGTCTGTAACATATGTCCTTAACTGTCTATAAGATACATCCTTAACTGTCTGTAAGATACATCCTTAACTGTCTGTAACATACATCCTTAACTATTTGTAAGATACATCCTTAACTATCTGTAAGATACATCCTTAACTGTCTGTAACATACATCCTTAACAATCTGTAAGATACATCCTGAACTGTCTGTAAGATACGTCCTTAACTGTCTGTAAGATATATCCTTAACTGTCTGTAAGATACATCCTTAACTGTCTGTAAGATATATCCTTAACTATCTGTAAGATACATCCTTAACTGTCTGTAAGATACATCCTTAACTGTGTGTAAGATACATCCTCAACTGTCTGTAAGATAGACCCTTAACTGTCTGTAAGACACATCCTCAACTGTCTGTAAGATACATCCTTAACTGTCTGTAAGATACATCCTTAACTTGCCGTAAAATACATCCTTAACTGTCTGTAAGATACATCCTTAACTGTCTGTAACATACATCCTTAACTGCCTGTAAGATACATCCTTAACTGTCTGTAAGATACATCCTTAACTGTCTGTAACATATGTCCTTAACTGTCGATAAGATACATCCTTAACTGTCTGTAAGATACATCCTTAACTCTTAGTAAGATACATCCTTTACTCTCGGTAAGATACATCCTTAACTGTTTGTAAGATACATCCTTAACTGTCTGTAAAACACATCCTGAACTGTCTATAAGAAACATCCTTAACTGTCTGGGAGATACATCCTTAACTGTCTGTAACATACATCCTTAACTGTCTGTAAGATACATCCTCAACTGTCTGTAAGATACATCCTTAACTCTCTGTAAGATATACCATTAACTGTCTGTAAGATACATCCTTAACTGTCTGTAAGATACATCCTTAACTGTGTGTAAGATACATCCTCAACTGTCTGTAAGATAGATCCTCAACTGTCTGTAAGACACATCCTCAACTGTCTGTAAGATACATCCTTAACTGTCTGTAAGATACATCCTTAACTGTCTGTAACATACGTCCTCAACTGTCTGTAAGATACATCCTTAACTGCCTGTAAGATACATCCTTAACTGTCTGTAAGATACATCCTTAACTGTCTGTAAGATAAATCCTTAACTGTCTGTAAGATACGTCCTTAACTCTCGGTAAGATACATCCTTAACTGTGTGTAAGATACATCCTCAACTGTCTGTAAGATACATCCTTAGCAGTCTGTAAGATACATCCTTAACTGTCTGTAAGATACATCCTTAACTCTTCTTAAGATACATCCTTAACTCTCGGTAAGATACATCCTTAACTGTCTGTAACATACATCCTTAACTGTCTGTAACATACATCCTTAACTGCCTGTAAGATACATCCTTAACTGTCTGTAAGATACATCCTTAACTGTCTGTAACATACGTCCTCAACTGTCTGTAAGATACATCCTTAACTGTCTGTAACATACATCCTTAACTGTCTGTAACATATGTCCTTAACTGTCTATAAGATACATCCTTAACTGTCTGTAAGATACATCCTTAACTGTCTGTAACATACATCCTTAACAATCTGTAAGATACATCCTGAACTGTCTGTAAGATACGTCCTTAACTGTCTGTAAGATATATCCTTAACTGTCTGTAAGATACATCCTTAACTGTCTGTAAGATATATCCTTAACTATCTGTAAGATACATCCTTAACTGTCTGTAAGATACATCCTTAACTGTGTGTAAGATACATCCCCAACTGTCTGTAAGATAGATCCTTAACTGTCTGTAAGACACATCCTCAACTGTCTGTAAGATACATCCTTAACTGTCTGTAAGATACATCCTTAACTTGCCGTAAAATACATCCTTAACTGTCTGTAAGATACATCCTTAACTGTCTGTAACATACATCCTTAACTGCCTGTAAGATACATCCTTAACTGTCTGTAAGATACATCCTAACTGTCTGTAACATATGTCCTTAACTGTCGATAAGATACATCCTTAACTGTCTGTAAGATACATCCTTAACTCTTAGTAAGATACATCCTTTACTCTCGGTAAGATACATCCTTAACTGTTTGTAAGATACATCCTTAACTGTCTGTAAAACACATCCTGAACTGTCTATAAGAAACATCCTTAACTGTCTGGGAGATACATCCTTAACTGTCTGTAACATACATCCTTAACTGTCTGTAAGATACATCCTCAACTGTCTGTAAGATACATCCTTAACTCTCTGTAAGATATACCATTAACTGTCTGTAAGATACATCCTTAACTGTCTGTAAGATACATCCTTAACTGTGTGTAAGATACATCCTCAACTGTCTGTAAGATAGATCCTCAACTGTCTGTAAGACACATCCTCAACTGTCTGTAAGATACATCCTTAACTGTCTGTAAGATACATCCTTAACTGTCTGTAACATACGTCCTCAACTGTCTGTAAGATACATCCTTAACTGCCTGTAAGATACATCCTTAACTGTCTGTAAGATACATCCTTAACTGTCTGTAAGATATATCCTTAACTGTCTATAAGATACATCCTCAACTGTCTGTAAGATAAATCCTTAACTGTCTGTAAGATACGTCCTTAACTCTCGGTAAGATACATCCTTAACTGTGTGTAAGATACATCCTCAACTGTCTGTAAGATACATCCTTAGCAGTCTGTAAGATACATCCTTAACTGTCTGTAAGATACATCCTTAACTCTTCTTAAGATACATCCTTAACTCTCGGTAAGATACATCCTTAACTGTCTGTAACATACATCCTCAACTGTCTGTAAGATAAATCCTTAACTGTCTGTAAGATACGTCCTTAACTCTCGGTAAGATACATCCTTAACTGTGTGTAAGATACATCCTCAACTGTCTGTAAGATACATCCTTAGCAGTCTGTAAGATACATCCTTAACTGTCTGTAAGATACATCCTTAACTCTTCTTAAGATACATCCTTAACTCTCGGTAAGATACATCCTTAACTGTCTGTAACATACATCCTTAACTGTGTGTAACATACATCCTTAACTGCCTGTAAGATACATCCTTAACTGTCTGTAAGATACATCCTTAACTGTCTGTAAGATACATCCTTAACTGTGTGTAACATACATCCTTAACTGCCTGTAAGATACATCCTTAACTGTCTGTAAGATACATCCTTAACTGTCTGTAACATACGTCCTCAACTGTCTGTAAGATACATCCTTAACTGTCTGTAAGATACATCCTTAACTGTCTGTAACATATGTCCTTAACTGTCTACAAGATACATCCTTAACTGTCTGTAAGATACATCCTTAACTCTTCTTAAGATATATCCTTAACTGTCGATAAGATACATCCTAAACTGTCTGTAAGATACATCCTTAACTGTCTGTAAGATACATCCTTAACTGTGTGTAAGATACATCCTCAACTGTCTGTAAGATAGATCCTCAACTGTCTGTAAGACACATCCTCAACTGTCTGTAAGATACATCCTTAACTGCCTGTAAGATACATCCTTAACTGTCTGTAAGATACATCCTTAACTGTCTGTAAGATATATCCTTAACTGTCTATAAGATACATCCTCAACTGTCTGTAAGATAAATCCTTAACTGTCTGTAAGATACGTCCTTAACTCTCGGTAAGATACATCCTTAACTGTGTGTAAGATACATCCTCAACTGTCTGTAAGATACATCCTTAGCAGTCTGTAAGATACATCCTTAACTGTCTGTAAGATACATCCTTAACTCTTCTTAAGATACATCCTTAACTCTCGGTAAGATACATCCTTAACTGTCTGTAACATACATCCTTAACTGTCTGTAACATACATCCTTAACTGCCTGTAAGATACATCCTTAACTGTCTGTAAGATACATCCTTAACTGTCTGTAACATACGTCCTCAACTGTCTGTAAGATACATCCTTAACTGTCTGTAAGATACATCCTTAACTGTCTGTAACATATGTCCTTAACTGTCTATAAGATAAATCCTTAACTGTCTGTAAGATACATCCTTAACTGTCTGTAACATACATCCTTAACTATTTGTAAGATACATCCTTAACTATCTGTAAGATACATCCTTAACTGTCTGTAAGATACATCCTTAACTTTCTGTAACATATGTCCTTAACTGTCTATAAGATACATCCTTAACTGTCTGTAAGATACATCCTTAACTCTTCTTAAGATATATCCTTAACTGTCGATAAGATACATCCTTAACTGTCTGTAAGATACATCCTTAACTGTCTGTAAGATACATCCTTAACTGTCTGTAAGATACATCCTTAACTGTCCGTAAAATACATCCTTAACTGTCTGTAAGATACATCCTTAACTGTCTGTAACATACATCCTTAACTGTCTGTAACATACATCCTTAACTGTCTGTAACATACATCTTTAACTGCCTGTAAGATACATCCTTAACTGTCTGTAAGATACATCCTTATCTGTCTGTAAGATATATCCTTAACTGTCTGTAAGATACATCCTTAACTGTCTGAAGATACATCCTTAACTGTCTGTAAGATACATCCTTAACTGTCTGTAAGATACATCCTTAACTGTCCGTAAAATACATCCTTAACTGTCCGTAAGATACATCCTTAACTGTCTGTAAGATACATCCTTAACTGTGTGTAAGATACATCCTCAACTGTCTGTAAGATAGATCCTCAACTGTCTGTAAGACACATCCTCAACTGTCTGTAAGATACATCCTTAACTGTCTGTAAGATACATCCTTAACTGTCTGTAACATACGTCCTCAACTGTCTGTAAGATACATCCTTAACTGCCTGTAAGATACATCCTTAACTGTCTGTAAGATACATCCTTAACTGTCTGTAAGATATATCCTTAACTGTCTATAAGATACATCCTCAACTGTCTGTAAGATACGTCCTCAACTGTCTGTAAGATACATCCTTAACTCTCGGTAAGATACATCCTTAACTGTGTGTAAGATACATCCTCAACTGTCTGTAAGATACATCCTTAGCAGTCTGTAATATACATCCTTAACTGTCTGTAAGATACATCCTTAACTCTTCTTAAGATACATCCTTAACTCTCGGTAAGATACATCCTTAACTGTCTGTAACATACATCCTCAACTGTCTGTAAGATAAATCCTTAACTGTCTGTAAGATACGTCCTTAACTCTCGGTAAGATACATCCTTAACTGTGTGTAAGATACATCCTCAACTGTCTGTAAGATACATCCTTAGCAGTCTGTAAGATACATCCTTAACTGTCTGTAAGATACATCCTTAACTCTTCTTAAGATACATCCTTAACTCTCGGTAAGATACATCCTTAACTGTCTGTAACATACATCCTTAACTGTCTGTAACATACATCCTTAACTGCCTGTAAGATACATCCTTAACTGTCTGTAAGATACATCCTTAACTGTCTGTAACATACGTCCTCAACTGTCTGTAAGATACATCCTTAACTGTCTGTAAGATACATCCTTAACTGTCTGTAACATATGTCCTTAACTGTCTATAAGATACATCCTTAACTGTCTGTAAGATACATCCTTAACTCTTCTTAAGATATATCCTTAACTGTCGATAAGATACATCCTTAACTGTCTGTAAGATACATCCTTAACTGTCTGTAAGATACATCCTTAACTGTGTGTAAGATACATCCTCAACTGTCTGTAAGATAGATCCTCAACTGTCTGTAAGACACATCCTCAACTGTCTGTAAGATACATCCTTAACTGCCTGTAAGATACATCCTTAACTGTCTGTAAGATACATCCTTAACTGTCTGTAAGATAAATCCTTAACTGTCTGTAAGATACGTCCTTAATTCTCGGTAAGATACATCCTTAACTGTGTGTAAGATACATCCTCAACTGTCTGTAAGATACATCCTTGGCAGTCTGTAAGATACATCCTTAACTGTCTGTAAGATACATCCTTAACTCTTCTTAAGATACATCCTTAACTCTCGGTAAGATACATCCTCAACTGTCTGTAAGATACATCCTTAGCAGTCTGTAAGATACATCCTTAACTGTCTGTAAGATACATCCTTAACTCTTCTTAAGATACATCCTTAACTCGGTAAGATACATCCTTAACTGTCTGTAACATACATCCTTAACTGCCTGTAAGATACATCCTCAACTGTCTGGAAGATACATCCTTAACTGTCTGTAACATACGTCCTTAACTGTCTGTAAGATACATCCTTAACTGTCTGTAAGATACATCCTTAACTCTTCTTAACATACATCCTTAACTGTCGATAAGATACATCCTTAACTGTCTGTAAGATACATCCTTAACTGTGTGTAAGATACATCAATAACTGTCTGTAAGATACATCCTTAACTGTCTGTAACATACATCCTTAACTATCTGTAAGATACATCCTCAACTGTCTGTAAGATACATCCTCAACTGTCTGTAAGATACATCCTTAACTGTCTGTAAGATATATCCTTAACTGTCTATAAGATACATCCTTAACTATCTGTAAGATACATCCTTAACTGTCTGTAACATACATCCTTAACTATCTGTAAGATACATCCTGAACTGTCTGTAAGATACGTCCTTAACTGCCTGTAAGATATATCCTTAACTGTCTGTAAGATACATCCTTAACTGTCTGTAACATATATCCTTAACTGTCTGTAAGATACATCCTTAACTGTCTGTAAGATACATCCTTAACTGTGTGTAAGATACATCCTCAACTGTCTGTAAGATAGATCCTTAACTGTCTGTAAGACACATCCTCAACTGTCTGTAAGATACATCCTTAACTGTCTGTAAGATACATCCTTAACTGTCCGTAAAATACATCCTTAACTGTCTGTAAGATACATCCTTAACTGTCTGTAACATACATCCTTAACTGTCTGTAACATACATCCTTAACTGCCTGTAAGATACATCCTTAACTGTCTGTAAGATATATCCTTAACTGTCTGTAACATACGTCCTCAACTGACTGTAAGATACATCCTTAACTGTCTGTAAGATACATCCTTAACTGTCTGTAACATATGTCCTTAACTGTCTGTAAGATACATCCTTAACTCTTCTTAAGATATATCCTTAACTGTCGATAAGATACATCCTTAACTGTCTGTAAGATACATCCTTAACTCTTGGTAAGATACATCCTTAACTCTCGGTAAGATACATCCTTAACTGTTTGTAAGATACATCCTTAACTGTCTGTAAAACACATCCTGAACTGTCTATAAGAAACATCCTTAACTGTCTGGGAGATACATCCTTAACTGTCTGTAACATACATCCTTAACTGTCTGTAAGATACATCCTCAACTGTCTGTAAGATACATCCTTAACTCTCTGTAAGATATATCCTTAACTGTCTGTAAGATAAATCCTTAACTGTCTGTAAGATACGTCCTTAACTCTCTGTAAGATACATCCTTAACTGTGTGTAAGATACATCCTCAACTGTCTGTAAGATACATCCTTAACTCTTAGTAAGATACATCCTTAACTCTCGGTAAGATACATCCTTAACTGTTTGTAAGATACATCCTTAACTGTCTGTAAAACACATCCTGAACTGTCTCTAAGAAACATCCTTAACTGTCTGGGAGATACATCCTTAACTGTCTGTAACATACATCCTTAACTGTCTGTAAGATACATCCTCAACTGTCTGTAAGATACATCCTTAACTCTCTGTAAGATATATCCTTAACCGTCTGTAAGATACATCCTTAACTGTCTGTAAGATACATCCTTAACTCTCGGTAAGATACATCCTTAACTGTGTGTAAGATACATCCTCAACTGTCTGTAAGATACATCCTTAGCAGTCTGTAAGATACATCCTTAACTGTCTGTAAGATACATCCTTAACTCTTCTTAAGATACATCTTTAACTCTCGGTAAGATACATCCTTAACTGTCTGTAACATACATCCTTAACTGCCTGTAAGATACATCCTCAACTGTCTGGAAGATACATCCTTAACTGTCTGTAACATACGTCCTTAACTGTCTGTAAGATACATCCTTAACTGTCTGTAAGATACATCCTTAACTGTCTGTAACATACATCCTTAACTGTCGATAAGATACATCCTTAACTGTGTGTAAGATACATCCTTAACTGTGTGTAAGATACATCCTTAACTGTCTGTAAGATACATCCTTAACTGTCTGTAAGATACATCCTTAACTGTCTGTAACATACATCCTTAACTATTTGTAAGATACATCCTCAACTGTCTGTAAGATACATCCTCAACTGTCTGTAAGATACATCCTTAACTGTCTGTAAGATACATCCTTAACTGTCTATAAGATACATCCTTAACTGTCTGTAAGATACATCCTTAACTGTCTGTAACATACATCCTTAACTATCTGTAAGATACATCCTCAACTGTCTGTAAGATACGTCCTTAACTGCCTGTAAGATATATCCTTAACTGTCTGTAAGATACATCCTTAACTGTCTGTAAGATACATCCTCAACTGTCTGTAAGATACATCCTTAACTGTCTGTAAGATACATCCTTAACTGTCTGTAAGATACATCCTTAACTGTGTGTAAGATAAATCCTCAACTGTCTGTAAGATAGATCCTTAACTGTCTGTAAGACACATCCTCAACTGTCTGTAAGATACATCCTCAACTGTCTGTAACATAGATCCTTAACTGTCTGTAAGACACATCATCAACTGTCTGTAAGATACATCCTTATCTGTCTATAAGATATATCCTTAACTGTCTGTAAGATACATCCTTAACTGTCTGTAAGATACATCCTTAACTGTGTGTAAGATACATCCTCAACGGTATGTAAGATACATCCTTAACTGTCTGTAAGATACATCCTTAACTGTCCGTAAAATACATCCTTAACTGTCTGTAAGATACATCCTTAACTGTCTGTAAGATACATCCTTAACTGTCTGTAACATACATCCTTAACTGCCTGTAAGATACATCCTTAACTGTCTGTAAGATACATCCTTATCTGTCTGTAAGATATATCCTTAACTGTCTGTAAGATACATCCTTAACTGTCTGTAAGATACATCCTTAACTGTCTGTAAGATACATCCTTAACTGTCTGTAAGATACATCCTTAACTGTCCGTAAAATACATCCGTAACTGTCTGTAAGATACATCCTTAACTGTCTGTAAGATACATCCTTAACTGTCTGTAACATACATCCTTAACTGCCTGTAAGATACATCCTTAACTGTCTGTAAGATACATCCTTAACTGTCTGTAACATACGTCCTCAACTGTCTGTAAGATACATCCTTAACTGCCTGTAAGATACATCCTTAACTGTCTGTAAGATACATCCTTAACTGTCTGTAAGATATATCCTTAACTGTCTATAAGATACATCCTCAACTGTCTGTAAGATAAATCCTTAACTGTCTGTAAGATACGTCCTTAACTCTCGGTAAGATACATCCTTAACTGTGTGTAAGATACATCCTCAATTGTCTGTAAGATACATCCTTAGCAGTCTGTAAGATACATCCTTAACTGTCTGTAAGATACATCCTTAACTCTTCTTAAGATACATCCTTAACTCGGTAAGATACATCCTTAACTGTCTGTAACATACATCCTTAATTGCCTGAAAGATACATCCTCAACTGTCTGGAAGATACATCCTTAACTGTCTGTAACATACGTCCTTAACTGTCTGTAAGATACATCCTTAACTGTCTGTAAGATACATCCTTAACTCTTCTTAACATACATCCTTAACTGTCGATAAGATACATCCTTAACTGTCTGTAAGATACATCCTTAACTGTGTGTAAGATACATCAATAACTGTCTGTAAGATACATCCTTAACTGTCTGTAACATACATCCTTAACTATCTGTAAGATACATCCTCAACTGCCTGTAAGATACATCCTCAACTGTCTGTAACATACATCCTTAACTATCTGTAAGATACATCCTCAACTGCCTGTAAGATACATCCTCAACTGTCTGTAACATACATCCTTAACTGTCTGTAAGATACATCCTTAACTGTCTATAAGATAGATCCTTAACTATCTGTAAGATACATCCTTAACTGTCTGTAACATACATCCTTAACTATCTGTAAGATACATCCTGAACTGTCTGTAAGATACGTCCTTAACTGCCTGTAAGATATATCCTTAACTGTCTGTAAGATACATCCTAAACTGTCTGTAAGATATATCCTTAACTGTCTGTAAGATACATCCTTAACTGTCTGTAAGATACATCCATAACTGTGTGTAAGATACATCCTCAACTGTCTGTAAGATAGATCCTTAACTGTCTGTAAGACACATCCTCAACTGTCTGTAAGATACATCCTTAACTGTCTGTAAGATACATCCTTAACTGTCCGTAAAATACATCCTTAACTGTCTGTAAGATACATCCTTAACTGTCTGTAACATACATCCTTAACTGTCTGTAACATACATCCTTAACTGCCTGTAAGATACATCCTTAACTGTCTGTAAGATACATCCTTAACTGTCTGTAACATACGTCCTCAACTGACTGTAAGATACATCCTTAACTGTCTGTAACATATGTCCTTAACTGTCTGTAAGATACATCCTTAACTCTTCTTAAGATATATCCTTAACTGTCGATAAGATACATCCTTAACTGTCTGTAAGATACATCCTTAACTCTTAGTAAGATACATCCTTAACTCTCGGTAAGATACATCCTTAACTGTTTGTAAGATACATCCTTAACTGTCTGTAACATACATCCTTAACTCTTAGTAAGATACATCCTTAACTCTCGGTAAGATACATCCTTAACTGTCTATAAGATACATCCTTAACTGTCTGTAAGATACATCCTTAACTGTCTGTAACATACATCCTTAACTATCTGTAAGATACATCCTCAACTGTCTGTAAGATACGTCCTTAACTGCCTGTAAGATATATCCTTAACTGTCTGTAAGATACATCCTTAACTGTCTGTAAGATACATCCTCAACTGTCTGTAAGATACATCCTTAACTGTCTGTAAGATACATCCTTAACTGTGTGTAAGATACATCCTCAACTGTCTGTAAGATAGATCCTTAACTGTCTGTAAGACACATCCTCAACTGTCTGTAAGATACATCCTCAACTGTCTGTAACATAGATCCTTAACTGTCTGTAAGATACATCCTTATCTGTCTGTAAGATATATCCTTAACTGTCTGTAAGATACATCCTTAACTGTCTGTAAGATACATCCTTAACTGTGTGTAAGATACATCCTCAACGGTCTGTAAGATACATCCTTAACTGTCTGTAAGATACATCCTTAACTGACCGTAAAATACATCCTTAACTGTCTGTAAGATACATCCTTAACTGTCTGTAAGATACATCCTTAACTGTCTGTAACATACATCTTTAACTGCCTGTAAGATACATCCTTAACTGTCTGTAAGATACATCCTTATCTGTCTGTAAGATATATCCTTAACTGTCTGTAAGATACATCCTTAACTGTCTGAAGATACATCCTTAACTGTCCGTAAGATACATCCTTAACTGTCTGTAAGATACATCCTTAACTGTCTGTAACATACATCCTTAACTGCCTGTAAGATACATCCTTAACTGTCTGTAAGATACATCCTTAACTGTCTGTAACATACGTCCTCAACTGTCTGTAAGATACATCCTTAACTGCCTGTAAGATACATCCTTAACTGTCTGTAAGATACGTCCTTAACTGTCTGTAAGATATATCCTTAACTGTCTATAAGATACATCCTCAACTGTCTGTAAGATAAATCCTTAACTGTCTGTAAGATACGTCCTTAACTCTCGGTAAGATACATCCTTAACTGTGTGTAAGATACATCCTCAACTGTCTGTAAGATACATCCTTAGCAGTCTGTAAGATACATCCTTAACTGTCTGTAAGATACATCCTTAACTCTTCTTAAGATACATCCTTAACTCGGTAAGATACATCCTTAACTGTCTGTAACATACATCCTTAACTGCCTGTAAGATACATCCTCAACTGTCTGGAAGATACATCCTTAACTGTCTGTAACATACGTCCTTAACTGTCTGTAAGATACATCCTTAACTGTCTGTAAGATACATCCTCAACTGTCTGTAAGATACATCCTTAGCAGTCTGTAAGATACATCCTTAACTGTCTGTAAGATACATCCTTAACTCTTCTTAAGATACATCCTTAACTCGGTAAGATACATCCTTAACTGTCTGTAACATACATCCTTAACTGCCTGTAAGATACATCCTCAACTGTCTGTAAGATACATCCTTAACTGTGTGTAAGATACATCAATAACTGTCTGTAAGATACATCCTTAACTGTCTGTAACATACATCCTTAACTATCTGTAAGATACATCCTCAACTGTCTGTAAGATACATCCTCAACTGTCTGTAAGATACATCCTTAACTGTCTGTAAGATATATCCTTAACTGTCTATAAGATACATCCTTAACTATCTGTAAGATACATCCTTAACTGTCTGTAACATACATCCTTAACTATCTGTAAGATACATCCTGAACTGTCTGTAAGATACATCCTTAACTGCCTGTAAGATATATCCTTAACTGTCTGTAAGATACATCCTTAACTGTCTGTAAGATATATCCTTAACTGTCTGTAAGATACATCCTTAACTGTCTGTAAGATACATCCTTAACTGTGTGTAAGATACATCCTCAACTGTATGTAAGATAGATCCTTAACTGTCTGTAAGACACATCCTCAACTGTCTGTAAGATACATCCTTAACTGTCTGTAAGATACATCCTTAACTGTCCGTAAAATACATCCTTAACTGTCTGTAAGATACATCCTTAACTGTCTGTAACATACATCCTTAACTGTCTGTAACATACATCCTTAACTGTCTGTAACATACATCTTTAACTGCCTGTAAGATACATCCTTAACTGTCTGTAAGATACATCCTTATCTGTCTGTAAGATATATCCTTAACTGTCTGTAAGATACATCCTTAACTGTCTGAAGATACATCCTTAACTGTCTGTAAGATACATCCTTAACTGTCTGTAAGATACATCCTTAACTGTCCGTAAAATACATCCTTAACTGTCCGTAAGATACATCCTTAACTGTCTGTAAGATACATCCTTAACTGTCTGTAACATACATCCTTAACTGCATGTAAGATACATCCTCAACTGTCTGTGAGATACATCCTTAACTGTCTGTAAGATACATCCTTAACTCTTCTTAAGATATATCCTTAACTGTCGATAAGATACATCCTTAACTGTCTGTAAGATACATCCTTAACTCTTAGTAAGATACATCCTTTACTCTCGGTAAGATACATCCTTAACTGTTTGTAAGATACATCCTTAACTGTCTGTAAAACACATCCTGAACTGTCTATAAGAAACATCCTTAACTGTCTGGGAGATACATCCTTAACTGTCTGTAACATACATCCTTAACTGTCTGTAAGATACATCCTCAACTGTCTGTAAGATACATCCTTAACTCTCTGTAAGATATACCATTAACTGTCTGTAAGATACATCCTTAACTGTCTGTAAGATACATCCTTAACTGTGTGTAAGATACATCCTCAACTGTCTGTAAGATAGATCCTCAACTGTCTGTAAGACACATCCTCAACTGTCTGTAAGATACATCCTTAACTGTCTGTAAGATACATCCTTAACTGTCTGTAACATACGTCCTCAACTGTCTGTAAGATACATCCTTAACTGCCTGTAAGATACATCCTTAACTGTCTGTAAGATACATCCTTAACTGTCTGTAAGATATATCCTTAACTGTCTATAAGATACATCCTCAACTGTCTGTAAGATAAATCCTTAACTGTCTGTAAGATACGTCCTTAACTCTCGGTAAGATACATCCTTAACTGTGTGTAAGATACATCCTCAACTGTCTGTAAGATACATCCTTAGCAGTCTGTAAGATACATCCTTAACTGTCTGTAAGATACATCCTTAACTCTTCTTAAGATACATCCTTAACTCTCGGTAAGATACATCCTTAACTGTCTGTAACATACATCCTCAACTGTCTGTAAGATAAATCCTTAACTGTCTGTAAGATACGTCCTTAACTCTCGGTAAGATACATCCTTAACTGTGTGTAAGCTACATCCTCAACTGTCTGTAAGATACATCCTTAGCAGTCTGTAAGATACATCCTTAACTGTCTGTAAGATACATCCTTAACTGTCTGTAAGATACATCCTTAACTGTGTGTAAGATACATCCTTAACTGTGTGTAAGATACATCCTCAACTGTCTGTAAGATAGATCCTCAACTGTCTGTAAGACACATCCTCAACTGTCTGTAAGATACATCCTTAACTGCCTGTAAGATACATCCTTAACTGTCTGTAAGATACATCCTTAACTGTCTGTAAGATAAATCCTTAACTGTCTGTAAGATACGTCCTTAATTCTCGGTAAGATACATCCTTAACTGTGTGTAAGATACATCCTCAACTGTCTGTAAGATACATCCTTGGCAGTCTGTAAGATACATCCTTAACTGTCTGTAAGATACATCCTTAACTCTTCTTAAGATACATCCTTAACTCTCGGTAAGATACATCCTCAACTGTCTGTAAGATACATCCTTAGCAGTCTGTAAGATACATCCTTAACTGTCTGTAAGATACATCCTTAACTCTTCTTAAGATACATCCTTAACTCGGTAAGATACATCCTTAACTGTCTGTAACATATATCCTTAACTGCCTGTAAGATACATCCTCAACTGTCTGGAAGATACATCCTTAACTGTCTGTAACATACGTCCTTAACTGTCTGTAAGATACATCCTTAACTGTCTGTAAGATACATCCTTAACTCTTCTTAACATACATCCTTAACTGTCGATAAGATACATCCTTAACTGTCTGTAAGATACATCCTTAACTGTGTGTAAGATACATCAATAACTGTCTGTAAGATACATCCTTAACTGTCTGTAACATACATCCTTAACTATCTGTAAGATACATCCTCAACTGTCTGTAAGATACATCCTCAACTGTCTGTAAGATACATCCTTAACTGTCTGTAAGATATATCCTTAACTGTCTATAAGATACATCCTTAACTATCTGTAAGATACATCCTTAACTGTCTGTAACATACATCCTTAACTATCTGTAAGATACATCCTGAACTGTCTGTAAGATACGTCCTTAACTGCCTGTAAGATATATCCTTAACTGTCTGTAAGATACATCCTTAACTGTCTGTAACATATATCCTTAACTGTCTGTAAGATACATCCTTAACTGTCTGTAAGATACATCCTTAACTGTGTGTAAGATACATCCTCAACTGTCTGTAAGATAGATCCTTAACTGTCTGTAAGACACATCCTCAACTGTCTGTAAGATACATCCTTAACTGTCTGTAAGATACATCCTTAACTGTCCGTAAAATACATCCTTAACTGTCTGTAAGATACATCCTTAACTGTCTGTAACATACATCCTTAACTGTCTGTAACATACATCCTTAACTGCCTGTAAGATACATCCTTAACTGTCTGTAAGATACATCCTTAACTGTCTGTAACATACGTCCTCAACTGACTGTAAGATACATCCTTAACTGTCTGTAAGATACATCCTTAACTGTCTGTAACATATGTCCTTAACTGTCTGTAAGATACATCCTTAACTCTTCTTAAGATATATCCTTAACTGTCGATAAGATACATCCTTAACTGTCTGTAAGATACATCCTTAACTCTTGGTAAGATACATCCTTAACTCTCGGTAAGATACATCCTTAACTGTTTGTAAGATACATCCTTAACTGTCTGTAAAACACATCCTGAACTGTCTATAAGAAACATCCTTAACTGTCTGGGAGATACATCCTTAACTGTCTGTAACATACATCCTTAACTGTCTGTAAGATACATCCTCAACTGTCTGTAAGATACATCCTTAACTCTCTGTAAGATATATCCTTAACTGTCTGTAAGATAAATCCTTAACTGTCTGTAAGATACGTCCTTAACTCTCTGTAAGATACATCCTTAACTGTGTGTAAGATACATCCTCAACTGTCTGTAAGATACATCCTTAACTCTTAGTAAGATACATCCTTAACTCTCGGTAAGATACATCCTTAACTGTTTGTAAGATACATCCTTAACTGTCTGTAAAACACATCCTGAACTGTCTCTAAGAAACATCCTTAACTGTCTGGGAGATACATCCTTAACTGTCTGTAACATACATCCTTAACTGTCTGTAAGATACATCCTCAACTGTCTGTAAGATACATCCTTAACTCTCTGTAAGATATATCCTTAACCGTCTGTAAGATACATCCTTAACTGTCTGTAAGATACATCCTTAACTCTCGGTAAGATACATCCTTAACTGTGTGTAAGATACATCCTCAACTGTCTGTAAGATACATCCTTAGCAGTCTGTAAGATACATCCTTAACTGTCTGTAAGATACATCCTTAACTCTTCTTAAGATACATCTTTAACTCTCGGTAAGATACATCCTTAACTGTCTGTAACATACATCCTTAACTGCCTGTAAGATACATCCTCAACTGTCTGGAAGATACATCCTTAACTGTCTGTAACATACGTCCTTAACTGTCTGTAAGATACATCCTTAACTGTCTGTAAGATACATCCTTAACTGTCTGTAACATACATCCTTAACTGTCGATAAGATACATCCTTAACTGTGTGTAAGATACATCCTTAACTGTGTGTAAGATACATCCTTAACTGTCTGTAAGATACATCCTTAACTGTCTGTAAGATACATCCTTAACTGTCTGTAACATACATCCTTAACTATTTGTAAGATACATCCTCAACTGTCTGTAAGATACATCCTCAACTGTCTGTAAGATACATCCTTAACTGTCTGTAAGATACATCCTTAACTGTCTATAAGATACATCCTTAACTGTCTGTAAGATACATCCTTAACTGTCTGTAACATACATCCTTAACTATCTGTAAGATACATCCTCAACTGTCTGTAAGATACGTCCTTAACTGCCTGTAAGATATATCCTTAACTGTCTGTAAGATACATCCTTAACTGTCTGTAAGATACATCCTCAACTGTCTGTAAGATACATCCTTAACTGTCTGTAAGATACATCCTTAACTGTCTGTAAGATACATCCTTAACTGTGTGTAAGATAAATCCTCAACTGTCTGTAAGATAGATCCTTAACTGTCTGTAAGACACATCCTCAACTGTCTGTAAGATACATCCTCAACTGTCTGTAACATAGATCCTTAACTGTCTGTAAGACACATCATCAACTGTCTGTAAGATACATCCTTATCTGTCTGTAAGATATATCCTTAACTGTCTGTAAGATACATCCTTAACTGTCTGTAAGATACATCCTTAACTGTGTGTAAGATACATCCTCAACGGTATGTAAGATACATCCTTAACTGTCTGTAAGATACATCCTTAACTGTCCGTAAAATACATCCTTAACTGTCTGTAAGATACATCCTTAACTGTCTGTAAGATACATCCTTAACTGTCTGTAACATACATCCTTAACTGCCTGTAAGATACATCCTTAACTGTCTGTAAGATACATCCTTATCTGTCTGTAAGATATATCCTTAACTGTCTGTAAGATACATCCTTAACTGTCTGTAAGATACATCCTTAACTGTCTGTAAGATACATCCTTAACTGTCTGTAAGATACATCCTTAACTGTCCGTAAAATACATCCGTAACTGTCTGTAAGATACATCCTTAACTGTCTGTAAGATACATCCTTAACTGTCTGTAACATACATCCTTAACTGCCTGTAAGATACATCCTTAACTGTCTGTAAGATACATCCTTAACTGTCTGTAACATACGTCCTCAACTGTCTGTAAGATACATCCTTAACTGCCTGTAAGATACATCCTTAACTGTCTGTAAGATACATCCTTAACTGTCTGTAAGATATATCCTTAACTGTCTATAAGATACATCCTCAACTGTCTGTAAGATAAATCCTTAACTGTCTGTAAGATACGTCCTTAACTCTCGGTAAGATACATCCTTAACTGTGTGTAAGATACATCCTCAATTGTCTGTAAGATACATCCTTAGCAGTCTGTAAGATACATCCTTAACTGTCTGTAAGATACATCCTTAACTCTTCTTAAGATACATCCTTAACTCGGTAAGATACATCCTTAACTGTCTGTAACATACATCCTTAACTGCCTGAAAGATACATCCTCAACTGTCTGGAAGATACATCCTTAACTGTCTGTAACATACGTCCTTAACTGTCTGTAAGATACATCCTTAACTGTCTGTAAGATACATCCTTAACTCTTCTTAACATACATCCTTAACTGTCGATAAGATACATCCTTAACTGTCTGTAAGATACATCCTTAACTGTGTGTAAGATACATCAATAACTGTCTGTAAGATACATCCTTAACTGTCTGTAACATACATCCTTAACTATCTGTAAGATACATCCTCAACTGCCTGTAAGATACATCCTCAACTGTCTGTAACATACATCCTTAACTATCTGTAAGATACATCCTCAACTGCCTGTAAGATACATCCTCAACTGTCTGTAACATACATCCTTAACTGTCTGTAAGATACATCCTTAACTGTCTATAAGATACATCCTTAACTATCTGTAAGATACATCCTTAACTGTCTGTAACATACATCCTTAACTATCTGTAAGATACATCCTGAACTGTCTGTAAGATACGTCCTTAACTGCCTGTAAGATATATCCTTAACTGTCTGTAAGATACATCCTAAACTGTCTGTAAGATATATCCTTAACTGTCTGTAAGATACATCCTTAACTGTCTGTAAGATACATCCATAACTGTGTGTAAGATACATCCTCAACTGTCTGTAAGATAGATCCTTAACTGTCTGTAAGACACATCCTCAACTGTCTGTAAGATACATCCTTAACTGTCTGTAAGATACATCCTTAACTGTCCGTAAAATACATCCTTAACTGTCTGTAAGATACATCCTTAACTGTCTGTAACATACATCCTTAACTGTCTGTAACATACATCCTTAACTGCCTGTAAGATACATCCTTAACTGTCTGTAAGATACATCCTTAACTGTCTGTAACATACGTCCTCAACTGACTGTAAGATACATCCTTAACTGTCTGTAACATATGTCCTTAACTGTCTGTAAGATACATCCTTAACTCTTCTTAAGATATATCCTTAACTGTCGATAAGATACATCCTTAACTGTCTGTAAGATACATCCTTAACTCTTAGTAAGATACATCCTTAACTCTCGGTAAGATACATCCTTAACTGTTTGTAAGATACATCCTTAACTGTCTGTAACATACATCCTTAACTCTTAGTAAGATACATCCTTAACTCTCGGTAAGATACATCCTTAACTGTCTATAAGATACATCCTTAACTGTCTGTAAGATACATCCTTAACTGTCTGTAACATACATCCTTAACTATCTGTAAGATACATCCTCAACTGTCTGTAAGATACGTCCTTAACTGCCTGTAAGATATATCCTTAACTGTCTGTAAGATACATCCTTAACTGTCTGTAAGATACATCCTCAACTGTCTGTAAGATACATCCTTAACTGTCTGTAAGATACATCCTTAACTGTGTGTAAGATACATCCTCAACTGTCTGTAAGATAGATCCTTAACTGTCTGTAAGACACATCCTCAACTGTCTGTAAGATACATCCTCAACTGTCTGTAACATAGATCCTTAACTGTCTGTAAGATACATCCTTATCTGTCTGTAAGATATATCCTTAACTGTCTGTAAGATACATCCTTAACTGTCTGTAAGATACATCCTTAACTGTGTGTAAGATACATCCTCAACGGTCTGTAAGATACATCCTTAACTGTCTGTAAGATACATCCTTAACTGACCGTAAAATACATCCTTAACTGTCTGTAAGATACATCCTTAACTGTCTGTAAGATACATCCTTAACTGTCTGTAACATACATCTTTAACTGCCTGTAAGATACATCCTTAACTGTCTGTAAGATACATCCTTATCTGTCTGTAAGATATATCCTTAACTGTCTGTAAGATACATCCTTAACTGTCTGAAGATACATCCTTAACTGTCTGTAAGATACATCCTTAACTGTCTGTAAGATACATCCTTAACTGTCCGTAAAATACATCCTTAACTGTCCGTAAGATACATCCTTAACTGTCTGTAAGATACATCCTTAACTGTCTGTAACATACATCCTTAACTGCCTGTAAGATACATCCTTAACTGTCTGTAAGATACATCCTTAACTGTCTGTAACATACGTCCTCAACTGTCTGTAAGATACATCCTTAACTGCCTGTAAGATACATCCTTAACTGTCTGTAAGATACGTCCTTAACTGTCTGTAAGATATATCCTTAACTGTCTATAAGATACATCCTCAACTGTCTGTAAGATAAATCCTTAACTGTCTGTAAGATACGTCCTTAACTCTCGGTAAGATACATCCTTAACTGTGTGTAAGATACATCCTCAACTGTCTGTAAGATACATCCTTAGCAGTCTGTAAGATACATCCTTAACTGTCTGTAAGATACATCCTTAACTCTTCTTAAGATACATCCTTAACTCGGTAAGATACATCCTTAACTGTCTGTAACATACATCCTTAACTGCCTGTAAGATACATCCTCAACTGTCTGGAAGATACATCCTTAACTGTCTGTAACATACGTCCTTAACTGTCTGTAAGATACATCCTTAACTGTCTGTAAGATACATCCTCAACTGTCTGTAAGATACATCCTTAGCAGTCTGTAAGATACATCCTTAACTGTCTGTAAGATACATCCTTAACTCTTCTTAAGATACATCCTTAACTCGGTAAGATACATCCTTAACTGTCTGTAACATACATCCTTAACTGCCTGTAAGATACATCCTCAACTGTCTGTAAGATACATCCTTAACTGTGTGTAAGATACATCAATAACTGTCTGTAAGATACATCCTTAACTGTCTGTAACATACATCCTTAACTATCTGTAAGATACATCCTCAACTGTCTGTAAGATACATCCTCAACTGTCTGTAAGATACATCCTTAACTGTCTGTAAGATATATCCTTAACTGTCTATAAGATACATCCTTAACTATCTGTAAGATACATCCTTAACTGTCTGTAACATACATCCTTAACTATCTGTAAGATACATCCTGAACTGTCTGTAAGATACATCCTTAACTGCCTGTAAGATATATCCTTAACTGTCTGTAAGATACATCCTTAACTGTCTGTAAGATATATCCTTAACTGTCTGTAAGATACATCCTTAACTGTCTGTAAGATACATCCTTAACTGTGTGTAAGATACATCCTCAACTGTATGTAAGATAGATCCTTAACTGTCTGTAAGACACATCCTCAACTGTCTGTAAGATACATCCTTAACTGTCTGTAAGATACATCCTTAACTGTCCGTAAAATACATCCTTAACTGTCTGTAAGATACATCCTTAACTGTCTGTAACATACATCCTTAACTGTCTGTAACATACATCCTTAACTGTCTGTAACATACATCTTTAACTGCCTGTAAGATACATCCTTAACTGTCTGTAAGATACATCCTTATCTGTCTGTAAGATATATCCTTAACTGTCTGTAAGATACATCCTTAACTGTCTGAAGATACATCCTTAACTGTCTGTAAGATACATCCTTAACTGTCTGTAAGATACATCCTTAACTGTCCGTAAAATACATCCTTAACTGTCCGTAAGATACATCCTTAACTGTCTGTAAGATACATCCTTAACTGTCTGTAACATACATCCTTAACTGCATGTAAGATACATCCTCAACTGTCTGTGAGATACATCCTTAACTGTCTGTAAGATACATCCTTAACTCTTCTTAAGATATATCCTTAACTGTCGATAAGATACATCCTTAACTGTCTGTAAGATACATCCTTAACTCTTAGTAAGATACATCCTTTACTCTCGGTAAGATACATCCTTAACTGTTTGTAAGATACATCCTTAACTGTCTGTAAAACACATCCTGAACTGTCTATAAGAAACATCCTTAACTGTCTGGGAGATACATCCTTAACTGTCTGTAACATACATCCTTAACTGTCTGTAAGATACATCCTCAACTGTCTGTAAGATACATCCTTAACTCTCTGTAAGATATACCATTAACTGTCTGTAAGATACATCCTTAACTGTCTGTAAGATACATCCTTAACTGTGTGTAAGATACATCCTCAACTGTCTGTAAGATAGATCCTCAACTGTCTGTAAGACACATCCTCAACTGTCTGTAAGATACATCCTTAACTGTCTGTAAGATACATCCTTAACTGTCTGTAACATACGTCCTCAACTGTCTGTAAGATACATCCTTAACTGCCTGTAAGATACATCCTTAACTGTCTGTAAGATACATCCTTAACTGTCTGTAAGATATATCCTTAACTGTCTATAAGATACATCCTCAACTGTCTGTAAGATAAATCCTTAACTGTCTGTAAGATACGTCCTTAACTCTCGGTAAGATACATCCTTAACTGTGTGTAAGATACATCCTCAACTGTCTGTAAGATACATCCTTAGCAGTCTGTAAGATACATCCTTAACTGTCTGTAAGATACATCCTTAACTCTTCTTAAGATACATCCTTAACTCTCGGTAAGATACATCCTTAACTGTCTGTAACATACATCCTCAACTGTCTGTAAGATAAATCCTTAACTGTCTGTAAGATACGTCCTTAACTCTCGGTAAGATACATCCTTAACTGTGTGTAAGCTACATCCTCAACTGTCTGTAAGATACATCCTTAGCAGTCTGTAAGATACATCCTTAACTGTCTGTAAGATACATCCTTAACTCTTCTTAAGATACATCCTTAACTCTCGGTAAGATACATCCTTAACTGTCTGTAACATACATCCTTAACTGTCTGTAAGATACATCCTTAACTGTCTGTAAGATACATCCTTAACTGTCTGTAACATACGTCCTCAACTGTCTGTAAGATACATCCTTAACTGTCTGTAAGATACATCCTTAACTGTCTGTAACATATGTCCTTAACTGTCTATAAGATACATCCTTAACTGTCTGTAAGATACATCCTTAACTCTTCTTAAGATATATCCTTAACTGTCGATAAGATACATCCTTAACTGTCTGTAAGATACATCCTTAACTGTCTGTAAGATACATCCTTAACTGTGTGTAAGATACATCCTCAACTGTCTGTAAGATAGATCCTCAACTGTCTGTAAGACACATCCTCAACTGTCTGTAAGATACATCCTTAACTGCCTGTAAGATACATCATTAACTGTCTGTAAGATACATCCTTAACTGTCTGTAAGATATATCCTTAACTGTCTATAAGATACATCCTCAACTGTCTGTAAGATAAATCCTTAACTGTCTGTAAGATACGTCCTTAACTCTCGGTAAGATACATCCTTAACTGTGTGTAAGATACATCCTCAACTGTCTGTAAGATACATCCTTAGCAGTCTGTAAGATACATCCTTAACTGTCTGTAAGATACATCCTTAACTCTTCTTAAGATACATCCTTAACTCTCGGTAAGATACATCCTTAACTGTCTGTAACATACATCCTTAACTGTCTGTAACATACATCCTTAACTGCCTGTAAGATACATCCTTAACTGTCTGTAAGATACATCCTTAACTGTCTGTAACATACGTCCTCAACTGTCTGTAAGATACATCCTTAACTGTCTGTAAGATACATCCTTAACTGTCTGTAACATATGTCCTTAACTGTCTATAAGATACATCCTTAACTGTCTGTAAGATACATCCTTAACTCTTCTTAAGATATATCCTTAACTGTCGATAAGATACATCCTTAACTGTCTGTAAGATACATCCTTAACTGCCTGTAACATACATCCTTAACTGTGTGTAAGATACATCCTCAACTGTCTGTAAGATACATCCTTAACTGTCTGTAAAACACATCCTGAACTGTCTATAAGAAACATCCTTAACTGTCTGGGAGATACATCCTTAACTGTCTGTAACATACATCCTTAACTGTCTGTAAGATACATCCTCAACTGTCTGTAAGATACATCCTTAACTCTCTGTAAGATATACCATTAACTGTCTGTAAGATACATCCTTAACTGTCTGTAAGATACATCCTTAACTGTGTGTAAGATACATCCTCAACTGTCTGTAAGATAGATCCTCAACTGTCTGTAAGACACATCCTCAACTGTCTGTAAGATACATCCTTAACTGTCTGTAAGATACATCCTTAACTGTCTGTAACATACGTCCTCAACTGTCTGTAAGATACATCCTTAACTGCCTGTAAGATACATCCTTAACTGTCTGTAAGATACATCCTTAACTGTCTGTAAGATATATCCTTAACTGTCTATAAGATACATCCTCAACTGTCTGTAAGATAAATCCTTAACTGTCTGTAAGATACGTCCTTAACTCTCGGTAAGATACATCCTCAACTGTGTGTAAGATACATCCTCAACTGTCTGTAAGATACATCCTTAGCAGTCTGTAAGATACATCCTTAACTGTCTGTAAGATACATCCTTAACTCTTCTTAAGATACATCCTTAACTCTCGGTAAGATACATCCTTAACTGTCTGTAACATACATCCTTAACTGTCTGTAACATACATCCTTAACTGCCTGTAAGATACATCCTTAACTGTCTGTAAGATACATCCTTAACTGTCTGTAACATACGTCCTCAACTGTCTGTAAGATACATCCTTAACTGTCTGTAAGATACATCCTTAACTGTCTGTAACATATGTCCTTAACTGTCTATAAGATACATCCTTAACTGTCTGTAAGATACATCCTTAACTCTTCTTAAGCTATATCCTTAACTGTCGATAAGATACATTCTTAACTGTCTGTAAGATACATCCTTAACTGTCTGTAAGATACATCCTTAACTGTGTGTAAGATACATCCTCAACTGTCTGTAAGATAGATCCTCAACTGTCTGTAAGACACATCCTCAACTGTCTGTAAGATACATCCTTAACTGCCTGTAAGATACATCCTTAACTGTCTGTAAGATACATCCTTAACTGTCTGTAAGATATATCCTTAACTGTCTATAAGATACATCCTCAACTGTCTGTAAGATAAATCCTTAACTGTCTGTAAGATACGTCCTTAACTCTCGGTAAGATACATCCTTAACTGTGTGTAAGATACATCCTCAACTGTCTGTAAGATACATCCTTAGCAGTCTGTAAGATACATCCTTAACTGTCTGTAAGATACATCCTTAACTCTTCTTAAGATACATCCTTAACTCTCGGTAAGATACATCCTTAACTGTCTGTAACATACATCCTTAACTGTCTGTCACATACATCCTTAACTGCCTGTAAGATACATCCTTAACTGTCTGTAAGATACATCCTTAACTGTCTGTAACATACGTCCTCAACTGTCTGTAAGATACATCCTTAACTGCCTGTAAGATACATCCTTAACTGTCTGTAACATATGTCCTTAACTGTCTATAAGATACATCCTTAACTGTCTGTAAGATACATCCTTAACTGTCTGTAACATACATCCTTAACTATTTGTAAGATACATCCTTAACTATCTGTAAGATACATCCTTAACTGTCTGTAACATACATCCTTAACAATCTGTAAGATACATCCTGAACTGTCTGTAAGATACGTCCTTAACTGTCTGTAAGATATATCCTTAACTGTCTGTAAGATACATCCTTAACTGTCTGTAAGATATATCCTTAACTATCTGTAAGATACATCCTTAACTGTCTGTAAGATACATCCTTAACTGTGTGTAAGATACATCCTCAACTGTCTGTAAGATAGATCCTTAACTGTCTGTAAGACATATCCTCAACTGTCTGTAAGATACATCCTTAACTGTCTGTAAGATACATCCTTAACTTGCCGTAAAATACATCCTTAACTGTCTGTAAGATACATCCTTAACTGTCTGTAACATACATCCTTAACTGCCTGTAAGATACATCCTTAACTGTCTGTAAGATACATCCTTAACTGTCTGTAACATATGTCCTTAACTGTCTGTAAGATACATCCTTAACTGTCTGTAAGATACATCCTTTTTTTTTTTAAGCAATATATTTATTGAATTTTGTTTGCAAATTACATCAAAACAAGTAATAGCACAGTGCAGCAAACATTTTCACCCTACCCCCCCCCCCATAACCCTGTCCCTATAACAAGTAATACAATTCAAAGCAGGGTTAAAGAAGATAATAAAGATAAAAATTCAATTAATAAAAATAATAAAATAAAATAATAATAACAATAATTTCTTTCACAGACTGATTAGAGGGTGTGGTTTTTTTTCAGTTGCTTTTACGCATATAAACAGTCAGATAGAGTTGTTCTACTCCCCCAGAGCTTGTTCTTGATTAAGCAAGTTACCAACATTAGTATTACGTCTTAGGAAGTTCAGAAACAATCCCCAGATTTTATCAAAAACACTTTGTTTACGTCTAACAATATACATTATCTTTTCCATTGACATGTTTGAGGCCATTTCTTTAACCCACATACCAATTCTTGGTCCATCAACACTTTTCCAATTAAGAGCAATTACACGTTTTGCTTGTAATATACACATATCTATAAATCTGAACTCATTGCTATGTAAATGTGGGGTGGTAGGATATAAACCAAGAATAAAAAGCTTTGGACTCAATGGTAATTTCTTTGACAAAATTTGATCAATCATATCAACAACATCTTGCCAGAAGGTTTTCACTGCCACACATTCCCATATACAGTGAAACAGCGTCCCGCTTGCCTCACTACACTTAATACAGGTATCAGGAATATTGTCATTAAACTTGTGCAATTTAACAGGGGTTATATATGTACGCATCAGCCATTTATACTGTAGAAGCTTTAGGTTGCTGCTAACTATCTGTCTCTGGGCCTCTTTACATGCCTCACTCCATTCTTCTAAAGATATTTCCTCCTCTATATCTCCCTCCCATAATCTCAGTTTTGTCTCTGATGATTCATCAGATCCAGATACAAATAAGTCATACATAGTTGAAATTAAACCTTTATCATAACAGTGTTTTGTGACTGCAACTTCTAATATAGAAATAGTAGGAATGTCTAATGAATGGCTTTGACAGGATGATATAAAACTCCTTAGCTGAAGATATTTGAAAAAATGATTCCTTGGAATGTCATACTTGGTAGATATTTCCTCAAAGGACATGAATACTTCATCCTCCTCCCTGTACATGTCTTGCACTTTCCTTAACCCCTTTTCAGCCCATAATTTAAATCCCCTATCATTTTGCCCTGGTTTGAAATTGGCATTACCCCAAATAGGACTGAAGCGTGACCGGGACATATTTATATTCAAATACTTACAAGCATCGAACCAAACATCAATCATATTCAATATTATAGGGTTGTCTGTATTTTTCTTCAGATATTTACGGTCTGCTGAATACAAATACAGGTGCAATGGTAAGCCTGGTTTAACAGAGCAGGCTTCCAGATCAATCCAAGCTGGGGGACTTCCAGATGAGAAGTAAAACATAATCGACCTTAATTGTGCTGCCCAGTAATACCATTGGATATTTGGACATTTCAGGCCTCCTCGATCATATGGTAGATAAAGTAAAGATAGACGTAATCTAGGACGTTTATTTTGCCAAATAAAGTTGGTAAACAGTTTCTTGATTTTCGTGAACAAAGATGAAGGAGGGGGTAGGGGGATATTCTGGAACAAATAAAGAAATTTGGGAAGTATATTCATCTTTAGGATATTAATCCTGCCGATCATTGAAATAGGTAAGGATGTCCAACGCTCTATCGAAGCAATACTAGCGTCCAGGATGGGCTCATAATTTGACTGAGCAATCTTATTCACCTCAGGGACAATTTTTATTCCCAGATATGTAAATGTGTCTGTTGGGTTGAAGGTAGAAGCATAAACAAGACCATTCTTCCTCTCTGTTTCATTCAGTAACATTATAGATGATTTGGAGTAATTAACTTTATAACCAGATATTTTCCCAAATGATTCAATAAGGCTTAGGAGCGCTGGGATAGATCTATGCAGATTTTTAAGCATTAATATCACATCATCGGCGAAGAGTGCTACCCTGTGCTCCAGATGTCCCTCTCGAATTCCATAAATATCGCTGTGTGTCCTCACCGCTATAGCAAATGGTTCTATCGCTAGGATAAAAAGTAAAGGCGATAAAGGGCTCCCTTGAGGGCAACTTCTACAAATGTTAAAAGGTTTAGAAACCTTACTATTCGTCAAAACTTCTGCAGTAAGCCCTGTACAAAGCAATCTTACCCATTTGATAAATGTATCCCCAAGGCCAAATCGTGTTAACACTTCAAACAGATAAGGCCATTCAACACGGTCGAAGGCCTTCTCTGCATCAAGTGAAAGTAAGGCCGTGTCAGGCGCCTCCCTCTGACTGTATAAAATATTGAGCACTCGTCTAACGTTATGAAAACCCTGTCTCCCTTGAATGAATCCGTTCTGGTCTTCTCCCACTACTCTAGGTAGAAGATCCTCCAATCTTCTTGCAAGAATTTTACAGAGTATTTTTGTATCAGAATTTAGGAGACTAATTGGACGCATATTTTCACATTTTGTATTTGGTTTCCCCGGTTTTGGGAGTAAAGTGATTAGGGCGCCCCTCATAGATGTAGGGAGAAGACCATTCTCAAAGGATTCCTGAAACATCTCCAAGAGGGGTGGTATTAATTTGGTTTGAAATTTTTTATAAATGTCTATAGGGATGCCATCTGGACCCGCTGATTTTCCAGCCTGCATACACCCAATTGCTTCTGCAATTTCCAATGCAGTTACATCTTGATCTAATACTCTACTTTCCTCTTCCGAAATTTTAGGAATATTAAGATTGTCTAGGAATTGTGTTTGCGTGTCCAGATTAGGAGAGCACTCAGAGCTGTATAATTTCCTGTAGAAGTCTCTAAAGGCTTCATTAATCTCTGTCGGGTCCACTATAGTTCTACCACTTGGGACTTCAATACAATTAATAGACCTTTCTGTTTGTTGTTGTTTAATGCGCCATGCTAGAAGTTTTCCGGGCTTTTCCCCCTGATCATAGTAGGACTGTTTGAGTCTCATTAAATCAGCAGCCGCTTTATTAGCTGCCAGTTCATTGTACTGTGCTCTAAGCAGTAGCAGTCTTGTATGAACATCTGTAGGTATATTTCTATTATTATATATTTCTGTTTCCAGTTTTTTAATTTCCTCATCTAATGTCTTCATTTGAAGTCGTGTAGCCTTTTTCTTGGAACTAGTGAAGGAAATGATTTGGCCCCTGATAAAGGCTTTGAAAGCCTCCCACCTTGTGCTAGCAGAAGTCTGGGACTTGTTACATTCAAAATACAGGTCAATCTGCTTATCTAAGAAATCTATGAATGTAGGATCCGCAAGCCACCCGGGTTGAAAACGCCATCTCGGGGGGTCGCACACTAAGTTATTATCTTCATAGGTCAAGGATACTGCAGCGTGGTCAGACAGAACTATACTACTATAATGACATTCATCTATTTTGGAGACAAGTAGCGCTGAAACCAAAAAGTAGTCTATGCGTGAGTGAGTTCTATGAGTACCGGAATAGCAGGAATATTCTACTGCGTTCGGTTTACCATGCCTCCAAACATCAAACAAATTTAATTCCTTCATAAAATGGTGTATCGTCTTTCTGGACTTACTGTGGGTATCATCTAAACCAGTTGACCTGTCTTTTGAAGGATCTAACGTACAGTTAAAGTCGCCAGCTATTATGTATTTCCCAGGATGATTTGAAGCAGTCAAAAACAGACTATTATAGAATTTAGAGTCATCTTCATTGGGGCCGTAAACATTTATCAAAGTTAAGGTTTCAGATAATAACCTACCCTGGACTATAATATACCTCCCTGCAGGGTCCTTAACTACATGCTGTACCCGTAATGGAACCGATTTATGAATTAGTATCATAACCCCTCTAGCATGAGTGGTGTACGGAGCAGACAACACTTGACCCTGCCATCGTCTTGCTATTTTGGGAACGTCCTCATCCACCATGTGTGTTTCTTGTAAAAAAACGATTTTTGATTTCAAGGATTTTATCCTGCTCATTACCTGCTTCACTTTTGTGAGTTTGATCAAACCCCTACAATTCCACGAAGTAAATTTTACCTTGCAACTCTCTGACATTGATTCCGGTATGTTATATTAGGAACCGTAGTGAAGAAGTACTTTGACAAACCACACCCACTGATGAAAGAATAAATAATAAAATGAAACCACAAAAACCCACCCTCAACCCCATACGAACCTAAAGTCCATGAACTCTGGACATCCCCTCCCATCCCACGTTTAACTACCGCTAAAACGAGTTTCTCTAACTTTTCTTTTCTTCTCGCTCTAGCTCGCTATCTTACTTTTTCTAAATACTAATCACACATAACATCATTAATGAACTGTTCAACGCCAACAACATGTAGGCATATATAAAATTAACCATCCGAGCACATACACAAACCTGGAACCCGTGCATGCACACTGGAAGACGAGGAGAGGGAAAAGTCTGTAGCCTGGTCACAAGAGTCCACGATGCATCGGGCCTTCCTTCCTCCGACAGGCGCATAAACCGATGATGACTCTCTCTGTCCCTTAGGTCTAGGCCTACTGGGATGTGCCCATGTCATTTCGGCTGGTGCTTGGACATTGTCTCTCATTCAGGGTTAAGTGCATTCCACAAAAGCTGAATAGTCTAGCTATAAACCAGACTCCGTCCTGTCCAGGTAGAAAAAGAAAGCCTAAACAAAAACAAAATGGCGACAGCCCGAACACGTAGCTACATCTTTCGTGTAAATGGAAATAAAATAAAATAAAGTGAGCTTAATAGCCTACTGCATCAGTCCTTATCCGAGGGATTGAATAAACCGCTCCACTTCTGCCGGGGTTTGAAAGGTGTGGGGTCTCTCGTCGTGTGTTACCAGGAGCCGGGCTGGAAAGATGATTCTGTGCTTGTGGATCCCCTGGTCTCTCAGCTTCTTCCGGACCTGGTCATAGTCGCGCTGCATCTTGTGCACCCCAGCAGAGAGGTCGATGTGAAAACGGACCGGCTTGTTCTTGTAAAGGACCTGTCCCTTGGTTTTGGCTGCCTTTAGTACTCGCTCCCTGTCCTTAAAGTTCAGGAACCTCATGATCAATGTCCTTGGACGACCCGTGCGAGAGTCTACCGGAGCGCCGATTCTATGAGCCCGCTCCACCACCAAGCCCTCCCGCGGATCCATGTTCAGAGCCTCCGGCAACCACTTCTCCAGAAATGCAGGTGCATCCTGGCCCTCTTCTTTCTCCGGTAGGCCCACCAACCTTACGTTATTTCGCCGACTCCTGCATTCCAAGTCCTCCACTTTGTCAGTAAGGCTTTTGACGGTGCTTTCCAGCCTGCTAACTCGGGATGTTAGCTTCTTAACGTCGTCCTCCACGTCAGAAATCCGTTGCTCGGCCTGTTCCATGCGGCCCGTGCATTCCTGTATTTGTTTCTTTACATCCGCAATTGTCGCTTGCACTCCATCTATTTTCTTGTAAAGTCCACTTTTCAAAGACTGTATGGCTTTCATGATATCTAGGTTGCTATTCTTATCTGTGTCTAACATTTCGTCATCTTCGTCGTCTCCTTCGTTAGCCATATTTTCAACCTGCATGGCGTCGCTAACCTTCTCGGCCTCTTCCTCGTTTCGCGATTTCCTTTTCTCCTTCTCTTTTTCTCTCTTTGCCTTTTCTTTCGGGTTTTTCCCTGACATTTTAGTTCTGGGTACTCTTATACACGTATTGCGTGACTTTAGACAAGATTCGGATTAGTATTGTAGGATTAATTTACACGGTAGCTGCAGAGCTTGAGATGTGCGACTCCCTAGTCCCTCGCCATAACCGGAAGTGTAAGATACATCCTTAACTCTTCTTAAGATATATCCTTAACTGTCGATAAGATACATCCTTAACTGTCTGTAAGATACATCCTTAACTCTTAGTAAGATACATCCTTTACTCTCGGTAAGATACATCCTTAACTGTTTGTAAGATACATCCTTAACTGTCTGTAAGATACATCCTTAACTCTTCTTAAGATACATCCTTAACTCTCGGTAAGATACATCCTTAACTGTCTGTAAGATACATCCTTAACTGTCTGTAAGATACATCCTTAACTGTGTGTAAGATACATCCTCAACTGTCTGTAAGATAGATCCTCAACTGTCTGTAAGACACATCCTCAACTGTCTGTAAGATAAATCCTTAACTGTCTGTAAGATACGTCCTTAACTCTCGGTAAGATACATCCTTAACTGTGTGTAAGATACATCCTCAACTGTCTGTAAGATACATCCTTAGCAGTCTGTAAGATACATCCTTAACTGTCTGTAAGATACATCCTTAACTCTTCTTAAGATACATCCTTAACTCTCGGTAAGATACATCCTTAACTGTCTGTAACATACATCCTTAACTGTCTGTCACATACATCCTTAACTGCCTGTAAGATACATCCTTAACTGTCTGTAAGATACATCCTTAACTGTCTGTAACATACGTCCTCAACTGTCTGTAAGATACATCCTTAACTGCCTGTAAGATACATCCTTAACTGTCTGTAACATATGTCCTTAACTGTCTATAAGATACATCCTTAACTGTCTGTAAGATACATCCTTAACTGTCTGTAACATACATCCTTAACTATTTGTAAGATACATCCTTAACTATCTGTAAGATACATCCTTAACTGTCTGTAACATACATCCTTAACAATCTGTAAGATACATCCTGAACTGTCTGTAAGATACGTCCTTAACTGTCTGTAAGATATATCCTTAACTGTCTGTAAGATACATCCTTAACTGTCTGTAAGATATATCCTTAACTATCTGTAAGATACATCCTTAACTGTCTGTAAGATACATCCTTAACTGTGTGTAAGATACATCCTCAACTGTCTGTAAGATAGATCCTTAACTGTCTGTAAGACACATCCTCAACTGTCTGTAAGATACATCCTTAACTGTCTGTAAGATACATCCTTAACTTGCCGTAAAATACATCCTTAACTGTCTGCAAGATACATCCTTAACTGTCTGTAACATACATCCTTAACTGCCTGTAAGATACATCCTTAACTGTCTGTAAGATACATCCTTAACTGTCTGTAACATATGTCCTTAACTGTCTGTAAGATACATCCTTAACTGTCTGTAAGATACATCCTTAACTCTTCTTAAGATATATCCTTAACTGTCGATAAGATACATCCTTAACTGTCTGAAAGATACATCCTTAACTCTTAGTAAGATACATCCTTTACTCTCGGTAAGATACATCCTTAACTGTTTGTAAGATACATCCTTAACTGTCTGTAAGATACATCCTTAACTCTTCTTAAGATACATCCTTAACTCTCGGTAAGATACATCCTTAACTGTCTGTAACATACATCCTTAACTGTCTGTAACATACATCCTTAACTGCCTGTAAGATACATCCTTAACTGTCTGTAAGATACATCCTTAACTGTCTGTAACATACGTCCTCAACTGTCTGTAAGATACATCCTTAACTGTCTGTAAGATACATCCTTAACTGTCTGTAACATATGTCCTTAACTGTCTATAAGATACATCCTTAACTGTCTGTAAGATACATCCTTAACTCTTCTTAAGATATATCCTTAACTGTCGATAAGATACATCCTTAACTGTCTGTAAGATACATCCTTAACTGTCTGTAAGATACATCCTTAACTGTGTGTAAGATACATCCTCAACTGTCTGTAAGATAGATCCTCAACTGTCTGTAAGACACATCCTCAACTGTCTGTAAGATACATCCTTAACTGCCTGTAAGATACATCCTTAACTGTCTGTAAGATACATCCTTAACTGTCTGTAAGATACATCCTTAACTGTCTATAAGATACATCCTCAACTGTCTGTAAGATAAATCCTTAACTGTCTGTAAGATACGTCCTTAACTCTCGGTAAGATACATCCTTAACTGTGTGTAAGATACATCCTCAACTGTCTGTAAGATACATCCTTAGCAGTCTGTAAGATACATCCTTAACTCTCGGTAAGATACATCCTTAACTGTCTGTAACATACATCCTTAACTGTCTGTAACATACATCCTTAACTGCCTGTAAGATACATCCTTAACTGTCTGTAAGATACATCCTTAACTGTCTGTAACATACGTCCTAAACTGTCTGTAAGATACATCCTTAACTGACTGTAAGATACATCCTTAACTGTCTGTAACATATGTCCTTAACTGTCTATAAGATACATCCTTAACTGTCTGTAAGATACATCCTTAACTGTCTGTAACATACATCCTTAACTATTTGTAAGATACATCCTTAACTATCTGTAAGATACATCCTTAACTGTCTGTAACATACATCCTTAACAATCTGTAAGATACATCCTGAACTGTCTGTAAGATACGTCCTTAACTGTCTGTAAGATATATCCTTAACTGTCTGTAAGATACATCCTTAACTGTCTGTAAGATATATCCTTAACTATCTGTAAGATACATCCTTAACTGTCTGTAAGATACATCCTTAACTGTGTGTAAGATACATCCTCAACTGTCTGTAAGATAGATCCTTAACTGTCTGTAAGACACATCCTCAACTGTCTGTAAGATACATCCTTAACTGTCTGTAAGATACATCCTTAACTTGCCGTAAAATACATCCTTAACTGTCTGTAAGATACATCCTTAACTGTCTGTAACATACATCCTTAACTGCCTGTAACATACATCCTTAACTGTCTGTAAGATACATCCTTAACTGTCTGTAACATATGTCCTTAACTGTCTGTAAGATACATCCTTAACTGTCTGTAAGATACATCCTTAACTCTTCTTAAGATATATCCTTAACTGTCGATAAGATACATCCTTAACTGTCTGTAAGATACATCCTTAACTCTTAGTAAGATACATCCTTTACTCTCGGTAAGATACATCCTTAACTGTTTGTAAGATACATCCTTAACTGTCTGTAAAACACATCCTGAACTGTCTATAAGAAACATCCTTAACTGTCTGGGAGATACATCCTTAACTGTCTGTAACATGCATCCTTAACTGTCTGTAAGATACATCCTCAACTGTCTGTAAGATACATCCTTAACTCTCTGTAAGATATACCATTAACTGTCTGTAAGATACATCCTTAACTGTCTGTAAGATACATCCTTAACTGTGTGTAAGATACATCCTCAACTGTCTGTAAGATAGATCCTCAACTGTCTGTAAGACACATCCTCAACTGTCTGTAAGATACATCCTTAACTGTCTGTAAGATACATCCTTAACTGTCTGTAAGATAAATCCTTAACTGTCTGTAAGATACGTCCTTAACTCTCGGTAAGATACATCCTTAACTGTGTGTAAGATACATCCTCAACTGTCTGTAAGATACATCCTTAGCAGTCTGTAAGATAAATCCTTAACTGTCTGTAAGATACATCCTTAACTCTTCTTAAGATACATCCTTAACTCTCGGTAAGATACATCCTTAACTGTCTGTAACATACATCCTTAACTGTCTGTAACATACATCCTTAACTGCCTGTAAGATACATCCTTAACTGTCTGTAAGATACATCCTTAACTGTCTGTAACATACGTCCTCAACTGTCTGTAAGATACATCCTTAACTGCCTGTAAGATACATCCTTAACTGTCTGTAACATATGTCCTTAACTGTCTATAAGATACATCCTTAACTGTCTGTAAGATACATCCTTAACTGTCTGTAACATACATCCTTAACTATTTGTAAGATATATCCTTAACTATCTGTAAGATACATCCTTAACTGTCTGTAACATACATCCTTAACAATCTGTAAGATACATCCTGAACTGTCTGTAAGATACGTCTTTAACTGTCTGTAAGATATATCCTTAACTGTCTGTAAGATACATCCTTAACTGTCTGTAAGATATATCCTTAACTATCTGTAAGATACATCCTTAACTGTCTGTAAGATACATCCTTAACTGTGTGTAAGATACATCCTCAACTGTCTGTAAGATAGATCCTTAACTGTCTGTAAGACACATCCTCAACTGTCTGTAAGATACATCCTTAACTGTCTGTAAGATACATCCTTAACTTGCCGTAAAATACATCCTTAACTGTCTGTAAGATACATCCTTAACTGTCTGTAACATACATCCTTAACTGCCTGTAAGATACATCCTTAACTCTCTGTAAGATACATCCTTAACTGTCTGTAACATATGTCCTTAACTGTCTGTAAGATACATCCTTAACTGTCTGTAAGATACATCCTTAACTCTTCTTAAGATATATCCTTAACTGTTGATAAGATACATCCTTAACTGTCTGTAAGATACATCCTTAACTCTTAGTAAGATACATCCTTAACTGTCTGTAACATACGTCCTCAACTGTCTGTAAGATACATCCTTAACTGTCTGTAAGATACATCCTTAACTGTCTGTAACATATGTCCTTAACTGTCTATAAGATACATCCTTAACTGTCTGTAAGATACATCCTTAACTCTTCTTAAGATATATCCTTAACTGTCGATAAGATACATCCTTAACTGTCTGTAAGATACATCCTTAACTGTCTGTAAGATACATCCTTAACTGTGTGTAAGATACATCCTCAACTGTCTGTAAGATAGATCCTCAACTGTCTGTAAGACACATCCTCAACTGTCTGTAAGATACATCCTTAACTGCCTGTAAGATACATCCTTAACTGTCTGTAAGATACATCCTTAACTGTCTGTAAGATATATCCTTAACTGTCTATAAGATACATCCTCAACTGTCTGTAAGATAAATCCTTAACTGTCTGTAAGATACGTCCTTAACTCTCGGTAAGATACATCCTTAACTGTGTGTAAGATACATCCTCAACTGTCTGTAAGATACATCCTTAGCAGTCTGTAAGATACATCCTTAACTGTCTGTAAGATACATCCTTAACTCTTCTTAAGATACATCCTTAACTCTCGGTAAGATACATCCTTAACTGTCTGTAACATACATCCTTAACTGTCTGTAACATACATCCTTAACTGCCTGTAAGATACATCCTTAACTGTCTGTAAGATACATCCTTAACTGTCTGTAACATACGTCCTCAACTGTCTGTAAGATACATCCTTAACTGTCTGTAAGATACATCCTTAACTGTCTGTAACATATGTCCTTAACTGTCTATAAGATACATCCTTAACTGTCTGTAAGATACATCCTTAACTCTTCTTAAGATATATCCTTAACTGTCGATAAGATACATCCTTAACTGTCTGTAAGATACATCCTTAACTGCCTGTAACATACATCCTTAACTGTGTGTAAGATACATCCTCAACTGTCTGTAAGATACATCCTTAACTGTCTGTAAAACACATCCTGAACTGTCTATAAGAAACATCCTTAACTGTCTGGGAGATACATCCTTAACTGTCTGTAACATACATCCTTAACTGTCTGTAAGATACATCCTCAACTGTCTGTAAGATACATCCTTAACTGTCTGTAAGATACATCCTTAACTGTGTGTAAGATACATCCTCAACTGTCTGTAAGATAGATCCTCAACTGTCTGTAAGACACATCCTCAACTGTCTGTAAGATACATCCTTAACTGTCTGTAAGATACATCCTTAACTGTCTGTAACATACGTCCTCAACTGTCTGTAAGATACATCCTTAACTGCCTGTAAGATACATCCTTAACTGTCTGTAAGATACATCCTTAACTGTCTGTAAGATATATCCTTAACTGTCTATAAGATACATCCTCAACTGTCTGTAAGATAAATCCTTAACTGTCTGTAAGATACGTCCTTAACTCTCGGTAAGATACATCCTCAACTGTGTGTAAGATACATCCTCAACTGTCTGTAAGATACATCCTTAGCAGTCTGTAAGATACATCCTTAACTGTCTGTAAGATACATCCTTAACTCTTCTTAAGATACATCCTTAACTCTCGGTAAGATACATCCTTAACTGTCTGTAACATACATCCTTAACTGTCTGTAACATACATCCTTAACTGCCTGTAAGATACATCCTTAACTGTCTGTAAGATACATCCTTAACTGTCTGTAACATACGTCCTCAACTGTCTGTAAGATACATCCTTAACTGTCTGTAAGATACATCCTTAACTGTCTGTAACATATGTCCTTAACTGTCTATAAGATACATCCTTAACTGTCTGTAAGATACATCCTTAACTCTTCTTAAGATATATCCTTAACTGTCGATAAGATACATCCTTAACTGTCTGTAAGATACATCCTTAACTGTCTGTAAGATACATCCTTAACTGTGTGTAAGATACATCCTCAACTGTCTGTAAGATAGATCCTCAACTGTCTGTAAGACACATCCTCAACTGTCTGTAAGATACATCCTTAACTGCCTGTAAGATACATCCTTAACTGTCTGTAAGATACATCCTTAACTGTCTGTAAGATATATCCTTAACTGTCTATAAGATACATCCTCAACTGTCTGTAAGATAAATCCTTAACTGTCTGTAAGATACGTCCTTAACTCTCGGTAAGATACATCCTTAACTGTGTGTAAGATACATCCTCAACTGTCTGTAAGATACATCCTTAGCAGTCTGTAAGATACATCCTTAACTGTCTGTAAGATACATCCTTAACTCTTCTTAAGATACATCCTTAACTCTCGGTAAGATACATCCTTAACTGTCTGTAACATACATCCTTAACTGTCTGTAACATACATCCTTAACTGCCTGTAAGATACATCCTTAACTGTCTGTAAGATACATCCTTAACTGTCTGTAACATACGTCCTCAACTGTCTGTAAGATACATCCTTAACTGCCTGTAAGATACATCCTTAACTGTCTGTAACATATGTCCTTAACTGTCTATAAGATACATCCTTAACTGTCTGTAAGATACATCCTTAACTGTCTGTAACATACATCCTTAACTATTTGTAAGATACATCCTTAACTATCTGTAAGATACATCCTTAACTGTCTGTAACATACATCCTTAACAATCTGTAAGATACATCCTGAACTGTCTGTAAGATACGTCCTTAACTGTCTGTAAGATATATCCTTAACTGTCTGTAAGATACATCCTTAACTGTCTGTAAGATATATCCTTAACTATCTGTAAGATACATCCTTAACTGTCTGTAAGATACATCCTTAACTGTGTGTAAGATACATCCTCAACTGTCTGTAAGATAGATCCTTAACTGTCTGTAAGACACATCCTCAACTGTCTGTAAGATACATCCTTAACTGTCTGTAAGATACATCCTTAACTTGCCGTAAAATACATCCTTAACTGTCTGTAAGATACATCCTTAACTGTCTGTAACATACATACTTAACTGCCTGTAAGATACATCCTTAACTGTCTGTAAGATACATCCTTAACTGTCTGTAACATATGTCCTTAACTGTCTGTAAGATACATCCTTAACTGTCTGTAAGATACATCCTTAACTCTTCTTAAGATATATCCTTAACTGTCGATAAGATACATCCTTAACTGTCTGTAAGATACATCCTTAACTCTTAGTAAGATACATCCTTTACTCTCGGTAAGATACATCCTTAACTGTTTGTAAGATACATCCTTAACTGTCTGTAAGATACATCCTTAACTCTTCTTAAGATACATCCTTAACTCTCGGTAAGATACATCCTTAACTGTCTGTAACATACATCCTTAACTGTCTGTAACATACATCCTTAACTGCCTGTAAGATACATCCTTAACTGTCTGTAAGATACATCCTTAACTGTCTGTAACATACGTCCTCAACTGTCTGTAAGATACATCCTTAACTGTCTGTAATATACATCCTTAACTGTCTGTAACATATGTCCTTAACTGTCTATAAGATACATCCTTAACTGTCTGTAAGATACATCCTTAACTCTTCTTAAGATATATCCTTAACTGTCGATAAGATACATCCTTAACTGTCTGTAAGATACATCCTTAACTGTCTGTAAGATACATCCTTAACTGTGTGTAAGATACATCCTCAACTGTCTGTAAGATAGATCCTCAACTGTCTGTAAGACACATCCTCAACTGTCTGTAAGATACATCCTTAACTGCCTGTAAGATACATCCTTAACTGTCTGTAAGATACATCCTTAACTGTCTGTAAGATACATCCTTAACTGTCTATAAGATACATCCTCAACTGTCTGTAAGATAAATCCTTAACTGTCTGTAAGATACGTCCTTAACTCTCGGTAAGATACATCCTTAACTGTGTGTAAGATACATCCTCAACTGTCTGTAAGATACATCCTTAGCAGTCTGTAAGATACATCCTTAACTGTCTGTAAGATACATCCTTAACTCTTCTTAAGATACATCCTTAACTCTCGGTAAGATACATCCTTAACTGTCTGTAACATACATCCTTAACTGTCTGTAACATACATCCTTAACTGCCTGTAAGATACATCCTTAACTGTCTGTAAGATACATCCTTAACTGTCTGTAACATACGTCCTAAACTGTCTGTAAGATACATCCTTAACTGCCTGTAAGATACATCCTTAACTGTCTGTAACATATGTCCTTAACTGTCTATAAGATACATCCTTAACTGTCTGTAAGATACATCCTTAACTGTCTGTAACATACATCCTTAACTATTTGTAAGATACATCCTTAACTATCTGTAAGATACATCCTTAACTGTCTGTAACATACATCCTTAACAATCTGTAAGATACATCCTGAACTGTCTGTAAGATACGTCCTTAACTGTCTGTAAGATATATCCTTAACTGTCTGTAAGATACATCCTTAACTGTCTGTAAGATATATCCTTAACTATCTGTAAGATACATCCTTAACTGTCTGTAAGATACATCCTTAACTGTGTGTAAGATACATCCTCAACTGTCTGTAAGATAGATCCTTAACTGTCTGTAAGACACATCCTCAACTGTCTGTAAGATACATCCTTAACTGTCTGTAAGATACATCCTTAACTTGCCGTAAAATACATCCTTAACTGTCTGTAAGATACATCCTTAACTGTCTGTAACATACATCCTTAACTGCCTGTAACATACATCCTTAACTGTCTGTAAGATACATCCTTAACTGTCTGTAAGATACATCCTTAACTGTCTGTAACATATGTCCTTAACTGTCTGTAAGATACATCCTTAACTGTCTGTAAGATACATCCTTAACTCTTCTTAAGATATATCCTTAACTGTCGATAAGATACATCCTTAACTGTCTGTAAGATACATCCTTAACTCTTAGTAAGATACATCCTTTACTCTCGGTAAGATACATCCTTAACTGTTTGTAAGATACATCCTTAACTGTCTGTAAAACACATCCTGAACTGTCTATAAGAAACATCCTTAACTGTCTGGGAGATACATCCTTAACTGTCTGTAACATACATCCTTAACTGTCTGTAAGATACATCCTCAACTGTCTGTAAGATACATCCTTAACTCTCTGTAAGATATACCATTAACTGTCTGTAAGATACATCCTTAACTGTCTGTAAGATACATCCTTAACTGTGTGTAAGATACATCCTCAACTGTCTGTAAGATAGATCCTCAACTGTCTGTAAGACACATCCTCAACTGTCTGTAAGATACATCCTTAACTGTCTGTAAGATACATCCTTAACTGTCTGTAAGATAAATCCTTAACTGTCTGTAAGATACGTCCTTAACTCTCGGTAAGATACATCCTTAACTGTGTGTAAGATACATCCTCAACTGTCTGTAAGATACATCCTTAGCAGTCTGTAACATATGTCCTTAACTGTCTATAAGATACATCCTTAACTGTCTGTAAGATACATCCTTAACTGTCTGTAACATACATCCTTAACTATTTGTAAGATACATCCTTAACTATCTGTAAGATACATCCTTAACTGTCTGTAAGATACATCCTTAACTTTCTGTAACATATGTCCTTAACTGTCTATAAGATACATCCTTAACTGTCTGTAAGATACATCCTTAACTCTTCTTAAGATATATCCTTAACTGTCGATAAGATACATCCTTAACTGTCTGTAAGATACATCCTTAACTGTCTGTAAGATACATCCTTAACTGTGTGTAAGATACATCCTCAACTGTCTGTAAGATACATCCTTAACTCTCTGTAAGATATACCATTAACTGTCTGTAAGATACATCCTTAACTGTCTGTAAGATACATCCTTAACTGTGTGTAAGATACATCCTCAACTGTCTGTAAGATAGATCCTCAACTGTCTGTAAGACACATCCTCAACTGTCTGTAAGATACATCCTTAACTGTCTGTAAGATACATCCTTAACTGTCTGTAACATACGTCCTCAACTGTCTGTAAGATACATCCTTAACTGCCTGTAAGATACATCCTTAACTGTCTGTAAGATACATCCTTAACTGTCTGTAAGATATATCCTTAACTGTCTATAAGATACATCCTCAACTGTCTGTAAGATAAATCCTTAACTGTCTGTAAGATACGTCCTTAACTCTCGGTAAGATACATCCTTAACTGTGTGTACGATACATCCTCAACTGTCTGTAAGATACATCCTTAGCAGTCTGTAAGATACATCCTTAACTGTCTGTAAGATACATCCTTAACTCTTCTTAAGATACATCCTTAACTGTCGATAAGATACATCCTTAACTGTCTGTAACATACATCCTCAACTGTCTGTAAGATAAATCCTTAACTGTCTGTAAGATACGTCCTTAACTCTCGGTAAGATACATCCTTAACTGTGTGTAAGATACATCCTCAACTGTCTGTAAGATACATCCTTAGCAGTCTGTAAGATACATCCTTAACTGTCTGTAAGATACATCCTTAACTCTTCTTAAGATACATCCTTAACTCTCGGTAAGATACATCCTTAACTGTCTGTAACATACATCCTTAACTGTCTGTAACATACATCCTTAACTGCCTGTAAGATACATCCTTAACTGTCTGTAAGATACATCCTTAACTGTCTGTAACATACGTCCTCAACTGTCTGTAAGATACATCCTTAACTGTCTGTAAGATACATCCTTAACTGTCTGTAACATATGTCCTTAACTGTCTATAAGATACATCCTTAACTGTCTGTAAGATACATCCTTAACTCTTCTTAAGATATATCCTTAACTGTCGATAAGATACATCCTTAACTGTCTGTAAGATACATCCTTAACTGTCTGTAAGATACATCCTTAACTGTGTGTAAGATACATCCTCAACTGTCTGTAAGATAGATCCTCAACTGTCTGTAAGACACATCCTCAACTGTCTGTAAGATACATCCTTAACTGCCTGTAAGATACATCCTTAACTGTCTGTAAGATACATCCTTAACTGTCTGTAAGATATATCCTTAACTGTCTGTAAGATACGTCCTTAACTCTCGGTAAGATACATCCTTAACTGTGTGTAAGATACATCCTCAACTGTCTGTAAGATACATCCTTAGCAGTCTGTAAGATACATCCTTAACTGTCTGTAAGATACATCCTTAACTGTCTGTAACATACGTCCTCAACTGTCTGTAAGATATATCCTTAACTGTCTGTAAGATACAACCTTAACTGTCTGTAACATATGTCCTTAACTGTCTATAAGATACATCCTTAACTGTCTGTAAGAAAGATCCTTAACTGTCTGTAACATACATCCTTAACTATTTGTAAGATACATCCTTAACTATCTGTAAGATACATCCTTAACTGTCTGTAAGATACATCCTTAACTTTCTGTAACATATGTCCTTAACTGTCTATAAGATACATCCTTAACTGTCTGTAAGATACATCCTTAACTCTTCTTAAGATATATCCTTAACTGTCGATAAGATACATCCTTAACTGTCTGTAAGATACATCCTTAACTGTCTGTAAGATACATCCTTAACTGTGTGTAAGATACATCCTCAACTGTCTGTAAGATAGATCCTCAACTGTCTGTAAGACACATCCTCAACTGTCTGTAAGATACATCCTTAACTGCCTGTAACATACATCCTTAACTGTGTGTAAGATACATCCTCAACTGTCTGTAAGATACATCCTTAACTGTCTGTAAAACACATCCTGAACTGTCTATAAGAAACATCCTTAACTGTCTGGGAGATACATCCTTAACTGTCTGTAACATACATCCTTAACTGTCTGTAAGATACATCCTCAACTGTCTGTAAGATACATCCTTAACTCTCTGTAAGATATACCATTAACTGTCTGTAAGATACATCCTTAACTGTCTGTAAGATACATCCTTAACTGTGTGTAAGATACATCCTCAACTGTCTGTAAGATAGATCCTCAACTGTCTGTAAGACACATCCTCAACTGTCTGTAAGATACATCCTTAACTGTCTGTAAGATACATCCTTAACTGTCTGTAACATACGTCCTCAACTGTCTGTAAGATACATCCTTAACTGCCTGTAAGATACATCCTTAACTGTCTGTAAGATACATCCTTAACTGTCTGTAAGATATATCCTTAACTGTCTATAAGATACATCCTCAACTGTCTGTAAGATAAATCCTTAACTGTCTGTAAGATACGTCCTTAACTCTCGGTAAGATACATCCTTAACTGTGTGTAAGATACATCCTCAACTGTCTGTAAGATACATCCTTAGCAGTCTGTAAGATACATCCTTAACTGTCTGTAAGATACATCCTTAACTCTTCTTAAGATACATCCTTAACTCTCGGTAAGATACATCCTTAACTGTCTGTAACATACATCCTTAACTGTCTGTAACATACATCCTTAACTGCCTGTAAGATACATCCTTAACTGTCTGTAAGATACATCCTTAACTGTCTGTAACATACGTCCTCAACTGTCTGTAAGATACATCCTTAACTGTCTGTAAGATACATCCTTAACTGTCTGTAACATATGTCCTTAACTGTCTATAAGATACATCCTTAACTGTCTGTAAGATACATCCTTAACTCTTCTTAAGATATATCCTTAACTGTCGATAAGATACATCCTTAACTTTCTGTAAGATACATCCTTAACTGTCTGTAAGATACATCCTTAACTGTGTGTAAGATACATCCTCAACTGTCTGTAAGATAGATCCTCAACTGTCTGTAAGACACATCCTCAACTGTCTGTAAGATACATCCTTAACTGCCTGTAAGATACATCCTTAACTGTCTGTAAGATACATCCTTAACTGTCTGTAAGATATATCCTTAACTGTCTATAAGATACATCCTCAACTGTCTGTAAGATAAATCCTTAACTGTCTGTAAGATACGTCCTTAACTCTCGGTAAGATACATCCTTAACTGTGTGTAAGATACATCCTCAACTGTCTGTAAGATACATCCTTAGCAGTCTGTAAGATACATCCTTAACTGTCTGTAAGATACATCCTTAACTGTCTGTAACATACGTCCTCAACTGTCTGTAAGATACATCCTTAACTGTCTGTAAGATACAACCTTAACTGTCTGTAACATATGTCCTTAACTGTCTATAAGATACATCCTTAACTGTCTGTAAGATACATCCTTAACTGTCTGTAACATACATCCTTAACTATTTGTAAGATACATCCTTAACTATCTGTAAGATACATCCTTAACTGTCTGTAAGATACATCCTTAACTTTCTGTAACATATGTCCTTAACTGTCTATAAGATACATCCTTAACTGTCTGTAAGATACATCCTTAACTCTTCTTAAGATATATCCTTAACTGTCGATAAGATACATCCTTAACTGTCTGTAAGATACATCCTTAACTGTCTGTAAGATACATCCTTAACTGTGTGTAAGATACATCCTCAACTGTCTGTAAGATAGATCCTCAACTGTCTGTAAGACACATCCTCAACTGTCTGTAAGATACATCCTTAACTGCCTGTAACATACATCCTTAACTGTGTGTAAGATACATCCTCAACTGTCTGTAAAACACATCCTGAACTGTCTATAAGAAACATCCTTAACTGTCTGGGAGATACATCCTTAACTGTCTGTAACATACATCCTTAACTGTCTGTAAGATACATCCTCAACTGTCTGTAAGATACATCCTTAACTCTCTGTAAGATATACCATTAACTGTCTGTAAGATACATCCTTAACTGTCTGTAAGATACATCCTTAACTGTCTGTAAGATACATCCTTAACTGTGTGTAAGATACATCCTCAACTGTCTGTAAGATAGATCCTCAACTGTCTGTAAGACACATCCTCAACTGTCTGTAAGATACATCCTTAACTGTCTGTAAGATACATCCTTAACTGTCTGTAACATACGTCCTCAACTGTCTGTAAGATACATCCTTAACTGCCTGTAAGATACATCCTTAACTGTCTGTAAGATACATCCTTAACTGTCTGTAAGATATATCCTTAACTGTCTATAAGATACATCCTCAACTGTCTGTAAGATAAATCCTTAACTGTCTGTAAGATACGTCCTTAACTCTCGGTAAGATACATCCTTAACTGTGTGTAAGATACATCCTCAACTGTCTGTAAGATACATCCTTAGCAGTCTGTAAGATACATCCTTAACTGTCTGTAAGATACATCCTTAACTCTTCTTAAGATACATCCTTAACTCTCGGTAAGATACATCCTTAACTGTCTGTAACATACATCCTTAACTGTCTGTAACATACATCCTTAACTGCCTGTAAGATACATCCTTAACTGTCTGTAAGATACATCCTTAACTGTCTGTAACATACGTCCTCAACTGTCTGTAAGATACATCCTTAACTGTCTGTAAGATACATCCTTAACTGTCTGTAACATATGTCCTTAACTGTCTATAAGATACATCCTTAACTGTCTGTAAGATACATCCTTAACTCTTCTTAAGATATATCCTTAACTGTCGATAAGATACATCCTTAACTTTCTGTAAGATACATCCTTAACTGTCTGTAAGATACATCCTTAACTGTGTGTAAGATACATCCTCAACTGTCTGTAAGATAGATCCTCAACTGTCTGTAAGACACATCCTCAACTGTCTGTAAGATACATCCTTAACTGCCTGTAAGATACATCCTTAACTGTCTGTAAGATACATCCTTAACTGTCTGTAAGATATATCCTTAACTGTCTATAAGATACATCCTCAACTGTCTGTAAGATAAATCCTTAACTGTCTGTAAGATACGTCCTTAACTCTCGGTAAGATACATCCTTAACTGTGTGTAAGATACATCCTCAACTGTCTGTAAGATACATCCTTAGCAGTCTGTAAGATACATCCTTAACTGTCTGTAAGATACATCCTTAACTGTCTGTAACATACGTCCTCAACTGTCTGTAAGATACATCCTTAACTGTCTGTAAGATACAACCTTAACTGTCTGTAACATATGTCCTTAACTGTCTATAAGATACATCCTTAACTGTCTGTAAGATACATCCTTAACTGTCTGTAACATACATCCTTAACTATTTGTAAGATACATCCTTAACTATCTGTAAGATACATCCTTAACTGTCTGTAAGATACATCCTTAACTTTCTGTAACATATGTCCTTAACTGTCTATAAGATACATCCTTAACTGTCTGTAAGATACATCCTTAACTCTTCTTAAGATATATCCTTAACTGTCGATAAGATACATCCTTAACTGTCTGTAAGATACATCCTTAACTGTCTGTAAGATACATCCTTAACTGTGTGTAAGATACATCCTCAACTGTCTGTAAGATAGATCCTCAACTGTCTGTAAGACACATCCTCAACTGTCTGTAAGATACATCCTTAACTGCCTGTAACATACATCCTTAACTGTGTGTAAGATACATCCTCAACTGTCTGTAAAACACATCCTGAACTGTCTATAAGAAACATCCTTAACTGTCTGGGAGATACATCCTTAACTGTCTGTAACATACATCCTTAACTGTCTGTAAGATACATCCTCAACTGTCTGTAAGATACATCCTTAACTCTCTGTAAGATATACCATTAACTGTCTGTAAGATACATCCTTAACTGTCTGTAAGATACATCCTTAACTGTGTGTAAGATACATCCTCAACTGTCTGTAAGATAGATCCTCAACTGTCTGTAAGACACATCCTCAACTGTCTGTAAGATACATCCTTAACTGTCTGTAAGATACATCCTTAACTGTCTGTAACATACGTCCTCAACTGTCTGTAAGATACATCCTTAACTGCCTGTAAGATACATCCTTAACTGTCTGTAAGATACATCCTTAACTGTCTGTAAGATATATCCTTAACTGTCTATAAGATACATCCTCAACTGTCTGTAAGATAAATCCTTAACTGTCTGTAAGATACGTCCTTAACTCTCGGTAAGATACATCCTTAACTGTGTGTAAGATACATCCTCAACTGTCTGTAAGATACATCCTTAGCAGTCTGTAAGATACATCCTTAACTGTCTGTAAGATACATCCTTAACTCTTCTTAAGATACATCCTTAACTCTCGGTAAGATACATCCTTAACTGTCTGTAACATACATCCTTAACTGTCTGTAACATACATCCTTAACTGCCTGTAAGATACATCCTTAACTGTCTGTAAGATACATCCTTAACTGTCTGTAACATACGTCCTCAACTGTCTGTAAGATACATCCTTAACTGTCTGTAAGATACATCCTTAACTGTCTGTAACATATGTCCTTAACTGTCTATAAGATACATTCTTAACTGTCTGTAAGATACATCCTTAACTCTTCTTAAGATATATCCTTAACTGTCGATAAGATACATCCTTAACTGTCTGTAAGATACATCCTTAACTCTTAGTAAGATACATCCTTTACTCTCGGTAAGATACATCCTTAACTGTTTGTAAGATACATCCTTAACTGTCTGTAAAACACATCCTGAACTGTCTATAAGAAACATCCTTAACTGTCTGGGAGATACATCCTTAACTGTCTGTAACATACATCCTTAACTGTGTGTAAGATACATCCTCAACTGTCTGTAAGATAGATCCTCAACTGTCTGTAAGACACATCCTCAACTGTCTGTAAGATACATCCTTAACTGTCTGTAAGATACATCCTTAACTGTCTGTAACATACGTCCTCAACTGTCTGTAAGATACATCCTTAACTGCCTGTAAGATACATCCTTAACTGTCTGTAAGATACATCCTTAACTGTCTGTAAGATATATCCTTAACTGTCTATAAGATACATCCTCAACTGTCTGTAAGATAAATCCTTAACTGTCTGTAAGATACGTCCTTAACTCTCGGTAAGATACATCCTTAACTGTGTGTAAGATACATCCTCAACTGTCTGTAAGATACATCCTTAGCAGTCTGTAAGATACATCCTTAACTGTCTGTAAGATACATCCTTAACTGCCTGTAAGATACATCCTTAACTGTCTGTAAGATACATCCTTAACTGTCTGTAAGATATATCCTTAACTGTCTATAAGATACATCCTCAACTGTCTGTAAGATAAATCCTTAACTGTCTGTAAGATACGTCCTTAACTCTCGGTAAGATACATCCTTAACTGTGTGTAAGATACATCCTCAACTGTCTGTAAGATACATCCTTAGCAGTCTGTAAGATACATCCTTAACTGTCTGTAAGATACATCCTTAACTCTTCTTAAGATACATCCTTAACTCTCGGTAAGATACATCCTTAACTGTCAGTAACATACATCCTCAACTGTCTGTAAGATAAATCCTTAACTGTCTGTAAGATACGTCCTTAACTCTCGGTAAGATACATCCTTAACTGTGTGTAAGATACATCCTCAACTGTCTGTAAGATACATCCTTAGCAGTCTGTAAGATACATCCTTAACTGTCTGTAAGATACATCCTTAACTCTTCTTAAGATACATCCTTAACTCTCGGTAAGATACATCCTTAACTGTCTGTAACATACATCCTTAACTGTCTGTAACATACATCCTTAACTGCCTGTAAGATACATCCTTAACTGTCTGTAAGATCCATCCTTAACTGTCTGTAACATACGTCCTCAACTGTCTGTAAGATACATCCTTAACTGTCTGTAAGATACATCCTTAACTGTCTGTAACATATGTCCTTAACTGTCTATAAGATACATCCTTAACTGTCTGTAAGATACATCCTTAACTCTTCTTAAGATATATCCTTAACTGTCGATAAGATACATCCTTAACTGTCTGTAAGATACATCCTTAACTGTCTGTAAGATACATCCTTAACTGTGTGTAAAATACATCCTCAACTGTCTGTAAGATAGATCCTCAACTGTCTGTAAGACACATCCTCAACTGTCTGTAAGATACATCCTTAACTGCCTGTAAGATACATCCTTAACTGTCTGTAAGATACATCCTTAACTGTCTGTAAGATATATCCTTAACTGTCTATAAGATACATCCTCAACTGTCTGTAAGATAAATCCTTAACTGTCTGTAAGATACGTCCTTAACTCTCGGTAAGATACATCCTTAACTGTGTGTAAGATACATCCTCAACTGTCTGTAAGATACATCCTTAGCAGTCTGTAAGATACATCCTTAACTGTCTGTAAGATACATCCTTAACTCTTCTTAAGATACATCCTTAACTCTCGGTAAGATACATCCTTAACTGTCTGTAACATACATCCTTAACTGTCTGTAACATACATCCTTAACTGCCTGTAAGATACATCCTTAACTGTCTGTAAGATACATCCTTAACTGTCTGTAACATACGTCCTCAACTGTCTGTAAGATACATCCTTAACTGTCTGTAAGATACAACCTTAACTGTCTGTAACATATGTCCTTAACTGTCTATAAGATACATCCTTAACTGTCTGTAAGATACATCCTTAACTGTCTGTAACATACATCCTTAACTATTTGTAAGATACATCCTTAACTATCTGTAAGATACATCCTTAACTGTCTGTAAGATACATCCTTAACTTTCTGTAACATATGTCCTTAACTGTCTATAAGATACATCCTTAACTGTCTGTAAGATACATCCTTAACTCTTCTTAAGATATATCCTTAACTGTCGATAAGATACATCCTTAACTGTCTGTAAGATACATCCTTAACTGTCTGTAAGATACATCCTTAACTGTGTGTAAGATACATCCTCAACTGTCTGTAAGATAGATCCTCAACTGTCTGTAAGACACATCCTCAACTGTCTGTAAGATACATCGTTAACTGCCTGTAACATACATCCTTAACTGTGTGTAAGATACATCCTCAACTGTCTGTAAGATACATCCTTAACTGTCTGTAAAACACATCCTGAACTGTCTATAAGAAACATCCTTAACTGTCTGGGAGATACATCCTTAACTGTCTGTAACATACATCCTTAACTGTCTGTAAGATACATCCTCAACTGTCTGTAAGATACATCCTTAACTCTCTGTAAGATATACCATTAACTGTCTGTAAGATACATCCTTAACTGTCTGTAAGATACATCCTTAACTGTCTGTAAGATACATCCTCAACTGTCTGTAAGATAGATCCTCAACTGTCTGTAAGACACATCCTCAACTGTCTGTAAGATACATCCTTAACTGTCTGTAAGATACATCCTTAACTGTCTGTAACATACGTCCTCAACTGTCTGTAAGATACATCCTTAACTGCCTGTAAGATACATCCTTAACTGTCTGTAAGATACATCCTTAACTGTCTGTAAGATATATCCTTAACTGTCTATAAGATACATCCTCAACTGTCTGTAAGATAAATCCTTAACTGTCTGTAAGATACGTCCTTAACTCTCGGTAAGATACATCCTTAACTGTGTGTAAGATACATCCTCAACTGTCTGTAAGATACATCCTTAGCAGTCTGTAAGATACATCCTTAACTGTCTGTAAGATACATCCTTAACTCTTCTTAAGATACATCCTTAACTCTCGGTAAGATACATCCTTAACTGTCTGTAACATACATCCTTAACTGTCTGTAACATACATCCTTAACTGCCTGTAAGATACATCCTTAACTGTCTGTAAGATACATCCTTAACTGTCTGTAACATACGTCCTCAACTGTCTGTAAGATACATCCTTAACTGTCTGTAAGATACATCCTTAACTGTCTGTAACATATGTCCTTAACTGTCTATAAGATACATCCTTAACTGTCTGTAAGATACATCCTTAACTGTCTGTAACATACATCCTTAACTATTTGTAAGATACATCCTTAACTATCTGTAAGATACATCCTTAACTGTCTGTAACATACATCCTTAACAATCTGTAAGATACATCCTGAACTGTCTGTAAGATACGTCCTTAACTGTCTGTAAGATATATCCTTAACTGTCTGTAAGATACATCCTTAACTGTCTGTAAGATATATCCTTAACTATCTGTAAGATACATCCTTAACTGTCTGTAAGATACATCCTTAACTGTGTGTAAGATACATCCTCAACTGTCTGTAAGATAGATCCTTAACTGTCTGTAAGACACATCCTCAACTGTCTGTAAGATACATCCTTAACTGTCTGTAAGATACATCCTTAACTTGCCGTAAAATACATCCTTAACTGTCTGTAAGATACATCCTTAACTGTCTGTAACATACATCCTTAACTGCCTGTAAGATACATCCTTAACTGTCTGTAAGATACATCCTTAACTGTCTGTAACATATGTCCTTAACTGTCGATAAGATACATCCTTAACTGTCTGTAAGATACATCCTTAACTCTTAGTAAGATACATCCTTTACTCTCGGTAAGATACATCCTTAACTGTTTGTAAGATACATCCTTAACTGTCTGTAAAACACATCCTGAACTGTCTATAAGAAACATCCTTAACTGTCTGGGAGATACATCCTTAACTGTCTGTAACATACATCCTTAACTGTCTGTAAGATACATCCTCAACTGTCTGTAAGATACATCCTTAACTCTCTGTAAGATATACCATTAACTGTCTGTAAGATACATCCTTAACTGTCTGTAAGATACATCCTTAACTGTGTGTAAGATACATCCTCAACTGTCTGTAAGATAGATCCTCAACTGTCTGTAAGACACATCCTCAACTGTCTGTAAGATACATCCTTAACTGTCTGTAAGATACATCCTTAACTGTCTGTAACATACGTCCTCAACTGTCTGTAAGATACATCCTTAACTGCCTGTAAGATACATCCTTAACTGTCTGTAAGATACATCCTTAACTGTCTGTAAGATATATCCTTAACTGTCTATAAGATACATCCTCAACTGTCTGTAAGATAAATCCTTAACTGTCTGTAAGATACGTCCTTAACTCTCGGTAAGATACATCCTTAACTGTGTGTAAGATACATCCTCAACTGTCTGTAAGATACATCCTTAGCAGTCTGTAAGATACATCCTTAACTGTCTGTAAGATACATCCTTAACTCTTCTTAAGATACATCCTTAACTCTCGGTAAGATACATCCTTAACTGTCTGTAACATACATCCTCAACTGTCTGTAAGATAAATCCTTAACTGTCTGTAAGATACGTCCTTAACTCTCGGTAAGATACATCCTTAACTGTGTGTAAGATACATCCTCAACTGTCTGTAAGATACATCCTTAGCAGTCTGTAAGATACATCCTTAACTGTCTGTAAGATACATCCTTAACTCTTCTTAAGATACATCCTTAACTCTCGGTAAGATACATCCTTAACTGTCTGTAACATACATCCTTAACTGTCTGTAACATACATCCTTAACTGCCTGTAAGATACATCCTTAACTGTCTGTAAGATACATCCTTAACTGTCTGTAACATACGTCCTCAACTGTCTGTAAGATAAATCCTTAACTGTCTGTAAGATACATCCTTAACTGTCTGTAACATATGTCCTTAACTGTCTATAAGATACATCCTTAACTGTCTGTAAGATACATCCTTAACTCTTCTTAAGATATATCCTTAACTGTCGATAAGATACATCCTTAACTGTCTGTAAGATACATCCTTAACTGTCTGTAAGATACATCCTTAACTGTGTGTAAGATACATCCTCAACTGTCTGTAAGATAGATCCTCAACTGTCTGTAAGACACATCCTCAACTGTCTGTAAGATACATCCTTAACTGCCTGTAAGATACATCCTTAACTGTCTGTAAGATACATCCTTAACTGTCTGTAAGATATATCCTTAACTGTCTATAAGATACATCCTCAACTGTCTGTAAGATAAATCCTTAACTGTCTGTAAGATACGTCCTTAACTCTCGGTAAGATACATCCTTAACTGTGTGTAAGATACATCCTCAACTGTCTGTAAGATACATCCTTAGCAGTCTGTAAGATACATCCTTAACTGTCTGTAAGATACATCCTTAACTCTTCTTAAGATACATCCTTAACTCTCGGTAAGATACATCCTTAACTGTCTGTAACATACATCCTTAACTGTCTGTAACATACATCCTTAACTGCCTGTAAGATACATCCTTAACTGTCTGTAAGATACATCCTTAACTGTCTGTAACATACGTCCTCAACTGTCTGTAAGATACATCCTTAACTGTCTGTAAGATACATCCTTAACTGTCTGTAACATATGTCCTTAACTGTCTATAAGATACATCCTTAACTGTCTGTAAGATACATCCTTAACTGTCTGTAACATACATCCTTAACTATTTGTAAGATACATCCTTAACTATCTGTAAGATACATCCTTAACTGTCTGTAAGATACATCCTTAACTTTCTGTAACATATGTCCTTAACTGTCTATAAGATACATCCTTAACTGTCTGTAAGATACATCCTTAACTCTTCTTAAGATATATCCTTAACTGTCGATAAGATACATCCTTAACTGTCTGTAAGATACATCCTTAACTGTCTGTAAGATACATCCTTAACTGTGTGTAAGATACATCCTCAACTGTCTGTAAGATACATCCTTAACTCTCTGTAAGATATACCATTAACTGTCTGTAAGATACATCCTTAACTGTCTGTAAGATACATCCTTAACTGTGTGTAAGATACATCCTCAACTGTCTGTAAGATAGATCCTCAACTGTCTGTAAGACACATCCTCAACTGTCTGTAAGATACATCCTTAACTGTCTGTAAGATACATCCTTAACTGTCTGTAACATACGTCCTCAACTGTCTGTAAGATACATCCTTAACTGCCTGTAAGATACATCCTTAACTGTCTGTAAGATACATCCTTAACTGTCTGTAAGATATATCCTTAACTGTCTATAAGATACATCCTCAACTGTCTGTAAGATAAATCCTTAACTGTCTGTAAGATACGTCCTTAACTCTCGGTAAGATACATCCTTAACTGTGTGTAAGATACATCCTCAACTGTCTGTAAGATACATCCTTAGCAGTCTGTAAGATACATCCTTAACTGTCTGTAAGATACATCCTTAACTCTTCTTAAGATACATCCTTAACTCTCGGTAAGATACATCCTTAACTGTCTGTAACATACATCCTTAACTGTCTGTAACATACATCCTTAACTGCCTGTAAGATACATCCTTAACTGTCTGTAAGATACATCCTTAACTGTCTGTAACATACGTCCTCAACTGTCTGTAAGATACATCCTTAACTGTCTGTAAGATACATCCTTAACTGTCTGTAACATATGTCCTTAACTGTCTATAAGATACATCCTTAACTGTCTGTAAGATACATCCTTAACTGTCTGTAACATACATCCTTAACTATTTGTAAGATACATCCTTAACTATCTGTAAGATACATCCTTAACTGTCTGTAAGATACATCCTTAACTTTCTGTAACATATGTCCTTAACTGTCTATAAGATACATCCTTAACTGTCTGTAAGATACATCCTTAACTCTTCTTAAGATATATCCTTAACTGTCGATAAGATACATCCTTAACTGTCTGTAAGATACATCCTTAACTGTCTGTAAGATACATCCTCAACTGTCTGTAAGATAGATCCTCAACTGTCTGTAAGACACATCCTCAACTGTCTGTAAGATACATCCTTAACTGTCTGTAAGATACATCCTTAACTGTCTGTAACATACGTCCTCAACTGTCTGTAAGATACATCCTTAACTGCCTGTAAGATACATCCTTAACTGTCTGTAAGATACATCCTTAACTGTCTGTAAGATATATCCTTAACTGTCTATAAGATACATCCTCAACTGTCTGTAAGATAAATCCTTAACTGTCTGTAAGATACGTCCTTAACTCTCGGTAAGATACATCCTTAACTGTGTGTAAGATACATCCTCAACTGTCTGTAAGATACATCCTTAGCAGTCTGTAAGATACATCCTTAACTGTCTGTAAGATACATCCTTAACTCTTCTTAAGATACATCCTTAACTCTCGGTAAGATACATCCTTAACTGTCTGTAACATACATCCTTAACTGTCTGTAACATACATCCTTAACTGCCTGTAAGATACATCCTTAACTGTCTGTAAGATACATCCTTAACTGTCTGTAACATACGTCCTCAACTGTCTGTAAGATACATCCTTAACTGTCTGTAAGATACATCCTTAACTGTCTGTAACATATGTCCTTAACTGTCTATAAGATACATCCTTAACTGTCTGTAAGATACATCCTTAACTGTCTGTAACATACATCCTTAACTATTTGTAAGATACATCCTTAACTATCTGTAAGATACATCCTTAACTGTCTGTAACATACATCCTTAACAATCTGTAAGATACATCCTGAACTGTCTGTAAGATACGTCCTTAACTGTCTGTAAGATATATCCTTAACTGTCTGTAAGATACATCCTTAACTGTCTGTAAGATATATCCTTAACTATCTGTAAGATACATCCTTAACTGTCTGTAAGATACATCCTTAACTGTGTGTAAGATACATCCTCAACTGTCTGTAAGATAGATCCTTAACTGTCTGTAAGACACATCCTCAACTGTCTGTAAGATACATCCTTAACTGTCTGTAAGATACATCCTTAACTTGCCGTAAAATACATCCTTAACTGTCTGTAAGATACATCCTTAACTGTCTGTAACATACATCCTTAACTGCCTGTAAGATACATCCTTAACTGTCTGTAAGATACATCCTTAACTGTCTGTAACATATGTCCTTAACTGTCGATAAGATACATCCTTAACTGTCTGTAAGATACATCCTTAACTCTTAGTAAGATACATCCTTTACTCTCGGTAAGATACATCCTTAACTGTTTGTAAGATACATCCTTAACTGTCTGTAAAACACATCCTGAACTGTCTATAAGAAACATCCTTAACTGTCTGGGAGATACATCCTTAACTGTCTGTAACATACATCCTTAACTGTCTGTAAGATACATCCTCAACTGTCTGTAAGATACATCCTTAACTCTCTGTAAGATATACCATTAACTGTCTGTAAGATACATCCTTAACTGTCTGTAAGATACATCCTTAACTGTGTGTAAGATACATCCTCAACTGTCTGTAAGATAGATCCTCAACTGTCTGTAAGACACATCCTCAACTGTCTGTAAGATACATCCTTAACTGTCTGTAAGATACATCCTTAACTGTCTGTAACATACGTCCTCAACTGTCTGTAAGATACATCCTTAACTGCCTGTAAGATACATCCTTAACTGTCTGTAAGATACATCCTTAACTGTCTGTAAGATATATCCTTAACTGTCTATAAGATACATCCTCAACTGTCTGTAAGATAAATCCTTAACTGTCTGTAAGATACGTCCTTAACTCTCGGTAAGATACATCCTTAACTGTGTGTAAGATACATCCTCAACTGTCTGTAAGATACATCCTTAGCAGTCTGTAAGATACATCCTTAACTGTCTGTAAGATACATCCTTAACTCTTCTTAAGATACATCCTTAACTCTCGGTAAGATACATCCTTAACTGTCTGTAACATACATCCTCAACTGTCTGTAAGATAAATCCTTAACTGTCTGTAAGATACGTCCTTAACTCTCGGTAAGATACATCCTTAACTGTGTGTAAGATACATCCTCAACTGTCTGTAAGATACATCCTTAGCAGTCTGTAAGATACATCCTTAACTGTCTGTAAGATACATCCTTAACTCTTCTTAAGATACATCCTTAACTCTCGGTAAGATACATCCTTAACTGTCTGTAACATACATCCTTAACTGTCTGTAACATACATCCTTAACTGCCTGTAAGATACATCCTTAACTGTCTGTAAGATACATCCTTAACTGTCTGTAACATACGTCCTCAACTGTCTGTAAGATACATCCTTAACTGTCTGTAAGATACATCCTTAACTGTCTGTAACATATGTCCTTAACTGTCTATAAGATACATCCTTAACTGTCTGTAAGATACATCCTTAACTCTTCTTAAGATATATCCTTAACTGTCGATAAGATACATCCTTAACTGTCTGTAAGATACATCCTTAACTGTCTGTAAGATACATCCTTAACTGTGTGTAAGATACATCCTCAACTGTCTGTAAGATAGATCCTCAACTGTCTGTAAGACACATCCTCAACTGTCTGTAAGATACATCCTTAACTGCCTGTAAGATACATCCTTAACTGTCTGTAAGATACATCCTTAACTGTCTGTAAGATATATCCTTAACTGTCTATAAGATACATCCTCAACTGTCTGTAAGATAAATCCTTAACTGTCTGTAAGATACGTCCTTAACTCTCGGTAAGATACATCCTTAACTGTGTGTAAGATACATCCTCAACTGTCTGTAAGATACATCCTTAGCAGTCTGTAAGATACATCCTTAACTGTCTGTAAGATACATCCTTAACTCTTCTTAAGATACATCCTTAACTCTCGGTAAGATACATCCTTAACTGTCTGTAACATACATCCTTAACTGTCTGTAACATACATCCTTAACTGCCTGTAAGATACATCCTTAACTGTCTGTAAGATACATCCTTAACTGTCTGTAACATACGTCCTCAACTGTCTGTAAGATACATCCTTAACTGTCTGTAAGATACATCCTTAACTGTCTGTAACATATGTCCTTAACTGTCTATAAGATACATCCTTAACTGTCTGTAAGATACATCCTTAACTGTCTGTAACATACATCCTTAACTATTTGTAAGATACATCCTTAACTATCTGTAAGATACATCCTTAACTGTCTGTAAGATACATCCTTAACTTTCTGTAACATATGTCCTTAACTGTCTATAAGATACATCCTTAACTGTCTGTAAGATACATCCTTAACTCTTCTTAAGATATATCCTTAACTGTCGATAAGATACATCCTTAACTGTCTGTAAGATACATCCTTAACTGTCTGTAAGATACATCCTTAACTGTGTGTAAGATACATCCTCAACTGTCTGTAAGATACATCCTTAACTCTCTGTAAGATATACCATTAACTGTCTGTAAGATACATCCTTAACTGTCTGTAAGATACATCCTTAACTGTGTGTAAGATACATCCTCAACTGTCTGTAAGATAGATCCTCAACTGTCTGTAAGACACATCCTCAACTGTCTGTAAGATACATCCTTAACTGTCTGTAAGATACATCCTTAACTGTCTGTAACATACGTCCTCAACTGTCTGTAAGATACATCCTTAACTGCCTGTAAGATACATCCTTAACTGTCTGTAAGATACATCCTTAACTGTCTGTAAGATATATCCTTAACTGTCTATAAGATACATCCTCAACTGTCTGTAAGATACGTCCTCAACTGTCTGTAAGATACATCCTTAACTCTCGGTAAGATACATCCTTAACAGTGTGTAAGATACATCCTCAACTGTCTGTAAGATACATCCTTAGCAGTCTGTAAGATACATCCTTAACTGTCTGTAAGATACATCCTTAACTCTTCTTAAGATACATCCTTAACTCTCGGTAAGATACATCCTTAACTGTCTGTAACATACATCCTCAACTGTCTGTAAGATAAATCCTTAACTGTCTGTAAGATACGTCCTTAACTCTCGGTAAGATACATCCTTAACTGTGTGTAAGATACATCCTCAACTGTCTGTAAGATACATCCTTAGCAGTCTGTAAGATACATCCTTAACTGTCTGTAAGATACATCCTTAACTCTTCTTAAGATACATCCTTAACTCTCGGTAAGATACATCCTTAACTGTCTGTAACATACATCCTTAACTGTCTGTAACATACATCCTTAACTGTCTGTAAGATACATCCTTAACTGTCTGTAACATATGTCCTTAACTGTCTGTAAGATACATCCTTAACTCTTCTTAAGATATATCCTTAACTGTCGATAAGATACATCCTTAACTGTCTGTAAGATACATCCTTAACTCTTCTTAAGATACATCCTTAACTGTCTGTAAGATACATCCTTAACTGTCTGTAACATATGTCCTTAACTGTCTGTAAGATACGTCCTTAACTCTCGGTAAGATACATCCTTAACTGTGTGTAAGATACATCCTCAACTGTCTGTAAGATACATCCTTAGCAGTCTGTAAGATACATCCTTAACTGTCTGTAAGATACATCCTTAACTCTTCTTAAGATACATCCTTAACTCTCGGTAAGATACATCCTTAACTGTCTGTAACATACATCCTCAACTGTCTGTAAGATAAATCCTTAACTGTCTGTAAGATACGTCCTTAACTCTCGGTAAGATACATCCTTAACTGTCTGTAACATACATCCTTAACTATCTGTAAGATACATCCTCAACTGTCTGTAAGATACATCCTCAACTGTCTGTAAGATACATCCTTAACTGTCTGTAAGATATATCCTTAACTGTCTATAAGATACATCCTTAACTATCTGTAAGATACATCCTTAACTGTCTGTAACATACATCCTTAACTATCTGTAAGATACATCCTGAACTGTCTGTAAGATACGTCCTTAACTGCCTGTAAGATATATCCTTAACTGTCTGTAAGATACATCCTTAACTGTCTGTAAGATATATCCTTAACTGTCTGTAAGATACATCCTTAACTGTCTGTAAGATACATCCTTAACTGTGTGTAAGATACATCCTCAACTGTCTGTAAGATAGATCCTTAACTGTCTGTAAGACACATCCTCAACTGTCTGTAAGATACATCCTTAACTGTCTGTAAGATACATCCTTAACTGTCCGTAAAATACATCCTTAACTGTCTGTAAGATACATCCTTAACTGTCTGTAACATACATCCTTAACTGTCTGTAACATACATCCTTAACTGCCTGTAAGATACATCCTGAACTGTCTGTAAGATACATCCTTAACTGTCTGTAACATACGTCCTCAACTGACTGTAAGATACATCCTTAACTGTCTGTAAGATACATCCTTAACTGTCTGTAACATATGTCCTTAACTGTCTGTAAGATACATCCTTAACTCTTCTTAAGATATATCCTTAACTGTCGATAAGATACATCCTTAACTGTCTGTAAGATACATCCTTAACTCTTCTTAAGATACATCCTTAACTGTCTGTAAGATACATCCTTAACTGTCTGTAACATATGTCCTTAACTGTCTGTAAGATACGTCCTTAACTCTCGGTAAGATACATCCTTAACTGTGTGTAAGATACATCCTCAACTGTCTGTAAGATACATCCTTAGCAGTCTGTAAGATACATCCTTAACTGTCTGTAAGATACATCCTTAACTCTTCTTAAGATACATCCTTAACTCTCGGTAAGATACATCCTTAACTGTCTGTAACATACATCCTCAACTGTCTGTAAGATAAATCCTTAACTGTCTGTAAGATACGTCCTTAACTCTCGGTAAGATACATCCTTAACTGTGTGTAAGATACATCCTCAACTGTCTGTAAGATACATCCTTAGCAGTCTGTAAGATACATCCTTAACTGTCTGTAAGATACATCCTTAACTCTTCTTAAGATACATCCTTAACTCTCGGTAAGATACATCCTTAACTGTCTGTAACATACATCCTTAACTGTCTGTAACATACATCCTTAACTGCCTGTAAGATACATCCTTAACTGTCTGTAAGATACATCCTTAACTGTCTGTAACATACGTCCTCAACTGTCTGTAAGATACATCCTTAACTGTCTGTAAGATACATCCTTAACTGTCTGTAACATATGTCCTTAACTGTCTATAAGATACATCCTTAACTGTCTGTAAGATACATCCTTAACTCTTCTTAAGATATATCCTTAACTGTCGATAAGATACATCCTTAACTGTCTGTAAGATACATCCTTAACTGTCTGTAAGATACATCCTTAACTGTGTGTAAGATACATCCTCAACTGTCTGTAAGATAGATCCTCAACTGTCTGTAAGACACATCCTCAACTGTCTGTAAGATACATCCTTAACTGCCTGTAAGATACATCCTTAACTGTCTGTAAGATACATCCTTAACTGTCTGTAAGATATATCCTTAACTGTCTATAAGATACATCCTCAACTGTCTGTAAGATAAATCCTTAACTGTCTGTAAGATACGTCCTTAACTCTCGGTAAGATACATCCTTAACTGTGTGTAAGATACATCCTCAACTGTCTGTAAGATACATCCTTAGCAGTCTGTAAGATACATCCTTAACTGTCTGTAAGATACATCCTTAACTCTTCTTAAGATACATCCTTAACTCTCGGTAAGATACATCCTTAACTGTCTGTAACATACATCCTTAACTGTCTGTAACATACATCCTTAACTGCCTGTAAGATACATCCTTAACTGTCTGTAAGATACATCCTTAACTGTCTGTAACATACGTCCTCAACTGTCTGTAAGATACATCCTTAACTGTCTGTAAGATACATCCTTAACTGTCTGTAACATATGTCCTTAACTGTCTATAAGATACATCCTTAACTGTCTGTAAGATACATCCTTAACTGTCTGTAAGATACATCCTTAACTGTGTGTAAGATACATCCTCAACTGTCTGTAAGATAGATCCTTAACTGTCTGTAAGACACATCCTCAACTGTCTGTAAGATACATCCTTAACTGTCTGTAAGATACATCCTTAACTGTCCGTAAAATACATCCTTAACTGTCTGTAAGATACATCCTTAACTGTCTGTAACATACATCCTTAACTGTCTGTAACATACATCCTTAACTGCCTGTAAGATACATCCTGAACTGTCTGTAAGATACATCCTTAACTGTCTGTAACATACGTCCTCAACTGACTGTAAGATACATCCTTAACTGTCTGTAAGATACATCCTTAACTGTCTGTAACATATGTCCTTAACTGTCTGTAAGATACATCCTTAACTCTTCTTAAGATATATCCTTAACTGTCGATAAGATACATCCTTAACTGTCTGTAAGATACATCCTTAACTCTTCTTAAGATACATCCTTAACTGTCTGTAAGATACATCCTTAACTGTCTGTAACATATGTCCTTAACTGTCTGTAAGATACGTCCTTAACTCTCGGTAAGATACATCCTTAACTGTGTGTAAGATACATCCTCAACTGTCTGTAAGATACATCCTTAGCAGTCTGTAAGATACATCCTTAACTGTCTGTAAGATACATCCTTAACTCTTCTTAAGATACATCCTTAACTCTCGGTAAGATACATCCTTAACTGTCTGTAACATACATCCTCAACTGTCTGTAAGATAAATCCTTAACTGTCTGTAAGATACGTCCTTAACTCTCGGTAAGATACATCCTTAACTGTGTGTAAGATACATCCTCAACTGTCTGTAAGATACATCCTTAGCAGTCTGTAAGATACATCCTTAACTGTCTGTAAGATACATCCTTAACTCTTCTTAAGATACATCCTTAACTCTCGGTAAGATACATCCTTAACTGTCTGTAACATACATCCTTAACTGTCTGTAACATACATCCTTAACTGCCTGTAAGATACATCCTTAACTGTCTGTAAGATACATCCTTAACTGTCTGTAACATACGTCCTCAACTGTCTGTAAGATACATCCTTAACTGTCTGTAAGATACATCCTTAACTGTCTGTAACATATGTCCTTAACTGTCTATAAGATACATCCTTAACTGTCTGTAAGATACATCCTTAACTCTTCTTAAGATATATCCTTAACTGTCGATAAGATACATCCTTAACTGTCTGTAAGATACATCCTTAACTGTCTGTAAGATACATCCTTAACTGTGTGTAAGATACATCCTCAACTGTCTGTAAGATAGATCCTCAACTGTCTGTAAGACACATCCTCAACTGTCTGTAAGATACATCCTTAACTGCCTGTAAGATACATCCTTAACTGTCTGTAAGATACATCCTTAACTGTCTGTAAGATATATCCTTAACTGTCTATAAGATACATCCTCAACTGTCTGTAAGATAAATCCTTAACTGTCTGTAAGATACGTCCTTAACTCTCGGTAAGATACATCCTTAACTGTGTGTAAGATACATCCTCAACTGTCTGTAAGATACATCCTTAGCAGTCTGTAAGATACATCCTTAACTGTCTGTAAGATACATCCTTAACTCTTCTTAAGATACATCCTTAACTCTCGGTAAGATACATCCTTAACTGTCTGTAACATACATCCTTAACTGTCTGTAACATACATCCTTAACTGCCTGTAAGATACATCCTTAACTGTCTGTAAGATACATCCTTAACTGTCTGTAACATACGTCCTCAACTGTCTGTAAGATACATCCTTAACTGTCTGTAAGATACATCCTTAACTGTCTGTAACATATGTCCTTAACTGTCTATAAGATACATCCTTAACTGTCTGTAAGATACATCCTTAACTGTCTGTAACATACATCCTTAACTATTTGTAAGATACATCCTTAACTATCTGTAAGATACATCCTTAACTGTCTGTAAGATACATCCTTAACTTTCTGTAACATATGTCCTTAACTGTCTATAAGATACATCCTTAACTGTCTGTAAGATACATCCTTAACTCTTCTTAAGATATATCCTTAACTGTCGATAAGATACATCCTTAACTGTCTGTAAGATACATCCTTAACTGTCTGTAAGATACATCCTTAACTGTGTGTAAGATACATCCTCAACTGTCTGTAAGATACATCCTTAACTCTCTGTAAGATATACCATTAACTGTCTGTAAGATACATCCTTAACTGTCTGTAAGATACATCCTTAACTGTGTGTAAGATACATCCTCAACTGTCTGTAAGATAGATCCTCAACTGTCTGTAAGACACATCCTCAACTGTCTGTAAGATACATCCTTAACTGTCTGTAAGATACATCCTTAACTGTCTGTAACATACGTCCTCAACTGTCTGTAAGATACATCCTTAACTGCCTGTAAGATACATCCTTAACTGTCTGTAAGATACATCCTTAACTGTCTGTAAGATATATCCTTAACTGTCTATAAGATACATCCTCAACTGTCTGTAAGATAAATCCTTAACTGTCTGTAAGATACGTCCTTAACTCTCGGTAAGATACATCCTTAACTGTGTGTAAGATACATCCTCAACTGTCTGTAAGATACATCCTTAGCAGTCTGTAAGATACATCCTTAACTGTCTGTAAGATACATCCTTAACTCTTCTTAAGATACATCCTTAACTCTCGGTAAGATACATCCTTAACTGTCTGTAACATACATCCTTAACTGTCTGTAACATACATCCTTAACTGCCTGTAAGATACATCCTTAACTGTCTGTAAGATACATCCTTAACTGTCTGTAACATACGTCCTTAACTCTTCTTAAGATACATCCTTAACTCTCGGTAAGATACATCCTTAACTGTCTGTAACATACATCCTTAACTGTCTGTAACATACATCCTTAACTGCCTGTAAGATACATCCTTAACTGTCTGTAAGATACATCCTTAACTGTCTGTAAGATACATCCTTAACTGTCTGTAACATATGTCCTTAACTGTCTATAAGATACATCCTTAACTGTCTGTAAGATACATCCTTAACTGTCTGTAACATACATCCTTAACTATTTGTAAGATACATCCTTAACTATCTGTAAGATACATCCTTAACTGTCTGTAAGATACATCCTTAACTTTCTGTAACATATGTCCTTAACTGTCTATAAGATACATCCTTAACTGTCTGTAAGATACATCCTTAACTCTTCTTAAGATATATCCTTAACTGTCGATAAGATACATCCTTAACTGTCTGTAAGATACATCCTTAACTGTCTGTAAGATACATCCTCAACTGTCTGTAAGATAGATCCTCAACTGTCTGTAAGACACATCCTCAACTGTCTGTAAGATACATCCTTAACTGTCTGTAAGATACATCCTTAACTGTCTGTAACATACGTCCTCAACTGTCTGTAAGATACATCCTTAACTGCCTGTAAGATACATCCTTAACTGTCTGTAAGATACATCCTTAACTGTCTGTAAGATATATCCTTAACTGTCTATAAGATACATCCTCAACTGTCTGTAAGATAAATCCTTAACTGTCTGTAAGATACGTCCTTAACTCTCGGTAAGATACATCCTTAACTGTGTGTAAGATACATCCTCAACTGTCTGTAAGATACATCCTTAGCAGTCTGTAAGATACATCCTTAACTGTCTGTAAGATACATCCTTAACTCTTCTTAAGATACATCCTTAACTCTCGGTAAGATACATCCTTAACTGTCTGTAACATACATCCTTAACTGTCTGTAACATACATCCTTAACTGCCTGTAAGATACATCCTTAACTGTCTGTAAGATACATCCTTAACTGTCTGTAACATACGTCCTCAACTGTCTGTAAGATACATCCTTAACTGTCTGTAAGATACATCCTTAACTGTCTGTAACATATGTCCTTAACTGTCTATAAGATACATCCTTAACTGTCTGTAAGATACATCCTTAACTGTCTGTAACATACATCCTTAACTATTTGTAAGATACATCCTTAACTATCTGTAAGATACATCCTTAACTGTCTGTAACATACATCCTTAACAATCTGTAAGATACATCCTGAACTGTCTGTAAGATACGTCCTTAACTGTCTGTAAGATATATCCTTAACTGTCTGTAAGATACATCCTTAACTGTCTGTAAGATATATCCTTAACTATCTGTAAGATACATCCTTAACTGTCTGTAAGATACATCCTTAACTGTGTGTAAGATACATCCTCAACTGTCTGTAAGATAGATCCTTAACTGTCTGTAAGACACATCCTCAACTGTCTGTAAGATACATCCTTAACTGTCTGTAAGATACATCCTTAACTTGCCGTAAAATACATCCTTAACTGTCTGTAAGATACATCCTTAACTGTCTGTAACATACATCCTTAACTGCCTGTAAGATACATCCTTAACTGTCTGTAAGATACATCCTTAACTGTCTGTAACATATGTCCTTAACTGTCGATAAGATACATCCTTAACTGTCTGTAAGATACATCCTTAACTCTTAGTAAGATACATCCTTTACTCTCGGTAAGATACATCCTTAACTGTTTGTAAGATACATCCTTAACTGTCTGTAAAACACATCCTGAACTGTCTATAAGAAACATCCTTAACTGTCTGGGAGATACATCCTTAACTGTCTGTAACATACATCCTTAACTGTCTGTAAGATACATCCTCAACTGTCTGTAAGATACATCCTTAACTCTCTGTAAGATATACCATTAACTGTCTGTAAGATACATCCTTAACTGTCTGTAAGATACATCCTTAACTGTGTGTAAGATACATCCTCAACTGTCTGTAAGATAGATCCTCAACTGTCTGTAAGACACATCCTCAACTGTCTGTAAGATACATCCTTAACTGTCTGTAAGATACATCCTTAACTGTCTGTAACATACGTCCTCAACTGTCTGTAAGATACATCCTTAACTGCCTGTAAGATACATCCTTAACTGTCTGTAAGATACATCCTTAACTGTCTGTAAGATATATCCTTAACTGTCTATAAGATACATCCTCAACTGTCTGTAAGATAAATCCTTAACTGTCTGTAAGATACGTCCTTCACTCTCGGTAAGATACATCCTTAACTGTGTGTAAGATACATCCTCAACTGTCTGTAAGATACATCCTTAGCAGTCTGTAAGATACATCCTTAACTGTCTGTAAGATACATCCTTAACTCTTCTTAAGATACATCCTTAACTCTCGGTAAGATACATCCTTAACTGTCTGTAAGATACATCCTTAACTGTGTGTAAGATACATCCTCAACTGTCTGTAAGATAGATCCTCAACTGTCTGTAAGACACATCCTCAACTGTCTGTAAGATACATCCTTAACTGCCTGTAAGATACATCCTTAACTGTCTGTAAGATACATCCTTAACTGTCTGTAAGATATATCCTTAACTGTCTATAAGATACATCCTCAACTGTCTGTAAGATAAATCCTTAACTGTCTGTAAGATACGTCCTTAACTCTCGGTAAGATACATCCTTAACTGTGTGTAAGATACATCCTCAACTGTCTGTAAGATACATCCTTAGCAGTCTGTAAGATACATCCTTAACTGTCTGTAAGATACATCCTTAACTCTTCTTAAGATACATCCTTAACTCTCGGTAAGATACATCCTTAACTGTCTGTAACATACATCCTTAACTGTCTGTAACATACATCCTTAACTGCCTGTAAGATACATCCTTAACTGTCTGTAAGATACATCCTTAACTGTCTGTAACATACGTCCTCAACTGTCTGTAAGATACATCCTTAACTGTCTGTAAGATACATCCTTAACTGTCTGTAACATATGTCCTTAACTGTCTATAAGATACATCCTTAACTGTCTGTAAGATACATCCTTAACTGTCTGTAACATACATCCTTAACTATTTGTAAGATACATCCTTAACTATCTGTAAGATACATCCTTAACTGTCTGTAAGATACATCCTTAACTTTCTGTAACATATGTCCTTAACTGTCTATAAGATACATCCTTAACTGTCTGTAAGATACATCCTTAACTCTTCTTAAGATATATCCTTAACTGTCGATAAGATACATCCTTAACTGTCTGTAAGATACATCCTTAACTGTCTGTAAGATACATCCTTAACTGTGTGTAAGATACATCCTCAACTGTCTGTAAGATACATCCTTAACTCTCTGTAAGATATACCATTAACTGTCTGTAAGATACATCCTTAACTGTCTGTAAGATACATCCTTAACTGTGTGTAAGATACATCCTCAACTGTCTGTAAGATAGATCCTCAACTGTCTGTAAGACACATCCTCAACTGTCTGTAAGATACATCCTTAACTGTCTGTAAGATACATCCTTAACTGTCTGTAACATACGTCCTCAACTGTCTGTAAGATACATCCTTAACTGCCTGTAAGATACATCCTTAACTGTCTGTAAGATACATCCTTAACTGTCTGTAAGATAGATCCTTAACTGTCTGTAAGACACATCCTCAACTGTCTGTAAGATACATCCTTAACTGTCTGTAAGATACATCCTTAACTGTCCGTAAAATACATCCTTAACTGTCTGTAAGATACATCCTTAACTGTCTGTAACATACATCCTTAACTGTCTGTAACATACATCCTTAACTGTGTGTAAGATACATCCTCAACTGTCTGTAAGATACATCCTTAACTGTCTGTAACATACGTCCTCAACTGACTGTAAGATACATCCTTAACTGTCTGTAAGATACATCCTTAACTGTCTGTAACATATGTCCTTAACTGTCTGTAAGATACATCCTTAACTCTTCTTAAGATATATCCTTAACTGTCGATAAGATACATCCTTAACTGTCTGTAAGATACATCCTTAACTCTTGGTAAGATACATCCTTAACTCTCGGTAAGATACATCCTTAACTGTTTGTAAGATACATCCTTAACTGTCTGTAAAACACATCCTGAACTGTCTATAAGAAACATCCTTAACTGTCTGGGAGATACATCCTTAACTGTCTGTAACATACATCCTTAACTGTCTGTCAGATACGTCCTTAACTCTCGGTAAGATACATCCTTAACTGTGTGTAAGATACATCCTCAACTGTCTGTAAGATACATCCTTAACTCTTAGTAAGATACATCCTTAACTCTCGGTAAGATACATCCTTAACTGTTTGTAAGATACATCCTTAACTGTCTGTAAAACACATCCTGAACTGTCTATAAGAAACATCCTTAACTGTCTGGGAGATACATCCTTAACTGTCTGTAACATACATCCTTAACTGTCTGTAAGATACATCCTTAACTGTCTGTAACATATGTCCTTAACTGTCTATAAGATACATCCTTAACTGTCTGTAAGATACATCCTTAACTGTCTGTAACATACATCCTTAACTATTTGTAAGATACATCCTCAACTATCTGTAAGATACATCCTTAACTGTCTGTAAGATACATCCTTAACTTTCTGTAACATATGTCCTTAACTGTCTATAAGATACATCCTTAACTGCCTGTAAGATACATCCTTAACTGTCTGTAAGATACATCCTTAACTGTCTGTAACATACGTCCTCAACTGTCTGTAAGATACATCCTTAACTGTCTGTAAGATACAACCTTAACTGTCTGTAACATATGTCCTTAACTGTCTATAAGATACATCCTTAACTGTCTGTAAGATACATCCTTAACTGTCTGTAACATACATCCTTAACTATTTGTAAGATACATCCTTAACTATCTGTAAGATACATCCTTAACTGTCTGTAAGATACATCCTTAACTTTCTGTAACATATGTCCTTAACTGTCTATAAGATACATCCTTAACTGTCTGTAAGATACATCCTTAACTCTTCTTAAGATATATCCTTAACTGTCGATAAGATACATCCTTAACTGTCTGTAAGATACATCCTTAACTGTCTGTAAGATACATCCTTAACTGTGTGTAAGATACATCCTCAACTGTCTGTAAGATAGATCCTCAACTGTCTGTAAGACACATCCTCAACTGTCTGTAAGATACATCGTTAACTGCCTGTAACATACATCCTTAACTGTGTGTAAGATACATCCTCAACTGTCTGTAAGATACATCCTTAACTGTCTGTAAAACACATCCTGAACTGTCTATAAGAAACATCCTTAACTGTCTGGGAGATACATCCTTAACTGTCTGTAACATACATCCTTAACTGTCTGTAAGATACATCCTCAACTGTCTGTAAGATACATCCTTAACTCTCTGTAAGATATACCATTAACTGTCTGTAAGATACATCCTTAACTGTCTGTAAGATACATCCTTAACTGTCTGTAAGATACATCCTCAACTGTCTGTAAGATAGATCCTCAACTGTCTGTAAGACACATCCTCAACTGTCTGTAAGATACATCCTTAACTGTCTGTAAGATACATCCTTAACTGTCTGTAACATACGTCCTCAACTGTCTGTAAGATACATCCTTAACTGCCTGTAAGATACATCCTTAACTGTCTGTAAGATACATCCTTAACTGTCTGTAAGATACATCCTTAACTGTGTGTAAGATACATCCTCAACTGTCTGTAAGATAGATCCTTAACTGTCTGTAAGACACATCCTCAACTGTCTGTAAGATACATCCTTAACTGTCTGTAAGATACATCCTTAACTTGCCGTAAAATACATCCTTAACTGTCTGTAAGATACATCCTTAACTGTCTGTAACATACATCCTTAACTGCCTGTAAGATACATCCTTAACTGTCTGTAAGATACATCCTTAACTGTCTGTAACATATGTCCTTAACTGTCGATAAGATACATCCTTAACTGTCTGTAAGATACATCCTTAACTCTTAGTAAGATACATCCTTTACTCTCGGTAAGATACATCCTTAACTGTTTGTAAGATACATCCTTAACTGTCTGTAAAACACATCCTGAACTGTCTATAAGAAACATCCTTAACTGTCTGGGAGATACATCCTTAACTGTCTGTAACATACATCCTTAACTGTCTGTAAGATACATCCTCAACTGTCTGTAAGATACATCCTTAACTCTCTGTAAGATATACCATTAACTGTCTGTAAGATACATCCTTAACTGTCTGTAAGATACATCCTTAACTGTGTGTAAGATACATCCTCAACTGTCTGTAAGATAGATCCTCAACTGTCTGTAAGACACATCCTCAACTGTCTGTAAGATACATCCTTAACTGTCTGTAAGATACATCCTTAACTGTCTGTAACATACGTCCTCAACTGTCTGTAAGATACATCCTTAACTGCCTGTAAGATACATCCTTAACTGTCTGTAAGATACATCCTTAACTGTCTGTAAGATATATCCTTAACTGTCTATAAGATACATCCTCAACTGTCTGTAAGATAAATCCTTAACTGTCTGTAAGATACGTCCTTAACTCTCGGTAAGATACATCCTTAACTGTGTGTAAGATACATCCTCAACTGTCTGTAAGATACATCCTTAGCAGTCTGTAAGATACATCCTTAACTGTCTGTAAGATACATCCTTAACTCTTCTTAAGATACATCCTTAACTCTCGGTAAGATACATCCTTAACTGTCTGTAACATACATCCTCAACTGTCTGTAAGATAAATCCTTAACTGTCTGTAAGATACGTCCTTAACTCTCGGTAAGATACATCCTTAACTGTGTGTAAGATACATCCTCAACTGTCTGTAAGATACATCCTTAGCAGTCTGTAAGATACATCCTTAACTGTCTGTAAGATACATCCTTAACTCTTCTTAAGATACATCCTTAACTCTCGGTAAGATACATCCTTAACTGTCTGTAACATACATCCTTAACTGTCTGTAACATACATCCTTAACTGCCTGTAAGATACATCCTTAACTGTCTGTAAGATACATCCTTAACTGTCTGTAACATACGTCCTCAACTGTCTGTAAGATACATCCTTAACTGTCTGTAAGATACATCCTTAACTGTCTGTAACATATGTCCTTAACTGTCTATAAGATACATCCTTAACTGTCTGTAAGATACATCCTTAACTCTTCTTAAGATATATCCTTAACTGTCGATAAGATACATCCTTAACTGTCTGTAAGATACATCCTTAACTGTCTGTAAGATACATCCTTAACTGTGTGTAAGATACATCCTCAACTGTCTGTAAGATAGATCCTCAACTGTCTGTAAGACACATCCTCAACTGTCTGTAAGATACATCCTTAACTGCCTGTAAGATACATCCTTAACTGTCTGTAAGATACATCCTTAACTGTCTGTAAGATATATCCTTAACTGTCTATAAGATACATCCTCAACTGTCTGTAAGATAAATCCTTAACTGTCTGTAAGATACGTCCTTAACTCTCGGTAAGATACATCCTTAACTGTGTGTAAGATACATCCTCAACTGTCTGTAAGATACATCCTTAGCAGTCTGTAAGATACATCCTTAACTGTCTGTAAGATACATCCTTAACTCTTCTTAAGATACATCCTTAACTCTCGGTAAGATACATCCTTAACTGTCTGTAACATACATCCTTAACTGTCTGTAACATACATCCTTAACTGCCTGTAAGATACATCCTTAACTGTCTGTAAGATACATCCTTAACTGTCTGTAACATACGTCCTCAACTGTCTGTAAGATACATCCTTAACTGTCTGTAAGATACATCCTTAACTGTCTGTAACATATGTCCTTAACTGTCTATAAGATACATCCTTAACTGTCTGTAAGATACATCCTTAACTGTCTGTAACATACATCCTTAACTATTTGTAAGATACATCCTTAACTATCTGTAAGATACATCCTTAACTGTCTGTAAGATACATCCTTAACTTTCTGTAACATATGTCCTTAACTGTCTATAAGATACATCCTTAACTGTCTGTAAGATACATCCTTAACTCTTCTTAAGATATATCCTTAACTGTCGATAAGATACATCCTTAACTGTCTGTAAGATACATCCTTAACTGTCTGTAAGATACATCCTTAACTGTGTGTAAGATACATCCTCAACTGTCTGTAAGATACATCCTTAACTCTCTGTAAGATATACCATTAACTGTCTGTAAGATACATCCTTAACTGTCTGTAAGATACATCCTTAACTGTGTGTAAGATACATCCTCAACTGTCTGTAAGATAGATCCTCAACTGTCTGTAAGACACATCCTCAACTGTCTGTAAGATACATCCTTAACTGTCTGTAAGATACATCCTTAACTGTCTGTAACATACGTCCTCAACTGTCTGTAAGATACATCCTTAACTGCCTGTAAGATACATCCTTAACTGTCTGTAAGATACATCCTTAACTGTCTGTAAGATATATCCTTAACTGTCTATAAGATACATCCTCAACTGTCTGTAAGATACGTCCTCAACTGTCTGTAAGATACATCCTTAACTCTCGGTAAGATACATCCTTAACAGTGTGTAAGATACATCCTCAACTGTCTGTAAGATACATCCTTAGCAGTCTGTAAGATACATCCTTAACTGTCTGTAAGATACATCCTTAACTCTTCTTAAGATACATCCTTAACTCTCGGTAAGATACATCCTTAACTGTCTGTAACATACATCCTCAACTGTCTGTAAGATAAATCCTTAACTGTCTGTAAGATACGTCCTTAACTCTCGGTAAGATACATCCTTAACTGTGTGTAAGATACATCCTCAACTGTCTGTAAGATACATCCTTAGCAGTCTGTAAGATACATCCTTAACTGTCTGTAAGATACATCCTTAACTCTTCTTAAGATACATCCTTAACTCTCGGTAAGATACATCCTTAACTGTCTGTAACATACATCCTTAACTGTCTGTAACATACATCCTTAACTGTCTGTAAGATACATCCTTAACTGTCTGTAACATATGTCCTTAACTGTCTATAAGATACATCCTTAACTGTCTGTAAGATACATCCTTAACTCTTCTTAACATACATCCTTAACTGTCGATAAGATACATCCTTAACTGTCTGTAAGATACATCCTTAACTGTGTGTAAGATACATCAATAACTGTCTGTAAGATACATCCTTAACTGTCTGTAACATACATCCTTAACTATCTGTAAGATACATCCTCAACTGTCTGTAAGATACATCCTCAACTGTCTGTAAGATACATCCTTAACTGTCTGTAAGATATATCCTTAACTGTCTATAAGATACATCCTTAACTATCTGTAAGATACATCCTTAACTGTCTGTAACATACATCCTTAACTATCTGTAAGATACATCCTGAACTGTCTGTAAGATACGTCCTTAACTGCCTGTAAGATATATCCTTAACTGTCTGTAAGATACATCCTTAACTGTCTGTAAGATATATCCTTAACTGTCTGTAAGATACATCCTTAACTGTCTGTAAGATACATCCTTAACTGTGTGTAAGATACATCCTCAACTGTCTGTAAGATAGATCCTTAACTGTCTGTAAGACACATCCTCAACTGTCTGTAAGATACATCCTTAACTGTCTGTAAGATACATCCTTAACTGTCCGTAAAATACATCCTTAACTGTCTGTAAGATACATCCTTAACTGTCTGTAACATACATCCTTAACTGTCTGTAACATACATCCTTAACTGCCTGTAAGATACATCCTGAACTGTCTGTAAGATACATCCTTAACTGTCTGTAACATACGTCCTCAACTGACTGTAAGATACATCCTTAACTGTCTGTAAGATACATCCTTAACTGTCTGTAACATATGTCCTTAACTGTCTGTAAGATACATCCTTAACTCTTCTTAAGATATATCCTTAACTGTCGATAAGATACATCCTTAACTGTCTGTAAGATACATCCTTAACTCTTGGTAAGATACATCCTTAACTCTCGGTAAGATACATCCTTAACTGTTTGTAAGATACATCCTTAACTGTCTGTAAAACACATCCTGAACTGTCTATAAGAAACATCCTTAACTGTCTGGGAGATACATCCTTAACTGTCTGTAACATACATCCTTAACTGTCTGTCAGATACGTCCTTAACTCTCGGTAAGATACATCCTTAACTGTGTGTAAGATACATCCTCAACTGTCTGTAAGATACATCCTTAACTCTTAGTAAGATACATCCTTAACTCTCGGTAAGATACATCCTTAACTGTTTGTAAGATACATCCTTAACTGTCTGTAAAACACATCCTGAACTGTCTATAAGAAACATCCTTAACTGTCTGGGAGATACATCCTTAACTGTCTGTAACATACATCCTTAACTGTCTGTAAGATACATCCTCAACTGTCTGTAAGATAGATCCTCAACTGTCTGTAAGACACATCCTCAACTGTCTGTAAGATACATCCTTAACTGCCTGTAAGATACTTCCTTAACTGTCTGTAAGATACATCCTTAACTGTCTGTAAGATATATCCTTAACTGTCTATAAGATACATCCTCAACTGTCTGTAAGATAAATCCTTAACTGTCTGTAAGATACGTCCTTAACTCTCGGTAAGATACATCCTTAACTGTGTGTAAGATACATCCTCAACTGTCTGTAAGATACATCCTTAGCAGTCTGTAAGATACATCCTTAACTGTCTGTAAGATACATCCTTAACTCTTCTTAAGATACATCCTTAACTCTCGGTAAGATACATCCTTAACTGTCTGTAACATACATCCTTAACTGTCTGTAACATACATCCTTAACTGCCTGTAAGATACATCCTTAACTGTCTGTAAGATACATCCTTAACTGTCTGTAACATACGTCCTCAACTGTCTGTAAGATACATCCTTAACTGTCTGTAAGATACATCCTTAACTGTCTGTAACATATGTCCTTAACTGTCTATAAGATACATCCTTAACTGTCTGTAAGATACATCCTTAACTGTCTGTAACATACATCCTTAACTATTTGTAAGATACATCCTTAACTATCTGTAAGATACATCCTTAACTGTCTGTAAGATACATCCTTAACTTTCTGTAACATATGTCCTTAACTGTCTATAAGATACATCCTTAACTGTCTGTAAGATACATCCTTAACTCTTCTTAAGATATATCCTTAACTGTCGATAAGATACATCCTTAACTGTCTGTAAGATACATCCTTAACTGTCTGTAAGATACATCCTTAACTGTGTGTAAGATACATCCTCAACTGTCTGTAAGATACATCCTTAACTCTCTGTAAGATATACCATTAACTGTCTGTAAGATACATCCTTAACTGTCTGTAAGATACATCCTTAACTGTGTGTAAGATACATCCTCAACTGTCTGTAAGATAGATCCTCAACTGTCTGTAAGACACATCCTCAACTGTCTGTAAGATACATCCTTAACTGTCTGTAAGATACATCCTTAACTGTCTGTAACATACGTCCTCAACTGTCTGTAAGATACATCCTTAACTGCCTGTAAGATACATCCTTAACTGTCTGTAAGATACATCCTTAACTGTCTGTAAGATATATCCTTAACTGTCTATAAGATACATCCTCAACTGTCTGTAAGATACGTCCTCAACTGTCTGTAAGATACATCCTTAACTCTCGGTAAGATACATCCTTAACTGTGTGTAAGATACATCCTCAACTGTCTGTAAGATACATCCTTAGCAGTCTGTAAGATACATCCTTAACTGTCTGTAAGATACATCCTTAACTCTTCTTAAGATACATCCTTAACTCTCGGTAAGATACATCCTTAACTGTCTGTAACATACATCCTCAACTGTCTGTAAGATAAATCCTTAACTGTCTGTAAGATACGTCCTTAACTCTCGGTAAGATACATCCTTAACTGTGTGTAAGATACATCCTCAACTGTCTGTAAGATACATCCTTAGCAGTCTGTAAGATACATCCTTAACTGTCTGTAAGATACATCCTTAACTCTTCTTAAGATACATCCTTAACTCTCGGTAAGATACATCCTTAACTGTCTGTAACATACATCCTTAACTGTCTGTAACATACATCCTTAACTGTCTGTAAGATACATCCTTAACTGTCTGTAACATATGTCCTTAACTGTCTATAAGATACATCCTTAACTGTCTGTAAGATACATCCTTAACTCTTCTTAACATACATCCTTAACTGTCGATAAGATACATCCTTAACTGTCTGTAAGATACATCCTTAACTGTGTGTAAGATACATCAATAACTGTCTGTAAGATACATCCTTAACTGTCTGTAACATACATCCTTAACTATCTGTAAGATACATCCTCAACTGTCTGTAAGATACATCCTCAACTGTCTGTAAGATACATCCTTAACTGTCTGTAAGATATATCCTTAACTGTCTATAAGATACATCCTTAACTATCTGTAAGATACATCCTTAACTGTCTGTAACATACATCCTTAACTATCTGTAAGATACATCCTGAACTGTCTGTAAGATACGTCCTTAACTGCCTGTAAGATATATCCTTAACTGTCTGTAAGATACATCCTTAACTGTCTGTAAGATATATCCTTAACTGTCTGTAAGATACATCCTTAACTGTCTGTAAGATACATCCTTAACTGTGTGTAAGATACATCCTCAACTGTCTGTAAGATACATCCTTAACTGTCTGTAACATACATCCTTAACTGTCTGTAACATACATCCTTAACTGCCTGTAAGATACATCCTTAACTGTCTGTAAGATACATCCTTAACTGTCTGTAACATACGTCCTCAACTGACTGTAAGATACATCCTTAACTGTCTGTAAGATACATCCTTAACTGTCTGTAACATATGTCCTTAACTGTCTGTAAGATACATCCTTAACTCTTCTTAAGATATATCCTTAACTGTCGATAAGATACATCCTTAACTGTCTGTAAGATACATCCTTAACTGTCTGTAACATACGTCCTCAACTGTCTGTAAGATACATCCTTAACTGTCTGTAAGATACAACCTTAACTGTCTGTAACATATGTCCTTAACTGTCTATAAGATACATCCTTAACTGTCTGTAAGATACATCCTTAACTGTCTGTAACATACATCCTTAACTATTTGTAAGATACATCCTTAACTATCTGTAAGATACATCCTTAACTGTCTGTAAGATACATCCTTAACTTTCTGTAACATATGTCCTTAACTGTCTATAAGATACATCCTTAACTGTCTGTAAGATACATCCTTAACTCTTCTTAAGATATATCCTTAACTGTCGATAAGATACATCCTTAACTGTCTGTAAGATACATCCTTAACTGTCTGTAAGATACATCCTTAACTGTGTGTAAGATACATCCTCAACTGTCTGTAAGATAGATCCTCAACTGTCTGTAAGACACATCCTCAACTGTCTGTAAGATACATCGTTAACTGCCTGTAACATACATCCTTAGCTGTGTGTAAGATACATCCTCAACTGTCTGTAAGATACATCCTTAACTGTCTGTAAAACACATCCTGAACTGTCTATAAGAAACATCCTTAACTGTCTGGGAGATACATCCTTAACTGTCTGTAACATACATCCTTAACTGTCTGTAAGATACATCCTCAACTGTCTGTAAGATACATCCTTAACTCTCTGTAAGATATACCATTAACTGTCTGTAAGATACATCCTTAACTGTCTGTAAGATACATCCTTAACTGTCTGTAAGATACATCCTCAACTGTCTGTAAGATAGATCCTCAACTGTCTGTAAGACACATCCTCAACTGTCTGTAAGATACATCCTTAACTGTCTGTAAGATACATCCTTAACTGTCTGTAACATACGTCCTCAACTGTCTGTAAGATACATCCTTAACTGCCTGTAAGATACATCCTTAACTGTCTGTAAGATACATCCTTAACTGTCTGTAAGATACATCCTTAACTGTCTGTAAGATATATCCTTAACTGTCTATAAGATACATCCTCAACTGTCTGTAAGATAAATCCTTAACTGTCTGTAAGATACGTCCTTAACTCTCGGTAAGATACATCCTTAACTGTGTGTAAGATACATCCTCAACTGTCTGTAAGATACATCCTTAGCAGTCTGTAAGATACATCCTTAACTGTCTGTAAGATACATCCTTAACTCTTCTTAAGATACATCCTTAACTCTCGGTAAGATACATCCTTAACTGTCTGTAACATACATCCTTAACTGTCTGTAACATACATCCTTAACTGCCTGTAAGATACATCCTTAACTGTCTGTAAGATACATCCTTAACTGTCTGTAACATACGTCCTCAACTGTCTGTAAGATACATCCTTAACTGTGTGTAAGATACATCCTCAACTGTCTGTAAGATAGATCCTCAACTGTCTGTAAGACACATCCTCAACTGTCTGTAAGATACATCCTTAACTGTCTGTAAGATACATCCTTAACTGTCTGTAACATACGTCCTCAACTGTCTGTAAGATACATCCTTAACTGCCTGTAAGATACATCCTTAACTGTCTGTAAGATACATCCTTAACTGTCTGTAAGATATATCCTTAACTGTCTATAAGATACATCCTCAACTGTCTGTAAGATACGTCCTCAACTGTCTGTAAGATACATCCTTAACTCTCGGTAAGATACATCCTTAACTGTGTGTAAGATACATCCTCAACTGTCTGTAAGATACATCCTTAGCAGTCTGTAAGATACATCCTTAACTGTCTGTAAGATACATCCTTAACTCTTCTTAAGATACATCCTTAACTCTCGGTAAGATACATCCTTAACTGTCTGTAACATACATCCTCAACTGTCTGTAAGATAAATCCTTAACTGTCTGTAAGATACGTCCTTAACTCTCGGTAAGATACATCCTTAACTGTGTGTAAGATACATCCTCAACTGTCTGTAAGATACATCCTTAGCAGTCTGTAAGATACATCCTTAACTGTCTGTAAGATACATCCTTAACTCTTCTTAAGATACATCCTTAACTCTCGGTAAGATACATCCTTAACTGTCTGTAACATACATCCTTAACTGTCTGTAACATACATCCTTAACTGTCTGTAAGATACATCCTTAACTGTCTGTAACATATGTCCTTAACTGTCTATAAGATACATCCTTAACTGTCTGTAAGATACATCCTTAACTCTTCTTAACATACATCCTTAACTGTCGATAAGATACATCCTTAACTGTCTGTAAGATACATCCTTAACTGTGTGTAAGATACATCAATAACTGTCTGTAAGATACATCCTTAACTGTCTGTAACATACATCCTTAACTATCTGTAAGATACATCCTCAACTGTCTGTAAGATACATCCTCAACTGTCTGTAAGATACATCCTTAACTGTCTGTAAGATATATCCTTAACTGTCTATAAGATACATCCTTAACTATCTGTAAGATACATCCTTAACTGTCTGTAACATACATCCTTAACTATCTGTAAGATACATCCTGAACTGTCTGTAAGATACGTCCTTAACTGCCTGTAAGATATATCCTTAACTGTCTGTAAGATACATCCTTAACTGTCTGTAAGATATATCCTTAACTGTCTGTAAGATACATCCTTAACTGTCTGTAAGATACATCCTTAACTGTGTGTAAGATACATCCTCAACTGTCTGTAAGATACATCCTTAACTGTCTGTAACATACATCCTTAACTGTCTGTAACATACATCCTTAACTGCCTGTAAGATACATCCTTAACTGTCTGTAAGATACATCCTTAACTGTCTGTAACATACGTCCTCAACTGACTGTAAGATACATCCTTAACTGTCTGTAAGATACATCCTTAACTGTCTGTAACATATGTCCTTAACTGTCTGTAAGATACATCCTTAACTCTTCTTAAGATATATCCTTAACTGTCGATAAGATACATCCTTAACTGTCTGTAAGATACATCCTTAACTGTCTGTAACATACGTCCTCAACTGTCTGTAAGATACATCCTTAACTGTCTGTAAGATACAACCTTAACTGTCTGTAACATATGTCCTTAACTGTCTATAAGATACATCCTTAACTGTCTGTAAGATACATCCTTAACTGTCTGTAACATACATCCTTAACTATTTGTAAGATACATCCTTAACTATCTGTAAGATACATCCTTAACTGTCTGTAAGATACATCCTTAACTTTCTGTAACATATGTCCTTAACTGTCTATAAGATACATCCTTAACTGTCTGTAAGATACATCCTTAACTCTTCTTAAGATATATCCTTAACTGTCGATAAGATACATCCTTAACTGTCTGTAAGATACATCCTTAACTGTCTGTAAGATACATCCTTAACTGTGTGTAAGATACATCCTCAACTGTCTGTAAGATAGATCCTCAACTGTCTGTAAGACACATCCTCAACTGTCTGTAAGATACATCGTTAACTGCCTGTAACATACATCCTTAACTGTGTGTAAGATACATCCTCAACTGTCTGTAAGATACATCCTTAACTGTCTGTAAAACACATCCTGAACTGTCTATAAGAAACATCCTTAACTGTCTGGGAGATACATCCTTAACTGTCTGTAACATACATCCTTAACTGTCTGTAAGATACATCCTCAACTGTCTGTAAGATACATCCTTAACTCTCTGTAAGATATACCATTAACTGTCTGTAAGATACATCCTTAACTGTCTGTAAGATACATCCTTAACTGTCTGTAAGATACATCCTCAACTGTCTGTAAGATAGATCCTCAACTGTCTGTAAGACACATCCTCAACTGTCTGTAAGATACATCCTTAACTGTCTGTAAGATACATCCTTAACTGTCTGTAACATACGTCCTCAACTGTCTGTAAGATACATCCTTAACTGCCTGTAAGATACATCCTTAACTGTCTGTAAGATACATCCTTAACTGTCTGTAAGATATATCCTTAACTGTCTATAAGATACATCCTCAACTGTCTGTAAGATAAATCCTTAACTGTCTGTAAGATACGTCCTTAACTCTCGGTAAGATACATCCTTAACTGTGTGTAAGATACATCCTCAACTGTCTGTAAGATACATCCTTAGCAGTCTGTAAGATACATCCTTAACTGTCTGTAAGATACATCCTTAACTCTTCTTAAGATACATCCTTAACTCTCGGTAAGATACATCCTTAACTGTCTGTAACATACATCCTTAACTGTCTGTAACATACATCCTTAACTGCCTGTAAGATACATCCTTAACTGTCTGTAAGATACATCCTTAACTGTCTGTAACATACGTCCTCAACTGTCTGTAAGATACATCCTTAACTGTCTGTAAGATACATCCTTAACTGTCTGTAACATATGTCCTTAACTGTCTATAAGATACATCCTTAACTGTCTGTAAGATACATCCTTAACTGTCTGTAACATACATCCTTAACTATTTGTAAGATACATCCTTAACTATCTGTAAGATACATCCTTAACTGTCTGTAACATACATCCTTAACAATCTGTAAGATACATCCTGAACTGTCTGTAAGATACGTCCTTAACTGTCTGTAAGATATATCCTTAACTGTCTGTAAGATACATCCTTAACTGTCTGTAAGATATATCCTTAACTCTCGGTAAGATACATCCTTAACTGTCTGTAAGATACATCCTTAACTGTGTGTAAGATACATCCTCAACTGTCTGTAAGATAGATCCTTAACTGTCTGTAAGACACATCCTCAACTGTCTGTAAGATACATCCTTAACTGTCTGTAAGATACATCCTTAACTTGCCGTAAAATACATCCTTAACTGTCTGTAAGATACATCCTTAACTGTCTGTAACATACATCCTTAACTGCCTGTAAGATACATCCTTAACTGTCTGTAAGATACATCCTTAACTGTCTGTAACATATGTCCTTAACTGTCGATAAGATACATCCTTAACTGTCTGTAAGATACATCCTTAACTCTTAGTAAGATACATCCTTTACTCTCGGTAAGATACATCCTTAACTGTTTGTAAGATACATCCTTAACTGTCTGTAAAACACATCCTGAACTGTCTATAAGAAACATCCTTAACTGTCTGGGAGATACATCCTTAACTGTCTGTAACATACATCCTTAACTGTCTGTAAGATACATCCTCAACTGTCTGTAAGATACATCCTTAACTCTCTGTAAGATATACCATTAACTGTCTGTAAGATACATCCTTAACTGTCTGTAAGATACATCCTTAACTGTGTGTAAGATACATCCTCAACTGTCTGTAAGATACATCCTTAGCAGTCTGTAAGATACATCCTTAACTGTCTGTAAGATACATCCTTAACTGTCTGTAAGATACATCCTTAACTGTCTGTAACATACGTCCTCAACTGTCTGTAAGATACATCCTTAACTGCCTGTAAGATACATCCTTAACTGTCTGTAAGATACATCCTTAACTGTCTGTAAGATATATCCTTAACTGTCTATAAGATACATCCTCAACTGTCTGTAAGATAAATCCTTAACTGTCTGTAAGATACGTCCTTAACTCTCGGTAAGATACATCCTTAACTGTGTGTAAGATACATCCTCAACTGTCTGTAAGATACATCCTTAGCAGTCTGTAAGATACATCCTTAACTGTCTGTAAGATACATCCTTAACTCTTCTTAAGATACATCCTTAACTCTCGGTAAGATACATCCTTAACTGTCTGTAACATACATCCTCAACTGTCTGTAAGATAAATCCTTAACTGTCTGTAAGATACGTCCTTAACTCTCGGTAAGATACATCCTTAACTGTGTGTAAGATACATCCTCAACTGTCTGTAAGATACATCCTTAGCAGTCTGTAAGATACATCCTTAACTGTCTGTAAGATACATCCTTAACTCTTCTTAAGATACATCCTTAACTCTCGGTAAGATACATCCTTAACTGTCTGTAACATACATCCTTAACTGTCTGTAACATACATCCTTAACTGCCTGTAAGATACATCCTTAACTGTCTGTAAGATACATCCTTAACTGTCTGTAACATACGTCCTCAACTGTCTGTAAGATACATCCTTAACTGTCTGTAAGATACATCCTTAACTGTCTGTAACATATGTCCTTAACTGTCTATAAGATACATCCTTAACTGTCTGTAAGATACATCCTTAACTCTTCTTAAGATATATCCTTAACTGTCGATAAGATACATCCTTAACTGTCTGTAAGATACATCCTTAACTGTCTGTAAGATACATCCTTAACTGTGTGTAAGATACATCCTCAACTGTCTGTAAGATAGATCCTCAACTGTCTGTAAGACACATCCTCAACTGTCTGTAAGATACATCCTTAACTGCCTGTAAGATACATCCTTAACTGTCTGTAAGATACATCCTTAACTGTCTGTAAGATATATCCTTAACTGTCTATAAGATACATCCTCAACTGTCTGTAAGATAAATCCTTAACTGTCTGTAAGATACGTCCTTAACTCTCGGTAAGATACATCCTTAACTGTGTGTAAGATACATCCTCAACTGTCTGTAAGATACATCCTTAGCAGTCTGTAAGATACATCCTTAACTGTCTGTAAGATACATCCTTAACTCTTCTTAAGATACATCCTTAACTCTCGGTAAGATACATCCTTAACTGTCTGTAACATACATCCTTAACTGTCTGTAACATACATCCTTAACTGCCTGTAAGATACATCCTTAACTGTCTGTAAGATACATCCTTAACTGTCTGTAACATACGTCCTCAACTGTCTGTAAGATACATCCTTAACTGTCTGTAAGATACATCCTTAACTGTCTGTAACATATGTCCTTAACTGTCTATAAGATACATCCTTAACTGTCTGTAAGATACATCCTTAACTGTCTGTAACATACATCCTTAACTATTTGTAAGATACATCCTTAACTATCTGTAAGATACATCCTTAACTGTTTGTAAGATACATCCTTAACTTTCTGTATCATATGTCCTTAACTGTCTATAAGATACATCCTTAACTGTCTGTAAGATACATCCTTAACTCTTCTTAAGATATATCCTTAACTGTCGATAAGATACATCCTTAACTGTGTGTAAGATACATCCTCAACTGTCTGTAAGATACATCCTTAACTCTCTGTAAGATATACCATTAACTGTCTGTAAGATACGTCCTCAACTGTCTGTAAGATAGATCCTCAACTGTCTGTAAGACACATCCTCAACTGTCTGTAAGATACATCCTTAACTGTCTGTAAGATACATCCTTAACTGTCTGTAACATACGTCCTCAACTGTCTGTAAGATACATCCTTAACTGCCTGTAAGATACATCCTTAACTGTCTGTAAGATACATCCTTAACTGTCTGTAAGATATATCCTTAACTGTCTATAAGATACATCCTCAACTGTCTGTAAGATACGTCCTCAACTGTCTGTAAGATACATCCTTAACTCTCGGTAAGATACATCCTTAACAGTGTGTAAGATACATCCTCAACTGTCTGTAAGATACATCCTTAGCAGTCTGTAAGATACATCCTTAACTGTCTGTAAGATACATCCTTAACTCTTCTTAAGATACATCCTTAACTCTCGGTAAGATACATCCTTAACTGTCTGTAACATACATCCTCAACTGTCTGTAAGATAAATCCTTAACTGTCTGTAAGATACGTCCTTAACTCTCGGTAAGATACATCCTTAACTGTGTGTAAGATACATCCTCAACTGTCTGTAAGATACATCCTTAGCAGTCTGTAAGATACATCCTTAACTGTCTGTAAGATACATCCTTAACTCTTCTTAAGATACATCCTTAACTCTCGGTAAGATACATCCTTAACTGTCTGTAACATACATCCTTAACTGTCTGTAACATACATCCTTAACTGTCTGTAAGATACATCCTTAACTGTCTGTAACATATGTCCTTAACTGTCTATAAGATACATCCTTAACTGTCTGTAAGATACATCCTTAACTCTTCTTAACATACATCCTTAACTGTCGATAAGATACATCCTTAACTGTCTGTAAGATACATCCTTAACTGTGTGTAAGATACATCAATAACTGTCTGTAAGATACATCCTTAACTGTCTGTAACATACATCCTTAACTATCTGTAAGATACATCCTCAACTGTCTGTAAGATACATCCTCAACTGTCTGTAAGATACATCCTTAACTGTCTGTAAGATACATCCTTAACTGTCTGTAACATATGTCCTTAACTGTCTATAAGATACATCCTTAACTGTCTGTAAGATACATCCTTAACTGTCTGTAACATACATCCTTAACTATTTGTAAGATACATCCTTAACTATCTGTAAGATACATCCTTAACTGTCTGTAACATACATCCTTAACAATCTGTAAGATACATCCTGAACTGTCTGTAAGATACGTCCTTAACTGTCTGTAAGATATATCCTTAACTGTCTGTAAGATACATCCTTAACTGTCTGTAAGATATATCCTTAACTCTCGGTAAGATACATCCTTAACTGTCTGTAAGATACATCCTTAACTGTGTGTAAGATACATCCTCAACTGTCTGTAAGATAGATCCTTAACTGTCTGTAAGACACATCCTCAACTGTCTGTAAGATACATCCTTAACTGTCTGTAAGATACATCCTTAACTTGCCGTAAAATACATCCTTAACTGTCTGTAAGATACATCCTTAACTGTCTGTAACATACATCCTTAACTGCCTGTAAGATACATCCTTAACTGTCTGTAAGATACATCCTTAACTGTCTGTAACATATGTCCTTAACTGTCGATAAGATACATCCTTAACTGTCTGTAAGATACATCCTTAACTCTTAGTAAGATACATCCTTTACTCTCGGTAAGATACATCCTTAACTGTTTGTAAGATACATCCTTAACTGTCTGTAAAACACATCCTGAACTGTCTATAAGAAACATCCTTAACTGTCTGGGAGATACATCCTTAACTGTCTGTAACATACATCCTTAACTGTCTGTAAGATACATCCTCAACTGTCTGTAAGATACATCCTTAACTCTCTGTAAGATATACCATTAACTGTCTGTAAGATACATCCTTAACTGTCTGTAAGATACATCCTTAACTGTGTGTAAGATACATCCTCAACTGTCTGTAAGATACATCCTTAGCAGTCTGTAAGATACATCCTTAACTGTCTGTAAGATACATCCTTAACTGTCTGTAAGATACATCCTTAACTGTCTGTAACATACGTCCTCAACTGTCTGTAAGATACATCCTTAACTGCCTGTAAGATACATCCTTAACTGTCTGTAAGATACATCCTTAACTGTCTGTAAGATATATCCTTAACTGTCTATAAGATACATCCTCAACTGTCTGTAAGATAAATCCTTAACTGTCTGTAAGATACGTCCTTAACTCTCGGTAAGATACATCCTTAACTGTGTGTAAGATACATCCTCAACTGTCTGTAAGATACATCCTTAGCAGTCTGTAAGATACATCCTTAACTGTCTGTAAGATACATCCTTAACTCTTCTTAAGATACATCCTTAACTCTCGGTAAGATACATCCTTAACTGTCTGTAACATACATCCTCAACTGTCTGTAAGATAAATCCTTAACTGTCTGTAAGATACGTCCTTAACTCTCGGTAAGATACATCCTTAACTGTGTGTAAGATACATCCTCAACTGTCTGTAAGATACATCCTTAGCAGTCTGTAAGATACATCCTTAACTGTCTGTAAGATACATCCTTAACTCTTCTTAAGATACATCCTTAACTCTCGGTAAGATACATCCTTAACTGTCTGTAACATACATCCTTAACTGTCTGTAACATACATCCTTAACTGCCTGTAAGATACATCCTTAACTGTCTGTAAGATACATCCTTAACTGTCTGTAACATACGTCCTCAACTGTCTGTAAGATACATCCTTAACTGTCTGTAAGATACATCCTTAACTGTCTGTAACATATGTCCTTAACTGTCTATAAGATACATCCTTAACTGTCTGTAAGATACATCCTTAACTCTTCTTAAGATATATCCTTAACTGTCGATAAGATACATCCTTAACTGTCTGTAAGATACATCCTTAACTGTCTGTAAGATACATCCTTAACTGTGTGTAAGATACATCCTCAACTGTCTGTAAGATAGATCCTCAACTGTCTGTAAGACACATCCTCAACTGTCTGTAAGATACATCCTTAACTGCCTGTAAGATACATCCTTAACTGTCTGTAAGATACATCCTTAACTGTCTGTAAGATATATCCTTAACTGTCTATAAGATACATCCTCAACTGTCTGTAAGATAAATCCTTAACTGTCTGTAAGATACGTCCTTAACTCTCGGTAAGATACATCCTTAACTGTGTGTAAGATACATCCTCAACTGTCTGTAAGATACATCCTTAGCAGTCTGTAAGATACATCCTTAACTGTCTGTAAGATACATCCTTAACTCTTCTTAAGATACATCCTTAACTCTCGGTAAGATACATCCTTAACTGTCTGTAACATACATCCTTAACTGTCTGTAACATACATCCTTAACTGCCTGTAAGATACATCCTTAACTGTCTGTAAGATACATCCTTAACTGTCTGTAACATACGTCCTCAACTGTCTGTAAGATACATCCTTAACTGTCTGTAAGATACATCCTTAACTGTCTGTAACATATGTCCTTAACTGTCTATAAGATACATCCTTAACTGTCTGTAAGATACATCCTTAACTGTCTGTAACATACATCCTTAACTATTTGTAAGATACATCCTTAACTATCTGTAAGATACATCCTTAACTGTCTGTAAGATACATCCTTAACTTTCTGTAACATATGTCCTTAACTGTCTATAAGATACATCCTTAACTGTCTGTAAGATACATCCTTAACTCTTCTTAAGATATATCCTTAACTGTCGATAAGATACATCCTTAACTGTGTGTAAGATACATCCTCAACTGTCTGTAAGATACATCCTTAACTCTCTGTAAGATATACCATTAACTGTCTGTAAGATACATCCTTAACTGTCTGTAAGATACATCCTTAACTGTGTGTAAGATACATCCTCAACTGTCTGTAAGATAGATCCTCAACTGTCTGTAAGACACATCCTCAACTGTCTGTAAGATACATCCTTAACTGTCTGTAAGATACATCCTTAACTGTCTGTAACATACGTCCTCAACTGTCTGTAAGATACATCCTTAACTGCCTGTAAGATACATCCTTAACTGTCTGTAAGATACATCCTTAACTGTCTGTAAGATATATCCTTAACTGTCTATAAGATACATCCTCAACTGTCTGTAAGATACGTCCTCAACTGTCTGTAAGATACATCCTTAACTCTCGGTAAGATACATCCTTAACAGTGTGTAAGATACATCCTCAACTGTCTGTAAGATACATCCTTAGCAGTCTGTAAGATACATCCTTAACTGTCTGTAAGATACATCCTTAACTCTTCTTAAGATACATCCTTAACTCTCGGTAAGATACATCCTTAACTGTCTGTAACATACATCCTCAACTGTCTGTAAGATAAATCCTTAACTGTCTGTAAGATACGTCCTTAACTCTCGGTAAGATACATCCTTAACTGTGTGTAAGATACATCCTCAACTGTCTGTAAGATACATCCTTAGCAGTCTGTAAGATACATCCTTAACTGTCTGTAAGATACATCCTTAACTCTTCTTAAGATACATCCTTAACTCTCGGTAAGATACATCCTTAACTGTCTGTAACATACATCCTTAACTGTCTGTAACATACATCCTTAACTGTCTGTAAGATACATCCTTAACTGTCTGTAACATATGTCCTTAACTGTCTATAAGATACATCCTTAACTGTCTGTAAGATACATCCTTAACTCTTCTTAACATACATCCTTAACTGTCGATAAGATACATCCTTAACTGTCTGTAAGATACATCCTTAACTGTGTGTAAGATACATCAATAACTGTCTGTAAGATACATCCTTAACTGTCTGTAACATACATCCTTAACTATCTGTAAGATACATCCTCAACTGTCTGTAAGATACATCCTCAACTGTCTGTAAGATACATCCTTAACTGTCTGTAAGATATATCCTTAACTGTCTATAAGATACATCCTTAACTATCTGTAAGATACATCCTTAACTGTCTGTAACATACATCCTTAACTATCTGTAAGATACATCCTGAACTGTCTGTAAGATACGTCCTTAACTGCCTGTAAGATATATCCTTAACTGTCTGTAAGATACATCCTTAACTGTCTGTAAGATATATCCTTAACTGTCTGTAAGATACATCCTTAACTGTCTGTAAGATACATCCTTAACTGTGTGTAAGATACATCCTCAACTGTCTGTAAGATAGATCCTTAACTGTCTGTAAGACACATCCTCAACTGTCTGTAAGATACATCCTTAACTGTCTGTAAGATACATCCTTAACTGTCCGTAAAATACATCCTTAACTGTCTGTAAGATACATCCTTAACTGTCTGTAACATACATCCTTAACTGTCTGTAACATACATCCTTAACTGCCTGTAAGATACATCCTGAACTGTCTGTAAGATACATCCTTAACTGTCTGTAACATACGTCCTCAACTGACTGTAAGATACATCCTTAACTGTCTGTAAGATACATCCTTAACTGTCTGTAACATATGTCCTTAACTGTCTGTAAGATACATCCTTAACTCTTCTTAAGATATATCCTTAACTGTCGATAAGATACATCCTTAACTGTCTGTAAGATACATCCTTAACTCTTGGTAAGATACATCCTTAACTCTCGGTAAGATACATCCTTAACTGTTTGTAAGATACATCCTTAACTGTCTGTAAAACACATCCTGAACTGTCTATAAGAAACATCCTTAACTGTCTGGGAGATACATCCTTAACTGTCTGTAACATACATCCTTAACTGTCTGTCAGATACGTCCTTAACTCTCGGTAAGATACATCCTTAACTGTGTGTAAGATACATCCTCAACTGTCTGTAAGATACATCCTTAACTCTTAGTAAGATACATCCTTAACTCTCGGTAAGATACATCCTTAACTGTTTGTAAGATACATCCTTAACTGTCTGTAAAACACATCCTGAACTGTCTATAAGAAACATCCTTAACTGTCTGGGAGATACATCCTTAACTGTCTGTAACATACATCCTTAACTGTCTGTAAGATACATCCTCAACTGTCTGTAAGATAGATCCTCAACTGTCTGTAAGACACATCCTCAACTGTCTGTAAGATACATCCTTAACTGCCTGTAAGATACATCCTTAACTGTCTGTAAGATACATCCTTAACTGTCTGTAAGATATATCCTTAACTGTCTATAAGATACATCCTCAACTGTCTGTAAGATAAATCCTTAACTGTCTGTAAGATACGTCCTTAACTCTCGGTAAGATACATCCTTAACTGTGTGTAAGATACATCCTCAACTGTCTGTAAGATACATCCTTAGCAGTCTGTAAGATACATCCTTAACTGTCTGTAAGATACATCCTTAACTCTTCTTAAGATACATCCTTAACTCTCGGTAAGATACATCCTTAACTGTCTGTAACATACATCCTTAACTGTCTGTAACATACATCCTTAACTGCCTGTAAGATACATCCTTAACTGTCTGTAAGATACATCCTTAACTGTCTGTAACATACGTCCTCAACTGTCTGTAAGATACATCCTTAACTGTCTGTAAGATACATCCTTAACTGTCTGTAACATATGTCCTTAACTGTCTATAAGATACATCCTTAACTGTCTGTAAGATACATCCTTAACTGTCTGTAACATACATCCTTAACTATTTGTAAGATACATCCTTAACTATCTGTAAGATACATCCTTAACTGTCTGTAAGATACATCCTTAACTTTCTGTAACATATGTCCTTAACTGTCTATAAGATACATCCTTAACTGTCTGTAAGATACATCCTTAACTCTTCTTAAGATATATCCTTAACTGTCGATAAGATACATCCTTAACTGTCTGTAAGATACATCCTTAACTGTCTGTAAGATACATCCTCAACTGTCTGTAAGATAGATCCTCAACTGTCTGTAAGACACATCCTCAACTGTCTGTAAGATACATCCTTAACTGTCTGTAAGATACATCCTTAACTGTCTGTAACATACGTCCTCAACTGTCTGTAAGATACATCCTTAACTGCCTGTAAGATACATCCTTAACTGTCTGTAAGATACATCCTTAACTGTCTGTAAGATATATCCTTAACTGTCTATAAGATACATCCTCAACTGTCTGTAAGATAAATCCTTAACTGTCTGTAAGATACGTCCTTAACTCTCGGTAAGATACATCCTTAACTGTGTGTAAGATACATCCTCAACTGTCTGTAAGATACATCCTTAGCAGTCTGTAAGATACATCCTTAACTGTCTGTAAGATACATCCTTAACTCTTCTTAAGATACATCCTTAACTCTCGGTAAGATACATCCTTAACTGTCTGTAACATACATCCTTAACTGTCTGTAACATACATCCTTAACTGCCTGTAAGATACATCCTTAACTGTCTGTAAGATACATCCTTAACTGTCTGTAACATACGTACTCAACTGTCTGTAAGATACATCCTTAACTGTCTGTAAGATACATCCTTAACTGTCTGTAACACATGTCCTTAACTGTCTATAAGATACATCCTTAACTGTCTGTAAGATACATCCTTAACTGTCTGTAACATACATCCTTAACTATTTGTAAGATACATCCTTAACTATCTGTAAGATACATCCTTAACTGTCTGTAACATACATCCTTAACAATCTGTAAGATACATCCTGAACTGTCTGTAAGATACGTCCTTAACTGTCTGTAAGATATATCCTTAACTGTCTGTAAGATACATCCTTAACTGTCTGTAAGATATATCCTTAACTATCTGTAAGATACATCCTTAACTGTCTGTAAGATACATCCTTAACTGTGTGTAAGATACATCCTCAACTGTCTGTAAGATAGATCCTTAACTGTCTGTAAGACACATCCTCAACTGTCTGTAAGATACATCCTTAACTGTCTGTAAGATACATCCTTAACTTGCCGTAAAATACATCCTTAACTGTCTGTAAGATACATTCTTAACTGTCTGTAACATACATCCTTAACTGCCTGTAAGATACATCCTTAACTGTCTGTAAGATACATCCTTAACTGTCTGTAACATATGTCCTTAACTGTCGATAAGATACATCCTTAACTGTCTGTAAGATACATCCTTAACTCTTAGTAAGATACATCCTTTACTCTCGGTAAGATACATCCTTAACTGTTTGTAAGATACATCCTTAACTGTCTGTAAAACACATCCTGAACTGTCTATAAGAAACATCCTTAACTGTCTGGGAGATACATCCTTAACTGTCTGTAACATACATCCTTAACTGTCTGTAAGATACATCCTCAACTGTCTGTAAGATACATCCTTAACTCTCTGTAAGATATACCATTAACTGTCTGTAAGATACATCCTTAACTGTCTGTAAGATACATCCTTAACTGTGTGTAAGATACATCCTCAACTGTCTGTAAGATAGATCCTCAACTGTCTGTAAGACACATCCTCAACTGTCTGTAAGATACATCCTTAACTGTCTGTAAGATACATCCTTAACTGTCTGTAACATACGTCCTCAACTGTCTGTAAGATACATCCTTAACTGCCTGTAAGATACATCCTTAACTGTCTGTAAGATACATCCTTAACTGTCTGTAAGATATATCCTTAACTGTCTATAAGATACATCCTCAACTGTCTGTAAGATAAATCCTTAACTGTCTGTAAGATACGTCCTTAACTCTCGGTAAGATACATCCTTAACTGTGTGTAAGATACATCCTCAACTGTCTGTAAGATACATCCTTAGCAGTCTGTAAGATACATCCTTAACTGTCTGTAAGATACATCCTTAACTCTTCTTAAGATACATCCTTAACTCTCGGTAAGATACATCCTTAACTGTCTGTAACATACATCCTCAACTGTCTGTAAGATAAATCCTTAACTGTCTGTAAGATACGTCCTTAACTCTCGGTAAGATACATCCTTAACTGTGTGTAAGATACATCCTCAACTGTCTGTAAGATACATCCTTAGCAGTCTGTAAGATACATCCTTAACTGTCTGTAAGATACATCCTTAACTCTTCTTAAGATACATCCTTAACTCTCGGTAAGATACATCCTTAACTGTCTGTAACATACATCCTTAACTGTCTGTAACATACATCCTTAACTGCCTGTAAGATACATCCTTAACTGTCTGTAAGATACATCCTTAACTGTCTGTAACATACGTCCTCAACTGTCTGTAAGATACATCCTTAACTGTCTGTAAGATACATCCTTAACTGTCTGTAACATATGTCCTTAACTGTCTATAAGATACATCCTTAACTGTCTGTAAGATACATCCTTAACTCTTCTTAAGATATATCCTTAACTGTCGATAAGATACATCCTTAACTGTCTGTAAGATACATCCTTAACTGTCTGTAAGATACATCCTTAACTGTGTGTAAGATACATCCTCAACTGTCTGTAAGATAGATCCTCAACTGTCTGTAAGACACATCCTCAACTGTCTGTAAGATACATCCTTAACTGCCTGTAAGATACATCCTTAACTGTCTGTAAGATACATCCTTAACTGTCTGTAAGATATATCCTTAACTGTCTATAAGATACATCCTCAACTGTCTGTAAGATAAATCCTTAACTGTCTGTAAGATACGTCCTTAACTCTCGGTAAGATACATCCTTAACTGTGTGTAAGATACATCCTCAACTGTCTGTAAGATACATCCTTAGCAGTCTGTAAGATACATCCTTAACTGTCTGTAAGATACATCCTTAACTCTTCTTAAGATACATCCTTAACTCTCGGTAAGATACATCCTTAACTGTCTGTAACATACATCCTTAACTGTCTGTAACATACATCCTTAACTGCCTGTAAGATACATCCTTAACTGTCTGTAAGATACATCCTTAACTGTCTGTAACATACGTCCTCAACTGTCTGTAAGATACATCCTTAACTGTCTGTAAGATACATCCTTAACTGTCTGTAACATATGTCCTTAACTGTCTATAAGATACATCCTTAACTGTCTGTAAGATACATCCTTAACTGTCTGTAACATACATCCTTAACTATTTGTAAGATACATCCTTAACTATCTGTAAGATACATCCTTAACTGTCTGTAAGATACATCCTTAACTTTCTGTAACATATGTCCTTAACTGTCTATAAGATACATCCTTAACTGTCTGTAAGATACATCCTTAACTCTTCTTAAGATATATCCTTAACTGTCGATAAGATACATCCTTAACTGTCTGTAAGATACATCCTTAACTGTCTGTAAGATACATCCTTAACTGTGTGTAAGATACATCCTCAACTGTCTGTAAGATACATCCTTAACTCTCTGTAAGATATACCATTAACTGTCTGTAAGATACATCCTTAACTGTCTGTAAGATACATCCTTAACTGTGTGTAAGATACATCCTCAACTGTCTGTAAGATAGATCCTCAACTGTCTGTAAGACACATCCTCAACTGTCTGTAAGATACATCCTTAACTGTCTGTAAGATACATCCTTAACTGTCTGTAACATACGTCCTCAACTGTCTGTAAGATACATCCTTAACTGCCTGTAAGATACATCCTTAACTGTCTGTAAGATACATCCTTAACTGTCTGTAAGATATATCCTTAACTGTCTATAAGATACATCCTCAACTGTCTGTAAGATACGTCCTCAACTGTCTGTAAGATACATCCTTAACTCTCGGTAAGATACATCCTTAACAGTGTGTAAGATACATCCTCAACTGTCTGTAAGATACATCCTTAGCAGTCTGTAAGATACATCCTTAACTGTCTGTAAGATACATCCTTAACTCTTCTTAAGATACATCCTTAACTCTCGGTAAGATACATCCTTAACTGTCTGTAACATACATCCTCAACTGTCTGTAAGATAAATCCTTAACTGTCTGTAAGATACGTCCTTAACTCTCGGTAAGATACATCCTTAACTGTGTGTAAGATACATCCTCAACTGTCTGTAAGATACATCCTTAGCAGTCTGTAAGATACATCCTTAACTGTCTGTAAGATACATCCTTAACTCTTCTTAAGATACATCCTTAACTCTCGGTAAGATACATCCTTAACTGTCTGTAACATACATCCTTAACTGTCTGTAACATACATCCTTAACTGTCTGTAAGATACATCCTTAACTGTCTGTAACATATGTCCTTAACTGTCTATAAGATACATCCTTAACTGTCTGTAAGATACATCCTTAACTCTTCTTAACATACATCCTTAACTGTCGATAAGATACATCCTTAACTGTCTGTAAGATACATCCTTATCTGTGTGTAAGATACATCAATAACTGTCTGTAAGATACATCCTTAACTGTCTGTAACATACATCCTTAACTATCTGTAAGATACATCCTCAACTGTCTGTAAGATACATCCTCAACTGTCTGTAAGATACATCCTTAACTGTCTGTAAGATATATCCTTAACTGTCTATAAGATACATCCTTAACTATCTGTAAGATACATCCTTAACTGTCTGTAACATACATCCTTAACTATCTGTAAGATACATCCTGAACTGTCTGTAAGATACGTCCTTAACTGCCTGTAAGATATATCCTTAACTGTCTGTAAGATACATCCTTAACTGTCTGTAAGATATATCCTTAACTGTCTGTAAGATACATCCTTAACTGTCTGTAAGATACATCCTTAACTGTGTGTAAGATACATCCTCAACTGTCTGTAAGATAGATCCTTAACTGTCTGTAAGACACATCCTCAACTGTCTGTAAGATACATCCTTAACTGTCTGTAAGATACATCCTTAACTGTCCGTAAAATACATCCTTAACTGTCTGTAAGATACATCCTTAACTGTCTGTAACATACATCCTTAACTGTCTGTAACATACATCCTTAACTGCCTGTAAGATACATCCTGAACTGTCTGTAAGATACATCCTTAACTGTCTGTAACATACGTCCTCAACTGACTGTAAGATACATCCTTAACTGTCTGTAAGATACATCCTTAACTGTCTGTAACATATGTCCTTAACTGTCTGTAAGATACATCCTTAACTCTTCTTAAGATATATCCTTAACTGTCGATAAGATACATCCTTAACTGTCTGTAAGATACATCCTTAACTCTTGGTAAGATACATCCTTAACTCTCGGTAAGATACATCCTTAACTGTTTGTAAGATACATCCTTAACTGTCTGTAAAACACATCCTGAACTGTCTATAAGAAACATCCTTAACTGTCTGGGAGATACATCCTTAACTGTCTGTAACATACATCCTTAACTGTCTGTAAGATACATCCTCAACTGTCTGTAAGATAGATCCTCAACTGTCTGTAAGACACATCCTCAACTGTCTGTAAGATACATCCTTAACTGCCTGTAAGATACATCCTTAACTGTCTGTAAGATACAGCCTTAACTGTCTGTAAGATATATCCTTAACTGTCTATAAGATACATCCTCAACTGTCTGTAAGATAAATCCTTAACTGTCTGTAAGATACGTCCTTAACTCTCGGTAAGATACATCCTTAACTGTGTGTAAGATACATCCTCAACTGTCTGTAAGATACATCCTTAGCAGTCTGTAAGATACATCCTTAACTGTCTGTAAGATACATCCTTAACTCTTCTTAAGATACATCCTTAACTCTCGGTAAGATACATCCTTAACTGTCTGTAACATACATCCTTAACTGTCTGTAACATACATCCTTAACTGCCTGTAAGATACATCCTTAACTGTCTGTAAGATACATCCTTAACTGTCTGTAACATACGTCCTCAACTGTCTGTAAGATACATCCTTAACTGTCTGTAAGATACATCCTTAACTGTCTGTAACATATGTCCTTAACTGTCTATAAGATACATCCTTAACTGTCTGTAAGATACATCCTTAACTGTCTGTAACATACATCCTTAACTATTTGTAAGATACATCCTTAACTATCTGTAAGATACATCCTTAACTGTCTGTAAGATACATCCTTAACTTTCTGTAACATATGTCCTTAACTGTCTATAAGATACATCCTTAACTGTCTGTAAGATACATCCTTAACTCTTCTTAAGATATATCCTTAACTGTCGATAAGATACATCCTTAACTGTCTGTAAGATACATCCTTAACTGTCTGTAAGATACATCCTTAACTGTGTGTAAGATACATCCTCAACTGTCTGTAAGATACATCCTTAACTGTCTGTAAGATACATCCTTAACTGTCTGTAAGATACATCCTTAACTGTGTGTAAGATACATCCTCAACTGTCTGTAAGATAGATCCTCAACTGTCTGTAAGACACATCCTCAACTGTCTGTAAGATACATCCTTAACTGTCTGTAAGATACATCCTTAACTGTCTGTAACATACGTCCTCAACTGTCTGTAAGATACATCCTTAACTGCCTGTAAGATACATCCTTAACTGTCTGTAAGATACATCCTTAACTGTCTGTAAGATATATCCTTAACTGTCTATAAGATACATCCTCAACTGTCTGTAAGATACGTCCTCAACTGTCTGTAAGATACATCCTTAACTCTCGGTAAGATACATCCTTAACTGTGTGTAAGATACATCCTCAACTGTCTGTAAGATACATCCTTAGCAGTCTGTAAGATACATCCTTAACTGTCTGTAAGATACATCCTTAACTCTTCTTAAGATACATCCTTAACTCTCGGTAAGATACATCCTTAACTGTCTGTAACATACATCCTCAACTGTCTGTAAGATAAATCCTTAACTGTCTGTAAGATACGTCCTTAACTCTCGGTAAGATACATCCTTAACTGTGTGTAAGATACATCCTCAACTGTCTGTAAGATACATCCTTAGCAGTCTGTAAGATACATCCTTAACTGTCTGTAAGATACATCCTTAACTCTTCTTAAGATACATCCTTAACTCTCGGTAAGATACATCCTTAACTGTCTGTAACATACATCCTTAACTGTCTGTAACATACATCCTTAACTGCCTGTAAGATACATCCTTAACTGTCTGTAAGATACATCCTTAACTGTCTGTAACATACGTCCTCAACTGTCTGTAAGATACATCCTTAACTGTCTGTAAGATACATCCTTAACTGTCTGTAACATATGTCCTTAACTGTCTATAAGATACATCCTTAACTGTCTGTAAGATACATCCTTAACTGTCTGTAACATACATCCTTAACTATTTGTAAGATACATCCTTAACTATCTGTAAGATACATCCTTAACTGTCTGTAAGATACATCCTTAACTTTCTGTAACATATGTCCTTAACTGTCTATAAGATACATCCTTAACTGTCTGTAAGATACATCCTTAACTCTTCTTAAGATATATCCTTAACTGTCGATAAGATACATCCTTAACTGTCTGTAAGATACATCCTTAACTGTCTGTAAGATACATCCTTAACTGTGTGTAAGATACATCCTCAACTGTCTGTAAGATACATCCTTAACTCTCTGTAAGATATACCATTAACTGTCTGTAAGATACATCCTTAACTGTCTGTAAGATACATCCTTAACTGTGTGTAAGATACATCCTCAACTGTCTGTAAGATAGATCCTCAACTGTCTGTAAGACACATCCTCAACTGTCTGTAAGATACATCCTTAACTGTCTGTAAGATACATCCTTAACTGTCTGTAACATACGTCCTCAACTGTCTGTAAGATACATCCTTAACTGCCTGTAAGATACATCCTTAACTGTCTGTAAGATACATCCTTAACTGTCTGTAAGATATATCCTTAACTGTCTATAAGATACATCCTCAACTGTCTGTAAGATACGTCCTCAACTGTCTGTAAGATACATCCTTAACTCTCGGTAAGATACATCCTTAACTGTGTGTAAGATACATCCTCAACTGTCTGTAAGATACATCCTTAGCAGTCTGTAAGATACATCCTTAACTGTCTGTAAGATACATCCTTAACTCTTCTTAAGATACATCCTTAACTCTCGGTAAGATACATCCTTAACTGTCTGTAACATACATCCTCAACTGTCTGTAAGATACATCCTTAGCAGTCTGTAAGATACGTCCTCAACTGTCTGTAAGATACATCCTTAACTCTCGGTAAGATACATCCTTAACTGTGTGTAAGATACATCCTCAACTGTCTGTAAGATACATCCTTAGCAGTCTGTAAGATACATCCTTAACTGTCTGTAAGATACATCCTTAACTCTTCTTAAGATACATCCTTAACTCTCGGTAAGATACATCCTTAACTGTCTGTAACATACATCCTCAACTGTCTGTAAGATAAATCCTTAACTGTCTGTAAGATACGTCCTTAACTCTCGGTAAGATACATCCTTAACTGTGTGTAAGATACATCCTCAACTGTCTGTAAGATACATCCTTAGCAGTCTGTAAGATACATCCTTAACTGTCTGTAAGATACATCCTTAACTCTTCTTAAGATACATCCTTAACTCTCGGTAAGATACATCCTTAACTGTCTGTAACATACATCCTTAACTGTCTGTAACATACATCCTTAACTGTCTGTAAGATACATCCTTAACTGTCTGTAACATATGTCCTTAACTGTCTATAAGATACATCCTTAACTGTCTGTAAGATACATCCTTAACTCTTCTTAACATACATCCTTAACTGTCGATAAGATACATCCTTAACTGTCTGTAAGATACATCCTTAACTGTGTGTAAGATACATCAATAACTGTCTGTAAGATACATCCTTAACTGTCTGTAACATACATCCTTAACTATCTGTAAGATACATCCTCAACTGTCTGTAAGATACATCCTCAACTGTCTGTAAGATACATCCTTAACTGTCTGTAAGATATATCCTTAACTGTCTATAAGATACATCCTTAACTATCTGTAAGATACATCCTTAACTGTCTGTAACATACATCCTTAACTATCTGTAAGATACATCCTGAACTGTCTGTAAGATACGTCCTTAACTGCCTGTAAGATATATCCTTAACTGTCTGTAAGATACATCCTTAACTGTCTGTAAGATATATCCTTAACTGTCTGTAAGATACATCCTTAACTGTCTGTAAGATACATCCTTAACTGTGTGTAAGATACATCCTCAACTGTCTGTAAGATACATCCTTAACTGTCTGTAACATACATCCTTAACTGTCTGTAACATACATCCTTAACTGCCTGTAAGATACATCCTTAACTGTCTGTAAGATACATCCTTAACTGTCTGTAACATACGTCCTCAACTGACTGTAAGATACATCCTTAACTGTCTGTAAGATACATCCTTAACTGTCTGTAACATATGTCCTTAACTGTCTGTAAGATACATCCTTAACTCTTGGTAAGATACATCCTTAACTCTCGGTAAGATACATCCTTAACTGTTTGTAAGATACATCCTTAACTGTCTGTAAAACACATCCTGAACTGTCTATAAGAAACATCCTTAACTGTCTGGGAGATACATCCTTAACTGTCTGTAACATACATCCTTAACTGTCTGTCAGATACGTCCTTAACTCTCGGTAAGATACATCCTTAACTGTGTGTAAGATACATCCTCAACTGTCTGTAAGATACATCCTTAACTCTTAGTAAGATACATCCTTAACTCTCGGTAAGATACATCCTTAACTGTTTGTAAGATACATCCTTAACTGTCTGTAAAACACATCCTGAACTGTCTATAAGAAACATCCTTAACTGTCTGGGAGATACATCCTTAACTGTCTGTAATATACATCCTTAACTGTCTGTAAGATACATCCTCAACTGTCTGTAAGATACATCCTTAACTCTCTGTAAGATATATCCTTAACCGTCTGTAAGATACATCCTTAACTGTCTGTAAGATACATCCTTAACTCTCGGTAAGATACATCCTTAACTGTGTGTAAGATACATCCTCAACTGTCTGTAAGATACATCCTTAGCAGTCTGTAAGATACATCCTTAACTGTCTGTAAGATACATCCTTAACTCTTCTTAAGATACATCCTTAACTCTCGGTAAGATACATCCTTAACTGTCTGTAACATACATCCTTAACTGCCTGTAAGATACATCCTCAACTGTCTGGAAGATACATCCTTAACTGTCTGTAACATACGTCCTTAACTGTCTGTAAGATACATCCTTAACTGTCTGTAAGATACATCCTTAACTGTCTGTAACATACATCCTTAACTGTCGATAAGATACATCCTTAACTGTCTGTAAGATACATCCTTAACTGTGTGTAAGATACATCCTTAACTGTCTGTAAGATACATCCTTAACTGTCTGTAAGATACATCCTTAACTGTCTGTAACATACATCCTTAACTATTTGTAAGATACATCCTCAACTGTCTGTAAGATACATCCTCAACTGTCTGTAAGATACATCCTTAACTGTCTGTAAGATACATCCTTAACTGTCTATAAGATACATCCTTAACTGTCTGTAAGATACATCCTTAACTGTCTGTAACATACATCCTTAACTATCTGTAAGATACATCCTTAGCAGTCTGTAAGATACATCCTTAACTGCCTGTAAGATATATCCTTAACTGTCTGTAAGATACATCCTTAACTGTCTGTAAGATACATCCTCAACTGTCTGTAAGATACATCCTTAACTGTCTGTAAGATACATCCTTAACTGTCTGTAAGATACATCCTTAACTGTGTGTAAGATAAATCCTCAACTGTCTGTAAGATAGATCCTTAACTGTCTGTAAAGACACATCCTCAACTGTCTGTAAGATACATCCTCAACTGTCTGTAACATAGATCCTTAACTGTCTGTAAGACACATCATCAACTGTCTGTAAGATACATCCTTATCTGTCTGTAAGATATATCCTTAACTGTCTGTAAGATACATCCTTAACTGTCTGTAAGATACATCCTTAACTGTGTGTAAGATACATCCTCAACGGTCTGTAAGATACATCCTTAACTGTCTGTAAGATACATCCTTAACTGTCCGTAAAATACATCCTTAACTGTCTGTAAGATACATCCTTAACTGTCCGAAAGATACATCCTTAACAGTCTGTAACATACATCCTTAACTGCCTGTAAGATACATCCTTAACTGTCTGTAAGATACATCCTTATCTGTCTGTAAGATATATCCTTAACTGTCTGTAAGATACATCCTTAACTGTCTGAAGATACATCCTTAACTGTCTGTAAGATACATCCTTAACTGTCTGTAAGATACATCCTTAACTGTCCGTAAAATACATCCTTAACTGTCCGTAAGATACATCCTTAACTGTCTGTAAGATACATCCTTAACTGTCTGTAACATACATCCTTAACTGCCTGTAAGATACATCCTTAACTGCCTGTAAGATACATCCTTAACTGTCTGTAACATACGTCCTCAACTGTCTGTAAGATACATCCTTAACTGCCTGTAAGATACATCCTTAACTGTCTGTAAGATACGTCCTTAACTGTCTGTAAGATATATCCTTAGCTGTCTATAAGATACATCCTCAACTGTCTGTAAGATAAATCCTTAACTGTCTGTAAGATACGTCCTTAACTCTCGGTAAGATACATCCTTAACTGTGTGTAAGATACATCCTCAACTGTCTGTAAGATACATCCTTAGCAGTCTGTAAGATACATCCTTAACTGTCTGTAAGATACATCCTTAACTCTTCTTAAGATACATCCTTAACTCGGTAAGATACATCCTTAACTGTCTGTAACATACATCCTTAACTGCCTGTAAGATACATCCTCAACTGTCTGGAAGATACATCCTTAACTGTCTGTAACATACGTCCTTAACTGTCTGTAAGATACATCCTTAACTGTCTGTAAGATACATCCTTAACTCTTCTTAACATACATCCTTAACTGTCTGTAACATACATCCTTAACTGCCTGTAAGATACATCCTTAACTGTCTGTAAGATACATCCTTAACTGTCTGTAACATTAGTCCTCAACTGACTGTAAGATACATCCTTAACTGTCTGTAAGATACATCCTTAACTGTCTGTAACATATGTCCTTAACTGTCTGTAAGATACATCCTTAACTCTTCTTAAGATATATCCTTAACTGTCGATAAGATACATCCTTAACTGTCTGTAAGATACATCCTTAACTCTTAGTAAGATACATCCTTAACTCTCGGTAAGATACATCCTTAACTGTTTGTAAGATACATCCTTAACTGTCTGTAAAACACATCCTGAACTGTCTATAAGAAACATCCTTAACTGTCTGGGAGATACATCCTTAACTGTCTGTAACATACATCCTTAACTGTCTGTAAGATACATCCTCAACTGTCTGTAAGATACATCCTTAACTCTCTGTAAGATATATCCTTAACTGTCTGTAAGATAAATCCTTAACTGTCTGTAAGATACGTCCTTAACTCTCGGTAAGATACATCCTTAACTGTGTGTAGGATACATCCTCAACTGTCTGTAAGATACATCCTTAACTCTTAGTAAGAAACATCCTTAACTCTCGGTAAGATACATCCTTAACTGTCTGTAAGATACATCCTTAACTCTCGGTAAGATACATCCTTAACTGTGTGTAAGATACATCCTCAACTGTCTGTAAGATAGATCCTTAACTGTCTGTAAGACACATCCTCAACTGTCTGTAAGATACATCCTTAACTGTCTGTAAGATACATCCTTAACTGTCCGTAAAATACATCCTTAACTGTCTGTAAGATACATCCTTAACTGTCTGTAACATACATCCTTAACTGTCTGTAACATACATCCTTAACTGCCTGTAAGATACATCCTGAACTGTCTGTAAGATACATCCTTAACTGTCTGTAACATACGTCCTCAACTGACTGTAAGATACATCCTTAACTGTCTGTAAGATACATCCTTAACTGTCTGTAACATATGTCCTTAACTGTCTGTAAGATACATCCTTAACTCTTCTTAAGATATATCCTTAACTGTCGATAAGATACATCCTTAACTGTCTGTAAGATACATCCTTAACTCTTGGTAAGATACATCCTTAACTCTCGGTAAGATACATCCTTAACTGTTTGTAAGATACATCCTTAACTGTCTGTAAAACACATCCTGAACTGTCTATAAGAAACATCCTTAACTGTCTGGGAGATACATCCTTAACTGTCTGTAACATACATCCTTAACTGTCTGTAAGATACATCCTCAACTGTCTGTAAGATAGATCCTCAACTGTCTGTAAGACACATCCTCAACTGTCTGTAAGATACATCCTTAACTGCCTGTAAGATACATCCTTAACTGTCTGTAAGATACATCCTTAACTGTCTGTAAGATATATCCTTAACTGTCTATAAGATACATCCTCAACTGTCTGTAAGATAAATCCTTAACTGTCTGTAAGATACGTCCTTAACTCTCGGTAAGATACATCCTTAACTGTGTGTAAGATACATCCTCAACTGTCTGTAAGATACATCCTTAGCAGTCTGTAAGATACATCCTTAACTGTCTGTAAGATACATCCTTAACTCTTCTTAAGATACATCCTTAACTCTCGGTAAGATACATCCTTAACTGTCTGTAACATACATCCTTAACTGTCTGTAACATACATCCTTAACTGCCTGTAAGATACATCCTTAACTGTCTGTAAGATACATCCTTAACTGTCTGTAACATACGTCCTCAACTGTCTGTAAGATACATCCTTAACTGTCTGTAAGATACATCCTTAACTGTCTGTAACATATGTCCTTAACTGTCTATAAGATACATCCTTAACTGTCTGTAAGATACATCCTTAACTGTCTGTAACATACATCCTTAACTATTTGTAAGATACATCCTTAACTATCTGTAAGATACATCCTTAACTGTCTGTAAGATACATCCTTAACTTTCTGTAACATATGTCCTTAACTGTCTATAAGATACATCCTTAACTGTCTGTAAGATACATCCTTAACTCTTCTTAAGATATATCCTTAACTGTCGATAAGATACATCCTTAACTGTCTGTAAGATACATCCTTAACTGTCTGTAAGATACATCCTTAACTGTGTGTAAGATACATCCTCAACTGTCTGTAAGATACATCCTTAACTCTCTGTAAGATATACCATTAACTGTCTGTAAGATACATCCTTAACTGTCTGTAAGATACATCCTTAACTGTGTGTAAGATACATCCTCAACTGTCTGTAAGATAGATCCTCAACTGTCTGTAAGACACATCCTCAACTGTCTGTAAGATACATCCTTAACTGTCTGTAAGATACATCCTTAACTGTCTGTAACATACGTCCTCAACTGTCTGTAAGATACATCCTTAACTGCCTGTAAGATACATCCTTAACTGTCTGTAAGATACATCCTTAACTGTCTGTAAGATATATCCTTAACTGTCTATAAGATACATCCTCAACTGTCTGTAAGATACGTCCTCAACTGTCTGTAAGATACATCCTTAACTCTCGGTAAGATACATCCTTAACTGTGTGTAAGATACATCCTCAACTGTCTGTAAGATACATCCTTAGCAGTCTGTAAGATACATCCTTAACTGTCTGTAAGATACATCCTTAACTCTTCTTAAGATACATCCTTAACTCTCGGTAAGATACATCCTTAACTGTCTGTAACATACATCCTCAACTGTCTGTAAGATAAATCCTTAACTGTCTGTAAGATACGTCCTTAACTCTCGGTAAGATACATCCTTAACTGTGTGTAAGATACATCCTCAACTGTCTGTAAGATACATCCTTAGCAGTCTGTAAGATACATCCTTAACTGTCTGTAGGATACATCCTTAACTCTTCTTAAGATACATCCTTAACTCTCGGTAAGATACATCCTTAACTGTCTGTAACATACATCCTTAACTGTCTGTAACATACATCCTTAACTGCCTGTAAGATACATCCTTAACTGTCTGTAAGATACATCCTTAACTGTCTGTAACATACGTCCTCAACTGTCTGTAAGATACATCCTTAACTGTCTGTAAGATACATCCTTAACTGTCTGTAACATATGTCCTTAACTGTCTATAAGATACATCCTTAACTGTCTGTAAGATACATCCTTAACTGTCTGTAACATACATCCTTAACTATTTGTAAGATACATCCTTAACTATCTGTAAGATACATCCTTAACTGTCTGTAAGATACATCCTTAACTTTCTGTAACATATGTCCTTAACTGTCTATAAGATACATCCTTAACTGTCTGTAAGATACATCCTTAACTCTTCTTAAGATATATCCTTAACTGTCGATAAGATACATCCTTAACTGTCTGTAAGATACATCCTTAACTGTCTGTAACATACATCCTTAACTGTCGATAAGATACATCCTTAACTGTCTGTAAGATACATCCTTAACTGTGTGTAAGATACATCCTTAACTGTCTGTAAGATACATCCTTAACTGTCTGTAAGATACATCCTTAACTGTCTGTAACATACATCCTTAACTATTTGTAAGATACATCCTCAACTGTCTGTAAGATACATCCTCAACTGTCTGTAAGATACATCCTTAACTGTCTGTAAGATACATCCTTAACTGTCTATAAGATACATCCTTAACTGTCTGTAAGATACATCCTTAACTGTCTGTAACATACATCCTTAACTATCTGTAAGATACATCCTTAGCAGTCTGTAAGATACATCCTTAACTGCCTGTAAGATATATCCTTAACTGTCTGTAAGATACATCCTTAACTGTCTGTAAGATACATCCTCAACTGTCTGTAAGATACATCCTTAACTGTCTGTAAGATACATCCTTAACTGTCTGTAAGATACATCCTTAACTGTGTGTAAGATAAATCCTCAACTGTCTGTAAGATAGATCCTTAACTGTCTGTAAAGACACATCCTCAACTGTCTGTAAGATACATCCTCAACTGTCTGTAACATAGATCCTTAACTGTCTGTAAGACACATCATCAACTGTCTGTAAGATACATCCTTATCTGTCTGTAAGATATATCCTTAACTGTCTGTAAGATACATCCTTAACTGTCTGTAAGATACATCCTTAACTGTGTGTAAGATACATCCTCAACGGTCTGTAAGATACATCCTTAACTGTCTGTAAGATACATCCTTAACTGTCCGTAAAATACATCCTTAACTGTCTGTAAGATACATCCTTAACTGTCCGAAAGATACATCCTTAACAGTCTGTAACATACATCCTTAACTGCCTGTAAGATACATCCTTAACTGTCTGTAAGATACATCCTTATCTGTCTGTAAGATATATCCTTAACTGTCTGTAAGATACATCCTTAACTGTCTGAAGATACATCCTTAACTGTCTGTAAGATACATCCTTAACTGTCTGTAAGATACATCCTTAACTGTCCGTAAAATACATCCTTAACTGTCCGTAAGATACATCCTTAACTGTCTGTAAGATACATCCTTAACTGTCTGTAACATACATCCTTAACTGCCTGTAAGATACATCCTTAACTGCCTGTAAGATACATCCTTAACTGTCTGTAACATACGTCCTCAACTGTCTGTAAGATACATCCTTAACTGCCTGTAAGATACATCCTTAACTGTCTGTAAGATACGTCCTTAACTGTCTGTAAGATATATCCTTAGCTGTCTATAAGATACATCCTCAACTGTCTGTAAGATAAATCCTTAACTGTCTGTAAGATACGTCCTTAACTCTCGGTAAGATACATCCTTAACTGTGTGTAAGATACATCCTCAACTGTCTGTAAGATACATCCTTAGCAGTCTGTAAGATACATCCTTAACTGTCTGTAAGATACATCCTTAACTCTTCTTAAGATACATCCTTAACTCGGTAAGATACATCCTTAACTGTCTGTAACATACATCCTTAACTGCCTGTAAGATACATCCTCAACTGTCTGGAAGATACATCCTTAACTGTCTGTAACATACGTCCTTAACTGTCTGTAAGATACATCCTTAACTGTCTGTAAGATACATCCTTAACTCTTCTTAACATACATCCTTAACTGTCTGTAACATACATCCTTAACTGCCTGTAAGATACATCCTTAACTGTCTGTAAGATACATCCTTAACTGTCTGTAACATTAGTCCTCAACTGACTGTAAGATACATCCTTAACTGTCTGTAAGATACATCCTTAACTGTCTGTAACATATGTCCTTAACTGTCTGTAAGATACATCCTTAACTCTTCTTAAGATATATCCTTAACTGTCGATAAGATACATCCTTAACTGTCTGTAAGATACATCCTTAACTCTTAGTAAGATACATCCTTAACTCTCGGTAAGATACATCCTTAACTGTTTGTAAGATACATCCTTAACTGTCTGTAAAACACATCCTGAACTGTCTATAAGAAACATCCTTAACTGTCTGGGAGATACATCCTTAACTGTCTGTAACATACATCCTTAACTGTCTGTAAGATACATCCTCAACTGTCTGTAAGATACATCCTTAACTCTCTGTAAGATATATCCTTAACTGTCTGTAAGATAAATCCTTAACTGTCTGTAAGATACGTCCTTAACTCTCGGTAAGATACATCCTTAACTGTGTGTAGGATACATCCTCAACTGTCTGTAAGATACATCCTTAACTCTTAGTAAGAAACATCCTTAACTCTCGGTAAGATACATCCTTAACTGTCTGTAAGATACATCCTTAACTCTCGGTAAGATACATCCTTAACTGTGTGTAAGATACATCCTCAACTGTCTGTAAGATAGATCCTTAACTGTCTGTAAGACACATCCTCAACTGTCTGTAAGATACATCCTTAACTGTCTGTAAGATACATCCTTAACTGTCCGTAAAATACATCCTTAACTGTCTGTAAGATACATCCTTAACTGTCTGTAACATACATCCTTAACTGTCTGTAACATACATCCTTAACTGCCTGTAAGATACATCCTGAACTGTCTGTAAGATACATCCTTAACTGTCTGTAACATACGTCCTCAACTGACTGTAAGATACATCCTTAACTGTCTGTAAGATACATCCTTAACTGTCTGTAACATATGTCCTTAACTGTCTGTAAGATACATCCTTAACTCTTCTTAAGATATATCCTTAACTGTCGATAAGATACATCCTTAACTGTCTGTAAGATACATCCTTAACTCTTGGTAAGATACATCCTTAACTCTCGGTAAGATACATCCTTAACTGTTTGTAAGATACATCCTTAACTGTCTGTAAAACACATCCTGAACTGTCTATAAGAAACATCCTTAACTGTCTGGGAGATACATCCTTAACTGTCTGTAACATACATCCTTAACTGTCTGTAAGATACATCCTCAACTGTCTGTAAGATAGATCCTCAACTGTCTGTAAGACACATCCTCAACTGTCTGTAAGATACATCCTTAACTGCCTGTAAGATACATCCTTAACTGTCTGTAAGATACATCCTTAACTGTCTGTAAGATATATCCTTAACTGTCTATAAGATACATCCTCAACTGTCTGTAAGATAAATCCTTAACTGTCTGTAAGATACGTCCTTAACTCTCGGTAAGATACATCCTTAACTGTGTGTAAGATACATCCTCAACTGTCTGTAAGATACATCCTTAGCAGTCTGTAAGATACATCCTTAACTGTCTGTAAGATACATCCTTAACTCTTCTTAAGATACATCCTTAACTCTCGGTAAGATACATCCTTAACTGTCTGTAACATACATCCTTAACTGTCTGTAACATACATCCTTAACTGCCTGTAAGATACATCCTTAACTGTCTGTAAGATACATCCTTAACTGTCTGTAACATACGTCCTCAACTGTCTGTAAGATACATCCTTAACTGTCTGTAAGATACATCCTTAACTGTCTGTAACATATGTCCTTAACTGTCTATAAGATACATCCTTAACTGTCTGTAAGATACATCCTTAACTGTCTGTAACATACATCCTTAACTATTTGTAAGATACATCCTTAACTATCTGTAAGATACATCCTTAACTGTCTGTAAGATACATCCTTAACTTTCTGTAACATATGTCCTTAACTGTCTATAAGATACATCCTTAACTGTCTGTAAGATACATCCTTAACTCTTCTTAAGATATATCCTTAACTGTCGATAAGATACATCCTTAACTGTCTGTAAGATACATCCTTAACTGTCTGTAAGATACATCCTTAACTGTGTGTAAGATACATCCTCAACTGTCTGTAAGATACATCCTTAACTCTCTGTAAGATATACCATTAACTGTCTGTAAGATACATCCTTAACTGTCTGTAAGATACATCCTTAACTGTGTGTAAGATACATCCTCAACTGTCTGTAAGATAGATCCTCAACTGTCTGTAAGACACATCCTCAACTGTCTGTAAGATACATCCTTAACTGTCTGTAAGATACATCCTTAACTGTCTGTAACATACGTCCTCAACTGTCTGTAAGATACATCCTTAACTGCCTGTAAGATACATCCTTAACTGTCTGTAAGATACATCCTTAACTGTCTGTAAGATATATCCTTAACTGTCTATAAGATACATCCTCAACTGTCTGTAAGATACGTCCTCAACTGTCTGTAAGATACATCCTTAACTCTCGGTAAGATACATCCTTAACTGTGTGTAAGATACATCCTCAACTGTCTGTAAGATACATCCTTAGCAGTCTGTAAGATACATCCTTAACTGTCTGTAAGATACATCCTTAACTCTTCTTAAGATACATCCTTAACTCTCGGTAAGATACATCCTTAACTGTCTGTAACATACATCCTCAACTGTCTGTAAGATAAATCCTTAACTGTCTGTAAGATACGTCCTTAACTCTCGGTAAGATACATCCTTAACTGTGTGTAAGATACATCCTCAACTGTCTGTAAGATACATCCTTAGCAGTCTGTAAGATACATCCTTAACTGTCTGTAGGATACATCCTTAACTCTTCTTAAGATACATCCTTAACTCTCGGTAAGATACATCCTTAACTGTCTGTAACATACATCCTTAACTGTCTGTAACATACATCCTTAACTGCCTGTAAGATACATCCTTAACTGTCTGTAAGATACATCCTTAACTGTCTGTAACATACGTCCTCAACTGTCTGTAAGATACATCCTTAACTGTCTGTAAGATACATCCTTAACTGTCTGTAACATATGTCCTTAACTGTCTATAAGATACATCCTTAACTGTCTGTAAGATACATCCTTAACTGTCTGTAACATACATCCTTAACTATTTGTAAGATACATCCTTAACTATCTGTAAGATACATCCTTAACTGTCTGTAAGATACATCCTTAACTTTCTGTAACATATGTCCTTAACTGTCTATAAGATACATCCTTAACTGTCTGTAAGATACATCCTTAACTCTTCTTAAGATATATCCTTAACTGTCGATAAGATACATCCTTAACTGTCTGTAAGATACATCCTTAACTGTCTGTAAGATACATCCTTAACTGTGTGTAAGATACATCCTCAACTGTCTGTAAGATACATCCTTAACTCTCTGTAAGATATACCATTAACTGTCTGTAAGATACATCCTTAACTGTCTGTAAGATACATCCTTAACTGTGTGTAAGATACATCCTCAACTGTCTGTAAGATAGATCCTCAACTGTCTGTAAGACACATCCTCAACTGTCTGTAAGATACATCCTTAACTGTCTGTAAGATACATCCTTAACTGTCTGTAACATACGTCCTCAACTGTCTGTAAGATACATCCTTAACTGCCTGTAAGATACATCCTTAACTGTCTGTAAGATACATCCTTAACTGTCTGTAAGATATATCCTTAACTGTCTATAAGATACATCCTCAACTGTCTGTAAGATACGTCCTCAACTGTCTGTAAGATACATCCTTAACTCTCGGTAAGATACATCCTTAACTGTGTGTAAGATACATCCTCAACTGTCTGTAAGATACATCCTTAGCAGTCTGTAAGATACATCCTTAACTGTCTGTAAGATACATCCTTAACTCTTCTTAAGATACATCCTTAACTCTCGGTAAGATACATCCTTAACTGTCTGTAACATACATCCTCAACTGTCTGTAAGATACATCCTTAGCAGTCTGTAAGATACGTCCTCAACTGTCTGTAAGATACATCCTTAACTCTCGGTAAGATACATCCTTAACTGTGTGTAAGATACATCCTCAACTGTCTGTAAGATACATCCTTAGCAGTCTGTAAGATACATCCTTAACTGTCTGTAAGATACATCCTTAACTCTTCTTAAGATACATCCTTAACTCTCGGTAAGATACATCCTTAACTGTCTGTAACATACATCCTCAACTGTCTGTAAGATAAATCCTTAACTGTCTGTAAGATACGTCCTTAACTCTCGGTAAGATACATCCTTAACTGTGTGTAAGATACATCCTCAACTGTCTGTAAGATACATCCTTAGCAGTCTGTAAGATACATCCTTAACTGTCTGTAAGATACATCCTTAACTCTTCTTAAGATACATCCTTAACTCTCGGTAAGATACATCCTTAACTGTCTGTAACATACATCCTTAACTGTCTGTAACATACATCCTTAACTGTCTGTAAGATACATCCTTAACTGTCTGTAACATATGTCCTTAACTGTCTATAAGATACATCCTTAACTGTCTGTAAGATACATCCTTAACTCTTCTTAACATACATCCTTAACTGTCGATAAGATACATCCTTAACTGTCTGTAAGATACATCCTTAACTGTGTGTAAGATACATCAATAACTGTCTGTAAGATACATCCTTAACTGTCTGTAACATACATCCTTAACTATCTGTAAGATACATCCTCAACTGTCTGTAAGATACATCCTCAACTGTCTGTAAGATACATCCTTAACTGTCTGTAAGATATATCCTTAACTGTCTATAAGATACATCCTTAACTATCTGTAAGATACATCCTTAACTGTCTGTAACATACATCCTTAACTATCTGTAAGATACATCCTGAACTGTCTGTAAGATACGTCCTTAACTGCCTGTAAGATATATCCTTAACTGTCTGTAAGATACATCCTTAACTGTCTGTAAGATATATCCTTAACTGTCTGTAAGATACATCCTTAACTGTCTGTAAGATACATCCTTAACTGTGTGTAAGATACATCCTCAACTGTCTGTAAGATACATCCTTAACTGTCTGTAACATACATCCTTAACTGTCTGTAACATACATCCTTAACTGCCTGTAAGATACATCCTTAACTGTCTGTAAGATACATCCTTAACTGTCTGTAACATACGTCCTCAACTGACTGTAAGATACATCCTTAACTGTCTGTAAGATACATCCTTAACTGTCTGTAACATATGTCCTTAACTGTCTGTAAGATACATCCTTAACTCTTGGTAAGATACATCCTTAACTCTCGGTAAGATACATCCTTAACTGTTTGTAAGATACATCCTTAACTGTCTGTAAAACACATCCTGAACTGTCTATAAGAAACATCCTTAACTGTCTGGGAGATACATCCTTAACTGTCTGTAACATACATCCTTAACTGTCTGTCAGATACGTCCTTAACTCTCGGTAAGATACATCCTTAACTGTGTGTAAGATACATCCTCAACTGTCTGTAAGATACATCCTTAACTCTTAGTAAGATAAATCCTTAACTCTCGGTAAGATACATCCTTAACTGTTTGTAAGATACATCCTTAACTGTCTGTAAAACACATCCTGAACTGTCTATAAGAAACATCCTTAACTGTCTGGGAGATACATCCTTAACTGTCTGTAACATACATCCTTAACTGTCTGTAAGATACATCCTCAACTGTCTGTAAGATACATCCTTAACTCTCTGTAAGATATATCCTTAACCGTCTGTAAGATACATCCTTAACTGTCTGTAAGATACATCCTTAACTCTCGGTAAGATACATCCTTAACTGTGTGTAAGATACATCCTCAACTGTCTGTAAGATACATCCTTAGCAGTCTGTAAGATACATCCTTAACTGTCTGTAAGATACATCCTTAACTCTTCTTAAGATACATCCTTAACTCTCGGTAAGATACATCCTTAACTGTCTGTAACATACATCCTTAACTGCCTGTAAGATACATCCTCAACTGTCTGGAAGATACATCCTTAACTGTCTGTAACATACGTCCTTAACTGTCTGTAAGATACATCCTTAACTGTCTGTAAGATACATCCTTAACTGTCTGTAACATACATCCTTAACTGTCGATAAGATACATCCTTAACTGTCTGTAAGATACATCCTTAACTGTGTGTAAGATACATCCTTAACTGTCTGTAAGATACATCCTTAACTGTCTGTAAGATACATCCTTAACTGTCTGTAACATACATCCTTAACTATTTGTAAGATACATCCTCAACTGTCTGTAAGATACATCCTCAACTGTCTGTAAGATACATCCTTAACTGTCTGTAAGATACATCCTTAACTGTCTATAAGATACATCCTTAACTGTCTGTAAGATACATCCTTAACTGTCTGTAACATACATCCTTAACTATCTGTAAGATACATCCTTAGCAGTCTGTAAGATACATCCTTAACTGCCTGTAAGATATATCCTTAACTGTCTGTAAGATACATCCTTAACTGTCTGTAAGATACATCCTCAACTGTCTGTAAGATACATCCTTAACTGTCTGTAAGATACATCCTTAACTGTCTGTAAGATACATCCTTAACTGTGTGTAAGATAAATCCTCAACTGTCTGTAAGATAGATCCTTAACTGTCTGTAAAGACACATCCTCAACTGTCTGTAAGATACATCCTCAACTGTCTGTAACATAGATCCTTAACTGTCTGTAAGACACATCATCAACTGTCTGTAAGATACATCCTTATCTGTCTGTAAGATATATCCTTAACTGTCTGTAAGATACATCCTTAACTGTCTGTAAGATACATCCTTAACTGTGTGTAAGATACATCCTCAACGGTCTGTAAGATACATCCTTAACTGTCTGTAAGATACATCCTTAACTGTCCGTAAAATACATCCTTAACTGTCTGTAAGATACATCCTTAACTGTCCGAAAGATACATCCTTAACTGTCTGTAACATACATCCTTAACTGCCTGTAAGATACATCCTTAACTGTCTGTAAGATACATCCTTATCTGTCTGTAAGATATATCCTTAACTGTCTGTAAGATACATCCTTAACTGTCTGAAGATACATCCTTAACTGTCTGTAAGATACATCCTTAACTGTCTGTAAGATACATCCTTAACTGTCCGTAAAATACATCCTTAACTGTCCGTAAGATACATCCTTAACTGTCTGTAAGATACATCCTTAACTGTCTGTAACATACATCCTTAACTGCCTGTAAGATACATCCTTAACTGCCTGTAAGATACATCCTTAACTGTCTGTAACATACGTCCTCAACTGTCTGTAAGATACATCCTTAACTGCCTGTAAGATACATCCTTAACTGTCTGTAAGATACGTCCTTAACTGTCTGTAAGATATATCCTTAGCTGTCTATAAGATACATCCTCAACTGTCTGTAAGATAAATCCTTAACTGTCTGTAAGATACGTCCTTAACTCTCGGTAAGATACATCCTTAACTGTGTGTAAGATACATCCTCAACTGTCTGTAAGATACATCCTTAGCAGTCTGTAAGATACATCCTTAACTGTCTGTAAGATACATCCTTAACTCTTCTTAAGATACATCCTTAACTCGGTAAGATACATCCTTAACTGTCTGTAACATACATCCTTAACTGCCTGTAAGATACATCCTCAACTGTCTGGAAGATACATCCTTAACTGTCTGTAACATACGTCCTTAACTGTCTGTAAGATACATCCTTAACTGTCTGTAAGATACATCCTTAACTCTTCTTAACATACATCCTTAACTGTCGATAAGATACATCCTTAACTGTGTGTAAGATACATCAATAACTGTCTGTAAGATACATCCTTAACTGTCTGTAACATACATCCTTAACTATCTGTAAGATACATCCTCAACTGTCTGTAAGATACATCCTCAACTGTCTGTAAGATACATCCTTAACTGTCTGTAAGATATATCCTTAACTGTCTATAAGATACATCCTTAACTATCTGTAAGATACATCCTTAACTGTCTGTAACATACATCCTTAACTATCTGTAAGATACATCCTGAACTGTCTGTAAGATACGTCCTTAACTGTCTGTAAGATATATCCTTAACTGTCTGTAAGATACATCCTTAACTGTCTGTAAGATACATCCTTAACTGTGTGTAAGATACATCCTCAACTGTATGTAAGATAGATCCTTAACTGTCTGTAAGACACATCCTCAACTGTCTGTAAGATACATCCTTAACTGTCTGTAAGATACATCCTTAACTGTCCGTAAAATACATCCTTAACTGTCTGTAAGATACATCCTTAACTGTCTGTAACATACATCCTTAACTGTCTGTAACATACATCCTTAACTGCCTGTAAGATACATCCTTAACTGTCTGTAAGATACATCCTTAACTGTCTGTAACATTAGTCCTCAACTGACTGTAAGATACATCCTTAACTGTCTGTAAGATACATCCTTAACTGTCTGTAACATATGTCCTTAACTGTCTGTAAGATACATCCTTAACTCTTCTTAAGATATATCCTTAACTGTCGATAAGATACATCCTTAACTGTCTGTAAGATACATCCTTAACTCTTAGTAAGATACATCCTTAACTCTCGGTAAGATACATCCTTAACTGTTTGTAAGATACATCCTTAACTGTCTGTAAAACACATCCTGAACTGTCTATAAGAAACATCCTTAACTGTCTGGGAGATACATCCTTAACTGTCTGTAACATACATCCTTAACTGTCTGTAAGATACATCCTCAACTGTCTGTAAGATACATCCTTAACTCTCTGTAAGATATATCCTTAACTGTCTGTAAGATAAATCCTTAACTGTCTGTAAGATACGTCCTTAACTCTCGGTAAGATACATCCTTAACTGTGTGTAGGATACATCCTCAACTGTCTGTAAGATACATCCTTAACTCTTAGTAAGAAACATCCTTAACTCTCGGTAAGATACATCCTTAACTGTCTGTAAGATACATCCTTAACTCTCGGTAAGATACATCCTTAACTGTGTGTAAGATACATCCTCAACTGTCTGTAAGATAGATCCTTAACTGTCTGTAAGACACATCCTCAACTGTCTGTAAGATACATCCTTAACTGTCTGTAAGATACATCCTTAACTGTCCGTAAAATACATCCTTAACTGTCTGTAAGATACATCCTTAACTGTCTGTAACATACATCCTTAACTGTCTGTAACATACATCCTTAACTGCCTGTAAGATACATCCTGAACTGTCTGTAAGATACATCCTTAACTGTCTGTAACATACGTCCTCAACTGACTGTAAGATACATCCTTAACTGTCTGTAAGATACATCCTTAACTGTCTGTAACATATGTCCTTAACTGTCTGTAAGATACATCCTTAACTCTTCTTAAGATATATCCTTAACTGTCGATAAGATACATCCTTAACTGTCTGTAAGATACATCCTTAACTCTTGGTAAGATACATCCTTAACTCTCGGTAAGATACATCCTTAACTGTTTGTAAGATACATCCTTAACTGTCTGTAAAACACATCCTGAACTGTCTATAAGAAACATCCTTAACTGTCTGGGAGATACATCCTTAACTGTCTGTAACATACATCCTTAACTGTCTGTAAGATACATCCTCAACTGTCTGTAAGATAGATCCTCAACTGTCTGTAAGACACATCCTCAACTGTCTGTAAGATACATCCTTAACTGCCTGTAAGATACATCCTTAACTGTCTGTAAGATACATCCTTAACTGTCTGTAAGATATATCCTTAACTGTCTATAAGATACATCCTCAACTGTCTGTAAGATAAATCCTTAACTGTCTGTAAGATACGTCCTTAACTCTCGGTAAGATACATCCTTAACTGTGTGTAAGATACATCCTCAACTGTCTGTAAGATACATCCTTAGCAGTCTGTAAGATACATCCTTAACTGTCTGTAAGATACATCCTTAACTCTTCTTAAGATACATCCTTAACTCTCGGTAAGATACATCCTTAACTGTCTGTAACATACATCCTTAACTGTCTGTAACATACATCCTTAACTGCCTGTAAGATACATCCTTAACTGTCTGTAAGATACATCCTTAACTGTCTGTAACATACGTCCTCAACTGTCTGTAAGATACATCCTTAACTGTCTGTAAGATACATCCTTAACTGTCTGTAACATATGTCCTTAACTGTCTATAAGATACATCCTTAACTGTCTGTAAGATACATCCTTAACTGTCTGTAACATACATCCTTAACTATTTGTAAGATACATCCTTAACTATCTGTAAGATACATCCTTAACTGTCTGTAAGATACATCCTTAACTTTCTGTAACATATGTCCTTAACTGTCTATAAGATACATCCTTAACTGTCTGTAAGATACATCCTTAACTCTTCTTAAGATATATCCTTAACTGTCGATAAGATACATCCTTAACTGTCTGTAAGATACATCCTTAACTGTCTGTAAGATACATCCTTAACTGTGTGTAAGATACATCCTCAACTGTCTGTAAGATACATCCTTAACTCTCTGTAAGATATACCATTAACTGTCTGTAAGATACATCCTTAACTGTCTGTAAGATACATCCTTAACTGTGTGTAAGATACATCCTCAACTGTCTGTAAGATAGATCCTCAACTGTCTGTAAGACACATCCTCAACTGTCTGTAAGATACATCCTTAACTGTCTGTAAGATACATCCTTAACTGTCTGTAACATACGTCCTCAACTGTCTGTAAGATACATCCTTAACTGCCTGTAAGATACATCCTTAACTGTCTGTAAGATACATCCTTAACTGTCTGTAAGATATATCCTTAACTGTCTATAAGATACATCCTCAACTGTCTGTAAGATACGTCCTCAACTGTCTGTAAGATACATCCTTAACTCTCGGTAAGATACATCCTTAACTGTGTGTAAGATACATCCTCAACTGTCTGTAAGATACATCCTTAGCAGTCTGTAAGATACATCCTTAACTGTCTGTAAGATACATCCTTAACTCTTCTTAAGATACATCCTTAACTCTCGGTAAGATACATCCTTAACTGTCTGTAACATACATCCTCAACTGTCTGTAAGATAAATCCTTAACTGTCTGTAAGATACGTCCTTAACTCTCGGTAAGATACATCCTTAACTGTGTGTAAGATACATCCTCAACTGTCTGTAAGATACATCCTTAGCAGTCTGTAAGATACATCCTTAACTGTCTGTAGGATACATCCTTAACTCTTCTTAAGATACATCCTTAACTCTCGGTAAGATACATCCTTAACTGTCTGTAACATACATCCTTAACTGTCTGTAACATACATCCTTAACTGCCTGTAAGATACATCCTTAACTGTCTGTAAGATACATCCTTAACTGTCTGTAACATACGTCCTCAACTGTCTGTAAGATACATCCTTAACTGTCTGTAAGATACATCCTTAACTGTCTGTAACATATGTCCTTAACTGTCTATAAGATACATCCTTAACTGTCTGTAAGATACATCCTTAACTGTCTGTAACATACATCCTTAACTATTTGTAAGATACATCCTTAACTATCTGTAAGATACATCCTTAACTGTCTGTAAGATACATCCTTAACTTTCTGTAACATATGTCCTTAACTGTCTATAAGATACATCCTTAACTGTCTGTAAGATACATCCTTAACTCTTCTTAAGATATATCCTTAACTGTCGATAAGATACATCCTTAACTGTCTGTAAGATACATCCTTAACTGTCTGTAAGATACATCCTTAACTGTGTGTAAGATACATCCTCAACTGTCTGTAAGATACATCCTTAACTCTCTGTAAGATATACCATTAACTGTCTGTAAGATACATCCTTAACTGTCTGTAAGATACATCCTTAACTGTGTGTAAGATACATCCTCAACTGTCTGTAAGATAGATCCTCAACTGTCTGTAAGACACATCCTCAACTGTCTGTAAGATACATCCTTAACTGTCTGTAAGATACATCCTTAACTGTCTGTAACATACGTCCTCAACTGTCTGTAAGATACATCCTTAACTGCCTGTAAGATACATCCTTAACTGTCTGTAAGATACATCCTTAACTGTCTGTAAGATATATCCTTAACTGTCTATAAGATACATCCTCAACTGTCTGTAAGATACGTCCTCAACTGTCTGTAAGATACATCCTTAACTCTCGGTAAGATACATCCTTAACTGTGTGTAAGATACATCCTCAACTGTCTGTAAGATACATCCTTAGCAGTCTGTAAGATACATCCTTAACTGTCTGTAAGATACATCCTTAACTCTTCTTAAGATACATCCTTAACTCTCGGTAAGATACATCCTTAACTGTCTGTAACATACATCCTCAACTGTCTGTAAGATACATCCTTAGCAGTCTGTAAGATACGTCCTCAACTGTCTGTAAGATACATCCTTAACTCTCGGTAAGATACATCCTTAACTGTGTGTAAGATACATCCTCAACTGTCTGTAAGATACATCCTTAGCAGTCTGTAAGATACATCCTTAACTGTCTGTAAGATACATCCTTAACTCTTCTTAAGATACATCCTTAACTCTCGGTAAGATACATCCTTAACTGTCTGTAACATACATCCTCAACTGTCTGTAAGATAAATCCTTAACTGTCTGTAAGATACGTCCTTAACTCTCGGTAAGATACATCCTTAACTGTGTGTAAGATACATCCTCAACTGTCTGTAAGATACATCCTTAGCAGTCTGTAAGATACATCCTTAACTGTCTGTAAGATACATCCTTAACTCTTCTTAAGATACATCCTTAACTCTCGGTAAGATACATCCTTAACTGTCTGTAACATACATCCTTAACTGTCTGTAACATACATCCTTAACTGTCTGTAAGATACATCCTTAACTGTCTGTAACATATGTCCTTAACTGTCTATAAGATACATCCTTAACTGTCTGTAAGATACATCCTTAACTCTTCTTAACATACATCCTTAACTGTCGATAAGATACATCCTTAACTGTCTGTAAGATACATCCTTAACTGTGTGTAAGATACATCAATAACTGTCTGTAAGATACATCCTTAACTGTCTGTAACATACATCCTTAACTATCTGTAAGATACATCCTCAACTGTCTGTAAGATACATCCTCAACTGTCTGTAAGATACATCCTTAACTGTCTGTAAGATATATCCTTAACTGTCTATAAGATACATCCTTAACTATCTGTAAGATACATCCTTAACTGTCTGTAACATACATCCTTAACTATCTGTAAGATACATCCTGAACTGTCTGTAAGATACGTCCTTAACTGCCTGTAAGATATATCCTTAACTGTCTGTAAGATACATCCTTAACTGTCTGTAAGATATATCCTTAACTGTCTGTAAGATACATCCTTAACTGTCTGTAAGATACATCCTTAACTGTGTGTAAGATACATCCTCAACTGTCTGTAAGATACATCCTTAACTGTCTGTAACATACATCCTTAACTGTCTGTAACATACATCCTTAACTGCCTGTAAGATACATCCTTAACTGTCTGTAAGATACATCCTTAACTGTCTGTAACATACGTCCTCAACTGACTGTAAGATACATCCTTAACTGTCTGTAAGATACATCCTTAACTGTCTGTAACATATGTCCTTAACTGTCTGTAAGATACATCCTTAACTCTTGGTAAGATACATCCTTAACTCTCGGTAAGATACATCCTTAACTGTTTGTAAGATACATCCTTAACTGTCTGTAAAACACATCCTGAACTGTCTATAAGAAACATCCTTAACTGTCTGGGAGATACATCCTTAACTGTCTGTAACATACATCCTTAACTGTCTGTCAGATACGTCCTTAACTCTCGGTAAGATACATCCTTAACTGTGTGTAAGATACATCCTCAACTGTCTGTAAGATACATCCTTAACTCTTAGTAAGATACATCCTTAACTCTCGGTAAGATACATCCTTAACTGTTTGTAAGATACATCCTTAACTGTCTGTAAAACACATCCTGAACTGTCTATAAGAAACATCCTTAACTGTCTGGGAGATACATCCTTAACTGTCTGTAATATACATCCTTAACTGTCTGTAAGATACATCCTCAACTGTCTGTAAGATACATCCTTAACTCTCTGTAAGATATATCCTTAACCGTCTGTAAGATACATCCTTAACTGTCTGTAAGATACATCCTTAACTCTCGGTAAGATACATCCTTAACTGTGTGTAAGATACATCCTCAACTGTCTGTAAGATACATCCTTAGCAGTCTGTAAGATACATCCTTAACTGTCTGTAAGATACATCCTTAACTCTTCTTAAGATACATCCTTAACTCTCGGTAAGATACATCCTTAACTGTCTGTAACATACATCCTTAACTGCCTGTAAGATACATCCTCAACTGTCTGGAAGATACATCCTTAACTGTCTGTAACATACGTCCTTAACTGTCTGTAAGATACATCCTTAACTGTCTGTAAGATACATCCTTAACTGTCTGTAACATACATCCTTAACTGTCGATAAGATACATCCTTAACTGTCTGTAAGATACATCCTTAACTGTGTGTAAGATACATCCTTAACTGTCTGTAAGATACATCCTTAACTGTCTGTAAGATACATCCTTAACTGTCTGTAACATACATCCTTAACTATTTGTAAGATACATCCTCAACTGTCTGTAAGATACATCCTCAACTGTCTGTAAGATACATCCTTAACTGTCTGTAAGATACATCCTTAACTGTCTATAAGATACATCCTTAACTGTCTGTAAGATACATCCTTAACTGTCTGTAACATACATCCTTAACTATCTGTAAGATACATCCTTAGCAGTCTGTAAGATACATCCTTAACTGCCTGTAAGATATATCCTTAACTGTCTGTAAGATACATCCTTAACTGTCTGTAAGATACATCCTCAACTGTCTGTAAGATACATCCTTAACTGTCTGTAAGATACATCCTTAACTGTCTATAAGATACATCCTTAACTGTGTGTAAGATAAATCCTCAACTGTCTGTAAGATAGATCCTTAACTGTCTGTAAAGACACATCCTCAACTGTCTGTAAGATACATCCTCAACTGTCTGTAACATAGATCCTTAACTGTCTGTAAGACACATCATCAACTGTCTGTAAGATACATCCTTATCTGTCTGTAAGATATATCCTTAACTGTCTGTAAGATACATCCTTAACTGTCTGTAAGATACATCCTTAACTGTGTGTAAGATACATCCTCAACGGTCTGTAAGATACATCCTTAACTGTCTGTAAGATACATCCTTAACTGTCCGTAAAATACATCCTTAACTGTCTGTAAGATACATCCTTAACTGTCCGAAAGATACATCCTTAACTGTCTGTAACATACATCCTTAACTGCCTGTAAGATACATCCTTAACTGTCTGTAAGATACATCCTTATCTGTCTGTAAGATATATCCTTAACTGTCTGTAAGATACATCCTTAACTGTCTGAAGATACATCCTTAACTGTCTGTAAGATACATCCTTAACTGTCTGTAAGATACATCCTTAACTGTCCGTAAAATACATCCTTAACTGTCCGTAAGATACATCCTTAACTGTCTGTAAGATACATCCTTAACTGTCTGTAACATACATCCTTAACTGCCTGTAAGATACATCCTTAACTGCCTGTAAGATACATCCTTAACTGTCTGTAACATACGTCCTCAACTGTCTGTAAGATACATCCTTAACTGCCTGTAAGATACATCCTTAACTGTCTGTAAGATACGTCCTTAACTGTCTGTAAGATATATCCTTAGCTGTCTATAAGATACATCCTCAACTGTCTGTAAGATAAATCCTTAACTGTCTGTAAGATACGTCCTTAACTCTCGGTAAGATACATCCTTAACTGTGTGTAAGATACATCCTCAACTGTCTGTAAGATACATCCTTAGCAGTCTGTAAGATACATCCTTAACTGTCTGTAAGATACATCCTTAACTCTTCTTAAGATACATCCTTAACTCGGTAAGATACATCCTTAACTGTCTGTAACATACATCCTTAACTGCCTGTAAGATACATCCTCAACTGTCTGGAAGATACATCCTTAACTGTCTGTAACATACGTCCTTAACTGTCTGTAAGATACATCCTTAACTGTCTGTAAGATACATCCTTAACTCTTCTTAACATACATCCTTAACTGTCGATAAGATACATCCTTAACTGTGTGTAAGATACATCAATAACTGTCTGTAAGATACATCCTTAACTGTCTGTAACATACATCCTTAACTATCTGTAAGATACATCCTCAACTGTCTGTAAGATACATCCTCAACTGTCTGTAAGATACATCCTTAACTGTCTGTAAGATATATCCTTAACTGTCTATAAGATACATCCTTAACTATCTGTAAGATACATCCTTAACTGTCTGTAACATACATCCTTAACTATCTGTAAGATACATCCTGAACTGTCTGTAAGATACGTCCTTAACTGTCTGTAAGATATATCCTTAACTGTCTGTAAGATACATCCTTAACTGTCTGTAAGATACATCCTTAACTGTGTGTAAGATACATCCTCAACTGTATGTAAGATAGATCCTTAACTGTCTGTAAGACACATCCTCAACTGTCTGTAAGATACATCCTTAACTGTCTGTAAGATACATCCTTAACTGTCCGTAAAATACATCCTTAACTGTCTGTAAGATACATCCTTAACTGTCTGTAACATACATCCTTAACTGTCTGTAACATACATCCTTAACTGCCTGTAAGATACATCCTTAACTGTCTGTAAGATACATCCTTAACTGTCTGTAACATTAGTCCTCAACTGACTGTAAGATACATCCTTAACTGTCTGTAAGATACATCCTTAACTGTCTGTAACATATGTCCTTAACTGTCTGTAAGATACATCCTTAACTCTTCTTAAGATATATCCTTAACTGTCGATAAGATACATCCTTAACTGTCTGTAAGATACATCCTTAACTCTTAGTAAGATACATCCTTAACTCTCGGTAAGATACATCCTTAACTGTTTGTAAGATACATCCTTAACTGTCTGTAAAACACATCCTGAACTGTCTATAAGAAACATCCTTAACTGTCTGGGAGATACATCCTTAACTGTCTGTAACATACATCCTTAACTGTCTGTAAGATACATCCTCAACTGTCTGTAAGATACATCCTTAACTCTCTGTAAGATATATCCTTAACTGTCTGTAAGATAAATCCTTAACTGTCTGTAAGATACGTCCTTAACTCTCGGTAAGATACATCCTTAACTGTGTGTAGGATACATCCTCAACTGTCTGTAAGATACATCCTTAACTCTTAGTAAGAAACATCCTTAACTCTCGGTAAGATACATCCTTAACTGTCTGTAAGATACATCCTTAACTCTCGGTAAGATACATCCTTAACTGTGTGTAAGATACATCCTCAACTGTCTGTAAGATACATCCTTAGCAGTCTGTAAGATACATCCTTAACTGTCTGTAAGATACATCCTTAACCCTTCTTAAGATACATCCTTAACTCTCGGTAAGATACATCCTTAACTGTCTGTAACATACATCCTTAACTGCCTGTAAGATACATCCTCAACTGTCTGGAAGATACATCCTTAACTGTCTGTAACATACGTCCTTAACTGTCTGTAAGATACATCCTTAACTGTCTGTAAGATACATCCTTAACTGTCTGTAACATACATCCTTAACTGTCGATAAGATACATCCTTAACTGTCTGTAAGATACATCCTTAACTGTGTGTAAGATACATCCTTAACTGTCTGTAAGATACATCCTTAACTGTCTGTAAGATACATCCTTAACTGTCTGTAACATACATCCTTAACTATCTGTAAGATACATCCTCAACTTTCTGTAAGATACATCCTCAACTGTCTGTAAGATACATCCTTAACTGTCTGTAAGATACATCCTTAACTGTCTATAAGATACATCCTTAACTGTCTGTAAGATACATCCTTAACTGTCTGTAACATACATCCTTAACTATCTGTAAGATACATCCTCAACTGTCTGTAAGATACGTCCTTAACTGCCTGTAAGATATATCCTTAACTGTCTGTAAGATACATCCTTAACTGTCTGTAAGATACATCCTCAACTGTCTGTAAGATACATCCTTAACTGTCTGTAAGATACATCCTTAACTGTGTGTAAGATACATCCTCAACTGTCTGTAAGATAAATCCTTAACTGTCTGTAAGACACATCCTCAACTGTCTGTAAGATACATCCTCAACTGTCTGTAACAAAGATCCTTAACTGTCTGTAAGACACATCCTCAACTGTCTGTAAGATACATCCTTATCTGTCTGTAAGATATATCCTTAACTGTCTGTAATATATATCCTTAACTGTCTGTAAGATACATCCTTAACTGTCTGTAACATACATCCTTAACTGCCTGTAAGATACATCCTTAACTGTCTGTAAGATACATCCTTAACTGTCTGTAACATACATCCTTCACTGCCTGTAAGATACATCCTTAACTGTCGATAAGATACATCCTTAACTGTCTGTAAGATACATCCTTAAATGTGTGTAAGATACATCATTAACTGTCTGTAAGATACATCCTTAACTCTTCTTAAGATATATCCTTAACTGTCGATAAGATACATCCTTAACTGTCTGTAAGATACATCCTTAACTCTTCGTAAGATACATCCTTAACTCTCGGTAAGATACATCCTTAACTGTTTGTAAGATACATCCTTAACTGTCTGTAAAACACATCCTGAACTGTCTATAAGAAACATCCTTAACTGTCTGGGAGATACATCCTTAACTGTCTGTAACATACATCCTTAACTGTCTGTAAGATACATCCTCAACTGTCTGCAAGATACATCCTTAACTGTCTGTAAGATATATCCTTAACTGTCTGTAAGATACATCCTTAACTGTCTGTAAGATAGATCCTTAACTGTGTGTAAGATACATCCTCAACTGTCTGTAAGATAGATCCTTAACTGTCTGTAAGATACATCCTTAACTGTCTGTAAGATACATCCTTAACTGTCCGTAAAATACATCCTTAACTGTCTGTAAGATACATCCTTAACTGTCTGTAAGATACATCCTTAACTGTCTGTAACATACATCCTTAACTGCCTGTAAGATACATCCTTAACTGTCTGTAAGATACATCCTTAACTGTCTGTAACATACGTCCTCAACTGTCTGTAAGATACATCCTTAACTGTCTGTAAGATTCATCCTTAACTGTCTGTAAGATACATGCTTAACTGTCTGTAAGATATATCCTTAACTGTCTATAAGATACATCCTCAACTGTCTATAAGATACATCCTCAACTGTCTGTAAGATAAATCCTTTACTGTCTGTAAGATACGTCCTTAACTCTCGGTAAGATACATCCTTAACTGTGTGTAAGATACATCCTCAACTGTCTGTAAGATACATCCTTAGCAGTCTGTAAGATACATCCTTAACTGTCTGTAAGATATATCCTCAACTGTCTGTAAGATACATCCTCGACTGTCTGTAACATAGATCCTTAACTGTCTGTAAGACACATCCTCAACTGTCTGTAAGATACACCCTTATCTGTCTGTAAGATATATCCTTAACTGTCTGTAAGATACATCCTTAACTGTCTGTAAGATACATCCTTAACTGTCTATAAGATACATCCTTAACTGTCTGTAAGATACATCCTCAACTGTCTGTAAGATACGTCCTCAACTGTCTGTAAGATACATCCTCAACTGTCTGTAAGATACATCCTCAACTGTCTGTAAGATATATCCTCAACTGTCTGTAAGATACATCCTCAACTGTCTGTAACATAGATCCTTAACTGTCTGTAAGACACATCCTCAACTGTCTGTAAGATACATCCTTATCTGTCTGTAAGATATATCCTTAACTGTCTGTAAGATACATCCTTAACTGTCTGTAAGATACATCCTTAACTGTGTGTAAGATACATCCTCAACTGTCTGTAAGATACATCCTTAACTGTCTGTAAGATACATCCTTAACTGTCCGTAAAATACATCCTTAACTGTCTGTAAGATACATCCTTAACTGTCTGTAAGATACATCCTTAACTGTCTGTAACATACATCCTTAACTGCCTGTAAGATACATCCTTAACTGTCTGTAAGATACATCCTTAACTGTCTGTAACATACGTCCTTAACAGTCTGTAAGATACATCCTTAACTGTCTGTAAGATACATCCTTAACTCTTCTTAAGATATATCCTTAACTGTCGATAAGATACATCCTTAACTGTATGTAAGATACATCCTTAACTCTTCGTAAGATACATCCTTAACTCTCGGTAAGATACATCCTTAACTGTTTGTAAGATACATCCTTAACTGTCTGTAAAACACATCCTGAACTGTCTATAAGAAACATCTTTAACTGTCTGGGAGATACATCCTTAACTGTCTGTAACATACATCCTTAACTGTCTGTAAGATACATCCTCAACTGTCTGTAAGATACATCCTTAACTGTCTGTAAGATACATCCTCAACTGTCTATAAGATACATCCTTAACTATCTGTAAGATACATCCTTAACTGTCTGTAACATACATCCTTAACTATCTGTAAGATACATCCTGAACTGTCTGTAAGATACGTCCTTAACTGCCTGTAAGATACATCCTTAACTGTCTGTAAGATACATCCGTAACTGTCTGTAAGATACATCCTCAACTGTCTGTAAGATACATCCTCAACTGTCTGTAAGATACATCCTTAACTCTCAGTGGGATACATCCTTAACTGTCTGTAAGATACATCCTTAACTGTCTGTAAGATACATCCTTAACTCACGGTGAGATACATCCTTAACTGTCTGTAACATACATCCTTAACTGTCTGTAAGATACATCCTTAATTCTCGGTAAGATACATCCTTAACTGTCTGTAACATACATCCTTAACTGTCTGTAAGATACATCCTTAACTCTTGCTAAGATACATCCTTAACTGTCGATAAGATACATCCTTAACTGTCTGTAAGATACATCCTTAACTGTCTGTAAGATACATCCTCAACTGTCTGTAAGATAGATCCTTAACTGTCTGTAAGATACATCCTTAACTGTGTATAAGATACATCCTTAACTGTCTGTAAGATACATCCTTAACTGTCTGTAAGATACATCCTTAAATGTCTGTAAGATACATCCTTAACTGTCTGTAAGATACATCATTAACTGTCTGTAAGATACATCCTTAACTGTGTGTAAGATACATCCTTAACTGTCTGTAACATACATCCTTAACTGCCTGTAAGATACATCCTTAACTGTCTGTAAGATACATCCTTAACTGTCTGTAAGATACATCCTTAACTCTTCTTAAGATACATCCTTAACTCGGTAAGATACATCCTTAACTGTCTGTAACATACATCCTTAACTGCCTGTAAGATACATCCTCAACTGTCTGGAAGATACATCCTTAACTGTCTGTAACATACGTCCTTAACTGTCTGTAAGATACATCCTTAACTGTCTGTAAGATACATCCTTAACTCTTCTTAACATACATCCTTAACTGTCGATAAGATACATCCTTAACTGTGTGTAAGATACATCAATAACTGTCTGTAAGATACATCCTTAACTGTCTGTAACATACATCCTTAACTATCTGTAAGATACATCCTCAACTGTCTGTAAGATACATCCTCAACTGTCTGTAAGATACATCCTTAACTGTCTGTAAGATATATCCTTAACTGTCTATAAGATACATCCTTAACTATCTGTAAGATACATCCTTAACTGTCTGTAACATACATCCTTAACTATCTGTAAGATACATCCTGAACTGTCTGTAAGATACGTCCTTAACTGTCTGTAAGATATATCCTTAACTGTCTGTAAGATACATCCTTAACTGTCTGTAAGATACATCCTTAACTGTGTGTAAGATACATCCTCAACTGTATGTAAGATAGATCCTTAACTGTCTGTAAGACACATCCTCAACTGTCTGTAAGATACATCCTTAACTGTCTGTAAGATACATCCTTAACTGTCCGTAAAATACATCCTTAACTGTCTGTAAGATACATCCTTAACTGTCTGTAACATACATCCTTAACTGTCTGTAACATACATCCTTAACTGCCTGTAAGATACATCCTTAACTGTCTGTAAGATACATCCTTAACTGTCTGTAACATTAGTCCTCAACTGACTGTAAGATACATCCTTAACTGTCTGTAAGATACATCCTTAACTGTCTGTAACATATGTCCTTAACTGTCTGTAAGATACATCCTTAACTCTTCTTAAGATATATCCTTAACTGTCGATAAGATACATCCTTAACTGTCTGTAAGATACATCCTTAACTCTTAGTAAGATACATCCTTAACTCTCGGTAAGATACATCCTTAACTGTTTGTAAGATACATCCTTAACTGTCTGTAAAACACATCCTGAACTGTCTATAAGAAACATCCTTAACTGTCTGGGAGATACATCCTTAACTGTCTGTAACATACATCCTTAACTGTCTGTAAGATACATCCTCAACTGTCTGTAAGATACATCCTTAACTCTCTGTAAGATATATCCTTAACTGTCTGTAAGATAAATCCTTAACTGTCTGTAAGATACGTCCTTAACTCTCGGTAAGATACATCCTTAACTGTGTGTAGGATACATCCTCAACTGTCTGTAAGATACATCCTTAACTCTTAGTAAGAAACATCCTTAACTCTCGGTAAGATACATCCTTAACTGTCTGTAAGATACATCCTTAACTCTCGGTAAGATACATCCTTAACTGTGTGTAAGATACATCCTCAACTGTCTGTAAGATACATCCTTAGCAGTCTGTAAGATACATCCTTAACTGTCTGTAAGATACATCCTTAACCCTTCTTAAGATACATCCTTAACTCTCGGTAAGATACATCCTTAACTGTCTGTAACATACATCCTTAACTGCCTGTAAGATACATCCTCAACTGTCTGGAAGATACATCCTTAACTGTCTGTAACATACGTCCTTAACTGTCTGTAAGATACATCCTTAACTGTCTGTAAGATACATCCTTAACTGTCTGTAACATACATCCTTAACTGTCGATAAGATACATCCTTAACTGTCTGTAAGATACATCCTTAACTGTGTGTAAGATACATCCTTAACTGTCTGTAAGATACATCCTTAACTGTCTGTAAGATACATCCTTAACTGTCTGTAACATACATCCTTAACTATCTGTAAGATACATCCTCAACTTTCTGTAAGATACATCCTCAACTGTCTGTAAGATACATCCTTAACTGTCTGTAAGATACATCCTTAACTGTCTATAAGATACATCCTTAACTGTCTGTAAGATACATCCTTAACTGTCTGTAACATACATCCTTAACTATCTGTAAGATACATCCTCAACTGTCTGTAAGATACGTCCTTAACTGCCTGTAAGATATATCCTTAACTGTCTGTAAGATACATCCTTAACTGTCTGTAAGATACATCCTCAACTGTCTGTAAGATACATCCTTAACTGTCTGTAAGATACATCCTTAACTGTGTGTAAGATACATCCTCAACTGTCTGTAAGATAAATCCTTAACTGTCTGTAAGACACATCCTCAACTGTCTGTAAGATACATCCTCAACTGTCTGTAACAAAGATCCTTAACTGTCTGTAAGACACATCCTCAACTGTCTGTAAGATACATCCTTATCTGTCTGTAAGATATATCCTTAACTGTCTGTAATATATATCCTTAACTGTCTGTAAGATACATCCTTAACTGTCTGTAACATACATCCTTAACTGCCTGTAAGATACATCCTTAACTGTCTGTAAGATACATCCTTAACTGTCTGTAACATACATCCTTCACTGCCTGTAAGATACATCCTTAACTGTCGATAAGATACATCCTTAACTGTCTGTAAGATACATCCTTAAATGTGTGTAAGATACATCATTAACTGTCTGTAAGATACATCCTTAACTCTTCTTAAGATATATCCTTAACTGTCGATAAGATACATCCTTAACTGTCTGTAAGATACATCCTTAACTCTTCGTAAGATACATCCTTAACTCTCGGTAAGATACATCCTTAACTGTTTGTAAGATACATCCTTAACTGTCTGTAAAACACATCCTGAACTGTCTATAAGAAACATCCTTAACTGTCTGGGAGATACATCCTTAACTGTCTGTAACATACATCCTTAACTGTCTGTAAGATACATCCTCAACTGTCTGCAAGATACATCCTTAACTGTCTGTAAGATATATCCTTAACTGTCTGTAAGATACATCCTTAACTGTCTGTAAGATAGATCCTTAACTGTGTGTAAGATACATCCTCAACTGTCTGTAAGATAGATCCTTAACTGTCTGTAAGATACATCCTTAACTGTCTGTAAGATACATCCTTAACTGTCCGTAAAATACATCCTTAACTGTCTGTAAGATACATCCTTAACTGTCTGTAAGATACATCCTTAACTGTCTGTAACATACATCCTTAACTGCCTGTAAGATACATCCTTAACTGTCTGTAAGATACATCCTTAACTGTCTGTAACATACGTCCTCAACTGTCTGTAAGATACATCCTTAACTGTCTGTAAGATTCATCCTTAACTGTCTGTAAGATACATGCTTAACTGTCTGTAAGATATATCCTTAACTGTCTATAAGATACATCCTCAACTGTCTATAAGATACATCCTCAACTGTCTGTAAGATAAATCCTTTACTGTCTGTAAGATACGTCCTTAACTCTCGGTAAGATACATCCTTAACTGTGTGTAAGATACATCCTCAACTGTCTGTAAGATACATCCTTAGCAGTCTGTAAGATACATCCTTAACTGTCTGTAAGATATATCCTCAACTGTCTGTAAGATACATCCTCGACTGTCTGTAACATAGATCCTTAACTGTCTGTAAGACACATCCTCAACTGTCTGTAAGATACACCCTTATCTGTCTGTAAGATATATCCTTAACTGTCTGTAAGATACATCCTTAACTGTCTGTAAGATACATCCTTAACTGTCTATAAGATACATCCTTAACTGTCTGTAAGATACATCCTCAACTGTCTGTAAGATACGTCCTCAACTGTCTGTAAGATACATCCTCAACTGTCTGTAAGATACATCCTCAACTGTCTGTAAGATATATCCTCAACTGTCTGTAAGATACATCCTCAACTGTCTGTAACATAGATCCTTAACTGTCTGTAAGACACATCCTCAACTGTCTGTAAGATACATCCTTATCTGTCTGTAAGATATATCCTTAACTGTCTGTAAGATACATCCTTAACTGTCTGTAAGATACATCCTTAACTGTGTGTAAGATACATCCTCAACTGTCTGTAAGATACATCCTTAACTGTCTGTAAGATACATCCTTAACTGTCCGTAAAATACATCCTTAACTGTCTGTAAGATACATCCTTAACTGTCTGTAAGATACATCCTTAACTGTCTGTAACATACATCCTTAACTGCCTGTAAGATACATCCTTAACTGTCTGTAAGATACATCCTTAACTGTCTGTAACATACGTCCTTAACAGTCTGTAAGATACATCCTTAACTGTCTGTAAGATACATCCTTAACTCTTCTTAAGATATATCCTTAACTGTCGATAAGATACATCCTTAACTGTATGTAAGATACATCCTTAACTCTTCGTAAGATACATCCTTAACTCTCGGTAAGATACATCCTTAACTGTTTGTAAGATACATCCTTAACTGTCTGTAAAACACATCCTGAACTGTCTATAAGAAACATCTTTAACTGTCTGGGAGATACATCCTCAACTGTCTGTAAGATAGATCCTTAACTGTCTGTAAGATACATCCTTAACTGTCTGTAAGATACATCCTTAACTGTCCGTAAAATACATCCTTAACTGTCTGTAAGATACATCCTTAACTGTCTGTAAGATACATCCTTAACTGTCTGTAACATACATCCTTAACTGCCTGTAAGATACATCCTTAACTGTCTGTAAGATACATCCTTAACTGTCTGTAACATACGTCCTCAACTGTCTGTAAGATACATCCTTAACTGTCTGTAAGATTCATCCTTAACTGTCTGTAAGATACATGCTTAACTGTCTGTAAGATATATCCTTAACTGTCTATAAGATACATCCTCAACTGTCTATAAGATACATCCTCAACTGTCTGTAAGATAAATCCTTTACTGTCTGTAAGATACGTCCTTAACTCTCGGTAAGATACATCCTTAACTGTGTGTAAGATACATCCTCAACTGTCTGTAAGATACATCCTTAGCAGTCTGTAAGATACATCCTTAACTGTCTGTAAGATATATCCTCAACTGTCTGTAAGATACATCCTCGACTGTCTGTAACATAGATCCTTAACTGTCTGTAAGACACATCCTCAACTGTCTGTAAGATACACCCTTATCTGTCTGTAAGATATATCCTTAACTGTCTGTAAGATACATCCTTAACTGTCTGTAAGATACATCCTTAACTGTCTATAAGATACATCCTTAACTGTCTGTAAGATACATCCTCAACTGTCTGTAAGATACGTCCTCAACTGTCTGTAAGATACATCCTCAACTGTCTGTAAGATACATCCTCAACTGTCTGTAAGATATATCCTCAACTGTCTGTAAGATACATCCTCAACTGTCTGTAACATAGATCCTTAACTGTCTGTAAGACACATCCTCAACTGTCTGTAAGATACATCCTTATCTGTCTGTAAGATATATCCTTAACTGTCTGTAAGATACATCCTTAACTGTCTGTAAGATACATCCTTAACTGTGTGTAAGATACATCCTCAACTGTCTGTAAGATACATCCTTAACTGTCTGTAAGATACATCCTTAACTGTCCGTAAAATACATCCTTAACTGTCTGTAAGATACATCCTTAACTGTCTGTAAGATACATCCTTAACTGTCTGTAACATACATCCTTAACTGCCTGTAAGATACATCCTTAACTGTCTGTAAGATACATCCTTAACTGTCTGTAACATACGTCCTTAACAGTCTGTAAGATACATCCTTAACTGTCTGTAAGATACATCCTTAACTCTTCTTAAGATATATCCTTAACTGTCGATAAGATACATCCTTAACTGTATGTAAGATACATCCTTAACTCTTCGTAAGATACATCCTTAACTCTCGGTAAGATACATCCTTAACTGTTTGTAAGATACATCCTTAACTGTCTGTAAAACACATCCTGAACTGTCTATAAGAAACATCTTTAACTGTCTGGGAGATACATCCTTAACTGTCTGTAACATACATCCTTAACTGTCTGTAAGATACATCCTCAACTGTCTGTAAGATACATCCTTAACTGTCTGTAAGATACATCCTCAACTGTCTATAAGATACATCCTTAACTATCTGTAAGATACATCCTTAACTGTCTGTCCTTAACTATCTGTAAGATACATCCTGAACTGTCTGTAAGATACGTCCTTAACTGCCTGTAAGATACATCCTTAACTGTCTGTAAGATACATCCGTAACTGTCTGTAAGATACATCCTCAACTGTCTGTAAGATACATCCTCAACTGTCTGTAAGATACATCCTTAACTCTCAGTGGGATACATCCTTAACTGTCTGTAAGATACATCCTTAACTCACGGTGAGATACATCCTTAACTGTCTGTAACATACATCCTTAACTGTCTGTAAGATACATCCTTAATTCTCGGTAAGATACATCCTTAACTGTCTGTAACATACATCCTTAACTGTCTGTAAGATACATCCTTAACTCTTGCTAAGATACATCCTTAACTGTCGATAAGATACATCCTTAACTGTCTGTAAGATACATCCTTAACTGTCTGTAAGATACATCCTCAACTGTCTGTAAGATACATCCTTAACTGTCTGTAAGATACATCCTTAACTGTGTATAAGATACATCCTTAACTGTCTGTAAGATACATCCTTAACTGTCTGTAAGATACATCCTTAAATGTCTGTAAGATACATCCTTAACTGTCTGTAAGATACATCCTTAACTGTCTGTAAGATACATCCTTAACTGTGTGTAAGATACATCCTTAACTGTCTGTAACATACATCCTTAACTGCCTGTAAGATACATCCTTAACTGTCTGTAAGATACATCCTCAACTGTCAATAAGATACATCCTTAACTGTCGGTAAGATACATCCTTAACTGTCAATAAGATACATAATTAACTGGCGGGACACAACAAAAAGTCTTTGTACACAAACGAGGTTTCGACGTGATGCAGTAAAGGCTCTGCTTCAGCTGGGATACTTCCTGTTCTTCCACATTAAACATCGTGTCTTATGCTTTACATGCAGAATAACAGAAGATACAGGTGAAGCCACGCGGGCAGGCTGGTGTGCAGGCACATGCAGGAACGAACAGAACCGACATGGCAAATGAATTTGGAGGGGCGTAATGAGAGTCGGTGCTGGGCTCCGGCCTGATTTCACAGCCACATCATTAAGGGTGAGGCGGCCAGGGCCCCCCCAATACACACACACACACGCACGCACACACAAACACATGCACATACACATATACACACACACACACAGACACACAGACACACACACCTACACTCTGCGAAGGAAAGACGAACAAGGTCAGTCGCCGCACAGCAGTGTAATGAGAGGTGACAGGTGAGAAGAGGAGCTCCAGACTTTACCCATTAAACTTACATTTTTAGGGAGTGTGTGTATGCGTGTATTTACAAGTCATAGCCCAAAGCACGCACGCACGCGCACACACACACACACACACACACACACACACACACACCCTCTCTCCCTCTCTCTCTCTGACCTTCTTGTACTTCCTGCCAGGGCAGGTGTTAGGGCTGCAGGGGTTGGTTTGAGTGGTAAAATGGAAGTGGTTTGGGGCTTTTGGTCCGCATGTCGGGGCAACGCAAATGACTCAGCTCACTGGATGTGACTCTGTGGAAGTGCAGTTTTGCCTCCTCTGCTGTGTGAGTCGTCCATCACAAACAGACAGTTATCAGCCAAACAACAGACACTACCTGGGTATGAAGTAGAATACTAAGAGCCAAACGACAGACACTACCTGGATATAAAGTAGAATACTAAGAGCCAAACAACAGACACTACCTGGGTATAAGGTAGAATACTAAGAGCCAAACAACAGACACTACCTGGGTATAAAGTAAAATACTAAGAGCCAAACAACAGACACTACCTGGGTATAAAGTACAATACTAAGAGCCAAACAACAGACACTACCTGGGTATAAAGTAGAATACTAGGAGCCAAACAACAGACACTACCTGGGTATAAAGTATAATACTAAGAGCCAAACAACAGACACTACCTGGGTATAAAGTAGAATACTAAGAGCCAAACAACAGACACTACCTGGGTATAAAGTAGGATACTAAGAGCCAAACAACAGACACTACTAAGAGCCAAACAACAGACACTACCTGGGTATAAAGTAGAATACTAAGAGCCAAACGACAGACACTACCTGGGTATAAAGTAGAATACTAAGAGCCAAACAACAGACACTACTAAGGTATAAAGTAGAATACTAAGAGACAAACAACAGACACTACCTGGGTATAAAGTAGAATACTAAGAGCCAAACAACAGACACTACCTGGGTATGAAGTAGAGTACTAAGAGCCAAACAACAGACACTACCTGGGTATAAAGTAGAATACTAAGAGCCAAACGACAAACACTACCAGGGTATAAAGTAGGATACTAAGAGCCAAACAACAGACACTACTTGGGTATAAAGTAGAATACTAAGAGCCAAACGACAGACACTGCCTGGGTATAAAGTAGAATACTAAGAGCCAAATGACAGACACTACCTTGGTATAAAGTAGGATACTAAGAGCCAAACAACAGACACTACCTGGGTATAAATTAGGATACTAAGAGCCAAACAACAGACACTACTTGGGTATAAAGTAGAATACTAAGAGCCAAACGACAGACACTGCCTGGGTATAAAGTAGAATACTAAGAGCCAAACGACAGACACTACCTTGGTGTAAAGTAGAATACTAAGAGCCAAACGACAGACAATACCTGGGTATAAAGTAGAATACTAAGAGCCAAACAACAGACACTACCTGTGTATAAAGTAGAATACTAAGAGCCAAACAACAGACACTACCTGGGTATAAAGTACAATACTAAGAGCCAAACAACAGACACTACCTGGGTATAAAGTAGAATACTAAGAGCCAAACAACAGACACTACCTGGGTATAAAGTACAATACTAAGAGCCATACAACAGACACTACCTGGGTATAAAGTAGAATACTAAGAGCCAAACAACAGACACTACCTGGGTATAAAGTAGAATACTAAGAGCCAAACAACAGACACTACCTGGGTATAAAGTAGAATACTAAGAGCCAAACGACAGACACTACCTGGGTATAAAGTAGAATACTAAGAGCCATACAACAGACACTACCTGGGTATAAAGTAGAATACTAAGAGCCAAACAACAGACACTCCTGGGTATAAAGTAGAATACTAAGAGCCAAACAACAGACACTACATGGGTATAAAGTAGAATACTAAGAGCCAAACAACAGACACTACCTGGATATAAAGTAGAATACTAAGAGCCAAACGACAGACAATACCTGGGTATAAAGTAGAATACTAAGAGCCAAACAACGGACACTACCTGTGTATAAAGTAAAATACTAAGAGCCAAACAACAGACACTACCTGGGTATAAAGTACAATACTAAGAGCCAAACAACAGACACTACCTGGGTATAAAGTAGAATACTAAGAGCCAAACAACAGACACTACCTGGGTATAAAGTAGAATACTAAGAGCCAAACAACAGACACTACCTGGGTATAAAGTAGAATACTAAGAGCCAAACGACAGACACTACCTGGGTATAAAGTAGAATACTAAGAGCCATACAACAGACACTACCTGGGTATAAAGTAGAATACTAAGAGCCAAACAACAGACACTCCTGGGTATAAAGTAGAATACCAAGAGCCAAACAACAGACACTACATGGGTATAAAGTAGAATACTAAGAGCCAAACAACAGACACTACCTGGATATAAAGTAGAATACTAAGAGCCAAACGACAGACAATACCTGGGTATAAAGTAGAATACTAAGAGCCAAACAACAGACACTCCTGGGTATAAAGTAGAATACTAAGAGCCAAACAACAGACACTACATGGGTATAAAGTAGAATACTAAGAGCCAAACAACAGACACTACCTGGATATAAAGTAGAATACTAAGAGCCAAACGACAGACAATACCTGGGTATAAAGTAGAATACTAAGAGCCAAACAACAGACGCTACCTGGGTATAAAGTAGAATACTAAGAGCCAAACAACAGACACTACTAAGGTATAAAGTAGAATACTAAGAGACAAACAACAGACACTACCTGGGTATAAAGTAGAATACTAAGAGCCAAACAACAGACACTGCCTGGGTATAAAGTAGAGTACTAAGAGCCAAACAACAGACACTACCTGGGTATAAAGTAGAATACTAAGAGCCAAACGACAAACACTACCAGGGTATAAAGTAGGATACTAAGAGCCAAACAACAGACACTACTTGGGTATAAAGTAGAATACTAAGAGCCAAACGACAGACACTGCCTGGGTCTAAGAGCAGTAAAGGTGTTAGCAACAGGAAAACATAATGATGACAAGAGTGTTACATTTTAACAGTGGTGGTGACAATAGTAGCACAGCTGGCGTGGTGACGTGTGAGTGGCAGTATTGTGATTCTGAGTAACCGTTTCATCTGAATCTGTTGGCGCGTGTACATTGTGGCAACAAGTTGTTGTTGTTGTTTCATCTCTTTTGTGCATAATACAAAGATTTAAAGCGCTCGATGGTGTTTTTATACTGGAACGATCATGAATGAGAGTAGACTCGCCTGCCCTTGGCTAACGGGTCGGACTGGTTAGCGCAGTCGCCCGTGTTGCGGGAGACCCGGCTTCGCTTCCCGGCTGTCCCCTGAATGCGCTACAATGTAATGTGAAGGGATGCGAAACCAGTTGCGCTGTGATTCCTGTTACGCGTCCATGCAGCAGTCAAACTTACTGATACACATTTAGTGTGTGAGTAAGCGTCCCCTACTGAGAAAGTACTAGAAAACCCACTTTCTCTAAGTGGGAGCACAAAACTAAAGTTAGATGGGCGTCCGGGCAGCGCGGTCTATAGCGTTGCCTACCAACGCGGGGTTCGCCGGTTCGAATCCCCGTGTTACCTCCGGCTTGGTCGGGCGTCCCTACAGACACAATTGGCCGTGTCTGCGGGTGGGAAGCCGGATGTGCGAATGTGTCCTGGTTGCTGCACTAGCGCCTCCTCTGGTCGGTCGGGGCGCCTGTCCGGGGGGGGGTGGAGTGGAGACTCGGGGGAATAGCGTGGTCCTCCCACGTTCAACGTCCCCCTGGCGAAACTCCTCACTGTCAGGTGAAAAGAAGCGGCTGGGGACTCCACATGTAGTCTGCAGCCCTTCCCGGATCGGCAGAGGGGGTGGAATAGCGACCGGGACAGCGTGGAGGAGTGGGGTAATTGGCCGGATACAACTGGGGAGAAAAAGTGGGGCGGGGGCGGGGGAGGGGGGATCCAAACAGAAAAAAAACTACAGTTGGATTTTCAGATGTGACATCCAGACAACCTCAGAAGTTCAAGCCGTGCGGCAGCTGACGTTTGAAGGAGCAAAAGCACAACTGCATCTGCAGCAACTCCAGCTCCAATGAAGCCACTCAATCAATTGAGTTGGCTGGGCTCCATGCAGTTACCATGGTGAATCCTATCAGGCTCTCACACACACACACACACACACACACACACACACACACACACACACACACACACACACACACAGTGACTTGGTCCATGTCCAGATGGCTAACCTTAAAGACAGCGCTCCGCAGCTGTCCTCTCTTCTGCAGCACTCTCAAAGACTTGTAACGCGGCACACAAGTGACATTTCTGGTGACAGCCTCGAGCTTGCCAAAGAGACAGGACGATTTATAATCGAGACAGTGACACCATTAAGGTGACATTTAGGGGCCTCCCTCAGACATATAACTGGAAGATGAGAGAGATGAGTGAAGAACCCACATCATCTTTTCATCTCGGCATCTGTCATGGTGAAGCCTCCATCTTGCTGGTCACAGACAACATGCTGGCTGCGACGCCGTTTCTGTTTGAACACACACCAACACACTGCATGTTATCACCGATTGCCACTGACTGTACTCTGGATTCGTGACGGAGCACACTTGGATGACTTCATTCCCTCCTTTCCTTACTCATTCTTAGTCACAATGGATCATTCTTTCAGCCATGAAGATCACCCTCAGAACAGCCGGGGTAGTTATTGTGGATCTTCATGGGCTTCTGAGGGTGATGGGAGATCTGAGGGTGATCTTCATGGGCTTCTGAGGGTGATGAGAGATCTGAGGGTGATCTTCATGGGCTTCTGAGGGTGATGAGAGATCTGAGGGTGATCATCGTGGGCTTCTGAGGGTGATAGGAGATCTGAGGGTGATCTTCATGGGCTTCTGAGGGTGATGAGAGATCTGAGGGTGACCTTCATGGGCTTCTGAGGGTGATGAGAGATCTGAGGGTGATCTTCATGGGCTTCTGAGGGTGATGAGAGATCTGAGGGTGACCTTCGTGGGCTTCTGAGGGTGATGGGAGATCTGAGGGTGATCTTCATGGGCTTCTTAGGGTGATGAGAGATCTGAGGGTGATCTTCATGGGCTTCTGAGGGTGATGAGAGATCTGAGGGTGATCTTCATGGGCTTCTGAGGGTGATGAGAGATCTGAGGGTGATCATCGTGGGCTTCTGAGGGTGATAGGAGATCTGAGGGTGATCTTCATGGGCTTCTGAGGGTGATGAGAGATGTGAGGGTGATCTTCATGGGCTTCTGAGGGTGATTGGAGATCTGAGGGTGATCTTCATGGGCTTCTGAGGGTGATGAGAGATCTGAGGGTGATCTTCATGGGCTTCTGAGGGTGATGGGAGATGTGAGGGTGATCTTCATGGGCTTCTGAGGGTGATGGGAGATCTGAGCGCGATCTCCATGGGCTTCTGAGGGTGGATGAGAGATGTGAGGGTGATCTTCATGGGCTTCTGAGGGTGATGGGAGATCTGAGCACGATCTCCATGGGCTTCTGAGGGTGATGAGAGATGTGAGGGTGATCTTCATGGGCTTCTGAGGGTGATGAGAGATCTGAGGGTGATCTTCATTGGCTTCTGAGGGTAATGGGAGATCTGAGGGTGATCTCCATGAGCTTCTGAGGGTGATGGGAGATCTGAGGGTGATCTTCGTGAGCTTTCAGATGTGACATGTGATAGCGCTCCAAAAGGCTCTCGTCTCGTAACATGAAGGTAGCACACAGATATATTTACAAAGAAGAAGAAGTGTGTGCCACATTAAAGACACGGGATGGGATGCCCTTGAGGTGGAGTGGGTTTGGCTGGCAGGACTATGTTGTCATCTTTTTCTCCTTGACAGTCTATTCAAGCACAAATGGCATGAAAGTCATTTTTGAAGGAAAATAATGAGACTGTGTATGGAGGCTTATTAAAAAGGGATGAATCAGGCGACTACATAGTGCACTTTTACCAGAGGTGGCCCTGGCGACTTCACCGTTAGTCACTGCTGTAACATCGTGTTCCCTCTCCGAATGAAATTAAATCAATCACAACACGAATCATCAGTTTCCTTACTGTTTACACTCATCCACTTTTCTATTTCCAACCGTGACCCAAACTGTATTAATAACTTATTTAATCACATAATCACATTACGGGCATGCGTGCAGTTCTATGTGTGTGCGCACATCATCTTCTCCGACGGATTCCTCTCGTAAATCAAGTTAATCACAGCACTGAAAGCAATAATGAGAGGAACATGCTCCTCAACAAGCTAACAAACCCATTAGCTGCTGCGCCCCTCTCCAAATCCAAAACCATACATTCATTAGACAGTAATTTGGAGCAGAAAATGGGATCGGGAAAATGGGAAAAACACAACCTCCAAAACACAACGCCAAGATGGCCGAGACAAGAAGAGAGAGGGGGAAAATTATGAATTTGCTCGTGAAGGGAAATGGGGCTTTGTTATTAGCATGAAATAACGGGGCGAGGATCCGAAGACGCGCGCATAAGAGCCACTTCTCAGTCCACTCTTTCAACCCCTCCAGTTTGAAGCGTTCAGATTTGAGAATAAACCACCACGCAGGTGGTGCAGCTCGAGAAGACAGGAGCGTGAAGAACAGGGTAATGACTTTATGTTGCACGTAAGTAGGGATTCAAACCACGATGCAGCAGCACACTGCGACGTGCACTTCATACCGGGGTGTCCTGGATGTGGGACAACGGAGGCCACTCTAAAAAGTCACGAGAGAATCAAGTGCATGGTCTCTACGCATGCTCTGTGTGTTCTCCCCCCCCTTTTTTTTTCCTCCCCAACTGTATTCGACCAATTACCCCACTCTTCTGAGCCGACCCGGTCGCTGCTCCACCCCCTCTGCCGACCCGGGGAGGGCTGCAGACTACCACATGCCTCCTCCCATACATGTGGAGTCACCCGCCGCCTCTTTTCACCTGACAGTGAGGAGTTTCGCCAGGGGGACGTAGCGCGTGGGAGGATCACGCTATTCGCCCCCCCTGTCAGCGCTCCACATCTCTCCATGTCATCCAACCCGTCCATCCAGCTCGCCATCCATCCCTTCCTTCTTCACTCCTCAAACTAGCTAGTTAGCTATCGCTGCAATTCTATGACATTCTAAGACCCCCCCCCACACACACACACACACCTCCCCCAACTCGCCGCTTATCCAGGGTTAAATTCTGATACGATTCGCTTTTCACGGGCCAGAATGGGCGATAACGGAGTTTGATTTAAGGGGTGCGGTGGGGTGGGGTGGAGGAGACCATTCGGGGGCGGAGGGGGGGTGATTAGAGAGAGTGTGTGTGGTGTGGAGGTGGATAGGGGAGGGTTTTTCGTTTCTCCGACCTCCCTGAAACCCATTTAGCCAAACTGTAATAAGTGTAATGGCCGCAGGTTATGGTAATTCTTCAATTAATCCAAATTAAATGCCACCTAATGTGGGCCACATTACGGCAGCCGCGAAGGCCCGTCCAAAAAAAGGAGCCCTTGCGAGAGCACGGGGCAGGGCGCAGACCAGAAACTGAGTAGAAGAAATGAACGGCGGTAATGATCAGCGTTCATGTCAACATGACGGGCGTCCCCCTCATCACCATGACGTCATGTTTTCATGACAGGCAAGAGATCCGCGGTGCATTTCTGCCCGCTACACACACCGAATCTCGCCAGCATCAAAGTGCGCCCCGTGTGTACCTTCCCTTTGCATATTTGTGTGTTCGTTGACCGCAGAGAGGAGCGGCTCCTCTCTGTGTCTGTGTGTGTGCTGCTGTTGTGTACTCCCCTCTGCAGGCTGGCCTGTGCGGAGGAGCGGCATCTTCACTCCACATTCACGCGCTGCCTTCACTCTGACATTCCGCTTGACATTCAGGTAGCATAGCAACATGACAACATGCCCCTACAGCCTGGCGTGAGAATATAGATGCTTTCTGAAAAGGTTGACATGAGGAGGAGGAGGAGGAGGAAGCTGGGTGGGGGCTGAGGGAGAGTAGACTGAAGCCTTGTACAGATCTGCCTCTTCTCCTTTCAACCCCGGTGGAGAATCCCATTTGAAATTTAAAGAACTTTTTGTTTGTGGTATCTGGAAATACCTTTACAGGCAGTGCCAAAAATACCGCCCGAAGAGGGAAGGCTTTGGTGCCCCCTACTGAGCTGCAGGATCCACCAGGGAGGAGACGAGCGGCTACGCTACGGCGCTAACGCGTCAATAAACGCATTTTTACTCACACGATAGTCACACATATTTATACACACACACACACACACACACACACGTATCTCTCTCGCTATTGCAGACTCAGGGACCATAACAGACAAATAGGTAAAAGACAAACCCTAGACACTACACAGAGTAAACACAATAAACAACATAAACGGTCAGTGTCTTACAAGGAGGCAGCTAGACCAGTGGTCCCACTGCCGGGACTGATAGCATGTGGACCTGAATCTTATATTAGTTAAACTCTTGATTACATTATCAGAGTCATTGAGCCGGCAAATACATGAGCTTACTTACAACAGCCTGAAAGGTACTGACTCCTTCTGCCACAGACATTTTACTTGCACCACACCATCTGGGTGTAGCGCAGGTAAAATGCTCGTCTTTCAGTAGTATTCTCATAGCACTATTATAAGCTACTCGAAGACTCTGTATGCTTGCTTTTATATATATATATATATATATCTACTACTACTTTCGGCTGCTCCCGTTAGGGGTCGCCACAGCGGATCATCCGTTTCCATTTCTTCCTGTCTTCTGCGTCTTCCTCTGTCACATCAGCCACCTGCATGTCTTCCCTCACCACATCCATAAACCTCCTCTTTGGCCTTCCTCTTCTCCTCTTCCCTGGCAGCTCCATATTCAGCATCCTTCTCCCAATATACTCAGCATCTCTCCTCCACACATGTCCAAGCCATCTCAATCTTGCCTCTCTTGCTTTGTCTCCAAACCGTCCAACCTGAGCGGTCCCTCTAATATAATCGTTCCTAATCCTGTCCTTCTTCGTTACTCCCAGTGAAAATCTTAGCATCTTCAACTCTGCCACCTCCAGCTCCGCCTCCTGTCTTTTCGTCAGTGCCACTGTCTCCAAACCATATAACATAGCTGGTCTCACAACCATCTTGTAAACTTTCCCTTTAACTCTTGCTGGTACCCTTCTGTCGCAAATCACTCCTGACACACTTCTCCACCCACTCCAACCTGCCTGCACTCTCTTTTTCACCTCTCTACTGCACTCCCCGTTACTTTGGACAGTTGACCCCAAGTATTTAAACTCAGATGCCTTTGTCACCTCCACTCCTTGCATCCTGACCATTCCACTGTCCTCTCTCTCATTCACGCATAGGTATTCCGTCTTGCTCCTACTGACTTTCATTCCTCTTCTCTCTAGTGCATACCTCCACCTCTCCAGGCTCTCCTCGACCTGCACCCTACTCTCGCTACAGATCACAATGTCATCCGCGAACATCATCGTCCATGGAGACTCCTGCCTGATCTTGTCCGTCAACCTGTCCATCACCATTGCAAACAAGAAAGGGCTAAGAGCCGATCCTTGATGTAATCCCACCTCCACCTTGAACCCATCTGTCATTCCAACCGCACACCTCAACATTGTCACACTTCCCTCATACGTATCCTGCACCACTCCTACATACTTCTCTGCAACTCCTGACTTCCTCATACAATACCACACCTCCTCTCTCGGCACTCTGTCATAAGCTTTCTCTAAATCTACAAAGACACAATGCAACTCTTTCTGGCCTTCTCTATACTTCTCAATCAACATTCTCAAAGCAAACATCGCATCTGTGGTGCTCTTTCGTGGCATGAAACCATACTGCTGCTCGCTGATCGTCACCTCTCCTCTTAACCTAGCTTCTATTACTCTTTCCCAAATCTTCATGCTGTGGCTGATCAACTTTATACCTCTGTAGTTGTTACAGTTCTGCACATCGCCCTTGTTCTTGAAAATCGGTACCAGTATGCTTCTTCTCCACTCCTCAGGCATCCTCTCACTTTCCAGGATTGTGTTAAACAATCTAGTTAGAAACTCCACTGCCATCTCTCCTAAACATCTCCATGCCTCCACAGGTATGTCATCAGGACCAACTGTCTTTCCATTCTTCATCCTCTTCATAGCTGCCCTCACTTCCTCCTTGCTAATCCGCTGAACTTCCTGATTCACTATCCCTACATCATCCAACCTTCTCTCTCTCTCATTTTCTTCATTCATCCGCCCCTCAAAGTATTCCTTCCACCTTCTTAGCACACTCTCCTCGCTTGTCAGCACATTTCCATCTCTATCCTTGATCGCCCTAACTTGCTGCACATCCTTTGCAGCTTGGTCCCTCTGTCTAGCCAATCGGTACAAGTCCTTTTCTCCTTCCTTAGTGTCTAACCTGTCATACAACTCACCATACGCCTTTTCCTTTGCCTTTGCCACCTCTCTCTTTGCTTTACGCTGCATCTCCTTGTACTCCTGTCTACTTTCTTCATCTCTCTGACTATCCCACTTCTTCTTTGCCAACCTTTTCCTCTGTATAATTTGCTGTACTTCCTCATTCCACCACCAAGTCTCCTTGTCTTCCTTCCTCTGTCCTGATGACATACCAAGTACCTTCCTAGCTGTCTCCCTCACTATTTCTGCAGTGGTTTTCCAGCCATCTGTCAACTCTTCACTACCACCCAGTGCCTGTCTTAACTCCTGCCTGAACTCCACACAACAGTCTTCCTTCTTCAACTTCCACCATTTAATCTTCGGCTGTGTCTTCACTCGCTTCCTCTTCTTGGTCTCCAAAGTCATCCTACAGACCACCATCCGATGCTGCCTGGCTACGCTCTCCCCTGTCACCACCTTGCAGTCTCCAATCCCTTTTAGATGGTGCCTTCTACATAAGATATAGTCCACCTGTGTGCACTTTCCTCCACTCTTGTACGTCACCCTGTGTTCCTCCCTCTTCTTGAAATATGTATTCACCACAGCCATTTCCATCCTTTTCGCAAAATCGACCACCATCTGTCCTTCCACATTTCTCTTCTTGACTCCATACTTTCCCATCACCTCCTCATCACCTCTGTTCCCTTCACCAACATGTCCATTGAAGTCCGCTCCAATCACCACTCTCTCCTCCTTGGGTACCCTCTCCACCATGTCGTCCAACTCATTCCAGAATTCTTCTTTTTCATCCATCTCACACCCAACTTGCGGGGCATATGCGCTGATAACATTCAGCAATAAACCTTCAATTTCCAGCTTCATACTCATCACTCTGTCTGACACTCTCTTCACCTCCAGCACGCCCTTGACATACTCTTCCTTCAGAATTACCCCTACCCCATTTCTCCTCCCATTCACACCATGGTAGAAGAGTTTGAACCCACCTCCGATACTCCTGGCCTTACTCCCCTTCCACCTGGTCTCTTGTACACACAGTATGCCTACCTTTCTTCTTTCCATCATGTCAGCCAGCTCTCTCCCTTTACCAGTCATAGTGCCAACATTCAAAGTTCCAACTCTCACCTCCACATGCCTACCCTTCCTCCTCTCTAGCTGCCTCTGGACATGCTTTCCTCCTCTCCTTCTCCTTCGCCCAACAGTAGCATAGTTTCCACCGACACCCTGCTGGTTAATAGTACCGGTGGCGGTCGTTGGTAACCCGGGCCTCGACCGATCCGGTATGTAAGTCTTATTTATGATCCGCATATTTGATTTGGCAAAGATTTTACGCCGGATGCCCTTCCTGACGCAACCCTCCCCATTTGTCCGGGCTTGGGACCGGCACTAAGGATGCACTGGCTTGTGCATCCTCAGTGGCTGGGTGTTATATATATATATATATATATATACATATTTACACACATATCTTCAGCCGCTTCTCCGGGGTCAGGTCCTGGTGCTAAGTAGGGCACTCCAGGTGTCCCTCTCCCCAGCAACGCCCTCCAGCTCCTCCTGGGGGATCCTAAGGCGTTCCCAGACCAGACTGCACATTTAGTCCCTCCAGAGAGTTCTGGGTCTACCCCGGGGTCTCCTCCCAGTTGGCCGTGCCCGGTAAACCTCCAAAGGAAGGCGCCCAGGCGGCATCTTAATCAGATGCCCGAACCACCTCAACTGGCTCCGTTACATATCATGAATGAAGACCAGAGGCCAGTGCAGCGAAACCCAAAGGACAGACGGACAGAGCACCGAGAAAACCCTAAGGCGATTTTAATGCAGGAAATTAAACAACACTGCCACAGGGATGATAACAGGGGAATCTCGGGTGGGGGGTGTTGTGACGATGTGCGTGCGACTGGCTACCAAAGTCCGTATCCGTAGAGCGAGGGGTTGTCCGAGGAAGTCCGGGTCCGGGATCCAGGAAGTCAAGTCCGAAGGGAGGGGTCCAGAGAGGGAGATCGCCGGAGAGGTCCGGGGAAAACGTGATGGTCGCTGGGGACGAGGAGCGAGGGAGACGCGGGGAACCGTGGAAGTCGCGGAGGGAAAACAAAAACAGCGAGACGAAACACACAAAAACAGGAACACAGGAGTTAGATACTGAGGAAAAAAACAGCGTGGGGACAGGCACGACAAATGGGTAAGCAGGAAAATCACTGGAATAGGCTTGTCAGAGGTTTACCGCAGGGTTCAGTACGTCGAAACCGAGAGAGGCGTTCTGGGAGGCTTCTTGTAGAGGGCTGCCTGATTACCGCAGGTGTGCCTGGTAGATGATGGCAAGCACCTGGTGCAGCGCAGCGCTCGTCTCCGCGCTCGGATGTTTCCGGCACGTCCGAGCTGGGGGAGTGGCTTGAACGTGCCGGGGAGGCAGCTCGGGGCGGTGTAACCACAACAGGCTCCGTTCAATGCGAAGGAGCAGCGGCTTTACTCCGAGCTCCCTTCGGATGTCCAAAACCACATCATCTGCGAAGAGCAGAGATGCAATTTTGAGGTTCCCAAAACGGACACACTCCTCACCTTGGCTGCACCTTGAGATCCTGTCCATGAACATCACAAACAGAATCGGAGACAAGGGACAACCTTGGCGGAGTCCCACACCCACCGAAAACGTGTTTGACTTTGTGCCAGGAATGCAGACACAGCTCTCACTTTGGTGATACAAGGACCGGATATAGATGTATATCAGTATAGACGTTTATACATATAGATAGATAGATAGATAGATAGATAGATAGATAGATAGATAGATAGATAGATAGATAGATAGATAGATAGATAGATAGATAGATGGATAGATATAATTATAGATGTTTTTCCTACACCTATATTGATATTCCGCTCCTCATTGGTTGAGCACTCTTATCAACACTGTAGTAGACCAAAAGCGCTACCTAGTGGTGGGTAAGCTAGGCTCTCATATACCCCGGATGTTTGACTGCTGCGACAGTCGGAGAGCTACAATAAAGAGGACAAGACGTTGGGAATTGGTCTTCGGCTCAAATCACTGTTATGGATATATTAGCAGTATAGGATACATCCAGATAATATAGCGAATATATTACAGTGGCGACGACGGATGGGATACCTTTAATGTGAGAAGGTAATCCCGGTAGTTAATAAAAGCGGACGAAGCAACGTGACGCTACAAGCTAGCTTCCAGCCAGCTAGCAAGAAAAGACTAGCTAGCCAAGCCAAGCACAAGAATGGCGCATTTCATCGGCAATATTGCTGAATACAAGGAAGGTAAAGAGGACTTCGAGTCGTACCTTGAAAGATTGGAGCAATGGATGATCGTTAATGAAGTGGAGGACGGTAAGCAGTATTGTATTTTTAAATCACGTCAGGACACAGCGCTGTCGCTCGACACAACCTCTCCGTGGCATTCTTTATTTAGACTGACACAGCATCAAAGGCAGACCCGATCAAACAACCCAGAGCCCGCAGGCATCACCAATCGATCCCAGCACAATAGAACAGCACCAAATCAAATGCAGCACTGTCGATGTGTGCATACATAACATCCCCCCCCCCCCCGGCAGGATTTCAAACATGAAAGGTTGACACAAAGTCCTCTAGGTGGCCAGGGCGTAAACGTGTGCGAACAGGTCGCGGGGCGGCCTGAGGCTGGGCAGGCCGAGGTGGGGAGGGAGATGGCAGGGGAAGCTGAGGCCCAGAAATGTCTGGGGCCCGTGTAGGAGCTGCATGAAGGCCCGGGGCGTCTCGCCATGCTGAGGGAATGGCTAAGGTTGTGTCACCAGCTGTGTGTGGCGGAGCTGACACCTTCCGTAGACGACTGGAGTGCCACCGAGTGCCATCGCTGAGGAGGTAAGTGGCTGGGCCCAGCTGACGGGTGACTTGGAGAGGAGAGGACCAGTATGAAGCCATTTTATTGTCCCTGTGGGGCCTGCGGACCCTGACCCAGTCTGACACATTGATGTCTGGCACCCTGGTTCGTTTTGACTGGTCAAACCGTTGCTTCATCCGCGTCTGCTGACGAGTGACTGAGGCTCTGACCCCAGAGGGAGGTGCCTGAGGTGTGGAGGGGCGGAGCCTGTCAAGGGGCATGCACAGTTCCCGGCCTAGCATGAGAGAGGCTGGGGAGACGCCTGTGGTCGAGTGCTGTGTGGCCCGATAGTGCAGCAGAGTGTGACGGATGGCCTGCGTGAAAGAGCACCCTTGGGCCATGTGTGCTCTGAGGCCGTTCTTCAGTGACTGGTGAAAACGTTCAACGCCGCCATTGGCCTGGGGGTGGTAGTACGCAGTGCGTATATGACGGATGCCCTTGCTTTCGAGATAAGCAGTGAACTCAGCAGAGACCAGCTGAGGGCCGTTGTCAGTGGTGATGGCCTTTGGGAGGCCCCAGCGAGAGAAAAGAGAGTCCAGGAAGTCGATGATGATCTGTGAGGTCACAGTGCCGGAAGTGGTGAGTTCAGGCCATTTTGAGTGTAGATCGTAGGCGACCACCATGAAGCGTTGGTGGTGGGGAACTCCATGGATCTCACCACAAATGTCCAACTGCAGGTGTTCCCAGGGCTGAGAGGGCCAGGCGAGAGGTTGCAGGGGTGGGGGAGCCTGGTGGCCAGTCTTGCCACTCACAAGGCAGGCAGAACAGTCCTTCACCAGAGCCTCAATATCTCTGTCTATCCCCGGCCACCACACCAGGTCTCGGCAGCGCTGTTTCAGTTTCACAATGCCCAGGTGGCCTTCATGCGCCGTATTCAAAACACGTGCACGGAGAGCAGCTGGGACCACTGTGCAAAACCCACGTGCCACGCAGGTGTCGTTCCAGCAGGAGAGCTCCTGTCTGACTCGGGCGAACGCAGCCAGCTCCTCTGGGACCTTGTGAGGCCAGCCGTTCTGGATGTAGGTGCGGAGCTGGGAGAGGACAGGGTCCTGTTCGGAGGCTGCCCTCAGCTCCTGCAGAGAGACAGTGGCCTGGAGGGGTGTGTGTAGCATTTGGACAATGTCCTTTTCCACACAGTCAGTGTCCGTCTGTGGAGCTGGGGTGGAGACAGAGCGAGAGAGCAGGTCGGCGACAACATTGTCTCTGCCTGGGGTGAACTGCAGGCTGAAGTTGTACTGGCGGAGGCGGTCAGACCAGCGGTGCAGCCTCAGGGGTTTGTGGCCTGTCCCAGATGTGGACAGCAGCGCTGTCAGGGCCTGGTGATCTGTCCTGAGGGTGAAGGAGCGGCCATAGAGGTAGAGGTGCCACCTTTCACAAGCCCAGATACAGGCTAACGCCTCACGCTCACCCACGGAGTACCGCTGCTCGGTCAGGTTGAGGGCACGGGAGGCGAAGGCAATGGGCTTCTCCACACCGTTCTGGGTTTGAGACAGCACAGCCCCTATCGCTGTGGCTGATGCGTCACAGGTCACAAAGGTGGAGCTGGAGATGTCGAAGTGAGCCAACACTGGTGGTGAAGTCAGTTGAGTCTTGAGATCACGCACAGCGTCACTGCATGCCTTTGACCACACCCATGGCTCATCCTTACGCAGCAGCTGGCGCAGGGGGGCTGTGGTCGCAGAGTACTGGGGAAGAAACCTCAGGTAGTAACTTGTCATACCCAGGAAGGAGGCGACCTGGGCGGCCGAGCTGGGCTCAGGGATGGCCTGAATGGCGTCCACGTTGGATTGTAGTGGAGTTACACCGCTCGCTGACAGCCGGAACCCCACGAAGTCGATGGCTGGCACAGAGAGGACACATTTCTCAGCATTGAGAGTTAGCTTGTGCTTGGACAGGGCTGCGAAGACCATGTTAAGGCGCTTGTCGTGGATTTCACTGGTGGGCCCGTGTACCACTATATCGTCCAGATAAATGGCCACGCCCAGTATGCCAGCCAGCACGGAGACCATGATTTTCTGGAAGCAGCTAGGGGCGGAGCTGAGACCGAAAGGCATCCTGGTGTAGCGAAACACTCCTGCATGTGTCACAAAGGCTGTGAGGTTTCGGCTGCTGGGGTGGAGGGGCACCTGTAAGTACCCCTGTCTGAGGTCGAGCTTGGAGAACACCTCAGAGCCATAGAACTGAGCGGTGAGTTCTTCTGAGGTGGGCAGTGGATACTTATCAGGGACCACTGCCTTATTTACTGCACGTAGATCGACGCAGACACGCAGGCCCCCCGACTTCTTCTTAGCCACCACGAGGATTGAGACCCAAGGTGACGCGTCCACCGGTTCAATGATGCCAGCTTCCAGCAGTTGTTGCAGCTCGGCGGAGACCCCATCACGGAGAGCCAACGGGATGCGGCGCAGTGGTTGGATGACAGATTTCACAGCAGGGTTGAGGAGAGGTTGATGGGTGAAGGCGGAGAGGCAGCCCAGCCCCATAAACAGCGATGGCCACTTCTGCTGCCAAGGTGTGGCAACAGTCAGGATTGCTGCCCCCCTTGTGTCTAAGAGGGAGAACCCCAGAGCGGAGAACAGGTCCAGGCCCATCAGGTTGGCCCCACGGCGTGCCACATGAAAAACTGCATTGGGCACCAGCTTGGTTCCATAGCGGACAGTCAGTTGGAGAGAGCCAACCAGATCGATTTTGGAGTCACCATACCCACAGAGGACAGCTGAGGGTGCGGACAGTGGCAGTGAATCGAAAAATTGACTGTAGGTATCAACATTCAGGAGAGACACACTTGCACCGGTGTCCAACAGCAGGGGGATGCACACATCATTAATGTTGACTGTGCATGATTTGAATGACACTGGCCCAGAGCTCACCTTGTGAATGACGGCGGTTGAAGACTGGGGGGTGTGGCCCTCTGACCCAGCCGGGGAAGATCGACAGACGTTGGCAAAGTGATTGTGCTTACCGCAGCTACGGCATGTCTGGCCACGGGCAGGGCAGTTCTGAGCCCTTGAAACATGAGACCGAGACCCACAGTTACCACAGGACTGTTGAGGGCGGGGCCGAGAACGCCGTCGTTGCAGTTGCAAGACGTCCCCAGTGGAGTCGGCTCCCGCCTCGCTCTGGTTGGGTTGAGTCCCGAGGGGCAGCCGTGAGTAGAGGGAGGAGTCGTTGGCAGCTTGACTGGAGGTGGCCACTTGCTGTGTATTTAGCATAGCAGCACACTCAGCTGCTCCCTCAACCTGTAGTGCGATGGTAATTGCTCTGGACAGCAGCAGATCGTCTTTTTCCAGCAGGAGAGTCTCACGCACCTTTGCGTTGTTGGTGTGTTCGATTAGCTGGTCGCGAACCATCTCGTCCTGAAGCGCGCCAAACTTGCATGAGCTAGCTAGCCCTCGCAAATTAGCTACGTACTGCCGCACAGACTCACCAGGCAGTTGGTGTCGCTGACGGAATATAAATCGCCGAAGGAGGGCACTCTGTGGAGCAGCGAAATGGGTGCTCATAAGTCCCACAGCTTCGGCAAAGCTTGTGACGTTCCCCAGAGACCCGAGCACACGATGACCCTCTGCTCCCAAGCAGTGTAGCAACAGAGCCGTCTTCCTAGCCTGGCTCACGTCGTCGAGCCCTGAGGCTATGTGGTAATTTTCAAAACTATGTAGCCAGCGAGTCCATGGTACCGGGGGCTCGCCAGGTAATGCCAGGAAGGGGGCAGGTGGTGGGAGAGAGATATCAGCCATCCTCCAGTCGCCAATATTGTATTTTTAAATCACGTCAGGACACAGCCCTGTCGCTCGACACAACCTCTCCGTGGCATTCTTTATTTAGACTGACACAGCATCAAAGGCAGACCCGACCAAACAACCCAGAGCCCGCAGGCATCACCAATCGATCCCAGCACAATAGAACAGCACCAAATCAAATGCAGCACTGTCGATGTGTGCATACATAACAAGCAGGCCAATGTTTTCCTGTCTGTGATAGGCGCAGAAGCCTATGGCCTACTAAAGAACCTCTGCATACCAGAAAAACCGAGTAGCCTCACGTATGCAGTACTGAGCGGGAAACTAGCATCCCATTATAAACCCAAGCCACTAATCATAGCTGAACGTTTTAGATTTCAGAAAAGAAACCAACTAGAAAATGAGTCAGTGTGTGATTATGTGGTTGCTTTAAAGCACCTGTCCACACATTGTGAATTCGGTCAGCATTTAAATGAAGCACTGAGAGACCGATTTGTTAGTGGTTTAAAGATGGAGGCTATTCAGAGAAAGTTGCTCGCAGAACACAATCTGACTTTTGCCAAAGCATGTGAGCTGGCCTTATCTATGGAAATGGCATCAAAGAATACGCTGGAGTTTGCCAGCAAACCAAGCGGAGCTGCAACTGTGAATAAGATAGACAAGAAGAGAACAAGCAAGGGTGTGTGGAGAAGCAAGTCGTCCACCAGCGAGTGGAAAAGCAAGCAACCTACCAGTGACAACTCTAGACCACAGAGAACAGAAACGCACCAACCTTGTTACCGATGTGGAGGTAACAACCATGCAGCTCAAGTATGTAGGTATAAAACCGAGACATGCCACAAGTGTTCCAAGGTAGGGCACATAGCAAGAATGTGTAAAACTAAAAATAGACAGGGACATACACAGTATGTGGCTGAAGACCACAGTCCAAGTGAGAGAGGAGATGGAAATGAAGATGAACTGTTTGGTGCGTATCCGATGAATACAGTGTACTCCACGAATACAGTTGGTAATGGAAAAAAGGACATTAAGGTCAGTATTAAGTTAGAAGGAAACCCTGTAGACATGCAGCTTGACACAGGAGCTGCCGTAACCCTGGTATCTGAGATAGAGTACAAGGAACATCTCTCACACCTGCCACTGAAAGAAAGTAAAGTGCGTCTGTCAACCTTTTCCGGTGAGAACATTCCCTTGATGGGCCAAGTGACTGTCAATGCGAAATATGACAACCAGAGTGGAGATTTACCTCTTGTGATTGTGAAAGGTGACAGACCAGCCCTCTTTGGCCGTAACTGGCTGGCCAATTTTAAACTAGACTGGGCAAGCATATTCTCAGTTACACCAGCAGGGGGCAGTGATAACACAGATGTAGAGGCAGTGTTTCAGAGACACAAAGCAGTATTTGCTGAGGAGCCTGGCACTATTCGTGAATTTAAGGCAAATATCAAAGTGAAGCCAGATACAAAACCTGTCTTCAGAAAGGCAAGACCAGTGCCATACGCACTAAAAGACACAGTTGAAAAAGAGCTAGATAGGCTGAAAAAAGCTGGTATTATCTCAAAGATAGACCATAGTCAGTGGGCTGCCCCGATAGTAGTTGTACCCAAATCAGACAAGTCAATTCATATCTGTGGAGACTATAAAGTCACGGTTAATCAGAGTGTGGAAGAGGAGACCTATCCACTACCGAACGCCGAGGATCTCTTCGCCACACTGGCCGGGGGCACTCTCTTTAGCAAATTAGATCTCTCACATGCCTACCAACAGCTTGAGTTAGAGAAGGACTCAGAGAAGTATTTAACAATAAATACCGACAAAGGACTGTATGTTTATCACAGACTTTCATATGGAGTGTCGAGTGCACCTTCTATGTTCCAGAATGTGATGGACCAGATACTACAAGGCTTAGAGCATGTGACCTGCTTCCTCGATGACATACTAGTCACAGGCAGAACAAGAGAGGAGCACCTGAGGAACCTAGATGAGGTTTTGAGCCGATTGGAGAGCTACGGGGTAAGAGTGAAAAGAGCAAAATGTGACTTCATGCAGGAGAAAGTAGAGTACCTGGGGCATCTGATAGATAAAGAGGGACTTCGCCCCACTGAGACAAAGGTTGCCGCCCACAAACGTCACAGAGCTACGGTCATTCCTAGGACTGTTAAACTATTATGGCCGTTTCATGAAAGATCTGTCGACCGTATTGCAGCCACTACACCAACTCCTGAAGAAGGAAGTCGAATGGAAATGGACACCAGAGTGTGCAGCAGCATTCAAGCTGCCAAAGAACAGTTAGTGAAAAGCTCAGTAGTAGTACACTACGACACGCAGAAACCACTGAGATTAGCTTGTGACGCATCCCCTTATGGGATAGGTGCGGTAATGTCACACATAATGGAAAATGGGGACGAGAAACCAATCGCCCTCTGCGTCACGTACGTTGACAGAGGCAGAGAGTAAATATAGTCAGATAGAGAAGGAGGCGTTGGCCATAATATTTGGCGTGACCAAATTTCATAAATATCTCTATGGCCGCAAATTCAGTTTAATAACTGACCACAAACCCCTCCTTGCCATCTTAGGACCCAAGTCAGAAATCCCTACTCTAGCCGCTTTGCGTATGCAGAGATGGGCACTGAGGCTTATGGCTTATGACTACAGTATAGAGTACAGAACGTCAGCGGACAATGCAAATGCGGATGCGTTATCTAGACTGCCGGGGAAAGAAAGGGACAAAACAGCGGAGGAGAACAGCATTTTTTATTTCTCATTAGTAGATGAGCTACCCGTGCAGGCTACAGAGATTGCACAGAGCACTCTCAAGGACCCAGTCCTATGCAAGGTACTGGAACTGACCCGGTCTGGATGGCCGAGTTACATCAACGATGACACACTGAAACCGTACTTCAACCGAAGGAATGAACTGTCTGTGGAACAAGGATGCATTCTGTGGGGAATTCGAATTATCATCCCACCAGCACACAGAGAACGACTACTGTACGACCTACACCAAGGGCACCCCGGAGGGTGCAGGATGAAAAGTTTGGCGAGGGGCTATTTATGGTGGCCTCAGTTGGACAGTGATATCGAACGTGCAGTGCAGCAATGTGATGCTTGTCAGAGTGTGAGGAAACTACCAGCAGTAGCACCACTACACTGCTGGCAGTGGCCTACGAGAGTGTGGCAGAGGCTACATATTGACTTTGCAGAGAAGGATCAGCAACACTTCCTAGTGTTAGTAGACAGTCATTCAAAATGGCTTGAGGTGATCCCCATGGCAACAACTACCGTCGCCAAAACGATCGAAGTGCTGCGGAGCATCTTTTCGTCCTACGGTCTTCCTGAGGAGATCGTCTCGGACAACGGTCCACAATTCACCTCGCTGGAGTACAAAACATTCCTGAAAAGCAACGGCATTAAGCAGACCTTGGTGCCAGCTTACCATCCTGCTTCTAATGGTGCCGCAGAGAGAGCAGTCCAGACGGTGAAAGCTTCACTTCTGAAACAGCTGCTCGATGAGAAGAAACAAAACGTCACTATTACAGTGAAACACAGGCTCGCCAACTTCCTGTTGTCATACAGGACCACACCACACAGCGTTACAGGTTGCACACCAGCAGAACTGTTCCTCAAACGTCAGCCTAGGACCAGGTTCAGCCTGCTGAAGCCAGACCTCGCTCGAGTGGTGGGGGACAAACAACAAAAGCAGAAGGACTATCATGACCAACCCGCCTCGAAGCTGAGACATCTGTCAGAGGGGTACTCAGTACTGATCCGAAACTTCCGTGGAGGAAAGGAGAGGTGGACGAAAGGGACAGTGGAAAAGAGACTCGGACCAGTCACCTACCTGGTGTGGAATGGAGTGAACCGACGTCCAGTCCACATTGACCATCTGCTGTTCGACCGACCCTCCAGTCCTCCTGAGGCATTTCAGTTTCAGGATGACCAGATGGGTATCAGCAACACCTACCCTGCAGTTGCGGATTTGGGGGGGGAAGGCACACCTGGAGCCATAGGTGCTAGCCCGTACTCACCTGAAGATACACCCGTTCCAAGGATGCAGGCTCCGGAGAAGCTTGCAACACCCTTACGAGGTTCGGTGGGCAAGGCCGTGTCGCCTCCTCACCGAGCATCCACTTCCCCTGAGGTGGTTGAGCGCCGATACCCTCAGAGAGAGAGGGCACCTCCATAACGACTGTCTTTGTAAGATCAGCCGAGTTCCTGAATAAAAGAGTTCCTGAGAGACTAAATTGTTCAACTCCTGTTCAGAAAAAAAAATGTGAAAAAGAGTTCCTGAGACTGACATGTAAATGGGCAAATGTGGGTCGAAGTGGGTTGTGTAACCAGTAATGACCAAGTAAAAGATGTTGAAAGTAATTTGCCATATCAGCATGTTGTAGAGTGATAATATTTATTTAGGGGAACTTCATAGTTTAAGGGGGAGGAGTGTAGTAGACCAAAAGCGCTACCTAGTGGTGGGTAAGCTAGGCTCTCATATACCCCGGATGTTTGACTGCTGCGACAGTCGGAGAGCTACAATAAAGAGGACAAGACGTTGGGAATTGGTCTTCGGCTCAAATCACTGTTATGGATATATTAGCAGTATAGGATACATCCAGATAATATAGCGAATATATTACAAACACCATTGATGGTTTCCGGGAAAAAACGCTATATATATGTATATGTATATGTATGTATGTATATATATATATATATATATATATATATATATATATATATATATATATATATATATATATATATATATATAGTTTTTTCCCCACATCCGGTGTGGGAAGATGGCGGCCACATTTGTGGCGGCCTCACCCAGTACCGTCCATGCAGTGTCTTTGTCCACGTCTGAGTTTAGGTTTTCTCTTTGTTTGATGGCTGGGAGAGCTGGTGCTGGATCGGCTGGGAGAGCAGGGCAGGCTAAGCTAACTGCTAGCCCATGCAGACCAGCAGTTCCGATAACACCGAGGGCGGTCTGGCGGCGGCCTCACCTGGTGTTGACTGTGGTGTTTTTAGTGTCGTCGTGAGGAGTGCGGGGAGATGTGTCGAGGGTGTGTGGCTGGGAGAGCTGGCGCTGGATCGGCTGGGAGAGCTTGGTCTGGGGTCCCCGGTGGGCCCGGGGACCACGGCCCCTGCCTGGAGCTGCGCCCGGGGAGGAAACCCCGCGGGGGGTCTGACAGGACGCGGAAGCGGGGCGGGCTAAGCTAACTGCTAGCCCATGCAGACCGGCAGTTCCGACAGTCATCCTGGCTGGCGTTCCTTCTGCTGGACAGTGACTATTTTGTTTGGTTTGGATATGTGTGTTAGTGTGGATATGTGTGTTAGTGTGGATATGTGTGTTAGTTTGGATATGTGTGTTAGTGTGGATATGTGTGTTAGTGGGTATGTGTGTTCTTGTAGTTTTTGGGTGTGTTTTTGTCTTTGTGTTGTACTGCTGTGGGCTGGGGGAAGCGGCATTTCGGTTCATTTTATGTATGCAAGAGCATGAACTGAAGTGACGAATAAAGTGTTCCTGATTCCTTATGTAAGGACCTCTAAAATCTATTGTACATACTTTGTGGTACTTCATTTACCAGCATGCTTTGTGTCTTGGATATTTCCTACGTTCTTGTGGGTTTCTAAACATGTGGACCAATGGAATGTATTTGTTCTTTGTATTTTTATTTGAATTCTGTTATTAGCCAATGATGTGGTGTGGAGTTGTTATGCCCGCGAAATCGCGAGGTTCGCAACGGTCGATCTCCTCACGGAAAGGGAGGAGTTTGGGATTCCAAGCGAGACTCCGAGGAGAGACGTCCATCTTTTTTCTACTGTTCCGTCTCAGTACCCGTTTCGCGGAGACTTTATACACAGCCTGTGTACTATGCCCGCATTTGAGTTGAGGAGTGTTGCGATTGGCCGCGGTCGTATGCTTGCTGGTGGGGTTTGTTTTAGTCCGATTATTTTGTTTATGCCCCATAGCCAGTGTCGCCGCTAGCTAGCTAAGTGGATTTAGCATCCAGTGCTAGTGTGTTAGCCGACTAGAGTTGTGGAGGCTAGCCAGAAGTGGACGGTGATCTAACTAGGGGAGCCACTCTGCTCCATTCCTGGGACCTGTCTGCTGTCCAAAGAGGACTCACTTCATCTGCTCTCCGGCGCTGGGCCCACCGGAGGACCAGGGTTGTCTGAACATTGCAACCTGTGGCCATCTTGCGGGTGGAGGCCGCTACCAGGGAGCCAACACCTGCCAGCTGCTAGGCTAGCACTACGCCTTCCATCCTCTGGACTGCACACAGCCTCCCGGTCGAGGGAGCGATGGGTTGTGAGTAACCCGAAAATGTCATTTATACTGACACACACACACACACACACTTTTATCCCGTCGCCTGGGCATCGTAGCGGTGGCTGCCTTGCCCTCCGCTCAGAGAGCTGCTTTATGTGCACCAACGGGCCCCAACGGAAAGCGCTGGGGGTATTTCTGTGTTCTTTTGATACTTTCTTCCTGTTTATTGTGACCGGTTGTGTCACACCCTGTGTAATTTCAATTAATGTTTATTTAATCAACAATACTACACTCGTGTGGTACTCTCTCTCTCTCTCTCATTATTATCAAATAAATCCTATTATTATTAATTATATTTCGGGTGTATTGGCAGCTCATTTTCCCCATATGCAAAGCCTAGGTTACTTATAGAGTGTTGGTAATAAGCTGGTACAGTACTTCAGTACACAGCAAGGTTATAAGATCTGCATTCACCACATGTTTGTTTCATTCTGGGAAGATACACCATTCACTAGCCTTAGGTAAGTGTAGTATTTTCACAGTGGAGGCACCACGCCACTAAATTGATTATTATCTTGGTTAATTATTTCTATTATCAATTATCACTAATATTGTCATTAGTGGCACTAGCCTACTAGTACACAGGAGGATCAGCCAGCTCACCATTCCACCGCTGAGAACTCAGGATCCGGTTGCGCCATTGATTTGTATTGTAACACTTTAGTAACTGGTAGCATTAGGCTTTTGTCTTGTTTAAATGTGCTTGGTGTTGCTCGCCAGTGAAAAAGGGGTTACATTTATTCCTGTTATATATATATATATATATATATCCCCACCACATGGTACTGTACAGTGTCTTTGTGCAGTATCCAAAGGAGTAGAAAATTTAAATGGATATGCTGATAAAATAAGGATTTTTTTTTGTAGTGGAAGCTGGGAAAAAGGAAATGGAGAGCCACATAAAACAGGAAACGCTGGTCAGAGGTTGTGTAAATGCCTTTTTTTTCAACCGCAGAGTTAAATTCATAATTCATAAAGATTAAAGATGAATATCATATGAGACTGTGCGCTCTTCAATTGGCCCCTCTCCCCAGTAGAAATGCTATAGCCCAAAGAGCTCATTCTCCCTCCATGATGAAGGGGCCATATCCTGCCCCTCCTGACTGACTCGATATAGCTGCTGATCTGATCCCAGCAGCGGGCCTCCAGTCGCTCGGAGCACCAGTCAGGATGGGATCTGACGAGGTCGTGAGCGACGCGGAGTCTGCTCGCTGCTCTCTAACGTGCCAGCTGCCGTCAGGCCTGAACACCGCCTCTCCTGCCTCTGTTCAACTGAAGGCGATTCATTTGGTCAGCAGCTTAGCCACATCCCGATTACATGCGCATATTCCATCTCATTCATGGCATATATGCTGTACAGGAAAACCAGGATCTGGAGGTCTTAGCAGGATGCCCAGCAGATCAGTAGTGCCTAGTGGTGAGCAGAGTAGTGAGGCCAGGTGTAATGTGCACGGGTAAGTAGACTCGCTAGCCCATGGCTAACGGGTCGGACCATTTAGTCGACTGCTTAACGTAGTCCACCCGGGTTCGGGTCCCGGCTGTGACGGGTCCCAGCTGCCCCCCCCTCCCCCCGAATTCGCTACACAGGTGTCAACAGCGGTGAGCTGTATGACTGCGGCGAGGGCACCGGTGGGCTCGTTTGTAGGGTATTGGTGCAGCATTTCTGCTTGTTCTATAGAAGTCTTAGTAGATCTGCAAATTAGCGACTATTCTTCATCAACTACTGTCACGCTGCCCTTTCAAACCTACACCTTGAACCCTGCAACTGAACACGCGGAAGCCCTCAGTGAGCTCTACAGGATCTTATCAACCCCATCACAGATCCATGAGGGGAACGTAAGAGTCTCACGTGGAAACGCGCACTTTGTCCTGGCCAGTAGTCCTGCCCTAATGACAGGTGTGATGGAGACTTCTACGCTGACAACAAACAACTTAACTAAAATGGCTTTAAATCTATTTTTCCTTTCCCCTGCAGAACTTTGTCTTGCGAGTGATAAAAAGAAAATGCTAAAAAAGCCATAAAACATGCCTCATCTTCCCAGAAAGGAACAGCAGGCCAATCCAGACTTGATCATTGACTCCATGATGCAATTAGCTGTCATGCTGGTGCAGCTGTGGTTCCACTGATTGTATTACAGTCAGCGTGCCTCTCTGGATCTCCCCGGAGAGGAAGGACAGAGATGGAGAGGGAATGAGAGAGAGAGAGAGAGAGAGAGAGAGAGAGAGAGAGAGAGAGAGAGAGAGAGAGACAGAGAGAGAGAGAGAGAGAGAGATGAGAGAGGGGGGGGGTTGACAAAGAGAGCAAGAGAGAGAGAGAGAGAGAGAGAGAGAGATGGAGAGAGAGAGAGAGAGAGAGAGAGAGAGAGAGAGAGAGAGAGAGAGAGAGAGAGAGATGGAGAGAGAGAGAGAGAGAGAGAGAGAGAGAGAGAGAGAGAGATGGCACGAGAGATGGAGAGAGAAAGAGAGAGAGATGGAGGGAGAGAGAGGCAGGGACAGAGATGGAGAGATAGAGAGAGAGAGAGAGAGAGATGCTCTCTGAACGTGCAACCCTAACACAACATGACAGGCCAAGCTCGCTACTCGGGGTGGCTCGGGTCTTGTTAAGTTTTCTTTTGTTATTTGGTGGTTCTTGTTGGGTTTTTTGTTTGTTTTGTTTTGCAGACTGGGTGGTGGGGGTGGGGGCGTGGTGGTGGAGGTGGGGCGGCGTTATCACTCGAACACAGAGAGAAACGAGGAGCCCACTTTAAACAATGCTCATATGCATGCACCAGCGCACACACGAAACTTCCAGAAGGACGCACACGGGGCCGCCTCTGAGGAAGCCCCCAGGGTGACGTGACTTTTGACACAGACGGCAAAATATCTCCCCCAGAGGTCCCACGACCCCCTCCCCCACCTCACCCCCCTCCCCCAGCCTTGGGGGACAGTGACTGAGAGGTAGGCAAGGGAGATAAGGAGCCCCCCCAAAAAAAAACACACATACACACATACATACACACACACTCAAACACCCCCCTAACCCAAACCAACCTCTCTCCTCTTCAGTCCCCCCCCGCCCCCTCCCCCCTTGTTCCCCATGTGCGCCTGCCTTGTGTGCTGTCAGGACTGCAGCCCCTTCAAGCCACAATGTGTGTACTATCTGATCAATCTGTGCCAGTGATACACGAAGAGGTAAAAGCCATTAGGGCTCCTGAAAGCCACCACCACCTCTCCCCCACCTCACCCCCCACACACACACACACAAACGAAGGCCACTGCTAAAGTTTTCAACAATAGGTTCAGAGTAATTAAAAAGGCACTTCCTCTCTGCAAGAGGTGATGGAGGCAGGGCTGGAGCAGAGAGGAGGAAGAGGATGGATGAAGAAAACGAGAGGAGAAGAATGGGGGGCAAGGAGAGACAAGGGATGGAAATAAATAGAGAGAGAGACGCGGCTTAGTAGTGATGGGAGAAGACAGAGGGGGAGGAGGGAGAGAGAGAGAGAGAGAGAGAGAGAGAGAGAGAGAGAAGGAAAAGGTCCCCAGAGTACAACTAGAACTAGAAGCCCATCTATTCAGTGCAGAGGTTGTAAAGATGTGGAACAGGTTGGAGCTCCGGTGGACAGCTGCCGGGGGGCAGACAGAGATCACACCCCGGTCAGGACACCCCAATCAGGACACCCCGGTCAGAACACCCCGGGCAGGACACACCGGGCAGGACACCCCGGGCAGGACACGCCGGGCAGGACACCCCGGGCAGGACACCCCAGGCAGGACACGCCGGGCAAGGACACCCCGGGCAGGACACCCCGGTCAGGACACCCCGGGCACGACACCCCGGGCAGGACACCCCGGGCAGGACACGCCGGGCACGACACCCCGGGCAGGACTACCCGGGCAGGCCGTGTGAGAGGAGCTTTACCACTAAGGGAGGTCACACAGTCACAAATTCATGATTCCCATCGGTCACGTGACTGTGTCGGTGCGGCCATGTTGGCTCGCCAGCTAGCTGTGTTTATTCTGTGCAGCGCATGTTCCCGCCGCTTGTTTTTGCGTTTAAAAGTTAAGAAAAGTTCATTCTTCGTAAAGATTATTGTCTGCTGCCATTTGGTATCAAGGGAACACTTGTTTAAAACTTGATGAGCACCTTGCTGGCTCTGACTTACTAAAAGAAGTTTTGCTCTTTGCCTGCTATTTGGGATTCAGTCATGTGGGCCTATAGCAACACGTGTAAAGACCTGTTTCATTCGCTCCAGCCGAAAGCAGAAAGCCGATATGGACAGAAGATCAGCTTAGTGGACGGCATGGGTCCACACGTTGCTCCTAAGAAGAGCTGGGCCACAAGTCTGGCTGGATGACCTACAACAACATACGCAGATAGCGTGCCTACAACCATGAAGAGCTGAAGAGCTTCAGGAGTCCAGAGGCCTACACTCAGCTTGTGGGTGGATGGGTTAAAGAAGTAGCCTTGCTGAAAGCCTCTAATGGGACACCCTGGTTCACCGCAGGGTGAGATGACTCGATAAACACTGCATTCTTCTGCACTATGCATTCGTTTGCAATGGACCCTGTCCAATAAAGCAGCGGTTAAAGTTATTGTCCAAACAAACAAACTTGGCTTTCATTACTTATTTGTGAGATCATTTGCTTTAATTATGAGTTATTATTGTCAACAAGGCCAGACACTGAAGACAGGGTGAGAACATGTGGAATCCCCGTGTAGACCGCAACTTGTTTTGTCATCTTCCTTCAACGACGCTTCAGTACGGGATAACTTATGAGGCTTTGCTGCCACGTTTCCGTACCTTTTGTCCAGATCATACATCTCTCCACAGGTCACATCCGCTTAACAAGACACATCCTGTTACCAATGCGGGTTTGATGCGTCCGTCCTTTATTGCTGGGTAACCTGACAGGGGTCTGACTGCCTTCATCTTGGCTTGCCTGTTGTTGCTTCCGTTTTGGACCTCTAACGCTTGTTTCCAGTGGTGACTCTGCAGGAGGCCTGAATCCGTCGTGTCACCGGTTTAAAGGAGGTGCCCGGTCTGTGTTGGCCTTGTGGAAAAGAGCAGCTGCTCTCCCGGAGGCGAAGTGATCTGAACAAACCCTGGCGTCGGTTTGCTTCTCCGTGGTCGGACATGATCCACTAATCCGAGCCCAGCAGACAGCCCGTCTCTCTTCTGCGTCTTCACCGTGATGCGTGGTAACTTTTGGTGATCTGAAAAAAGATTTCCTGCCCCTTCCAGCTCTGTCTGAACACCCAACAGTTGTGCAGACGTGAACCGTGATTGGTGAAGTCCTTCTGATGGGTAGGCTCAAGGCCTAAAACAGCAGGCACTGACTCCAAGAACCTTTTCTGCTTCTGTCGGAACCAGGTACTTATCGAGTTGTTTAAACTGTTCCCTAGATACCAGATGGCAGCAGGCGATCATGGTACGAAGTAAGAGGGACCTTTTTTTAACTTCTAAAAGCGCCGTCGAGCAAAAGCGAGCGGCGACAACACGCACGCGCTGCATACGATACACAAACGGTTGCTGCACGTGTCCACAGCTAGGCTGTGATCCGACGAGAAAGGCACGTGACCGATGGGAATAATCGATTAGATCCTAGCGAGTGCTGCTGAGGTCTATTCCGCTGCCTTCCAACACAGGGATCGGCGGTCCGAATCCCCCTGTTACCTCCGGCTTGGTCGGGCATACCTACAGACACAATCGGCCGCGTCTGCGGATGGGAAGCCGGATGTGGGTATGTGTCCTGGTCGCTGCACTAGCGCCCCCTCTGAACGGTCGGGGCGCCTGTTCAGGGGGGAGGGGGGGCTTGGGGGAATAAGCGTGATCCTCCCATGCGCTGCGCCTCCCTGGTGAAACTGCTCACTGTCAGGTGAAAAGGAGTGGCTGGTGACTCCACATGTATCGGAGGGGGCATCCCAGATAGCAAAAGTTGTTGAGTCAACATTGAATTATGGTCAAAATGGCGGATTTTTTTTTGGTTGAGGTTAAGAAATCAATATTGATGCAACATTTGATAACAGACACAGTTTAAACGTTAAACAAAAACACACAACAGAAACAAGGCCGAATCAACACTGCAGGTTTTCAGGATGGAAATGGCAACATTGTATCAATGTTGTTTCAACGCGCGCAATGCCCGCCTGGCTGTGATTGGCTAGACTGCTTTCTCTGTTGGCGCGCAGTCGATTTGAATTGGTTGGCAGGTGATTGACGCACGTCGCGCAGCAGAACGTGAGCTTGCGAGATCATTTTCAGAGGCCGCTCGTCAGCATGGCCGACGGATGGCGGAGCTGAACTTCAGCGATGTCGTGAAGAAGTGGCTGCGTTATGCAGCAGAGACAGAGGCGGGGGGGCGGGGGGGATAAAGAGGACTGAAGGGAGAAAAGGAAGTTAAAGACTGTTTGTATGACATGTCCTGCTCTGATTGTTGTTGTCTCAACATGACGATTCTTGATTGTTGGCATGGAGACAGCTTACGGATCAATGAGCAAATGTTCTGGAAAGCTCTTGGGCGACAGCTGTGTGAAATAGTTAAAACAGACTTTAGATTGGATCATTGGTTTGTCGTGTAGCATTGTTGCATGTGCTCTTGGCTTGTGGGTGGATAATTTGACGACCTGGATGGTTCTGGAGTGTCTGATTAAGACTCCATTTGCACTAATGATTTACGTGTGTATTATCTTATAGCCCAGGTTAAAGCCAGTGGTGTA